>JAJKFL010000005.1:47271134-48471134 GCA_021186555.1 Reticulitermes speratus
GAGGAAAATTCGCCCCTACCGGGATTCGACCCCACGGACCGTCCAGCCCGTAGAGAGTTGCTATACCGACTACGCCACTTCGTATCATAGGACGATTTGTAAACAGTTAACTGTAAATGATGTGTAAAGAAGTATTTGGATCAACTTTGAGGTATTGTTCAGGCACTTGGCTGGAAGAACAGATTAAAAACCTCGAAAATTTCCAGTCATGTTGGCCGGTTCCCGGACCAAGATTTAAAACTAGGATCTCTCGAATACGAAGCAAGAACCATTGACCCGCGATGTTCAGTGAATCAAAATAATATATTGGTTTCAGAGGTTTCACTTTCGATTTGTAGCCCGAAGGCAGACTGCGATAAGACATAGTGTTCATGTTTCCCATCACTTCTTCAATATCTATAATGGCAGGTTTTCAAACAGGCCAGCCGAAGTTCGCTGAAAGTAATCACGTACAGACAAATGTAAGATTGCCCCTCTGCTTAATTAAGCACTACGCCTAGAAACGTATGGGTGAATGGAGTTACAGAACCACGCTTTCTTCGTCTCTGCAGTAGATGGAGGTGATTGGTCAGCTTCATATCCCGGCCACAATAACGCCGAGGAAAGTGCGCCGCCTACAAATTGGGTTGGAGGCTACAAGGACCTCTGAGCCGGCCCGGACGGCTGGGAAAGCAGAAGGAGTGCTTTAATCTCTACAGGGCTCTGACGATGGTACGTGACTCACTGATGACACAGTCTTCTTTCTTTTTTTTTTTTTTTTTTTTTGCTTTGCCCATCATCTAAGTTTTGATGAACCACGACGTTTCGGAAGCCGGCTCTGCTTCCGTCTTCAGAATTTCTGCTCCTGCAAACTTAACTCTGATTTTTCTGTTGTCACTATACCGACTTAGCAAGGCTGGACGTAGGTACAGGATCCTCGACATTTTGAGTTAGATTGATACTGTATATTTTACATGGGTTCGTTGTCTAAGGATATAACATATGGATAGAAAGAAATAATGTATCAATAAACAAAGAAGTACTCGATTACAGTTGTAGTGACTGTGAATTACGCGCTCCATTTATTGAAATTATATACAGGCACTCCCCGACTTACGCAGTAATTACGTTCGGGAAGGACAGGCGCATGTCGAATTTTGCGCAAGTCAGAGGTGAGTACGAATATCGTCAACTATGTATGTATGTACAATGGAGTCCAGTTGAAATCCAAACCCCATCACAATGGAACCTGACGAGCCGCAGCATGACCGCCCCCTCGCCTGTGTTATCGCCCAGCAGTATTCTTCCGCCACCTTCGTCTTATTGCGCTTTCATTCCAGCAAGGAAGAATTTGGCCCACGTTTTAAAAATATTATTTGCACTTTTTAAAAGATAAAGGTAAAGTTCTTCCCTAGAACAGACCAGAAGGCCCAGAGGGGGAGTAGAGGTATAGCTCTACTCTTTCTTTAACCCTGGCACTAGATGAGGGTGGGTGATTAATTCCACGCACCCGGCCGCTTTACTCCCGTAAAAGAGACCCGGTACCCATTGTATAGGAGGCTGGTTAGGCCCCAGGGCCGGTCTGGACGGCTGCGAAAAATCTCGCCCCAACCGGGATTTTTTATTTTTATTTTAAAATTCTTTATTGTGAATGACATTACAGTTTACACTCTGAAAGTTTGACTTATTATATTATTAGTACTAAGTTGGTATATGTTATCTAAAGTGGAAAGTGTTTTAGAATTCCTCGCGTTGCCATCTCCTATCCGCTGCCACCACTTTCTTCTTATTGGTTGTTTCGAATTTCGTCTCTTCCTGTCTTATTGTATCCTTCTGCGTCTCTGGTTCTCATTGTCTCATCCAACAATAATTCTTCCCTTCTTAATAATCTATAACATCTAAATATTTGCCACAGCTTGTCGGTCTGTTCCTTTGGTTGTACACTTTTTTCCTTGCTCTCCGCAGGAAATCTATGTAATCATGTCTTGTTAGTATTGCGTGGTCAGTTATATAACTCAGCATGTGGCCAAGGAACCACACTACTGCATTGTGTCTTTGTGGTGGATAAATATCGAAGTCAGGTAAAGTAATCCATTCTTCATTGACTTCGCTTGGGTGTATTCTAAGAAACGCAGCAATACATACTCTTGTCCATTGCCATAAATCTAGTGTATATGTACACGCCGTAAACCTATGTTGTACGGTGTCCCTCTGTCCACAATGTATACAGCGCCCTGTGTCGTGGAGGTGTATATTATTCATTCTGCTGTTAGTTGGAACGATATCGTGCACTATCGTATACCATGTTGTATGGACCGAACGCGGTAGGAACTTCTTGTTGATATTTTGCCATATTTTCTTCCAATTGTGGTCTGGGTGTTTTGTTTGCATTCTCATCTTCCGTGGTTTGGCTGTAGTATGTTGTACTTTAAGTGACCTTTCATATATTTCCCGTTTGACTACAATGTCTGTCGGTTTGTCTGTTGATATACATATGTATGCCATTTCTTGTAGATATGGTCGGAGGTATTCAATTGCTGTCGGTAGCTGTATCCAATTGGGGGGGAGGGTTTTGATACTGTATGAGATGTGTATGCTGCGTCAGCCATTGTGCCGTAATACTGTCTTGTTGTTGCTGTTGTAGTAGGATCCGCGTTACAAACAACGCGTGGCATTTTGCTTTGACGTCAATCATTCGTAAACCTCCTTCTAATTCCGGTTGACATAATGTAGAGTTCGGTACCCGGAAAATAGGTCCTTTCCATATATAATATGTTACTGTTGCCATGAGCTGTCGCGCATAATGCTCTGTAATGGGGATAGTTTGCGACGTATACCAGATTTTAGATAGATGCCACACGTTGTTGAACCATATTCGTTGTTGTATGTTTAAGTTTCGAGTACATGCGTCTTTAACTAATCCTTGCATTTTATTGACTTTCTCCTTCCATGTGTAGTCGATGGTGTTGGCAATGGTTGTGCCGTAATAGATCCCTAAGATCTTTCTGGTAGGTACGTAGCGGACATTGTTAATGTTTTGGGATTGATCCCATTTCCCAATGGGCAAGCCGCTGCATTTGTCCCAATTCACCTTGGCTCCCGTTGCTTCGTGAAACGTCTGAAGGATATTGTTTAGTGTATGTACATCACGTGTGTCGCGTATGATCACACTGACGTCATCAGCGTAAGCTACACAAGTGATTTTTCGCTTTTCAGTGCCTATTTTCAAGCCACGTAATCGCGTATGAAGTAGGTTCAGAAAGGGGTCTAGTATCATTGCGTAAAGCAAGGAACTTATCGGACATCCCTGTCGTATTGAGCATTTTATGGAAATGTCACCAGTATAATGTCCATTGATATTAACGCGAGAAGTGGCATTCTCATACAAAGACATTATCGCTCGAGTCATTTTCGCTCCGTAGTTGTATCTGGCTAAAATATATTTTAAGTATTCATGCGCGATGTTGTCAAACGCGCGTGCGAAATCTAGTGCCAACAGACATAATCCATTTTGTGTGTTTTGACCAGCTGCTATAACGTCTCTGATTCCTGTTGCTGCATCTAAAATGTTGCGTCCCGGGACTGCACTGTATTGCGTGTCACTTATTATGTCTCTAATTGTCATTTTTAGGCGGTTGGCTAAAACTCTGGCATAAATTTTATAATCGGTGTTGAGTAGCGTTAAAGGCCTGTAATCCGAAACTGTTTGTGGCCTATTGTTCTTGGGCAAGCATACAATTATGCCCCTTGTGATTTCTTTGGGTATTGTTCCTATTTGAAAGAAGTAATTGTATAACTGTAGCATGTCTGTTGTCATCGTGTCCTTACTCCAACTATAGAATTCTGCCGTCAGTCCATCTTCGTCTGGCGATTTGTTTTTTGGTGCTGATTTGATTGCTTTTGTGAGCTCCTCTTCTGTTATAGGTCCGTCCATATATGTCTTGTCAGTCTCCGTAATTGTGCGTCGTATAGTTGAACACATATTGTCTATGCTTTCCCTCTTGACTTGTATAGGTAGAAATCTTTTTTATTCCATTGTAAAATGTTTGTCGTATGCCGTTTATATTGGTGTGCATTACACTATCGGTGTCTTGAATTTCCTTGATCAGCTGCTTCTGTCTGCGTTGGTGACGTTTTATGATGTGGTATAACGTTATCTGATCGTCAGGTAAGACCATATTGTCTCTTAATTCTGCTTGAATCTGTCTTAATTTCCGTCCATTTAGTTGTACTATTTTTGCTTTGTAATATTTTATCTGTACGTTTAATTGTTGATGGTCTGTAGAATTTCGTAGTAAGTCGTACAAATATGTATGCTAGAAGCTCTCTTGTTGTTTGAATTCATATGCCCTCTCCTTTCCTAAAGATTGGAAGAATCGTCGTATTCTTGTTTTTGCACACGTCACCCACCAATGCCTAAGTCCCTATACCATTTTTGTTTGTTTTTCCAAACTTCCCATTGTGACTTAAATCTATCATATGTGTCTTCGTAACGCAGTAACTGTATGTTTAATTTCCATGTATTTGGACCTCGTAATGGCGTGGACCTTCGATCTTTGACTTGTACCTGTGCAGCGTTGTGGTCTGTGAATGCCGCTATTATTGTTGTGGTAGTAATCTTTCTCGTGTATAATTTTTCAGACAGATAAATTCTATCAATTCTGGATGCACCGTGTGCTGTATAGTGCTTGTATCCTTTAGGGTTTTGTTCATTGTCCCATGCGTCTCTCAACTTACAACGTGTTATAAAAGCCTCTAAAGGTCTACTAATGGTCGAGGGACCTGTACTGTCTGAGTTTTGTATTACGCAGTTAAAGTCCCCACCCACGATATATTCATGTGGCACCTTATGTAACAAATGTGGCAGTTCTCGTATATAGAATTCATCTCGTTCTTTTTTTTTTCCTGTTCCTGATGGGGCGTAAATATTAATAATGTATAGGTCACCCCACCACCCTGCTATGCCTCTTCCAGATGGTAACCTAATTATGTCGTTCAATTGTATATTTTCTTTTGTTATGATGGTTGTTCCTCGTGTTTCTGTACCAACATTTATGTATACATTCCTATGAACAATTTCGTCAAACCGGTCATGAGTCACTTCTTGTAATAATAACATGTCTATATCGTGGGTGTGACAATAGTCATTTAGCATACGTATACGTGTCCCCGCATTTATTCCGTTTATATTCAATGTGGTTACATTGAAGATACAATTGGATTTATGTAGTCCTTACATTCTCCTGTTGCGTGAGGCTATACCTTCCTTTCCTTCTGTTAATGTTTCACTTTCCAGTTGCTGTTTTTTTTTCGTATGTAGTAGTCTTGTTGTGTCGTTGTCATTGTCGCTGTGCGGAGTGTGTATTGGGGCGCTTTCTCCCGTTCCTGTGATGATTTCTCTTTGCTCCATTGATGTATGGCGGTTTCGTGTCTTTACTCCCTCTACCCGTACACTGTGTGCAGTGTCGTCTTGATCCATGTTTGCCCATGTCTGTTTTATAGTGGGTCTTATTTGTTTTGTCGTCTTCCTTCTTATTTCTTTGTTTCTTTTTGTCTGCTATTGTCGGTGTGTCCTGCCATCATTTTCGACTAATCCTTCAGTTGTATCCATCATGTCGCTACTGTAGCTGTCCTTATCCTGAGTTTTGTTGTCTATACTTTGTTGCTTTATATCTATTGCTGTTTCTCTTGGTGTAGGGTGTTTCTGTGTGTTTCTAGCTTCCTGTGGGAACGATACTTCTTTTGTTTGTATTTGGTTTGTGGTGTCGTGTTCCATTTCTCGATGCTCCATACTAGTTCCTTCAGTTATATGTGCACTAGGCCCCATTTCTACAACATTGGCCCACGTGTGTATGTCTGTGCGTCGCTCTCCTGTTCGTCTGGTCTTCCGGGTGGGGCACTCAATCGCTATGTGATTTACCTCATTACATATATAGCACGTTGTGGGCTGCCCGATATATGTGACTAGTGCTCTGTGACCGTCTATATACATATGAGATGGAGCGTGTGTTTTTAATTCCATATGTACCAATCGAACGCCATTTCCCACAGTATATCTGTAATTGTGTGTCCACTTGTCATCCTGAATTTGTAGTACTGTGCCGTGACATAGTTACGGTATTCCAAGGAGGTCCACCGGACGATACCCTGCACCCCTTACTATCGCTAGTCGGACTGTACCTTCAGTTACTTTCCACCACTACCATTCACTTTTTGGGATCCGACCAGAGTTTTCCTGGATAGCAGCGGGTATCTGCTTGACCACTCAACAACCTGACTTCGAGGGATAAGCATCTAAATTACGTTTCGGCTCGTACATCAAAATTTCGTTTCGGCAAGAGTTGTTGTAGTCCTTGGTGGTTTTTACGTCTGGAGGAGATTGTATAGACCGGCATTACCAAGTGTTTGAGATGGTAGAGTTTCTCTGGTAACCAGTTGACGTGTTTGGGTTAGAATATTTCTTGCTTTATGTTGTGTACTACAAAGACTGTAAGTACGGATTTGAGTTATTCAATTTGTTATAAAATAAATATTTAATGTTGATTTGGCGTAGTGACAATATGTGGGGTGATCTACCCACGGCAAACGATCCTACGGTATTATATGTTACTTAAATCATATTTCAAGTGGTAGCAGACTTGCGTGGTTTGGTATAAATATTTTCATTCACGCGCCACAGTACTGTTCCATATTTTGTCATGTGGTTACGTATAGATTCTGCAGGCATCTCCGGGGGCAGGTTGGCAATACGTATTGTACGTCTGCCAAGACCCGCCTGACTAATTGTGACCGTGGAGACTTCCCCCGTGTTTTGTTCATATTTAACCTCCCCTTGTGTTAATGTCATAATGTCCTCAATTGCTGCAAGTTTTTTAACTTTAATGTACACTTGCCTCTTTGGTCCATCTATTTGTATAGTGGTGACGTCTTCAGGCTCCAGATGTAGTTTTTCGTGAATCCACTCGTGGATGTCGTACGCTGATATTTTTGGACTGGACTTGTCGAACGCACAAACTATTGTATCCTTTCTTTCATGTCGCATCATGGTTTCCATCGCTGCACTGCTTACTGTGTTGAGTAATCTTGTCTTCTCGTACTATTCGCTTTTATCATCGTCTGAGTGGCAACGAAGCACACAGTACGGCCGCTCAGGCGGAACTGGATTCGATCCACGGACCGTCAAGCCCGTAGCGAGTCGCTATACCGACTACGCTATCCCGGCCTCTAAATTGTAGCATTGCGACTGGCAAATTACAGATATGTGCCTCTATTGTGTCATACAAGAAATCGTATCATTACGGGGTTAATGACAAAACACAGATCATAAATCATGTACGAGTATTCCGAAAGAAATGCGTTGCCTGCTTCAAGAGTCAACGATCATATCGAATTGTATATATATTTGTATACAGACACAAGTCAGACTGAGAATAAACAATGTATAAACTGTCTTTTGTGCTTCCACTGCGTCCAGAATCTTCTTCTACCACAGAGACTTCAAAAGCAAAATTTGTACGGACAGTGTGGCCGCACACACCTTACAGTCCTCACATCGCGCCATCACATTTTTACGTGTTCGGTCCTTCTAAAGACAAACTGCGAGGACACTTGTAGTGGATCATAAAGCAATGCAGAATGCCGCGCCCCTGTCACTGCAGAAGGTGCAAAAATTTCCTAGCCGAATTTACGTTGTATTTTACAAGCGTGTAAGAAGGCAGATAACAAGTATGGTGACTACAGTGGAAAATAATTACGCCGCCATCCAAATTACTGCAGAGTTCTGTGACATTTTCACATGTGTAACTTGTAAACAGAAAGAAATAGGAAATACGTTTTACTTTGTGACTGCTCCTCGCAGTTCTTCAGTAAGATGCTTGGTTATGTTGTTCTTGTGTTTCCCATCGTATTTTATTCCTGTCCTGAAGAAGTTACCTGTTTGACCACTCGTTCAGTCGGCTGAAGTCAGGTGATCAGTGTGGCTTAGAACCAAAACAGAATTAGCTTGGACTAGTGCAGGTAAAATTCTGAATAACCTATATCCCCTCCACTTAAAGTTTCCGCCAGATATCATGAATATATAACCCATGTTCGATTTGTATCATTTATTATTATGATTTTTCCATTTAAGTGTTTCCTGCAAAGTGCTGGCCACACTGCCCTGTAATTATACGTAAATTGTAGCATTACGACTGGCAAATTACAGATATGTGCCTCTTTTGTGTACAAGAAATCGTATCATTACGGGGTTAATGACAAAACGCAATCATAAATCATGTACGAGTATTCCGAAAGATATGCGTTGCTTGCTTCAAGATTTAAAAAGATCATATCAAATTGAATTGTATATATATGTGTATACAGACACAAGTCAGACTGAGAATAAACAATGTATAAACTGTGGTAGAACAAATGGTTACAAATAAATAACCAACCAGTAAATGACAAGATAAAGAAAGGATGAATGAAAGTGACGGTATGCAACAGCATTCATTCACTCTGTTGTTTCTTACGTCAGGTCCGTAGCCCCATCCAAAGCGAGTTCTCCATACATTGCGATCTAGTGCTTCCTCTTTCAGTTTCCAGTATTTTCTTTTTTCCCTTAACGTCATCCAGTTGCTGCTTAAATCTTCTTCCTCGACTTCCCGTCATTTCAGATCTGTCTCCTAACTTTCCTTCAATCACGTGTTTTAGAAGGCAGTTTCTACGCAACATGTGATCAATCCACTTAAACTTCCTTCTTTTTAATTTATGCAGGATATTCCTGTCCTCCTTGACGCTATGTAATATTTCTTCAATTCTCACACGAACGGCAGCGTGCTGCTTGACAAACAAATAGTCGCTCACATGTCAAAGAATTTCCAGCGTTTTAAGGAACCTTTACCGCACGCAGAACCTCGGCCACTGCACCCTGTCCTTACCGCATCCTAACACATCACACTGTCACACACAACGTACGATCAGTTCTAAAGCTGTCCTACCGCAAACGTCTACATCCCGCATACTGTTGCTTCCTTTCAAGTTCCCTGACTCGAATTTTGTCTGCGTTTACTAGCCTTCCCATGTGCAATACATATCCAGTCCGGTCTCATCCTCCTTAACTTGACCATCCCAAAATTATTTTCTAAACAGTACAAATAATAATATTCCCACTATCCAAAATCCACCATGCAGTTTCAGTGTAATGTAACAGCAGGCAGCACTGAACCTTCTTTACCTTCCTGCACAAACAGAGAGAAAAGCGAAGTACCACGCCATGGAGGTACATGGGGAATTGTAGGTATAGTGTCACTTATTCTTACCCTCGGCAGTAGAAGAAAATTATTGATCAGCCTCCCTCACTTATGTCGGGTGGTGAGGAACCCCAACATCCGACGCGATACACTGCATACACTCCACTAGGACGAGATTTCTACCTATGATCGACACAGATGTTAGTATGCATGATACATACATTTGTATACAACTGCTATAACTGGAACGGCTTACTTTTAATCTATTAGATACTATTAATATTACAACATTGTAAATTTATGGTTATTAATTTTATGCATTTTAGAAATTTAAAGTTTAATATTTCAATCATTTTTGTAAAGGCGGCATAATAACTGCTTTCCTTTGTATTGAAATAACCTCGGTGCTCAAACATGCAGGGGTTTGTTATAGCAGCTCGTGAATGTATTTTATTCACTACATGAGTTGGTTGATATAATAATAATAATAACACAGATATAAAATTCATTATACATTCTCTTATACCACAAAACCCATCAGGTTTTAATCAAATAACACATAGAGTCTTAAGGCTTGTACATCTCGCTAGTCACACATTAAGCTATATTTGTATCACTCACTACATACTGGTTTTCTCTCTGACCTTCTTAAATTTGCAATAGTAAAACTACTGTACAAACAGCAGACAAAACTACTATCACAAATTACACGCCCATTTCACTATTAACTGTTTATGAGAAACCTATGAGCAGTACAACAAGCCATCATCTGCATACTAACAACATACTGGTCTCAGAACAGCGTGGTTTTACGAGAGGAATATCTGCTGAAAATGATGCCGAGTGTATTAAGAAATACATGATCGACGTGACATGCAAATTCTAAAAGGTAACAGCTGAAGGCCACTTTCTGTGCCTCAGTCAATTGTGGCGCCATGTCCAGGAGCTGTATTCAGTCATCAAAACGCCTATGGGATAGAACAAATGTTTCAGTGCTGCTAAATGTTGAGGCGTCTTGGTTAGGAAGGATTTTACAGAAAACTAAACGAAAAAAACGCGTGCAATAACACCAGAAACAAGCGCTGCTACAAAAACAATAAAATATACCGTTTTATTGATAAAAAAGATAAGGTGGTTAATTAAAGATATTAAATTATTATATGAGATATCACAATATACTTCGTATGGTAAAAATACATTAAACAAAACATTCGAATAAAGTATGGACATCTAGAAACATATCAGTTGCAAGTAGGAAGGAAGTGTGAAAGCTGTGTTGATAAAAACATGAGAACTACGGTTTAGGAGAGGATATGCTCTTTGAGTGTATCGTAACATATTTATGTTCATCAGTAACGGCACAAACATTATTAGTTATCTGAAACAAGCTATTGCACCCTCCAATGGCTTGTTCGTCAATTAAAATAGGGTTCCCTTTATTTAAAAGAAAATAACTCATATGGTTTTCATTTCGCAGCACTGATGTATAATCACTTCATATTGCGCTATATGGCACACTACGTATATCCATTGTTAAGCGTGAGTGTGTAGGAGTAGAATTGTAATCTGTAGTGTTTAACACATCTGAAGTCACTTCAGACGCCTTTACAGGTCGAAAAGTGCAGGGGAAAAATAAAATAAATTTCTAGTCTTCAACATCTATGTACGTAGTTACTCTTTACTGAATGAATCGTCAATGTGTACAGAATAATGGATGAACAATTATCAGACGTTTAGAAGGTTTCCGGGGACGCACAATACCTTCATGTTCAGGGCAGACGTCTTTCACCGCCATGGTGGGAGGTTACAAACATCTCGAAGCAACACATTGTGTGTAACTTACACCCAAGTAAATGATGATATAGTTCTCTGAAATTTCGGCAACCCGATCACACAGTGTCATAACAGAGAAGCCCAAACACGAAATTTTACTGATATAAAAACCTCAAATCTTAAGCAGATAGGCGAGAACTTCAACAATACTACTATTGTGGCTTCTCAATTACATGGATCTTTGCCTTATAATTGCCTCAAAAGTCAATTTTACTGTTTTGTTAATAAAGATACCTGTATGATCACTGGATCAGTCTGACGAAGTTACGAGATCGGTGTGCAGCTTAAGACATCCTGGAATTAACTGTGGCTAATGCAGCTCATATTCAGAACTAGACAGTCAATGTATGTATAAAGCAACACTGAGGTGCGTGAGCGTAACAATTCTTGCCGTGGAACAGAAATAAAAAATAAATATTACGGGCGTGTGTCTGAATTCTTGCCTTAGATATCCGGCATGCAAATTGTATCTTTTCTGCGCCATATTATGTTGACATCTGTGGCCTCTCAGGCTCTACCATGTTTTATTATATTATGTATATTATCTCATACACAGTACAATTTCCAGAAAACAATTACTGAACATGAACTGTGTGTTTTGATTTCATCTACAACTTTTGTCTGAACATTTTCACAATCTAAGAAGAATTCAACGAGATATTATCATAAATATACATTGGTATTCGTGTAAAGTACCCGTTATTCCAGTCATATTTTCGAAAAAAATCTCAAATATGAAATTTTATGAAAATCTGTTCCGTGGCAGCCGAGTTGTTTCATGCGGGCAGACGGACAGGCATAAAGAAGCTAATAGTCACTTATCGCAATTTTGCGAAGGCGCCTTAATTGTCGTTATATTATAGTCATTAGATGGAAAATACGCGTGCATGTATGTCACAGTTTTCCCACTTATTATCTGTGTGCTGTCTTGGTGTGTTTTCCGCAAAGTGCTGGCCACACTGCCATTTACTTGTAATTATATGTCAAGCACAGCATTCTGACAGACAACTGAAGTACAGTCAGTGCGACTGTGTGTCACACAAGGATCATTAGGAAGTAATTTAGCACGTGATATCAAGGATTTAATGGTATAAGTTACAGACAAACATACATATTCCGACAGAAATATTTGCTGGACTTAAAGTTCAACTGTGCTGAGTATACGAATTATATAGCACTGTAAAAAAGCACGACCCGAAATTATAGATTGGCAGCAAATAGTGTAATTAGTTATTCGTACAGGTAAAAGTCAGATACGCGTGTAATCACAAAAATTCTTTTATAAAAATTGCACAAATTATGAAAGAAGAGTGAAAGACAATTCGGTTACAAAATTAAATTTATTATGCATTTCCATCTCAACATATGTCCAAACTGCACAAACATGTCCGCCCCAGTCCCTTCATTTTTCATAGTAATTTGGTAAGGGTTCGTTATTATGAAGCCCCACAATATGACATTCTCCACACGCAGCAGTTCCATATTTATTTGACCTCCAAATCAGCTTCACAGCCACAATGTCGAGTTACCTCCTCACTTCAGGCTAAGTCCAACTTTCAAACCCATGAAATTGACTAGGCTAAATTTAAGCGAGACTGCAGGATTTCAAGGCAGTTAATATAAGGATTCCTGCCTTCTGGTTTCTAATTCCATGTAGTATCGTCAAATGTTACCGACGAATGAAACGATCCTACTGGAAACATCATGAGGAAATGAAAACCTTTTTCAAAATTCCAATGCAATTCAGTCCATTTTTACTATACCTCATGGCATCTCAATTCAGAGAGCACAAATTCTTCATGTAAAATTGTTACTTTTCTGTATTTTCGAACATGTGATTTTATCTAGCAGTCACAAGCATAAAACAGAAGAAAACGTTGAAAGAAGGCATTTGGTGAAGTTAATGCAATCTCAGTACATTATTTTATACATGTCACACTTTAACTTTTCCAAAATATTTGTAATTAACTACATATACAACATTGAACATCAATATTTCCAATCGTCATATTTTAACTCTAATTGCAATAAGTAAAAACGTCTAACACTAAGCTAAACAACATCACTTAATATGTGTGCACTCGCTTGCATTACAAATCAAAAGTATCTGAGTCTCAATTGTACAGCACTTCGCAAAGAAACAGAAGGAAGCTAAGACTGTGGCCAAGAAAAAGCATATAAAAAGCAATATGGAGATGACTGAGGTAAAACAAAATATCCGTAGATACATCTGTGTATTGCGGATGGGGATAGTCCAATACGCTGTTCTGAAGTTTCAACCATTCCCGATTCATGGAAATAGTGATAAATCTATTAATGTTCAAGAAACAATACTTTTGCAAACGCTATAAACTGAAAGCTAATCATCATCATTTAGAGGCAAATGGGCTGATGTCATTGATAAGATTTTTGTAATTTTGCTAACAGGTTGGAACAAGTGGCACAGTTTCCTGTCTCATGAACTCTGCCAATGCATTCCAATCGGTTGAACATTTCACCCTTTCAAACTTCTTTGTGTCTCGAGTCTGTGGATTCATTCTAACAATAGTGAACCATAGATAACCGAAATCCTATTCTGAATCAAGATTTCTCCAAAGATTTAGTTGCTTGTCGTATCCTGGATTTACCAGTAACTCGTCAAGAAGTCTGGAAAACAGGTGATGCGGACAGTACCAAACAAAAACAACGAACACATTTTAACCTAACTCCTAGGCGTCTCTGTCACGATACCCGACAGTCACGCCCAAATATTGTACAGAGTGCTTGACATATTAGGTATTGACGATGTCGTTAATTGCTTTGCCAGACACAGGAACGACAGTGACAAGGATAAGACAACTGCAACTGAAATCCACACAGAGAGGAGAAAATGTGAAAAATCTTGAAGGCGTGAGAAAGGCTTTGGACAAGGAACAAACCAGCAATTTCAAGACGAAATAAGGAAAAGAAGGTTCTGAATTACTAATTTCTTCTACGACAAGTGGCATTGCTCCGAATGACATATCGGACTCACGATTCCACAAATTTCATACATTTAAGAATATTCATCGGTGGCGTGTCGTCACTAAGTCGTTGACATCATTCCTTGTTATGTTATGAGTCGGAAATACTGGCTAAATAATTTGTCCTCAATCTCATACTTAAAGCGGTCGACAAATTTATAGCGCAGCCGTGGAATTTTGAATGGGTTTTGTATGGGAACAGTGATCCTTCCCTCACAAATTTCCCTTCCTCTTCCATGACCCACTGATTTAAAAGGACTACATTTTTTACCTCACCACAGTTGTCGTGTGATGAGTAAGGGAACCACGTGTACAAGTTCAGCAGTGTGTCCTGTTGAACCATTACCACCACATTATACCCTCTGCCGATCTGCCACATTTCCTGAACAATTGAAAGTGCAAGCTCTTCATTATTGGGCACTTTAACAGTTAACCACTATCAAAAACAGTCCTCGGCTGTCCCATGAAGAACTGCCAAACAATTCTTCAGCCTGGACTGTGAAGTCTTCAACGCTCCGAGTGAAAATAATGTAGCTGCTTATCTTCTCCACGTTTGACGCTAACACAGAGGCTGGACTTGGCTCAAACACTTGGAGAGGCCACAGTTCCAGACGATGCATGGCCTCCAACACATATTTCGTACGGTCATCCTCGTCTCTAGTGCTGGAGATTTGCACAGTTCTGCCCACTGGGAAGTGTCGCTGCACGACAGCAACCACACATGACACCAGGTGTCTCTGCTCCACCTGCTGTAACATACTCTTCTCCCGGTGTGCCGCAACGAGCGCTAGTATCGGCATCAATAATACGGTCCCCATACTGCAGAGATACAAAAGGGATTAACACTCATTAAGGCCACGGTCACACAAACCGAATTCAGTATCGAGAGTTCAAATCGGGTCTCACTCACTAACATGCCGCAAATTAGACAAATTTCCTGCGCGTAATATTCCTGTAGGAATCTGCCACAATTAATGAATCAAGTAGATTCGATTTGCATACTCTTAAACACCGGCCCTTCGCAGCATCTTAGTGAGTGGCGCCCAATTCCACCACATAGCACCATAGAGTGTTAATACGCCCGCAGTCTAAGCAGCTAGGCATCGAACACAACTCCGCTATAATAACGCTAGTCACCTGCTTGAAAAAAAACACCAACAAAATATTCAGCTTTGAGGTGTTTTTTCGCAAAATTGCGAAAAGCGACTATTAGCTTAATGTCTGTCGGTATGTCCGCATGGAACAACTCGGCTCCTACTGGACGGAGTTACATGAAATCTTATATTTGAGTATTTATAAAAAATCTGACGACAAAAATTAAGTTTGATTAAATTATGACGAGAATAACGGGTACTGTTCGTGAATACCTATGTACTTTTATTATAATACCTCTTTAAATTAGTATTAGAATGAGAAATGTTTGAGATAGAATTTGTAGAAAAAATCAAAACACATTTTATATTCAGGAACTTTTTTCTGAAAATCGTGCCGTTTAAGAGACAATGTGGAAAAATGTGGTAGTGCCGGACAGGCTACAGATGACAATATGAAATGGTGCATGCGCTTTGCATGCTGGATAAATAAGGCTACAAATATACACGCAAAATATGTAATACCTCTCGCCTCTGCACGGCAATATTGGTTACGTGAACTCACCTCAATATTACGTTCTTACGTACATTTCTTGTGTGGTTAAAACCATTAGCACATATAACGACATTAATTTTACACGCCCTTAGAACTTTCCTTTACCCTGACTGTGCTTCAAGCAGTTTTAGAGTGGCGGAGTGTCATACAGACATCGAGGACGGAAACATCTTTGTCTCCTCCATACTCAGCTCTATTCACTTTTCGAGAGTCCAGTCAACACGAAAACTCCACATAACTGTTACATTCATTCAAATGGCTCCGTATATCAAAACTATTCACGACATCGGCCGACATAGCTCTGAGGACGACAGACTGGAGATCCATATTGTGATACTCTGCGTTATGTCATTCTATCGTCTGACTATGCAGACACGAACTGATCAGAGAAACGTACTAACAAAATTTTCCCGACGCAAGCGCTTCCTAATTGGACGGATGGTCACCATCGTTTTGGAGATACATGTTCCTTCCTTCTTCAGAGAAGAAATTATTCTGTAATGTGGCATGTGGTTATCAACTTTTCTGAGGTAGATACTCTGTGCATATATTGGTCAGAATTGCTTCTGAATTTTGGTACACGGTTACCAATATTTCGGAGCAAATTTATTATTCCATCTCCAGGGCAGAAGCTATTCTAAATTCTGAAAATTGTTTATGTTACCTGAAGCACACGCTGTCTGCACCTTTAAAAGTATTTTATATTGTACTAGTTTCTTGAGGGCATGTGGTGGCGCAGTTGGTTGAGGCACTGCGCTGCAAGTCGGAACGTCGCGGGTTCGATTCCCGATGGTGTCGGTGGAATTTTTCATTGACATAATCGTTTCGGTCGCACTCAGCCTCTAACAGAAATGAGTACCAGGAATCTTTCCTGGGGGGTAAAGGCGGCCGGTGCGTAGGGCTGACAACCTTACCACCCTCATGTGCCGATTGTCTAGAAATCTGGGAGCCTCAACCTCCTGGAAACCTAAGGGCCTGTCCAGGCCTGTTTACTAGTTTACTGCTTACTGCTTTACTAGTTTCTTGACAGTGTCTAATACGATACGCACTGTCTCAATTATGTGGGAATAAACGTTCTTCACCATGAGTTTAATTACCGAAGCTTCGAAAATACATGCTGCATACGTACATTTTCTCCTTCCACCCTGAATGAGACCAATCACCCTTCGGAATATTCGCAAATGACTATCAGATTACTCGGTTTCATAACCAAAACGCCACAATTCACCTCTGCTTTACAGAACCTCAAGTGAAATGAATTTCCACATGACCAAAAACTTAGGACAGTTTTTACAGGTGATATGCCTCACAATTTATTTTACGCCTGTTTCATGCTATTGACATTTTAGACACGTAAAACTTTCAAGGAACGTCAATACAGCAATACTGAATGCATAGGTATTTATCAACATAGTAGTCACCATGTCACCTTCCAGCTTCTTAGTCGAATAGTGTGAGATCCATTCACGGGAATATCACGCGTTCGAAGCTCTGAAGCCACTAACACCTTAATATAGCACCGGATTGTAATTCAGAATCCGTACGTAAACTGCAATAAATATGGCAAAATTGCGACACTGTTTGTAGGCACGGTATTATGTAATCTGACACTGTGCACATTAGGACTACTAAATTCTTAATCTAATTTACTATCAATTGCTTTATATCGATTTACAGTAAATTTTCTATTAGTTGAATATAGTCCCTTTTTGTTTAATATTTTCTTCCCTTAGTGCACAACAACACACTTATAATCTTTACGAATACCAAAACGCCAGACTGGGCGTCTTTTGGCCTTCTACTGCGTCCAGAATCTTCTTCTACCACAGGGACTTGAAAAGCAAAATTTGTACGGACAGTGTGGCCGCACACACCTTACAGTCCTCACATCGCGCCATCACATTTTTACTTGTTCGGTCCTTCTAAAGACAAACTGCGAGGACACTTGTAGTGGATCATAAAGCAATACAGAATGCCGCGCCCCTGTCACTGCAGAGGGCGAACAAATTTACTGGCCGAAGTAAGTTGTATTTTACAAGCGTGTAAGAAGGCACATAACAAGTATGGTGACTAGAGTGGAAAATAATTACGCCGCCATCGAAATTACTGCGGAGTTCTGTGACATTTTCACATGTGTAACTTGTAAACAGAAAGAAATAGGAAATACGTTTTACTTTGTGACTGCTCCTCGCAGTTCTTCAGTAAGATGCTTGGTTATGTTGTTCTTGTGTTTCACATCGTATTTTATTCCTGTCCTGAAGAAGTTACCTGTTTTATCACTCGTTCAGTCGGGTGAATTTAGGTGATCAGTGTGGCTTAGAAATAAAACGGAATTAGCTTGGACTTGTGCAGGTAGAATTCTGAATAACTTATATCCCTCCTCTCCCTCCACTTAAAGTTTCCGCCAGATATCAGGAATATATACTATATATTTGATTTGTCTCATTTATTATTCTGAATATATACCATATATTTGATTTGTCTCATTTTTATTCTGAGTGTTCCTTTCATGCGTTTCTGCAAAGTGCTGGCCACACTGTCCTTTAATTATACTAAATCATAGCATTATGGCTGACAAATTACAGATATGTGCCTCTTTTTTGTCATACAAGAAATCGTATTCTTATAGAATTAATGACTAAACACAGATCATAAATCATGTGTTCGAAAGAAATGCGTTGCTTGCTTTAAGATTCAACTACTATATGAAATTGAAATGTTTATGTATGTGTATATAGACACGAGTCAGACTGAGAACTAATAATGTATAAACTGTGGTAGAACAAATGGTCACAAATAAATAACCAACCAATAAAGGACAAGATAAAGAAAGAATAAATTAAAGAGGCGGTATGCAATAGCGTGCTGTTTGACAAACGAATAGTCGCTTACCTCTTCAAAGAATTCCCAGCGTTTTACGGAACCTTTACCGCACGCAGAACCTCGGCCACTGCACCCTGTCCTTACCGCATTATAACACATCACACTGTCACACACAACGTAGGATCAGTTCTAAAGCTGTCCTACCGCAAACGTCTACATCCCGCAGACTGTTGCTTCCTTTCAAGTTCCCTGACTCGAATTTTGTCTGCATTTACTAGCCTTCCCATGTGCAATACATATCCAGTCCGGTCTCATCCTCCTTAACTTGACCATCCTAACATTATTTTCTAAGCAGTACAAATAATAATATTCCCACTATCCAAAATCCACCATGCAGTTTCAGTGTAATGTAACAGCAGGCAGCACTGAACCTTCTTTACCTTCCTACACAAACAGAGAGAAAAGCATAGTACCACGCTATGAAGGTACATGGGGGAGTGGAGGTATAGTGTCACTTATTCTTACCCTCGGCAGTAGAAGGACATTATTGATCAGCCTCCCTCACTTATGTCGGGTGGTGAGGAACCCCAACATCCGACGCGATACACTGCATACATTTAACTAAGACGAGATTTCTACCTATGATCGACACAGATGTTAGTATGCATGATACATACATTTGTATACAACTGCTATAACTGGAACGGCTTACTTTTAATACTTTTGATACTATTAGTATTACAACATTGTAAAATTATGGTTATTAATTTTATGCATTTTAGAAATTCAAAGTTTAATATTTCAATCATTTCTGTAAAGGCGACATAATAACTGCTTTCCTTTGTATTGAAAGAACCTCAGTGCTCAATCATGCAGGGGTTTGTTATAGCAGCTCGTGAATGTATTTTATTCACTGCATGAGTTGGTAGATATAATAATAATAATAACGCCGAGATAAAATGCATAACACTTTATCTTAAACCACAAAACTCATCAGGTTAAGATCAAATAACAAATAGAGTCTTAAAGCTTTTGCATCTCGCTAGTCACCCATTAAGCTATATTTGTATCACTCACTACATACTGTGTTTTCTCTGACCTTCTTAAATTTGCAATAGTAAAACTACTGTACAAACAGCAGACAAAACTACTATGACAAATTCCACGCTCATTTCACTATTAACTGTTTATGAGAAAGCTTTGCGCAGTACAACAAGCCATCATCTGCATACTAGCAACATACTGGTCTGAGAACAGCGTGGTTTTGGGAGAGGAATATCTACTGATTATGTTGCCGAGTGTATTAAGAAATACATGATCGACGTGACATGCAAATTCTAAAGGGGTAACAGCTGAACTCCACTTTCTGTACCTCAGTCAGTTGTGCGCCATGACCAGGAGCTGTATTCAGTAATCAAAACGCCTATGGGATAGAACAAATGGTTCAGTACCTGCGCTGCTAAATGATGAGGCGTCTTGGTTAGGAAGAATTTTACAGAAAACTAAACGATCAAACGCGTGCAATAAAACCAGAAAAAAACCGCTGGTACAAAAACAATAAAAATAACGTTTTATTGATAAAAAAGATAAAGTGGTTAATTAAAGAAATTAAATTATTATATGAGATATCACAATATTCTTCGTGTGGTAAAGATACACGAAACGTATTACATTCGAATAAAACATGGACATCTAGAAACATATCAGTTGCAAGTAGGAAGGAGGTGTGGAAACTGTGTTGAAAAAACCTGAGAAATACGCTTTAGGGGAGGATATGCTGTTTGAGTGTGTCGTAACATATTTATGTTCATAAGTAACGGCACAAACATTATTAGTTATCTGAAACAGGCTATTGCACCCTCCAATGGATTGTTCGTCAATTAAAATAGGGTTCTTTTTTTAAAAGAAAATAACTCATATGGTATTCATTTCGCAGCACTGATGTATAACCACTTCATATTGCGCTATATGGCACACTACGTATATCCATTGTTAAGCGTTGGTGTGTAGGAGTAGAATTGTCATCTGTAACATTTAACACACCTGACGTCACTTCAGACGCCTTTACAGGTAGAAAAGTGCAGGGGAAAAATAAAATGTATTTCTAGTTTTCAACTTCTATGTACGTAGTTACTCTTTACTGAATGAATCGTCAATGTGTACAGAATAAAGGATGAACAATTATCAGACGTTTAGAAGGGTTCCGGAGACGCACAATACCTTCATGTTCAGGGCAGACGTCTTTCACCGACCTGGTGGGAGGTTACAAATATATGGAAGCAACACATTGTGTGTAACTTACACCCAAGTAAATGATGATATACTTCTCTGAAATTTCGGCAACCCGATCACACAGTGTCATAACAGAGAAGCCCAAACACGAAATTTTACTGCTATAAAAACCTCAAATCTTAAGCAGATAGGCGAGAAGTTCGACAACACTACTACTGTGTCTTCTCAATTACATGGATCTTTGCCTTATAATTGACACAAAAGTCAATTTTACTGTTTTGTTAATAAAGATACCTGTATGATCACTGGACCAGTCTGACGAAGTTACGAGATCGGTGTGCAGCTTAAGAAATACAGGAATTAACTGTGGCTAATGCAGCTCATATTCAGAATAAGACAGTCAATGTACGTATAACGTAACATTGAGGCGCGTTCGCGTAACAATTCTTGCCGTGGAACAGAAATAAATATAAAATATTACGTGCGTGTGTCTGTATCCTTGCCTTAGATATCCGGCATTAAAATTGTATCTTTTCTGCGCCGTACTATGTTGACATCTGTGGCCTCTCAGGCTCTACCACGCTTTGCCACATTATCTCATACACAGTACAATTTCCAGAAAACAATTACTGAACATGAACTGTGTGTTTTGATTTCATCTACAACTTTTGTCTGAACATTTTCTCAATCTAAGAAGAATTCAACGAGATATTATCATAAATTTACATTGGTATTCGTGTAAAGTACCCGTTATTCCAGTAACATTTTCGAAAAAAATCTGAAATATGAAATTTTATGAAAATCTGTTCCGTGGCAGCCGAATTGTTCCATGCGGGCAGACGGACGGACAGACGGACAGCATAAAGAAGCTAATAGACGCTTATTGCAATTTTGCGAAGGCGCCTAAAATATTGTTATATTACAGTCATAAGATGTAAATACGCCGATCCCAGTGGCCGTGCGGTCTAAGGCGTGGGTCTTCGGCCGCTCGCTTTCTAGGATCGTGGGTTCGAATCCCACCGGGGGCATGGATGTCTGTCTCTTGTGAGTGTTGTGTATTGCCAGGTAGAGGTCTCTGCGACGAGCTGGTCCCTCGTCCAGAGGAGTCCTACCGACTGTGGTGTGTCTCAAATGTGTGTGACCATGAAATCTCGACGAAACGAGGAGGTCCAGGCCCATATAGGGCTGTCGAGCCATAGGAAGAAAGAAAGAGAGGAAAAAAAAAAAAAAAAAGAAAAAAAAAAGTAAATACGCGTTCATGTATGTCACGATTACCCCAATTATTATCTGTGTGCTGTATTCGTGTGGTTTCCGCAAAGTGCTGGCCACACTGCCATTTACTTGTAATTATATGTAAAGCAGAGCATTCTGACAGAAAACTGAAGTACAGTCAGTGCGAATGTGTGTCACACAAGGAACATTAGGAAGTAATTAGCACGTGATATGAAGGATTTAATGGCATAAGAAACAGAAAAACTTACATATTCCGACAGAATCATTTGCACGCTTTAAAGTAAGCTGTGTTGATAACATATTGTGAAATTAGTTTTCCATCCATACAAAAGTCATACACGTATGTAAACACAAATAACCTTTTATAAAAATTGCACAAATTACAAAATTAAATTTATTATGCATTTCCATTTCAACATATGTCCAAACTGCACAAAACATGTCCGCCCCAGTCCTTCATTTTCATAGTAATTTGGTAAGGGTTCGGTATTATGAAGCCCCACAATATGACATTCTCACACGCTGCAGTTCCATATTTATTTGACATCCAAATCAGCTTCACAGCTCACAATGTTGTGTTACCTCCTCACTTCAGGTTAAGTCCAAGTTTCAAACCCGTACAAATGAGGAGGCAAATTTATGCGAGACTGCAGGAATCAAGACATTTAATATAAGGATTCCTACCTTCTGGATTCTGATGCCTTGTAGTCGGGTAATATGTACCGATGAATGAAACTTTCCTACTGGTACCATCATGAGGAAATAAAAAAATGAATAAGGTTCCAATGAAACGTCGGCCCATTCTTACTATAGTCACTTGGCGTCACAATTCAAACAGCAGACATCTTCATGCAAAATCGTACTTTTCTGTATTTTCGAAAATCTGATTTAATCTAGCAGTCAAAAGACGAAAATTTTGAAAGAATGTATTTGGCAAGGTTAATGCAATCTCAGTATATTATTTTATAAATGTCACACTTTTAAACCTTTTCCAAAGTATTTGTAATTAACTACATATACAAAACATTGAACATCAATATTTGCGAATCGTCATATTTTGACTCTAATTGCATTAATTATAAACGTCTAACACTAAGCTAAACAACATCACTTAATATTGTGTGCACTCGCTTGCATTACAAATCAAAAGTATCTGAGTCTCAATTGGTACAGCACTTCGCAAAGAAACAGAAGGAAGCTAAGACTGTGGCCAAGGAAAAGCATATAAAAAGCAATATGGAGATGACTGAGGGTAAAAACAAAATATCCGTAAGATACATCTGTGGTATTGCGGATGGGCATAGTCACATATACGCTGTTCCTGAAAAGATTATCAACCATTCCCGATTCAATGGAAATAGTGATAAATCTGTTTAATGATTCAAGAAACAAGCTACCTTTTTGCACGTAAGACGCTATAAAACTGAAAGCATAATCATCATCATTTAGAGGACAAATGGTGCTGTGGTCATTGATAAGATTTTTGTAATGATGTGCTAACCAGGTTGGAACAAAAGCGGCAAAGTTTCCTGTCTCATGAACTCGGCCAATGCATTCCCAATCGGTAGAACATTTTTCACCCCTTTCAACAACTTCTTTGTGTCTCGAAACTGTGGATTCATCAAACATTAAAGTATAACCATAATTGTAACCGAAACCTATTCCTGAATCAAGGATTTCTTCCAAAGACTTTAGTTGCTTGTCGTATCCTGGATCAACCAAGTAACTCGTCAAGAACGTCTGGAAAACAGTGCTGATGGCGGAACAGTACCAAACAAAAACAACGAACAACAATTTTAATCTCAAACTCCTAGGCGTCTCTGTCACGGATACCCCGACAGTCACCGCCCAAATATTGTACAGGGTGCTTGACATATTAGCGTATGACCGGATGTCGTTAGATTGCTTTGCCAGACACCAGGATACGACAGTAACAAGGAACAGGACAACTGCAACTGAAATCCCATAGAGGGAGAGAAAATGTGAAAAATCCTTTGCAGACGTGAGAAAGGCTTTGGACAAGGAACAAACCAGCTAAATTTCAAGACGAAATAAGGAAAAGAAGGTTCTGAATTACTAATTTCTTCTACGACAAGTGGAATTGCTCCGAACGACATATCGGACTCACGATTCCACATATTCTTCATACATGTTAAGAATATTTCATCGGTGGCGTTTCGTCACTAAAGTCGTTGACATCATTCCTTGTTATGTTATGAGTCAGGAAATACTGGTTAAAAATTTTGTCCTCAATCTCATACTTAAGAGCGGTCGACAAATTTATAGCGCAGCCGTGGAATTTTGAATGGGTTTTGTATGGGAACAGTGATCCTTCCCTCACAAATTTCCCTTCCTCTTCCATGACCCACTGATTTAAAAGGACTACATTTTTTACCTCACCACAGTTGTCGTGTGATGAGTAAGGGAACCACGTGTACAAGTTCAGCAGTGTGTCCTGTTGAACCATTACCACCACATTGTACCCTCTGCCGATCTGCCACATTTCCTGAACAATTGAAAGTGCAAGCTCTTCACTATTGGGCACTTTAACAGTAACCACTATCAAAAACAGTCCTCGGCTGTCCCATGAAGAACTGCCAAACAATTCTTCAGCCTGGACTGTGAAGTCTTCAACGCTCCGAGTGAAAATAATGTAGCTGCTTATCTTCTCCACGATTGACGGTAACACAGAGGCTCGACTTGGCTCAATCACTTGGAGAGGCCACAGTTCCAGACGGTGCATGGCCTCCAACACATATTTCGTATGGTCATCCTCGTCTCTAGTGCTGGAGATTTGCACAGTTCTGCCCACTGGGAAGTGTCGCTGCACGACAGCAACCACACATGACACCAGGTGTCTCTGCTCCACCTGCTGTAATATACTCTTCTCCCGGAGTGCCGCAACGAGCGCTAGTATCGGCACCAATAATACGGTCCGCATACTGCAGAGATACAAAACGGATTAACACTCATTAAGGCCACGGTCACACAAACCGAATTCAGTATCGAGAGTTCAAATCGGGTCTCACTCACTAACATGCCGTAAATTAGACAAATTTCCTGCGCGTAATATTCCTGTAGGAATCTGCCACAATGAATGAATCAAGTAGATTCGATTTGCATGTTCTTAAACACCGGCCCTTCGCAGCATCTTAGTGAGTGGCGCCCAATTCCACCACATAGCACCATAGAGTGTTAATACGCCCGCAGTCTAAGCAGCTAGGCATCGAACACAACTCCGCATAATAACGCTAGTCACCTGCTTGAAGAAAATCACAAACAAAATATTCAGCTTTGAGGTGTTTTTCGCAAAATTGCGAAAAGCGACTATTAGCTTAATGTCTGTCGGTATGTCCGCATGGAACAACTCGGCTCCTACTGGACGGAGTTACATGAAATCTTATATTTGAGTATTTATAAAAAATCTGACGACAAAAATTAAGTTTGATTATATTATGACGAGAATAACGGGTACTGTTCGTGAATACCTATGTACTTCTATTATAATACCTCTTTAAATTAGTATTAGAATGAGAAATGTTTGAGATAGAATTTGTAGAAAAAATCAAAACACATTTTATATTCAGGAACTTTTTTCTGAAAATCGTGCCGTTTAAGAGACAATGTGGAAAAATGTGGTAGTGCCGGACAGGCTACAGATGACAATATGAAATGGTGCATGCGCTTTGCATGCTGGATAAATAAGGCTACAAATATACACGCAAAATATGTAATACCTCTCGCCTCTGCACGGCAATATTGGTTACGTGAACTCACCTCAATATTACGTTCTTACGTACATTTCTTGTGTGGTTAAAACCATTAGCACATATAACGGCATTAATTTTACACGCCCTTAGAACTTTCCTTTACCCTGACTGTGCTTCAAGCAGTTTTAGAGTGGCGGAGGGTCATACAGACATCGAGGACGGAAACATCTATGTCTCCTCCATACTCAGCTCTATTAACTTTTCGAGAGTCCAGTCAACACGAAAACTCCACATAACTGTTACATTCCTTGAAATGGCTCCGTATATCAAAACTATTCACGACATCGGCCGACATAGCTCTGAGGACGACAAACTGGAGATCCATATTGTGATACTCTGCGTTATGTCATTCTATCGTCTGATATGCAGACACGAACTGATCAGAGAAACGTACTAACAAAATTTCCCGACGCAAGCGCTTCCTAATTGGACGGATGGTCACCATCGTTTTGGAGATACATGTTCCTTCCTTCTTCAGAGAAGAAATTATTCTGTAATGTGGCATGTGGTTATCAACTTTTCTGAGGTAGATACTCTGTGCATATATTGGTCAGAATTGCTTCTGAATTTTGGTACACGGTTACCAATATTTCGGAGCAAATTTATTATTCCATCTCCAGGGCAGAAGCTATTCTAAATTCTGAAAATTGTTTATGTTACCTGAAGCACACGCTGTCTGCACCTTTAAAAGTATTTTATATTGTACTAGTTTCTTGAGGGCACGCGGTGGCGCAGTTTGTTGAGGCACTGCGCTGCAAGTCGGAACGTCGCGGGTTCGATTCCCGATGGTGTCGCTGGAATTTTTCATTGACATAATCGTTTCGGTCGCACTCAGCCTCTAACAGAAATGAGTACCAGGAATCTTTCCTGGGGGTAAAGGCGGCCGGTGCGTAGGGCTGACAACCTTACCACCCTCATGTGCCGATTGTCTAGAAATCTGGGAGCCTCAACCTCCTGGAAACCTAAGGGCCTGTCCAGGCCTGTTTACTAGTTTACTGCTTACTGCTTTACTAGTTTCTTGACAGTGTCTAATACGATACGTACTGTCTCAATTATGTGGGAATAAACGTTCTTCACCATGAGTTTAATTACCGAAGCTTCGAAAATACACGCTGCATACGTACATTTTCTCCTTCCACCCTGAATGAGACCATATCAGCCTTCGGAATATTCGCAAATGACTATCAGATTACTCGGCTTCATAACCAAAACGCCACAATTCACCTCTGCTTTACAGAACCTCAAGTGAAATGAATTTCCACATGACCAAAAACTTAGGACAGTTTTTACAGGTGATGATGCCTCACAATTTATTTTACGCCTGTTTCATGCTATTGCTATTTTAGACAAGTAAAACTTTCAAGGAACGTCAATATAGCAATACTGAATGCATAGGTATTTATCAACATAGTAGTCACCATGTCACCTTCCAGCTTCTTAGTCGAATAGTGTGAGATCCATTCACGGGAATATCACGTGTTCGAATCTCTGAAGCCACTAACACCTTAATATAGCACCGGATTGTAATTCAGAATCCGTACGTAAACTGCAATAAATATGGCAAAATTGCGACACTGTTTGTAGGCACGGTATTATGTAATCTGACACTGTGCACATTAGGACTACTAATTCTTAATCTAATTTACTATCAATTGCTTTATATCGATTTACAGTAAATTTCCTATTAGTTGAATATAGTCCCTTTTTGTTTAATATTTTCTTCCCTTAGTGCACAACAACACACTTATAATCTTTACGAATACCAAAACGCCAGACTGGGCGTCTTTTGGCCTTCTACTGCGTCCAGAATCTTCTTCTACCACAGGGACTTGAAAAGCAAAATTTGTACGGACAGTGTGGCCGCACACACATCTTACAGTCCTCACATCGCGCCATCACATTTTTACTGTTCGGTCCTTCTAAAGACAAACTGCGAGGACACTTGTAGTGGATCATAAAGCAATACAGAATCCGCGCCCCTGTCACTGCAGAGGGCGAACAAATTTACTGGCCGAATGTACGTTGTATTTTACAAGTGTGTAAGAAGGCACATAACAAGTATGGTGACTACAGTGGAAAATAATTACGCCGCATCGAAATTACTGCGGAGTTCTGTGACATTTTCACATAGTGTAACTTGTAAACAGAAAGAAATAGGAAATACGTTTTACTTTGTGACTGCTCCTCGCAGTTCTTCAGTAAGATGCTTGGTTATTTGTTCTTGTGTTTCACAACGTATTTTATTCCTGTCCTGAAGAAGTTACCTGTTTTATCACTCGATTCAGTCGGGTGAAGTTAGGTGATCAGTGTGGCTTAGAAACAAATGGAATTAGCTTGGACTTGTGCAGGTAGAATTCTGAATAACTATATCCTCCTCTCCCTCCACTTAAAGTTTCCGCCAGATATCAGGAATATATACTATATATTGATTTTCTATTTATTATTCTGATTATACCATATATTT
This sequence comes from Reticulitermes speratus, assembly GCA_021186555.1. NCBI lineage: Eukaryota > Metazoa > Arthropoda > Insecta > Blattodea > Rhinotermitidae > Reticulitermes > Reticulitermes speratus. The sequence continues at coordinate 47,299,348 of JAJKFL010000005.1, forward strand.
GATTTGTCCATTTATATTCTGAGTGTTTCCTTTCATGCTTCCTGCAAAGTGCTGGCCACACTGTCCTTTAATTATACTAAATCATAGCATTATGGCTGACAAATTACAGATATGTGCCTCTTTTTGTCATACAAGAAATCGTATTCTTATAGAATTAATGACTAAACACAGATCATAAATCATGTGTTCCGAAAGAAATGCGTTGCTTGCTTTAAGATTCAACTACTATATGAAATTGAAATGTTTATGTATGTGTATATAGACACGAGTCAGACTGAGAACTAATAATGTATAAACTGTGGTAGAACAAATGGTCACAAATAAATAACCAACCAATAAAGGACAAGATAAAGAAAGAATAAATTAAAGAGGCGGTATGCAATAGCGTGCTGCTTGACAAACGAATAGTCGCTTACCTTTCAAAGAATTCCCAGCGTTTTACGGAACCTTTACCGCACGCAGAACCTCGGCCACTGCACCCTGTCCTTACCGCATTATAACACATCACACTGTCACACACAACGTACGATCAGTTCTAAAGCTGTCCTACCGCAAACGTCTACATCCCGCAGACTGTTGCTTCCTTTCAAGTTCCCTGACTGCAATTTTGTCTGCATTTACTAGCCTTCCCATGTGCAATACATATCCAGTCCGGTCTCATTCCCTCCTAAGTTAACCATCCTAAAATTATTTTCTGAACAGTACAAATAATAATATTTCCAATATCCAAAATCCACCATGCAGTTTCAGTGTAATGTAACAGCAGGCAGCACTAAACCTTCTTTACCTTCCTGCACAAACAGAGAGAAAAGCAAAGTACCACGCTATGAAGGTACATGGGAGAGTGGAGGTATATGTCACTTATTCTTACCCTCGGCAGTAGAAGGACATGATTGATCAGCCTCCCTCACTTATGTCGGGTGGTGAGGAACCCCAACATCCGAGCGATACACTGCATACATTTAACTAAGACGAGATTTCTACCTTTGTCGACACAGATGTTAGTATGCATGATCCATACATTTGTAAACAACTGCTATAACTGGAACGGTTACTTTTAATACTTTTGATACTATTAGTATTACAACATTGTAAATTATGGTTATTAATTTTATGCATTTTAGAAATTCAAAGTTTAATATTTCAATCATTTCTGTAAAGGCGTCATAATAACTGCTTTCTTTGTATTGAAAGAACCTCGGTGCTCAATCATGCAGGGGTTTGTTATAGCAGCTCGTGAATGTATTTTATTAAGGGTGGGTGTGTAGGAGTAGAATTGCCATCTGTAACTTTTAATACATCTGACGTCACTTAAGACGCCTTTACAGGTCGAAAAGTGCAGGGGAAAAAATAAAATGTATTTCCAATTTTCAACATTAGTACGTAGTTACTGTTTACTGAATGAATCGTCAGTGTGTACAGAATAAAGGATGGACAATTATCAGACGTTTAGAAGGGTTCTTGAGACGCACAATACCTTCATGCTCAGGGCAGACGTCTTTCACCGACCTGGTGGGAGGTTACAAATATATCGAAGCAACACATTGTGTGTAACTTACATGCAAGTAAATGATGATATACTTCTCTGCAATTTCGGCAACCCGATCACACAGTGTCATAACAGAGAAGCCCAAACACGAAATTTTACTGCTATAAAAACCTGAAATCTTAAGCAGATAGGCGAGAACTTCGACAACACTACTGCTGTGGCTTCTCAATTACATGGATCTTTGCCTTATAACTGCCTCAAATGTCAATGTTACCGTTTTGTTAATAAAGATACCTGTGTGATCACTGGATCGGTCTGACGAAGTTACGAGATCGGTGTGCAGCTTAAGGAATACAGGAATTAACTGTGGCTAATGCAGCTCATATTCAGAATAAGACAGTCAACGTACGTATAACGTAACATTGAGGCGCGTTCGCGTAACAATTCTTGCCGTGGAACAGAAATAAATATAAAACATTACGTTCGTGTGTCTGTATCCTTGCCTTAGATATCCGGCATGCAAATTGTATCTTTTCTGCGCCGTATTATGTTGACATCTGTGGCCTCTCAGGCTCTACCATGTTTTCCACATTATCTCATACACAGAACGATTTCCAGAAAAAAAATTACTGAACATGAACTGTGTGTTTTGATTTCATCTACAACTTTTGTTCTGAACATTTTCTCAATCTAAGAAGAATTCAACGAGATATTATCATAAATTTACATTGGTATTCGTGTAAAGTACCCGTTATTCCAGTCATATTTTCGAAAATATCTCAAATATGAATTTTATGAAAATCTGTTCCGTGGCAGCCGAGTTGTTCCATTGCGGGCAACGGTACGGACAACGGACAGCATAAAGAAGCTAAAAATGCTTATTGAAATTATGCGAAGGCGCCTAAAATATTGTTATATTACAGTCATAAGAAGATGAACGCGTGCATGTATGTCACGATTACCCCAATTTATATTGTGTGCTCCTTCGTGTGGTTTACTGTCAAAGTGTGCACATCACATTTACTGTAATTATATGTAAGATATCTGAACAGATAAATGATACATCAGTGCGACTGGTTACAAGGAACATTAGAATAATTAGCAGTGATATGCACGTTTAATTGCATAAGAAAAGAAAAATTCAATTCTAATTATTTCACGTTTAGTAAAGTGGTATAACATACTGAATTAGTTTCACCTACAAAGCATACAGATGTAAAACAATATACTTTTATAAAATTGTCACGAAATTGTGAAAATTAAATTATGCATTGTCCATTTCAAAACATCTACGCCACTTAAACCCCCTCCAGTTCAATTGTACAAGTAAATTTGAATGTTTCAATTTCAACCCACTAAGTATTGACATTCTCCTGAATATCAGCATTGTACATAATAATGGATCAAACAGCTTCACAGCAGTTAGTTAAGTCTCCTGAACGGACTAATCCAATTTCAAGCCCGTAACAGTGCTGAGTGCAAGATTTTGGAGGTTACTGAAAATCAAGACAATACAAGTTGTCTAACTTACTGATTCAAGTTAGTGAGTAATATGTACCTGGAAATTTCCCTCTGGATACCATCATGGGCAATAACAGAGAAGCCAGAATAAGTTTTACCAATAAAAGCCTCAAATCTTAACATAGGCGAGACTTCACAATCGACTATGCTGGCTTCTCAATTAAAATCTTGTCTTTATACTCTCAAAATACAATTTACTTCTGCAGTCAATAAAGATACTGTTGATCAAGGATTTGTTGACGAAGGTTACAGATCGTTCATAGAATTACTAAATTATCTTTAAGCACTTCCAATATTGTAATACACATATACAAAATGAACAATATGCGCGTTCGTATAATTCTTGCCGTGGAAAATATAAGTATAAATATACTACGTGTCATTACTTGCCTTAATATCCAGCATTCAAATTGTACTTCTTGTTCCTATAATTTGACATCAGTGCAATCTACATACCAGTTAATCACATTTCTTTACACAGACAATTTAGAAATAAAGTACGAACAAATGTGTGTTTCTGATTTATCTCACTTTTACTGACAATTTTCAAATTAAGACTGAGTTCAATGGATATTCCAAAATAACATGAATAGGTAGAGTACACTGTTCCAGTAATATTTCAAAAAAAGCAACCATAGGAGAATTTTTGATGGTAAAAAAAAATTTCGTCGACACATGTCGGCAGACTCCTGCGGACAGGATAAGACAGCAATATAGCTTATGCAATTTAAGGCCTTAAATTTCGAATTACCTTAATTCGTTATGAAATCGCGTTATGTAATGTCACGTTTTCCATGTCATTTTCCTGCTGTCTTTCTTGGTGTTTTGGAGTGCTTGCCACACTGCATTACTTTGCAATATTATTGAAAATTAATGTAATTCCGACAGCATTCTGAAGACAACAGGTCAGTGCACGTGTCACAGGTTCACAATAGGAATAAGAGTACGTGATATCAAGGTTTATGGTATAAGTTACAGGAAAACATACATATTCCGACAGAAATATTGCTGGGACTTAAGTTCAACTGTGCTGATATACAGAATTATATAGCACTGTAAAAAGGCACGACCCGAAATTATAGATTGGCAGCAAATAGTGTAATTAGTTATTCGTACAGGTAAAAGTCAGATACGCGTGTAATCACAAAAATTCTTTTATAAAAATTGCACAAATTATGAAAGAAGAGTGAAAGACAATTCGGTTACAAAATTAAATTTATTATGCATTTCCATTTCAACATATGTCCAAACTGCACAAAACATGTCCGCCCCAGTCCTTCATTTTCATAGTAATTTGGTAAGGGTCAGCATTATGAAGCCCCACAATATGACATTCTCCACACGCACAGTTCCATATTTATTTGACCTCCAAATCAGCTTCACAGCCCACAATGTCGAGTTACCTCCTCACTTCAGGCTAAGTCCAACTTTCAAACCCATGAAATTGACTAGGCAAATTTAAGCGAGACTGCAGGATTTCAAGGCAGTTAATATAAGGATTCCTGCCTTCTGGTTTCTAATTCCATGTAGTATCGTCAAATGTACGACGAATGAAAGATCCTACTGGAAACATCATGAGGAAATGAAAACCTTTTTCAAAATTCCAATGCAATTTCAGTCCATTTTTACTATAACTCATGGCATCTCAATTCAGAGAGACACAAATCTTCATGTAAAATTGTACTTTTCTGTATTTTCGAACATGTGATTTTATCTAGCAGTCACAAGCATAAAACAGAAGAAAACGTTGAAAGAAGGCGTTTGGTGAAGTTAATGCAATCTCAGTACATTATTTTATACATGTCACACTCTTAAACCTTTTCCAAAATATTTGTAATTAACTACATATACAAAATATTGAACATCAATATTTACCAACCGTCATATTTTAACTCTAATTGCAATAAGTAAAAAACGTCTAACACTAAGCTAAACAACATCACTTAATACTGTGTGCACTCACTTGCTTACAAATCAAAAGTATCTGAGTCTCAATTGGTACAGCAACTTCGCAAAGAAACAGAAGGAGGCTAAGACTGTGGCCAAGCGAAAAGCATATAAAAAGCAATATGGAGATGACTGAGGGTAAAAACAAAATATCCGTCAGATACATCTGTGGTATTGCGGATGGGCATAGTCACATATACGCTGTTCCTGAAAGCTTATCAACCATTCCGATTCAATGGAAATAGTGATAAATCTATTTAATGATTCAAGAAACAAGCTACCTTTTTGCACGTAAGACGTTATGAAACTGAAAGCGTAATCATCATCATTTAGAGGACAAATGGTGCTGTGGTCATTGATAAGATTTTTGTAATGATGTGCTAACCAGGTTGGAACAAAAGTGGCAAAGTTTCCTGTCTCATGAACTCGGCCAATGCATTCCCAATCGGTAGAACATTTTTCACCCCTTTCAACAACTTCTTTGTGTCTCGAATCTGTGGATTCATCAAACATTAAAGTATAACCATAATTGTAACCGAATCCTATTCCTGAATCAAGGATTTCTTCCAAAGACTTTAGTTGCTTGTCGTATCCTGGATCAACCAAGTAACTCGTCAAGAAGTCTGGAAAACAGTGATGATGGCGGCACAGTACCAAACAAAAACAACGAACAACAATTTTAACCTCAAACTCCTAGGCGTCTCTGTCACGGATACCCCGACAGTCACGCCCAAATATTGTACAGAGTGCTTGACATATTAGCGTATGACCGGATGTCGTTAGATTGCTTTGCCAGACACCAGGAAACGACAGTAACAAGGAACAGGACAACTGCAACAGAAATCCACACAGAGGGAGAGAAAATGTGAAAAATCCTTTGCAGGCGTGAGAAAGGCTTTGGACAAGGAACAAACCAGCTAAATTTCAAGACGAAATAAGGAAAAGAAGGTTCTGAATTACTAATTTCTTCTACGACAAGTGGAATTGATCCGAATGACATATCAGACTCACGATTCCACAAATTCTTCATACACGTTAAGATATTTCATCGGATGGCGTGTCGTCACTAAAGTCGTTGACATCATTCCTTGTTATGTTATGAGTCAGGAAATACTGGCTAAAAAATTTGTCCTCAATCTCATACTTAAGAGCGGTCGACAAATTTATAGCGCAGCCGTGGAATTTTGAATGGGTTTTGTATGGGAACAGTGATCCTTCTCTCACAAATTTCCCTTCCTCTTCCATGACCCACTGATTTAAAAGGACTACATTTTTTACCTCACCACAGTTGTCGTGTGATGAGTAAGAGAACCACGTGTACAAGTTCAGCAGTGTGTCCTGTTGAACCATTACCACCACATTGTACCCTCTGCCGATCTGCCACATTTCCTGAGCAATTGAAAGTGCAAGCTCTTCATTATTGGGCACTTTAACAGTAACCACTATCAAAAACAGTCCTCGGCTGTCCCATGAAGAACTGCCAAACAATTCTTCAGCCTGGACTGTGAAGTCTTCAACGCTCCGAATGAAAATAATGTAGCTGCTTATCTTCTCCACGTTTGACGCTAACACAGAGGCTCGACTTGGCTCAATCACTTGGAGAGGCCACAGTTCCTGACGGTGCATGGCCTCCAACACATATTTCGTATGGTCATTCTCGTCTCTAGTGCTGGAGATTTGCACAGTTCTGCCCACTGGGAAGTGTCGCTGCAAGACAGCAACCACACATGACACCAGGTGTCTCTGCTCCACCTGCTGTAATATACTCTTCTCCCGGAGTGCCGCAACGAGCGCTAGTATCGGCACCAATAATACGGTCCGCATACTGCAGAGATACAAAGGGATTAACACTCATTAAGGCCACGGTCACACAAACCGAATTCAGTATAGAGAGTTCAAATCGGGTCTCACTCACTAACATGCCGTAAATTAGACAAATTTCCTGCGCGTTTTATTCCTGTAGGAATCTGCCACAATTAATGAATCAAGTAGATTGATTTGCTTACTCTTAACACCGGCCCGTCGCAGCATCTTAGTGAGTGGCGCCCAATTCCACCACATAGCACCATAGAGTGTTAATACGCCCGCAGTCTAAGTAGCTAGGCATCGAACACAACTCCGCATAATAACGCTAGTCACCTGCTTGAAGAAAAACACAAACAAAATATTCAGCTTTGAGGTGTTTTTCGCAAAATTGCGAAAAGCGACTATTAGCTTAATGTCTGTCGGTATGTCCGCATGGAACAACTCGGCTCCTACTGGACGGAGTTACATGAAATCTTATATTTGAGTATTTATAAAAAATCTGACGACAAAAATTAAGTTTGATTAAATTATGACGAGAATAACGGGTACTGTTCGTGAATATCTATGTACTTTTATTATAATACCTCTTTAAATTAGTCTTAGAATGAGAGATGTTTCAGATAGAATTTGTAGAAAAAATCAAAACACATTTTATATTCAGGAACTTTTTTCTGAAAATCGTGCCGTTTAAGAGACACTGTGGAAAAATGTGGTAGAGCCGGACAGGCTACAGATGACAATATGAAATGGTGCATGCGCTTTGCATGCTGGATAAATAAGGCTACAAATATACACGCAAAATATGTAATACCTCTTGCCTCTGCACGGCAATATTGGTTACGTGAACTCACCTCAATATTACGTTCTTACGTACATTTCTTGTGTGGTTAAAACCATTAGCACATATAACGACATTAATTTTACACGACCTTAGAACTTTCCTTTACCCTGACTGTGCTTCAAGCAGTTTTAGAGTGGCGGAGGGTCATACAGACATCGAGGACGAAACATCTATGTCTCCTCCATACTCAGCTCTATTCACATTTTGGAAGTCCAGTAAGGACGAAATTCCACATAACTGTTACATTCCTTCAAATGGCTCCGTATATCAAAACTATTCACGACATCGGTCGACATAGCTCTGAGGACGACAGACTGGAGATCCATATTGTGATACTCTGCGTTATGTCATTCTATCGTCTGACTATGCGATACGAACTGATCAGAGAAACGTACTAACAAAATTGTCCCGACGCAAGCGCTTCCTAATTGGACGGATGGTCACCATCGTTTTGGAGATACATGTCCCTTCCTTCTTCAGAGTAGAAATTATTCTGTAATGTGGCATGTGGTTATCAACTTTTCTGAGGTAGATACTCTCTTGTGCTTCTGAATTTTGGTACACGGTTACCAATATTTCGGAGCAAATTTATTATTACATCTCCAGGGCAGAAGCTATTCTAAATTCTGAAAATTGTTTATGTTACCTGAAGCACACGCTGTCTGCACCTTTAAAAGTATTTTATATTGTACTAGTTTCTTAAGGGCACGTGGTGGCGCAGTTGGTTGAGGCACTGCGCTGCAAGTCGGAACGTCGCGGGTTCGATTCCCGATGGTGTCGCTGGAATTTTCATTGACATAATCGTTTCGGTCGCACTCAGCCTCTAACAGAAATGAGTACCACGAATCTTTCCTGGGGGGTAAAGGCGGCCGGTGCGTAGGGCTGACAACCTTACCACCCTCATGTGCCGATTGTCTAGAAATCTGGGAGCCTCAACCTCCTGGAAACCTAAGGGCCTGTCCAGGCCTGTTTACTAGTTTACTGCTTACTGCTTTACTAGTTTCTTGACGTGTCTAATACGATACGTACTGTCTCAATTATGTGGGAATAAACGTTCTTCACCATGAGTTTAATTACCGAAGCTTCGAAAATACATGCTGCATACATACATTTTCTCCTTCCACCCTGAAGGAAAGCCCTTCGGAATATTCGCAAATGACTATCAGATTACTCGGTTTCATAACCAAAACGCCACAATTCACCTCTGCTTTACAGAACCTCAAGTGAAATGAATTTCCACATGACCAAAAACTTAGGACAGTTTTTACAGGTGATCATGCCTCACAATTTATTTTACGCCAGTTTCATGCTATTGACATTTTAGACACGTAAAACTTTCAACGAACGTCAATAAGCAATACTGAATGCATAGGTATTTATCAACATAGTAGTCACCATGTCACCTTCCAGTTCTTAGTCGAATAGTGTGAGATCCATTCACGGGAATATCACGTGTTCGAATCTCTGAAGCCACTAACACCTTAATATAGCACCGGATTGTAATTCAGAATCCGTACGTAAACTGCAATAAATATGGCAAAATTGCGACACTGTTTGTAGGCACGTATTATGTAATCTGACACTGTGCACATTAGGCCTACTACTTCTTAATCTAATTTACTATCAATTGCTTTATATCGATTTACAGTAAATTTCCTATTAGTTGAATATAGTCCCTTTTTGTTTAATATTTTCTTCCCTTAGTGCACAACAACACACTTATAATCTTTACGAATACCAAAACGCCAGACTGGGCGTCTTTTGGCCTTCTACTGCGTCCAGAATCTTCTTCTACCACAGGGACTTGAAAAGCAAAATTTGTACGGACAGTGTGGCCGCACACATCTTACAGTCCTCACGTCGCGCCATCACATTTTTACTGTTCGGTCCTTCTAAAGACAAACTGCGAGGACACTTGTGTGGATCATAAAGCAATACAGAATGCCGCCCCCTGTCACTGCAGAGGGCGAACAAATTTACTGGCCGAATGTACTTGTATTTTACAAGCGTGTAAGAAGGCACATAACAAGTATGGTGACTATAGTGGAAAATAATTATCGCCGCCATCGAAATTACTGCGGAGTTCTGTGACATTTTCACATGTATAACTTGTAAACAGAAAGAAAATAGGAAATACGTTTTACTTTGTGACTACTCCTCGCAGTTCTTCAGTAAGTATGCTTGGTTATGTTGTTCTTGTGTTTCACAACGTATTTTATTCCTGTCCTGAAGAAGTTACCTGTTTTATCACTCGTTCAGTCGGGTGAAGTTAGGTGATCAGTGTGGCTTAGAAACAAAATGGAATTAGCTTGGACTTGTGCAGGTAGAATTCTGAATAACTTATATCGCCTCCTCTCCCTCCACTTAAAGTTTCCGCCAGATATCAGGAATATATACATATATATATTTGATTTGTCTCTATTTATTATTCTGAGTGTTCCTTTCATGCGTTTCCTGCAAAGTGCTGGCCACACTGTCCTTTAATTATACTAAATCATAGCATTATGGCTGACAAATTACAGATATGTGCCTCTTTTTTGTCATACAAAAATCGTATTCTTATAGAATTAATGACTAAACACAGATCATAAATCTGTGTTCCGAAAGAAATGCGTTGCTTGCTTTAAGATTCAACTACTGTATGAAATTGAAATGTTTATGTATGTGTATATAGACACGAGTCAGACTCAGAACTAATAATGTATAAACTGTGGTAGAACAAATGGTCACAAATAAATAACCAACCAATAAAGGACAAGATAAAGAAAGAATAAATTAAAGAGGCGGTATGCAATAGCGTGCTGCTTGACAAAGAATAGTCGCTTACCTCTTCAAAGAATTCCCAGCGTTTTACGGAACCTTTACCGCACGCAAACCTCGGCCACTGCACCCTGTCCTTACCGCATTATAACACATCACACTGTCACACACAACGTAGGATCAGTTCTAAAGCTGTCCTACCGCAAACGTCTACATCCCGCAGACTGTTGCTTCCTTTCAAGTTGCCTGACTCGAATTTTGTCTGCATTTACTATCCTGTCCCATGTGCAATACATATCCAGTCCGGTCTCATCCTCCTTAACTTGACCATCCTAAATTATTTTCTAAACAGTACAAATATTAATATTCCAACTATCCAAAATCCACCATGCAGTTTCAGTGTAATGTAACAGCAGGCAGCACTAAACCTTCTTTAACTTCCTGCACAAACAGAGAGAAAAGCAAAGTACCACGCATGAAGGTACATGGGGGAGTGGAGGTATAGTGTTACTTATTCTTAACACCACACCCGGCCGCTTTACCCCCGTGAAAGAGACCCGGTACCCATTGTATAGGAGGCTGGTTAAGCCCCATGGCCGGTCTGGACGGCTGCGAAAAATCTCGCCCCAACCGGGATTCGATCCTCGGACTGTCCATCCCATAGCGAGTTCGTATACCGACTGAGCTATCGTGGCCCACTTTGCACTTTTTAACTTTTTTTAAATTTCGTAAGTCTGAAAGGACGTTAGTTGCTCGGTATAAAGGAAAGAAGTCATAATTACATTTGGATGAATACAATTTCTTCGTAGAACACTCCAGCGAGATTTCAAGTCAGGTATGAGCAATAGCGTTTAATGTTATCTTTCATTGGTATCACGTGATCTGATCACAAACAATGCAGAATATGCAGCTGCATAATGTAGCAACTTACGTAACAGCCAATACGGAACGTGATCCCATTAGCCACAAAGAACCGTTAACTCGGACCAGTGGGTGTGAGCCTGTCACGAAACACATTCAGCTTTGAAATGAGATGAAGAATTGAATTTGTATTCCATCTGTCAGTGAAAGGAAGTGCTCCACTACACAGTAGCGGGTTGACAGGTAAACAATGTGGCTACCGGGCGTAAGCAAAGGAGATTTGTTTCGGTATTTACCAGTGCATGGATGATGGATGAAGTAATACTTGCACATACAAGAAAACATTACATGAATATTGTGGTCTTCTGGTATGGGATGTGTCACGGTGTATATGCGATGCACCCAGCCTGACGATGGAGGCAGAAAATACCTCCGAAACACAAGAAAGCTTCTACCATACTACAATGCGTCATACTCCAGCATACAGCAATCTTGGGAGTCACCGCTGTGAGGAACTAAAGTCGCAAAATATTATAAAATTTGAATACGGTAAGTCTATGCCAGTGTCTCCTAACCTTTTTTTGCATGCAGGAAATCCAAAAATAATTTTCCACATCCCGATGAGCCCCTACACACAAAAAAGTTTACAGACCAGAAAGCAAAGAGACAGTGGGTTGCGCACGTAGATTACACCCCAAGTACTGCCGACTGTCGGACAAATTTCCCGCAATATTTCGAGGGATATTTGGCATTTTTCGCCTTGTATTTAAACTTTTACGAATTCCGCAGTTTCTCAACGTGGTTAGGAAACACCTATGTATACAATAAGAGACGGCAAATTAAAAGCAACTGTGCCTTTGCTTAATTAAGCACTACACCAGTAAGTCCTATGAGAAGTGGAGGTATAACTCCACCCATTTTAATCTAGCCACTAAATGGGCGTAAGTGCTTAACCTCATGCCCTGGCCGCTTCACCCCCGGGGAAAGAACCCAAGGTAGTAACTGAATAAAACTGTACTGTCCCAACTACGGCCCGCGAAGACAAGTGAATCGTAGGCAATACGCAAATTACATCAAATCTCACAAAAATTCATGACATGTAAAATCTCTGTCATCCGGTATGCGGTAGTTCTTGGTAAAATACCGACATAGGAAGAATTATATTTGTGTGCTATGGAAAATCACCATATCAGATATTAATACAATAAAAATATGTGTATCTCAAATTAAGTTACAGACCAACCGATGCACACTAAAACCACTTTTTAAGTAGCTTTATTATAAAATTGTTAAAATTGTACCCCTACACGTGTTTCGATCCTAGGATCATCGTCAGGGGGTTTTTTTTTGCTAAAAGCTACAGTCACTTCAACACATGATTTAAAATATTTTATGGGCACTTTAAAACATAAGTTAAAATCTTGTAAAAAGATTCGTTAAAAGTTGTAAAATTATAAAAGCACTGTAGATGGTAGATTGCGGAACTGCTGGCGTGTGGGATCGTGGTATTAAAAGCATGTGAACTGTTTTTGTGTGGAGCGGAGTGTACTGCGTGTTGTGTGGTGAAGAGTACTACTCAATCTTTTTACAAGATTTTAACTTATGTTTTAAAGTGCCGATAAAATATTTTAAATCATGTGGTTGAAGTAACTGTAGCTTTTAGCAAAAAAAAAAAAACCCCTGACGATGATCCTAGGATCGAAACACGTGTAGGGGTACAATTTTAACAATTTTATAATAAAGCTACTTAAAAAGTGGTTTTAGTGTGCATCAGTTGGTTTATAACTTAATTTAATATGACGAAGATGCACGGTGTCAACAGTGTGAAATGTGTATCTCAGTTAATAAAGCAACACTCTTCCCACTAACAGTTGAAAGTAGCCTAATATAAAGAAGAGTGAAGACTCAGGACTTTCACACGTGCTCTCAATCATGTATTACTAGAATGGCAAAATCAAGGAGGGTAAGCATGGGACAGAAGAAAATGCCTACAAGGTTCTGGTTAGACAGTGTTACCATAAGCGACCACTTGGAAGCCCCAGGTGTAGAAAAAAGGGTAACATGGACCTTATTGAAATACTATCAAAGTTTGGGGACAGGATTCGTTTGGGTCACAAGAGGGATCAGTAATCGTTTGTGCAGATTACATAACATGTCAGAAATCTTTGTCGAGTGATAAGCCGTTCGAATCCCGACCGATTCGTCGGCTATCCTAATTCATACACTGCGTGTTTTTCATCAGACGTCAGGTAAATACAGGGATAGCGTGGTCGGTACAGCGACTCGCTACGGGCTGGACGGTCCGGGGATCGAGTCCCGGTTGGGGCGAGATTTTCCGCGCCCGTCCAAACCAGCTCTGGGGCCCACCCAGCCTCCCATACAATGGGTACCGTGTCATTCCCGGGGGGTAAAGCAGTGTTAACCACCCACCCCCATCTAGTGCCGAGGTTCAAGAAAGGGTAGAGCTATACCTCTACCCCACCTCTGTGCCATCATGGCAGGTTACAGAGTGAAATTTTACAGGGATATGAGGTGACTTTGATTATTAACACTACTGCCCGTCTTTAAATGCTTTCAAATTTATCATTCTCTAATCATCCAAACATTAGATGCCATATAGTGTGAAACACCAGCAGTGTCGTTAAATAAAAAATAAATAGATAAAAATATTGTTGTCGATTTTGATAGACCCAGTTGCGTGCGTGGACAGGACCGAGCAGTTCCCCGCAGCATCGGACCGGCAGCAATTGGTCACACGTTAATTTCCAGTTTCGACGCTCTCGTAATACAACTGGGACACCTGAGGGTCTACATCGAGCACCTGCCCTAAAGGTCCGTACCACTTATTAATTACAGCTAACTCCACGGAGCATAACCCTTCTTAAGACAGTAATATTCTCTCAGCTAGTCAAAATACTAAGTGCCATTTATGGACACGCTATTTCTTTAATACCCATTTTAATATTATTCTCCCATATACACATAAATCGTACATGGGGTCTTTTCCCTTCAGGTTTTGTTGATATTTTTCACATCTTCCATGAGTGCTACATATTCCGCCCATCCCATTCTCCTTAACATTATCACCATAAATCATGAGGATTCTCACCAACCAACGTTACTCACACCCGTATCACTTCCTGTCACTTAGGTACAAGTGTTCTCCCTAGCAAGTGCATGGTTTCGCAAATACGTACCTGCGATTAAGTCAGTTATACAAGTCAATTTGAAACGCTGTATCAACATCAGAGTGTGCAATGGCTTGTGGCAGGTTGCTTATAAAGCTATATAGTTAGGTAAGACGTAAAGGACAGCCCTGCAGACCATGAGCTTGTGTCTTCTAGAGCAGCGGTCGCCAACCGGTGGTCCGCGGACCACTGATGGTCCGCGAAATAATTTTGTTGGTCCGTGGAGAAATTTGGACATTATTTGCAATTTTTATGTTTATTATACTGTTTCATTATATTCACTATATTCATTTTATATTAATATCACACTAATAATTTTGTTATAATTAAACAAGTGCATTTCATATTAATAAAATGGAACTTTTATGATCATTATTTTATAGATGTTTGTACCTTTTTAAAAAAAATTCATGTTAGTGGTCCGTGGGATTCAAAATTGTGAGTTTAGTGGTCCGTGAGGTCCGAATGGTTGGCGACCGCTGTTCTAGAGGGACTTTCAGAAAGAGCGTGGAAGGGCGTACACTGATTGAGTTGGCTTAGGACAGGAACAAGTGGCGCGATCTTGTGAGCACGGCAATAAACCTTCCGATTCAGGAAAATTAGTGGAATTTATTGACTGGCTAAGCAACTGTCAGCTTCTTAAGAAGCACTGTGTTTCATGGAGGTAGGTGGTCTTTTTTTAAGGTATAGCTTCCGCCTTTCTTACCCTCCGGTATCACATGGTTATTACAGGTCATCTTCATTTCCCGAACACTTCTAACGCTAGGGAGACAGCCATTTGAACCGACAAACGGTCTAGACGGGATGGCGAAGAGGCAAGCATCCGCCCTCACCGGAAACTGAACCTCCGAGTCTCCAGTCGTCCAACCGTCGCCTGTCACTATACTGAGTGAGCGACGTAGCATTTATGCGAAACATAATAACGTCTTTTAAAGCTGTTTTTCGACATGCGCCTAATGACAAGAAGGAAATCCACTCAAACTGTCGGATCATATGATCTGTAACCTGGATCCGAACAGATTACATCACGGATACAAATCTGACTGCCGTAATGCCGTCCTGTTAACGCGCTCACGGAAGTAGAGCACGACATCTCTTAGGATAAATCGAATCCCAGAAGTGACCTCGTTTGCTTATATTCCAAGAAAGGCAACCCACAGGTTTGTAACAAAGAGCGCGATGGAGTGACCCATTTATTGCACAATCAGATTTCGTTGTTCTTTTATTGGTTGCGATGCTATCCCAATGAACCCCCCCCCCCCCCCCGCCCCTACATTCCAACATGTGCTTTCAAATCTGGACACTGCACGGTGCTATGCGACCCAGAACCGGTCCAGATACCAGGGAAGCAGGTATATATATTCCACAAGGTATATACAATGTACCGCGTGTCTGCTGCATCTTATATGCAGTTCAGTGTTAAATAATTTTACCATTTATTTTAACATTCAATTAACCCGGAAGTTTTCCGTGCTGCTTCTGTTAATGGTGTCCAATCTGGGGGCTCATTCGCAATGAAAAGTTGCAAAATATACCTACCAGGTTTGCCGTGTCTGTCTGGGTTAGTGTGGCGGCAGCACTGTGCTCTTGTGTTCAGGAGACTGCCGGTTCAACTTTGGGTCGCGCTGTCGCCCAGCCCAACGGAGGCACTTCGTGGTATTCCTCACTCTTCCCGGATTGTGTCAGGATAGCAGACTTACCTTGAAATGTACCTACATATTATCCTTTCACATCCTTACCCATCCACCATTCGTTCTAATCTTCCCATATCATTCAATGCTATATGATATCTATCTTCCGATGTGAGTTTACAGCCAAGTTACCGACTGCACCAAGAGCTTTACTGTGGTGTTTTAAGTAAGGGGTGTAAAAATCCCGGGCGCCAGGTTGCCCGGGGGACAAAATGTTGTACGGTGGCGCCTAATATTTGTCAGTCCTCAGTACGAAACTTGCTTCATGTCACCCTTCTGGCGCTTAGAATTTTGAGGTGACTACTCCTAGATTTTTGGACAATTTCTGCACCCCCGTTTTGGTTTATGACGCCGTGTAATATGGTAAGTTGGTACAAACGTTTTAGAAAATAGGCCTATACCTCACTCTCTAGATTAGGAGACACTGCCTGAATGTGGGGGCAGTAGGTGACTCCGAAAAGTTGGTAATCACCTACGTGACTGCAAGGTAAAGGAAAACGGTATAGCTAAAGTTCACCTTAGAACAGGCCATGAAGGCCCAGAGGGGGAGTAGAGGTATAGCTCTACTCTCTTTTTAACCTCGCCGCTAGATGTGGGTGGGTGGTTAACACCACCTCCGGCCGCTTTACCCCGGGAAAGAGACCCGGTACCCATTGTACAGGAGACTGGGTGGGCCCCAGGGCCGTCTGGACGGGTGCGGAAAATCTCGCCGTCACCGTGATTCGATCCCCGGACGGTTCAGCCCGTAGAGAGTCGCTATACCGACTACCAGACTACAAGGTGTCATAAACCAGTACATAATCTCAATCTCAAGCCTTATAAAATGCACTACAATTTTGCGAACCACTGCCTGAACAAGTTTCCCACAAACCTGACCTAGCAGTCTGCCAAAATGTACCACTGGAGGCCAAACACTGGTCAAAAAATTAAAAGGTTTCCAGAACCGTAAAACTTGGCGGCTGGAATATTAATCTACGCGGCAACATACTAAATCACTTACAGCGCCATCACACGGAACTAGTGTAGCAAATGATTCGGACAGACAGACAGACGGACGCGTGTGATCCCATTCCAGACACGCACGTTCTTTACACAAGAGTCTGCTTTATGTAACAATTATGTGTCCGGTTAATCCATGAGAACACCCAATTACAACTTTTAAGGAGTCTCGTTCCTCTCCGGCTGTCTGTCTGTCTGTCGCGTCACGATTCGGGTCACAAATGTGGGTCATTTGCTGGCTAACCAATGTACTTGTTACAGCAGCTCTTTTAAGCTGTGTATGCACTGAGATTTACACTGCAGTCCTCTAAGACACAAAGTTTATGTGTAAAAGTACTTTTCTGACCAAAGCTCTTCGATATCCAAGACAGCACGGCGTTGTTTGAAGGTAGGCCTACCTAGTCTTCGCCCGCTTGTCCTTACAATAAAAGTATTATTATAATGGACACAAGAATGGAGCATTGGTGGAATGATACTGACAGGGGAAAGCTGAAGTACTATGAGAAAAATCTGTCCTAGTGCCACTTTGTCCACCACAAATCTCACATGGACTGACCTGGAATCGAAACCGGGCTTTCTCGGTGACAGGCCGGCGACTAACCGAAGGGCCGAACGGGCGGCTGTGGTTTAAACCACGACGTTACCGGCTGCTGCGTGAAATTTGTGTTAACTACACTACGAGTTAAAGGGCGCAGTTTCTACCTTACAGAGACCAGCCGTTTAACGCTGTTAGGGAAGCAATCACTATTCATTGTGAGAATCATACGGTACACAAATACATACAACCAGATGAGATCTTCGCTCTTCTGGGTTGTTACGCAGCGTATATTGACATTTACCGACGTTTCGGGACAGCCTATCGGTCCTATCTTCAAGGGTCAAGCAGTCCTTATGCAGTCGTTTAAGGACTGCTTGACCCTTAAAGATGGGACCGATAGGTTGTCCCGAAACGTCGGTAACTAACTACTGATATACTCTGCGAAACATTCCAGAAAATACAAGATCTCATTTACACAGAGGCGAAAGCTGGAAGTCACGCACACATACAACCGCTCTGTACCAAGCTTTCATGACGTTAAGACTTTTGGTCCCAAGTCGTTTCAGCAACTGTTGCTGATGACGTCACAGTGTCAAGGTGCAGTTTTAAAGTGAAGTTGTCCCTGTGCTTAATGAAGCGGGTAACCACGCCATGAGGGTAGACGGAGAAAGTTGCCAGTTGCTGAAATTATGTACCATCGGTGGTAGAGGAATAAAATGCGAGTATGAAGCACTGGTGGAACGATGCTGACAAAGTAAAACCGAAGCATTCATAGAAAAACCTCCCTCTGTCCCACTCTGTCTCACACCCCAGCCCTCCGAAGTCACGGCAGTTAACAAACCGCCTGAGCCAGGGCAAAGACTGGCGGTACATCAACGTGCATTCTCAGCATCCCTCGGCACCATACGGAAGTGAGTAGCGAGCCTCAAGCGCCGGCCGCTTTACTCGCGATCAAATAGCTCCCGGTACCTTTGTGTATGAAACTGAGTGGGCCCCAAAGAGTAGAGAAAAATCTTTTGCCTCTAACGGCGATCGAACCGCGATTCCTAAGTCGTATCGAAGATGAAGAAGAGACGAAAAAGGAATTTGTTCTCTGTGCCTTTCAGACCAAACACGCGTAACAAAAGCAGAACACAAAGAAACAAAGACAAATAAGTGCAGTCAATGGTTCGGTTTCTTCGAAAGAAATATTCCAGCATTGGCATTTAAATGGCTAGTTCGAAGCTACTGAAGTGGAGTACCTTTCCGTACATCAGTTGCGGTCACATTCCTGTCAGCTTGCTGTTTTTGCTTACAGGACAAGACTGAATGGAGTTCCAAGGCTCCAAACCATCATTCATATTTTCAGTACTTTGTCTCCGTTCCGAATGAAATATCACAGACTTTATGGCTACGACAAATAACGGTGTCTCGCAGTCCACGGTCCGCGAGACGGCGACAGCCCAAGATAAAAAGGTTTTGCTACAATATCTGACGGGAAGACGAGGAAGAAGACGTAAGCAGCTACTGGATGACTTTGAGGAAAAAGAAGATACTGGAAATTGAAATAGGAAGCACTAAATCGCACCCTGTGGAGAACTCGCTTTGGAAGAGGCGACGGACCTGTCGTAAGGCAGACTACAGAGTGAATGACAGTCTCTGTGCAAATACCGACTGAAATTTGTCATAGCAGAACTGTTAACGGCTTGTGAAATCAGATTGGGGGAAATAAGTTTCTAAATACTGTACATTAACAGATATGACGTAAAGGTGAAGGTAAAGTTGTGTCTGTGCTTAATTGCGTACGGGGAAGTGATGGTATAGCTCCTCGCATTTTCAAGCCCCAGCCACTTTACACCCCAAAAAATAGCACCACATTTCCCATTGGATACGAAGCTGAACGCTTTGGAAAAATGAGCATCTTCCTAAACAGCATTAACTGACTGGTTTTTTGTAACAGAGATGCAATGTGTATTCCGTAAGATAGGGAATTAAATTTTGTGTCTTATTTGTGGCTAGAATGTGGTTAGAATGCTTTTTCGAGGCTGCAGGCTAATTACAAATGTACACCGCTTCCACACTGCAGGGTCCGCCCTCGTGTAAGGGCAATGACACAACGCGCCAGGTGAATCTGTAACTTTGATCTCATTAGCAATGACTCTTTGAGTTCAGTAATGGCACTGTGTGCCGATCCCAGTGGCCGTGCGGTCTAAGGCGTGGGTCTTCGGCCGCTTGCTTACTAGGATCGTGGGTTCGAATCCCACCGGGGGCATGGATGTCTGTCTCTTGTGAGTGTTGTGTGATGTCAGGTAGAGGTCTCTGCGTCGAGCTGGTCCCTCGTCCAGAGGAGTCCTACCGAATGTGGTGTGTCTCAAATGTGTGATCTGAAACCTCGACGAAACGAGGAGGCCCAGGCCCATATAGAGCTGTCGAGCCACACAAAAAAAGAGAAAATGGCACTGTGTAAGAACAGAAGCCTCGGCTACAAAGCGCAATGCGCTGCGGTGCTGATGACAGGGTAAGCCTATATATATCGGATTTGTTAAATACGTTTAAAGATGTACATTATCAGATATTAAAAAGTATTTACAGAGCAAGAGGGTTCTAGTGTTCACGTACGTGAATTGTATTGAAAATGTGCCTGGTTCGAGTCCCAGCCGGTTCATCTGCTGTCCTAACTGAATATTTTGATGGAATTAATCCGTTATGTTATAAATAACTGACAAATTTCCGTTAGACACAACAATTATATTTAATTTAATAATGTATGCTACATGTTTCGGCCATATTTTGACCATCTTACACTATATTAATATACACTATCTAAAACCAAGGTAGATATGGGTTAAAAATATCACTGGACGAATAAGGAAAGAGGAAAGAAAATAACAAAATAAGCAGCGAGAAAATATTTAAAAAGAAACATTACAAAGGTGAAACAATGCTCGTTTGCTCACTGCACAGATCAGCTCAGCAACGCAGCAAGCAAGTGGCATTCAGGCTCAACTAACTCGGACCATGTTGCCACTGTCACGATCCGATCTGCAGGCATTCAGGGCCCATACCTGCCAGGTGTTCATACCACTGTGCGGTGGGAGCAACACATAAATACCGACATAACACTGAATTATTGCTACATATCGCAACACGTTTGACAGAATAGCTAGCCGGTACTGATCCTCTCCTGCCTTAAACTTCGAAGCGCGTCGAAGCAGTAAAGGTAAAGGTAAAGCAACCCCATTACAGGCCTGGATAGGCCCTTAGGGTTCCAGGAGGTTGAGGCTCCCAGATTTATAGACAATCGGCACATGAAGGTGGTAAGGTTGTCAGCCCTATGCACCGGCCGCCTTTAACCCCCAGGAAATATTCCTGGTACTCATTTTTGTTAGAGACTGAGCAGTTCAGTACGTATTGTCACTGACACATAAAACATGCAGCAGAAGGCCAAGTCTGGGGTTAAACATGGGACAGCGGCACTCGCCCAACACAGCATAGTCAGGACCTGGGATATCTCGGTCGGTATACTCGGGCGATCGAGGGATCCGGTTCGATTACCGGCGAGGGTGAGAGACATTTATCTCCTCCAAAGCACCCAGGCGACTCTGGGGCCGACAAAATTCCTATTCAAGGGTACCGGGAGCTGTTTCCCGGGTAAAGCTGCCGGGGCGTGATGTTGACCACTCACTTCCTTCTAGCGCCTAGGTTAAGAATGGGAGGAGCTATACCCTTCATTCCCCTATATGCCTTCATGGCTTACAAAGGGACAAATTTACTTTTCATCACAATCAAACAACAGAACAACATGTTTCGACCGATTTAGGTCTTCTTCAGGTTAACAATTATTATTTTTCAAAACATCTTCGAACATATTGCCACGAAAGGAACTGGTATTGGTACAGGATATTGTAGCAGTGTGGTAGAACGTTCTCCACGCATTATTTTCTGATATGACCAGAAAATTTAAACATTTGTATCTATTTTACACATTTTTATCCATTCCTAAATATGTTTGGAAAATAAGGATTGTGAACCTGAAGATGGCCTAAGCGGTCGAACCATGTTGTTCTGTAAATAAATGAAACGTAGTTGTGTTTAGACGGATTTTATCTTGATTCTATTATAAATAACACAAAGGAATGAATTTTTTTTTAAATTTACTTTTCACTGTACTGATTTTTTTTCAGAAGGGCCCCGCAGCAGATGCTACGGACGCACCGCAGCCTTGAGGCTTATTGTGCAACCCAGTGATGAAGATATTTTATTTTTCCAAGTAATGGAGCAACGGTGGAATGAAATAAAACTGAAGTACTCCGGGAAAAACCTGTCCCAGTGCCATTTTTCCACCACAAATCCCACATGATGACTCTTTTTTTTTTTTTTTTTTTTTTTTTTTTTTTTTTTTTTTTTTTTTTTTTTTTTTTTTTTTTTTTTTTTTTTTTTTGCTGTCCGGGGTTTTTTCCCCTTTGATCCATTTTTGTGCTGTTTAAATCCTTTCGTCCTTCATGTCACTTATGTTCCATACTACCGTCCTTACACAAACACAACACAAACATCCATGCCCCGGTGGGGGTTTTTTTTTTGTCTGTCCGGTTTCCCCTTTGATCCATTTTGTACTGTTTAAATCCTTTTTCGTCCTTCATGTCACTTACGTTCCATGCTGTCGTCCTACTCAACAAACACAACACAAACATCCATGCCCCCGGTGGGATTTTTTTTTTTTTCTGTCCGGATTTTCCCCTTTGATCCTTTTTTTGTACTGTTTAATCCTTTCGTCCTTCATGTCACTTACGTTCCATGCTACGTCCTACAACAAACACAACACAAACATCCATGCCCCCGGTGGGATTCGAACCCACGATCCTAGTAAGCGAGGGTCCGAAGACCCACGCCTTAGACCGCACGGCCACTGGGATCGGCCAGGATCGAACACGGGCCTCCGAGGTGGAAGGCCGGCGGCTAACCGCCTGAGCCACGGCACGGCCCGTACTGCTGTTTACTCTATTTGATTTCTGACAGGAAGTCCATCCATGAACGCACATAGCATGCAGGAAACAAACCCATCCATATGGACAGACTACTAATCAGTGTTTTAGGTCCCATCTCATGATTATTGGCCAATATGCACGCGAAGCTGAATGTTCTAATAAAGGCGTCTTACTTCAAACATTACACGGACCAAAGGCGTTTTATATTCCCACCGGTGTCATAAATAGATCAGATATAAAGAGGCGACATTTCCATGATTCTCTTCTTGCATTCCGGTTATGTGCTGTGAGAAGGTTATGTTGGATACGTGAGAATTTAACTTGAATCCGAATGCAACGCATCTTGTACTGACGTCACTGCGTCCTTCAGTCGCTATGTACTGCAGTGCAATAATGGCTTAAGGTAAAGGCAGTACGTGTCAGTTAGTCATTTAACAGCACAATGGTTTGTACATGTACCACCTGCTTTAACAATCATAAACTCCACTAGTTGCTCCAGCGTGTATGTGTGCGTTTCGTAAGATTATCACAACATACAGCGATTATTTAACTAAACAGCATTACAGAAACAGCAAGTATCCGTCAAAAACAACACATATTGCAGTAGAAACCTAAACACAGCTACATGTTTCGGCTTATAATTAAGCCATCATCAGGCTGTACAAGGCGTAATGCAATAATGTTAATCAAGAATGAGATCTCAAAATTGTCATTTAGTATTCGTAAATACCATAAAAATATCATAAAATTTTTAGCAAGATGTTCAGTCAAATATAATGGCTTATATACTTAGCGTAAGGGACGAGTCAAATTAAGTTAAATAGAATCAAGCGGCAGTTCCTTATAACAGAAGCACAGTCTTTTCTGTGAGGTAGGAACTGAATTTCTCAGTATTATTCAGACGAACGCCAGCCTTCAGACGGTTAACCCTTTTGCGTGTACCGCTTCCTTTAACGTTAAACAACACGTTTCTTCCTCACAGGTTATTTGTGGAGAGTGTTTGGTTCTCAGTACAAACATCTAAACATCATTAGGCGGCTTAGCTTTTTGTAACACAGATTCAGCGTTTCCTACTGATCGTTAAAATATTATTAGGATATGCTTCACGTCACAAGGGGTTATTAAAGTTTATATAATACATATTACGTCGTTTCTTGTACAAACACAGAAGGCAGTGCGGAGTTTGGTCCCATGAATATTTGGTCTTCGATTTCAATCCTCGTTGAAAGCATGTGTTGGGTCTGCTGTTGTCTATGTTGTGTTATCGTGTATAGGCAGTGACGTGTACTGGTCCTACGTACTGATACCGCATGCTAAGTGTGTACATTGTTCGAAGTATTATTTCAGAGTCTTTTGTGAATCCGCACAGGCCACGGAATGTAATGTACGTCAGATGACGTACGCAAGCAGTTACTAATGTTTCCAGTGTTTGGGCTTAGTAAATCGTACATAATAGGCCAGGGGTGACCACAACGCGGCTTACCCAATTTGCCTGTAAAAATAATATTTAGGTAGTTTACACGCACACGAGGCTGACCGTGAAACGGCGTTCTAAAGGATTATCTAATAAATGAAACTGAATCTAACCTACTTTACCTGGATAAACAGAAATAAGAAGCCAACAAATAAGGGGAAAATATTTTTTTAAAAAATTTATGGCTCTTGCCTAAGTTCCTCCAAAGGTGCGGCTCCTGAAGCTGTCTATGGCCACCCCTGATTCATAACACAATTTCTATAACTACTCCTCTTTACCAGCACATCACGACTGGCTTTTTAAATTCCTTTTACAGGGGTGCGAGTAGTCGGAAAGTAAATCTGACCGTATACTGCCAAGGGGAAGCAAACTTCACTTCTCATATGAAGTAACGATTTTTAACCACAGCGTTTACAATACAACATTTACAATAAGCCTACTTATAACTGCAGAAGTTAATCGTAAACTATCATGTGAGTTGGGTAGATAAATGACTAGGGGTAGAGGCCTATTTGAAGGCACTATCTCAGCACTTTTCATGGAGGGACTAAGGAAAACCATAAAGAACTTAAGATTAGTAGTAGCCCGACAGAGATTCGAGTCCGGCGCCTCCGAAATATAACTGTGGAACTAGTTCTAGTTTAATGTAGTACATCCCGTTGCGTTTGTGGAACGTTCAAAAACAAATCGTTTACTAGGTCGTAGAACACAACTAGCTTTTATTTAGCAACAGCTACATGTTTTCGTTACTTCACGACCATCATCGGGCCATTAACACAATATTTCAAAATAAGGTAAAACGCAATACATATATATTCACCATATGGCTTCCCTCTGTGGGATTCCACAAGTTTACATTGTTTATTACAATATGAAATGGTAAAATCTGATCGTGGAGTAGCTGACGGTTGAAAAATTATTATAGGTCTTGGTTCATTCATTCTGCAGGCTGTCTTACGCCAGGTCCGTAGCCTCTTCCAAAGCGAGTTCTCCACAGGGTGCGATCTAGTGCTTCCTCTTTCAATTTACAGTATCTTCTCTTTTCCTTAAGGTAATCCAGTAGCTGCTTACGCCTTCTTCCTCGTCTTCCCGTCATTTATATCCTTCCCTCTAGCTTTCCTTCAATCCCGTGTTTTAGAAGGGAGTTTCTACGCAAGATGTGTGTCTTGGTTAAGATGTATAATTACATATCTTAACCAAGACTTACAATAATTTTACAACCGTCAGCTATTATATGACCAAATTTTACAATTTCATATTGTAGAGATGTACTGATATACCATACTGCTTTTTAGTAGCCTATAATGTTCGTATGAAACATATGGACGTGGCGATGAAATTAATTATGCTGTTCCTCTGTAATGACTCATTAACACTTATTTTCGTGTATAAAAAATTTATATCATATCTATCAGCATTTCATAATTATAAGAAATTTACGTGATGTTTTCTTGCGGACAGTCGGAATATTTCTGCATTCACATCCTCAATCGCTCTTCCCCTATCTTTCTTTCTTCTTAGTCTTCTCCTTCTTATTTATATTCATTCGTTACTTTGTAGGAGCGTCTGTCTAGTTGCTAAAAGCGCCTATTAGCTTCGTCATGTCCGTCCGTCTGTCCGCATGTATCAGCGCGGCTCCCACTCGACGAATTTCCGTGATGGGAACTTCCATGAAAATCTGTCAAGAAATTCCAAGTTTGATTAAAATCGGGCAAAACTATCGGACACTTTGCATGAAGAACTGCTTGCTGTACCTTTGATTGTTGCCCGCGACATTAAATTGCCATAAAATCGCTCTCTTCGAGTGAAATATTATCAGGTTTTTACAATAGCCGAAGAGGTAAAAACATTATGCGAACGCGCCGCAATGTTACGTTATAGTTCACTGCCTTGCTTGTTTATTTTTTCTCTTGTTTCTGTGTTTTCCTTCTGTTCAAATGCCGCAACTCTGCATTTATCCACTCCTGTCTCAGTCAGTCAGTCAGTCAGTCAGTCAGTCAGCGCACACTCGACTCGCTTTTGCAGGCACTGTTGTCTGCAGTGTCTGCCTATCAATTTACGGGATGCCGAGTGTTTTCTACCGCGCGGTCTGATCGCCAGACGCCGCCTAGGTCTTGAGGCGCCTGTCGCCAGAATACAACCCGCTGCATTCAGCACGAATTCCACTCCTCTTGAAATTTCTTTACTATTTTTAAAACGAGATTCATCTCATAACATCACAACTACTTCCTGTCCGCCGGACGGCTTGAATTCCGGAGACCTTCATTTCATTTCAAAGTTAATCATGTCATATTATTATCAGGAAGAAATTAATTTTTAAGAAGGATAGATGTCCTCAGTGCGCTACAATTTTCTTTTTAGACACCCGAAATGTGTTACGCAACTGACAACCTACAATGCACAAAACTGTACACACGGTATCGGAGGGTGTTGAACGTTCTTTGCTAATGGCATCTGAACACTGACGCACGCAACCGGAAACAACAATTCCTCTATTTTGCTGCTGTCTGGAAGTGGTGCCGAGATGTATAGCAGAAATGTTCAGACAGTGGGCCCATTCATCTACACTGATGATGGCGTTAGCAGGATCCCCTGAAACGTCGGTAAAGTTCTAGCGGTCGACAAGGCGCCACGTTCCAAAAGACACAATCTTCACACCGCCGTGAGAAGATGAAGTCTCACATTTTTAAATAACACAAGACGATATCAAACACTAAACTTGTAAAAGATGCATACGGGGAACATTCTGAACGTGATTTAGATGCCCTTCGTTTGAGTCCACTTCAGGCAAATGTCGGGATGATACCTGCAACAGGCCATGCCGTTTCGTCCTTGTCGCTTCCTAGTTGAAGAGGGATACCTCAGTTCAGTAGGCTGGACGTCCGATTACCGGCAGGGACATGAGATGTTTCTCCTTTCAAAAAGTGCAAGATGGTTCTAGGCCCACCGACCCGCCTGTTCATTGGATACTAAGTGTAAAGTTGCCGAGGCGTGAGGCTGAGTTTAAGAATGTGTGGGGCTATACCTCCACTCCCCTCTATGCTTCCCTTGCGTGCACAGGATAACATTACCTCTTCCTTTTTATCAAGCTGAGAGAGCGCAAAGTCAGGAAAAGCTTATTATTCACTTCTAAAGAGTTTTGTCTTTTTTCGTGGTTTATATAACAACGCAGTACACAACCCAGACTTCCTAACATCTAACAGCATAGCAGCTCATGAATGACGAACTGGAAGGGATTTCGAAGTGGTTATGACCTAATCAAAGTGATAACTAGGAATCCGCCTAGAGGGACAGAGGGAAACCACGAAAACATCAGTCAGGATACCCGGTGGCCCAGCCTACATTCCACGCAGTCTAGAATGTCATCGCTACACCAACTGTTCGGTTCTCTGTTTCTTTTCATATAATATAAGCAAGTAATCCCATTACAGGCCTGACAGGCCCTTAGAGTTCCAGGAGGTTGAGGCTTCCAGATTTATAGACAATCGGCACATGAAGGTGGTAAGGGTCAGCCCTACGCACCGGCCGCCTTTACCCCCCAGGAAATACTCATGGTACTCATTTCTGTTAGAGGCTGAGTCAACCCCAGGGCCATAGTGCGACCGAAAGATTATGTCAATGAAAAATTCCAATGACGCCATCGGGAATCGAACCTGCAATCCCCCCCCCCCCCGTTTATTTTCATACCTTTATTAAAGGCACGTACACACAAACACACACACACACACAAATATACTTTTTAACATAACCAATCAACAGTTCAGGCATTAGTCATAGAGGCATTAAATGCCTTTGAAGCGTGATGCTTACATGCCTGGGTTTATACCACTAAGAATACGAACTGTGTTCGACGGATACTATACTTGCTTCTATGTTTTATTAAAAAGTTCAGTTTGTCCCTCACAGAAGCAAAAACCCGCTTCTTACTACAAACACCAATACGTTCAAGTTCTTCCGGAAGACAATCACACGACAATCATACAAGCACAGCATAAGTACGCTGTGTGAATAAAAGTACTAACGTAGGTGCGCATATAGTGAGCACTCGCTTTAATGACGCCAATCTATGTCAAACTGTTATTACGGTTTCAACAATTTGTCAACCTCTAAATCTGTATTTTATGGTCTTGTATACATGTGTGTACGCAAATGCCAAAAGACATACACACGTAACTTAGCGGAAACGGAAATGGTAATAAGGTAAGGGTGAACAAATTTCCAAAAAATCACGAGCCACCTCAAAATTCTAGGCGTCAGAAGGATACATGAAGCAAGTTCCATACTGAGGACCCAAAAGTATTAGGCGCCACCGTACAAAATGTAGTCGTCATGGCGATCCGGCGCGTGGGATTTGTACACCCCTGAAGCAAAGCGCCTTGCATTGTTATCTCCACAACTAACTACTACTACTACTACCACGCCGCCATTACTGATTCATGCATTACTATTTTTATTATTATTATTATTATTATTATTATTATTATTGCACTTCACTTCCTAGACGCCCTCTTGACAGAAGGGGCGGGCCAGATTCTGTTTCCAGTCTGTGCCAACAATTCAAGCGCAATAAAACTGGTTATCATTTATTGTGGGTTTCTGAGAAGCGTGTCGCCGCACTTCCGCAAAAATCGACACTCCTCTGTCTCCAAATCGCTGTGTAATGCTTCGTGGTAAGGTCCAACGGTATTGTCTTTTGTTACTGCGGCAACTGGAAGGAAGCTCTGCAAGCCAATTCCTGCAGTAAGATGTCACGCCATCGAGGTCGAAAACTGCTACCGCGTCTGTGAACTGTTCCGTTACTTGAAGACTACGAACACAGAGGTTCACGTAAATAACAACATTAAGTTCGTACCTCGCAGAGAACAGTGTTGCTCCCATTACAAAGACCACCCGCTACTACTGTTTACGGGAATAATCGCCCTTTGTTGTATGAATCATGCGAAACGTATAACAGCATTCCGTGGGCAAAATGCAGTGTTGTTTAACGTTACAGCAGGAGACACATCGTGTAGGCGTAGTTAACAAATGTGCTTGGAAGGGTTAAACTATAACTTTACAGATAAACGGTCACTTCCTGGGAAAGACGATTAACTTGCAGCAGTGCAAAGTAACACGTACGAGCTCTGTTTATGACTGTGCTCACGCTGTTTTGATTCTGTCTTTATTAACTGAAATAACACAGCTCTCCCAAGACACAACACAAAGGAAAAGTCCAAAGACGTGAGCACGAAGTGGGGATAGCTACAACAACATAAGGGCCGAGAAAGGTCAATCAGTAACGTTCTGCCTTGTACTCCGAAGGGTGTGGGTTCAAAACTCAGGACGGATACAGCTGTATTGAGGTTTATCCATGGGTTTCCTCAGTCTTTCCAAGCAAATACCGAAATTCGTACCTCGGTCGCTTCCTTCCACGTCCTTTTCCAATCACTGTTCCGCTAATCATAAAACTTTAAGACAATGAACATAGTCTGAGTATAAGACAGCGTCGTTAAATAACCAACAAAAGCTGCAATAAATAGGCCACTTTTTTTTACAAGGGCCCCGCAGCAGAAGCTACGGACACACCCAGCCTTAAGGCTTATTGTGCAACCCTTGTGATGAAGATGAAGAGAAAGATGATCAGTTTTTTTCATTTTTCCAAGTAATGGAGCACCGGTGGAATGAAATTGACAGGAGAAATCGGAAGTACTCGGGAAAAAACCTGTCCACCACAAATCCCACATGGACTGACCCGGGATCGAAACCGAGCCTCCACGGTGGGAGGCCGGCGACTAACCGCCTGAGCCATGGCACGGCCCTGTTGCGCTGTGTTATTGTAGGTCCTGTGGTGTAGCAACCTTGTGTAAGAATGAACGAACACAGAATGCTCTGCTAGAAAACCCTACAGGTAGGCAAACGGTGGTGCGAAGCATGTTACTAGATCAGATACCGAGTTATAAACGTTATGATTACTGCACATGCGCGCCACAGATCAGGAATGAACATAACCGATAAGTTCTTTTTTGTGAATCTTGTCTGGAAGGCATGCAGTAATCCTGCATGTCGGCTTAGCATGTGGCTGCAGGCTGCACAGCGAGACGCAAACTGCGGGCGGGACGTGAATTAGCATCAGTGCAGTTTGTTATGAAAACGTAACCTCTAACCCTCACTCCCTCAATAAGGAAACATTTACACAGAGGGCAGAGAAATGTGAAGCTCCGAAAATAAATAATGGAAATAAATAAAAAATGAATCAAAAAGGGACACTAACGTAACATAGAAGGAGAAAGACAAGCGAAATAAATATTGAGAATATGAAATAGAGATGTAAAATTCAAGAACATTATATGAAAATTGAAAGAGGAACAACAATAAAGAAGGAAAGAAAAATGAGAAACAAAGAAACACTTGTCCAGTAGACACAAACACTTGTCTAGTAGACACAAACACTTGTCCAGTAGACACACAAGAGAAACACTTGTATCACAGTAGACACAAACACTTGTCTAGTAGACACAAACACTTGTCAGTAGACACAAACACTTGTCAGTAGACACACAGTAGACAAACACTGTCTAGTAGACACAAAAAAACAACGAAAGAAAAAGATGGAACGTACACCAGATAAAAGAAAACGGACTAAAACAATAACGAAAGCGAAAGACAGAGACAGAGGAAATGAGATGCAAGGACAGGGAAAAATAAGATACGAAAACGAGGAAAAAGAAAATTACAATTAAACAAATGATGAGAAGCTGTGGAACAAAGCGGCAGGCACACAAAATGTAGATAACCAATTGCTTTCGATAGGCACAGAAAGTAACAAAAATAAAGGATAGGAACAAATGGAATAAAGGGAAAAAATAAACTAAAGAAGAGCGTAAAAAGGGCTGAAATAAGGAAAACGAGGAAAAATGCAAAATTAACAAAGCAAAGAAAAAAGAAAACAGATAAAAGTACGAAAAGAATAATATATTACAAAGAAATCACTGCCAGTAAAAACAAAGATGCATCTACCTACAACAAATGCCCATTTTCAACCTTCTTGTATTTCCTCTGCATACAGTATAATTAAGGATAGCTCAGTCGGTATAGTGACTTGGCTACGAACTCAAAGACAGGGCAAATTTAATTCCATTTCCGATGGGGCAAAAACATTTCCTGCTCTCAAAAAAAAAAAAATGCAGACCCTGCTCTGTGGGCCACCCAGCCTCCTAGCGGGTATCGTGGCCCGTGTACCTAGGGGTAGAGCGACCGCAGCGTGAAGTTACTCATCTCCATGCAGTTCCGAGTTTAACAATGAGTGGAGCTATACCCCCACTCACCCCACCTGACTCAATGACGTGTAAAGCGATGTCAGCATAAATTATGACGTAACAGTGCTGGTCCGAATAGCATCACTGCCATTGCACAGCACAAAGTCACGTTCCGCAACTTAAACATTCACTAAACAGCGCGTATTCACAAAAACACTTGCAAAGTGCTGACTTATATGGCTTTATTTTTAATTGTAATTCCTAGCAGATGACGTCACTACAGCTGCGGCAATTAGTAAGGCGCCTCATGTCCAACAATGGCGACGATTCATCTAATTCAGACAACAACGCTCCTAGTATCAGGAATGTTAACCTTCAGATATTGTTAACAGAGGTCGAAATAGGAATGCCCTCTCGTGAGATGTAATTACAGATGTAAAATCATTCCTAGCGCCTTAGTGGCGGGGGAGGGGGGAAGCCCCAAGTCCGCGGTCATCTCTACATATCACGTGACCCCAGTAGCCTTCCCCTCCTGTACGAAGCTTCCTCGTTGTTTTACTCAGAGTTCTTTGCCCTCGACACGGCTACAGTTTCGAAAATATATATCACAAAAACAGGCCAATTCCATTCTTGCAGTATTCACACACTGGACGGCGTCTCTGATAATGAACAATGAACTTACGTGTCCGGGAAGCATGTCTTCACGGCACATCACAATCAAACAACAGTGTCTTCACGCACATCACAAGTCAACAACAGTGTCTTCACGGCACATCACAAGTCAAACAACAGTGTCTTATGCACACACAAGTCAACAACAGTGTCTTCACGGCACATCACAAGTCAAACAACAGTGTCTCACGACACATCACAATCAAACACATGTCTTATGGCACATCACAAGTCAAACAACAGTGTCTTCACGCACATCACAAGTCAAACAACAGTGTCTTCACGCACATCACAAGTCAAACAACATGCTCACGGCACATCACAAGTCAAACAACAGTGTCTTTATGGCACATCACAAGTCAAACAACAGTGTCTCACGCACATCACAAGTCAAACAACAGTTCTTCACGACACACACAAGTCAACAACAGTGTCTTTATGGCACATCATAAACTAAACAACAACGACACTCCAGTGTTGTTTCTCCACTTTTCGAGTTCACGGATTATAAACAGCATGTTGCCCATGTGCTTAATTAACACGTCAATGGCGGCCTCGGTGCACTGCACGGTCCTGAATGCATTTCAGGGTAGTACAAAAGTAAAACCTCTCCGTCCCGCGCAGTGGATAGAATTTAAACCCCTGCGTCACTGAAGGGCGAAGCATCACATCATGAAGACGTATGGGGGGACCGGAGGCACAGCTTGCACATGTTCTGAACCTCGACAGTAGATGGAGGTGAGAGGGTACCTTCAACCCGCGACCACTTTAAGCCCAGGGAAAGAGGCTGAGGTGCCCACTGAATACGAGCCTGTCAGAGCCCGTATGGGCGCTCTGAAAACAGGCAAGTGTCTGCCTTGCTGGAAATCGAGTCTAGTTCGCTCGTGTTTCCAAACCGTAACTTTGTCACTGTACTGACTGAGCTAACCCGGTTCCACTGCGTTGATTATATGGCGATTAATGTCAGTCAGTCGTGTGCGACTGGGGCAGTCACAGTCATATCGGCCACGATGTTCGGAATCCGGCCGAATATAAAGCATGTAACATGAACTGAATTGTATGCCTTCAAAACTAAGGCTAAAAAAATACCGCCCTCATGACGTCATTATATGTAGCCTGGTAGGATTTTATCGACGTATCTGAAGAATCTCCTACTTCCATCATCAGGGAAGAAGAATAATAATTTACTGATGTTTCGTATAAACATACTACTTCCAAATACATAAAAATAGGTTATGAAAAATCGACCGAGACTAATGGGTCTACCTGAAAGCCTTGTAAATTATGACGAAATTTCGTCATAAGGCTACCGCTGTTAAAAAGTCCAACTAAATACTCTAAATTTGTTTACAACATCATTATGTATTGTAATATATAACTATTATTATATTATATATAATTGCATATTATCTGACATTCTAAACACACGACTGTCTGTATTTAGAGTTTTTAATAATTGACTAATACGCGGTAATCATGACACAAAACGTATTAAGATCGTCATAAGACATTTAGTATTTCCGCCGAAGAAAATAGCGATGCATCGTGGTTTTCCTAACAGCCTCCAGGCGAGTTCTCGGATAGCGTTTTCAAATAGGCCACGATTGTTCCCTACCACGATCCTACGCATTGCTAATCATCTTCCAGGCTCATTCGACAATACGTAATATCTGCACTTCAAACAGTATCATTCAAATCTTACTTTTTGTTCACCCTGCATCTTAGTATTAGTATTCATTCACTTAAACAACGAATGCACTATTAACATTTGTCTCTCACTAGTACCCTACATATGTTTCGACCCCTCTGTGGCCATCATCAGGGGTAACGTATTATATATATATAAACAGGGCATACACAAAAGAATGGTGCGGTTTTAATAGTGTTCACTATTAAAACCGCACCATTCTTTTGTGTATGCCCTGTATATACACTTCACTTCACGTTGTCCAATTTGGCACTATTAATTCACTATTGTTTTGTTAGTGTTGTTATTTTTACACTGACAGTTTTACAAATAATGTAGTGCATAAAACTATCAATGTAAAAATAACAACACTAACAAAACAATAGTGAATT
This sequence comes from Reticulitermes speratus, assembly GCA_021186555.1. Classification (NCBI taxonomy): domain Eukaryota; kingdom Metazoa; phylum Arthropoda; class Insecta; order Blattodea; family Rhinotermitidae; genus Reticulitermes; species Reticulitermes speratus. The sequence continues at coordinate 47,333,413 of JAJKFL010000005.1, forward strand.
AATAGTGCCAAATTGGACAACGTGAAGTGAAGTGTATATACAGGGCATACACAAAAGAATGGTGCGGTTTTAATAGTGAACACTATTAAAACCGCACCATTCTTTTGTGTATGTCCTGTATATATATATAATACGTTACCCCTGATGATGGCCACAGAGGGGCCGAAACATATGTAGGGTACTAGTGAGAGACAAATGTTAATAGTGCATTCGTTGGTTAAGTGAATGAATACTAGTATCATTCAAAATCATAACGATCCACGCAGTTGGTCACAAGCGAAAGTATCTAAAGTCAAGGTCACGCAGGTAGCACTTCTCTTTAGTATTCGGAACGTCTCGGGTTACAATCTCTGCCCGAAAGCCGTCTATCGTGTTTTATATAATTCGTGGTTTTCCTCAGTCCCTCCAGACAAATTCCGGAACCGTACCTCAAGTTAGGCTACAATGCGTACGGAATTTCCGATTCATTTTCCACTAATTACTCTACAATCTGACGCTACGTCACAGGGGTGGCCACAGTTTGCCTGTGAACAGCAACATTCACGTCGTCGCAAAGCACAGGAAACTGACAGCGACCGGCGCATTAAAATATTTTATAAAGAAACGAGATTGATAACTACCTGAAAATAACCTACTGTGTCCGTGGTCAGGCTTCCGCCGAGATGTTGATGAGATCTGCGCTCTTCTGCGATATTACGCAGCGTCGAATGGTAATCCTTTACCGACGTTTCGTGACAACGTGTAGGTCCCATTTTTAAGGCTCTTTAGACCCCTGAAAATGGAACCGACACGTTGTCCAGAAACGCCCGTAAAAGATTACCATTCCACGCTGCGTAATAACCCAGAAGATCGTAGATCTAACTTTTTTTTTTGTGGTGAAGGGTCCCGCAGCAGATGCTACGGACGCACAGCAGCCTTAAGGCTTCTTGTGCAACCCTCTGATAAAGATGAAAGATGATCAGTTTTTTTTATTTTTACAAGTAATGGAGCACCGGTGAATGAAATTGACAGGGGAAAACCGAAGTACTCGGGAAAAATTTGTCTCAGTGCCACTCTGTCCACCACGAATCCCACATGGACTAAACCGGGATCGAACCAGGGTCTCCGCGGTGGGAGGACGGCGACTAACAGCCTGAGCCATGGCACGGCCTGTAACCTATTGTAGTTGAACAGAAATAAATAAGATATCAAATAAGGAAAAGATTTTATCTTATTTCACGTCACTTCACTTCACTTCACTTCACGTCACTTCAATTAGTCGAACCCCTTCTACCGGCAGGTGTAGAAGGTTTACAAAGATCTTTCCATCTCTCACGGTCTCGAGCTATAGCTCTTACGCCATTTATTTTATTTTATTGATGCATAGCTCTTGCCCGATTTGCGTCCTACAGTGCGGTTCCCGAAGCTTGTCTAGCCGACCAACCCTGCTACATAATTTGAGCTACTTAGACCGGCGTTAAATCAACTAAGAATAATTAAATAGAACAAGTGTCTTTCAACCTTACCTTCTATGTCACCATCCCGGTGGCGAAGACTTGCATCATGAACTGGCTGCACGGGGTATTGCACTGCGATGGATTCGAGCCCGTGTCTACGACGTGGGTGGTCTCTCCGCCTCGATCCAGTAGACTGAGTCATGTGCTGTAGACAAAGCGTGTGGTTAGTTTATATTTGTTTATGTACCGTTTACTTAACAAATCTGCTAGTAGTTCAATATGCAATGTGCCAGAGCTCCGGAGGTTATTCGCCGTCTCCGAAGGCCCAGTTCCCTTGCAGAGGAGTCCCACTGTTATTTGTGGTGCGCGAAGTGGCACAGGGACAGGTTCTGATCCGAGTGCTTCGGCATTCCGCTATCAGTATCAGTCGACCTGTTTCCATACCCATTCATGTATCAACGAAGGACAATGGGACCATTACAGGATGCAGTTATACACAGTAACAGTCTCACCCCACCAAGACAACAGAAGGAGTAATGCCTTGTTATAGCGTCAGCTTTACACAGTCCGCATTACAGACCGCACAGTCAAATAAACCATAAATAAATACGTAAGTATTCTGCGACGTTTCGTTTTTCCTTAGTACCTTTCGGTAAAAGCTGGGATAGTTCTTAAAAATAAATAAATAAATAAATCAGTTTATTTCTTCAATGCAGCAGAGAAACTAAGATTTCCTGAGTTAACCAAGAAACTCTCTATATTTTATGGAACCCGAAGGCTCATTACCGTATTCACAAAAGCCTACCAATGTTTGCTATCCCGAGACAGATGAACCAGTCCACACACTCCACTTCAATATTATCCTGCTAACTATGCCGACGTTTCTAATTGGCCATTTTCCTAAAAAAAAAAAAAATAAAAAAAACTATTATTAGCGTGCTACGAAACAGTACCTATCATGTCATTCTGTCACCTGACATATACCAGCACACGCTCTGGTCTACAAATTTCGTGATGCCAACTGTACCTGCCAACATTTCCCCAACGCAACACACATGTTTGGAATCAGTGACCTCATGAACAAGGCTTTTATTGCGAGTTGTTTGAACCCTCCTTTCCATTCATCATTGATGTCATAACGTAGGCGGGCACGCACGCACGCACACACACAACACCCACAAACACACACATGAACAGACGTTCGCTACGTAAACTTCCGTTTCCCTGTTTGTGAATGAGCCCTCTGACGTAGCATATGTCTTCAATCGTTAAAGTCGTGGCTTATGCAGTAGCGTCATTAGCCTTTATACAGAGTTACTTTTCGGAAACCACCAATTAGTTTCGTAACGTGTCTCCGAATGTAACTTGGCAGATGTCTGTCAATCTAGGCATGTTGATATTACGTGAGATTACCGTCGTGTGGATGTGACGCCGTGTACTATGGTGAAAAGTTACGAGGTTTAGGAGGAACCTGCTGCCGCCATCTTGAGAGCAGATTATTTTGTTCTGGGTGTAACGCATTGTTGTCCATTAGAAAGGTACAAACGTATCGGAGGACCCTGCTGCCTCCATCATCAGGGTAGATTACTATCTTCTGGTGTGTAACGCTCTATGTTCCAGTATGACAGTACCCACGCTTTGTAAGAATGTGCCACCATCATCTATTTCCTCGAACTTTCTACATCAAATTTTATCACCTTCGTCAAGCTTTCTTCAACAAAGACTCAAGGCGACAGAGTGAGAGTAAGGCAAAACTGAGAATTTAAAAATAAAGAAAGCAACCTTATTTGATCATGGTGTGTACTGTGCTGCTATCGAACCCCTATCCCTCGCTCCAGCGATACTTCCAGTTGCCTTCTGCACTCTCCTAAATTTCCTGCCTCGATTGCTTTCAAGGATTCCGTTATTCTGCCTCGTCAATGTGTGATCAGATTCCAGAGTTTAGAGTAGTGTCCTGAAACGTCGGTATCCGATTGCCCGCAGTCGCCGCATCATATCCCAGAAGAATGGAATCTTTAGGTACACCGCTGCGAGAACTATCAAAGCTCGGTTGCTTTTGTTGAACACGTACAGTGACCACGACTGGCTTGCTGCAGGCAATGCATTTAATGCCTCAAGTATACAAGCATCACACTGTAATGTTTCTTGTGAGAAACTTGGTCTCTCAGTCTCAGGGTAGAGCAGAGAGTGTAACAAGTGCCGAGGCGAATACTTTGATCTAAACAGACACAGTACAAAATTACATTACAACAAGATACACTATTGTATTCTTCAGACAGTATTGTCAATCGGTTCTATAGGGTTCAGCAGCTGGTATATTGAACTTAGGATTGGTTGGTTTGTGGCATTTGTCCTTCGTCTCGTATTCAAAGAAAGACCACGATGTTTCAGGAACTGGATCTGTTTTTGTCCTCATCTGACAGGTTCAGGAGTGGGGGGGGAGGGGCACCTATTGAGTTCAGTCTGACGTCAATCACTGATAGTTACTGTGAATACATTAAACAGGTTAGGAAATGTACGAACAGTGTCCGGGTGAGTAGCAACACAGACGTTTTCTAGCAAATGCATAATGACTGGGCTCATTCCAAAATAAACTCCCTTGAAATTATCGAAGGAACCTTTGTTCATCATTAGAACCACAAGACTTAATTACATCTGGTATCTAATAATCCAAGGTCAAGCTTCTTCCTTTGTGTAGGGGCGGTAAATTTTAGCTGCAGGACAATAATTGTGGGGTTCTGAGAAGATTAATTATGACTTGGTAAAAAGAAAGACCATGGCTGGCTAGATGGCGAAACTTACGTTTCGGTACTTTCATTTATATAGATAACTAAGTGAATTACAGCACGGATTATCCGAAAAGATAATGCATGCAGAATATCTAAATATCTGACACAATTTACCTCCTTATACTGCTTAGCAGTGTACAAATTATCTTGGATATAAATACGATATCTGGACGGATAATCCGAAAAATATGTGATGCAGACAACTGAAAAATATACATAAAAATGGCGATATACAAGCTAGGTGTACATGTATTAACGTGCCTGTACACCCTGCCAGTTATATCAACTACTGTGGATAAGCAACGTTATCACACATGCCAAAATAAAGCTGTACCCTGTTCATACCACAAAGACGTATGGAAAAGCAGAGGTATAGCTTCACTTATTCTTACCCTCCTCACTAAACAGGAGACTGAGTGAGTCCCCAAGCCGACCTGGACGCTCTGGAGAAGAGATGAAGCTCTCGCATTACCGGCAATCGAACCACGATTCCTCGGACGTCAAGCCCGTTAACTATTCACCATACCGACCCAGCTATCGTGGCTCGGAGATTTGAAAGGTGACTATACTTGCTGGGCAGTGAAAGAAGGGCGAATGTGTATTTCCGATTATGCGAGGAGAAATTATTACGGATCCCTTTCGTCCCGGTTTTCCCGGGTCAATCCCGGTTATTTGGAGTTTAAATCGTTCTATCCCGGCGTCCGTCAAAATTCGGTTCGGGACGCCAAATTTCCCGGATTTCTCTCAGTCATAAAAACACGACCATTCTAACAATGCATACGAACATTTTGACATGGTGGGAGAAAGCATCTATAGGAATAGGAGAGCCATCAACTAGCCACTAACAGGAAGGAATAGGAGAGGGAGAGGGAGATGTATAGATTAGTGATTATAGAGTGTGGACTGAGACTGCGAAGGGTGGGGAACGGATATGTAAAGAAAAAATTGGTAAATGAACTGAGTGTCTGAGTTTGATTAGAATCTTTATTATTATATACATATATTTTTTTATTTTTTGTACTGTATGTCGTAAGTTTTTATCTGAGTGATCTCACTTTTTTTTTAGGTGACGGCTTAAACATTTTGTCTTCAACCACCCTCTCGACCAGCTACTTAAAGCTTATTAAGTTTCCCGGTTTTTGGTGATTAAAAAATGGGATCTCTAACAATAATGGGATATGGGGAGCAGTAAAAGAAATTGACAGGAAAGAATAAGATATAATGAGTTATACAAATTATATGATAAGCCATGTTTATCAGTTGTTACGTTTAAAATGCTATAGATGACTAGACATCCTCAGCGTATGGACAGTAAACGTGTACCAACGAAGAGATTATACAATACAATCGGTGGCCAAACACCTATCGGTAAACCTGAAAGAAGATGGATTGAGGCAGTAGAGGAGGATTCCAACAAGTTTTATCTGAGACAGTTCTCATTCTAAGAAGAATTCGGCGAGATATTATCATAAACGTATATAGGTTTTCATGTAAAGTACCCGTTATTCTTGTCAGATTTTAATGAAACTTGAATTTTCTCAACAGAGCTCCGAAAAATACTCAAATATAAAATTTCATAAAAATCTGTCCAGTGGGAGCCGAGTTGTTCCATGCGGACTAACATACAGACAGACATGACGAAGCTAATGGTCGCTTTTCAAAATTCTGCGAAAGCGCATAAAAAGTGGTCGCAGTAAAATAATTTGTTAGGGCAGGAAATAATATGACCTTCCTGAAGACCCAGCCTCACTGGCAGAATTTGGTTTAAAGGTGCTGGAACATCCGATTATATCTCTACTTGCATAGCCCAGCCATCTCGTCATCATCAGAAATATTACGGAAATTTTCATACAACTATAATCGTAATTCTCAGTGTTTGTGCTTACATTTCGAACACGAGGGAAACCACAAATAAGGACGTGAACTCTGCGGTCAGTTAAAATTACATTATCTAAGAAGCTGTATATTAAATAAAATGAAGACTGTGCTTCATTAAACACTTGCCTCGAGGTTCAACGTGCGTCATAAAACATGTTGCAGCCACAGATGATTGTGATGCTAAGGACAGAGACGAAAACATGACGCTCAAACATCCGATGAGCTTCCTGCAGAGGTTGGCAAATACTGGACGGAGCCTCCCAACTTTACAGTAGCAAACATTTCTTCATGTAACACAACCCAGAGTTCAAGTTTGACTAGAGAGGTTATGGACCTCAGTTATTGCAAGAAATGGAGCTGAATGTTCAATTACGGAAACGGCAGCCAAACAACGACAGTATCACCACATAGCACAAGCTCCAGACTCCATTACTGGTTGTAATTGGCTGCAGTCAGATGTTATATGATGCGGCAACGCCTGTGGTTGGTTGTCCGAATATTTCCGGACACTATAATAACAGGTGAATAATGGAGGATTAAATTTTTGTTTGACTGGATTCGAACCCAGAATCGTTCAGCTCAACTAGATTAGAGGCTGGTGAATCAGGGTTTCGAATCCTCGCAGGGGCAACAGATTCTTCTCTTCTCCAAATCATCCAGACTGGCTCTGGGGCCCACCCAGCCTCCTATTCGACAGGTACCTGGTTTTTTCCGAGAGGTAAAGCGGCCGGAACATGATCTTGGCCACTTACCTGTATCTAGGACCGAGGAAAGCATGAGTAGAGCCATATCTCTACTCCTCCTAAATGACTTCATGGCGTGGACAGGGACAAACCAACTTTTTACCTTTAACATCTCGGTCGAGATTTATTTGGCAGGTCTCGAATGGATGTATCGACATGGAGCTACACTACTCTGACTGAGATTTACGCAGTTTTCCTCAATCCCTCCCAGCAAATACCGACAAAGGGTCTCAAAGCAAACCACTATCGCTTTCTTCGTATTCTTTTTTAATTCTGATGAACTGAAAAGCTTATAAGTAGGATCGTCTTACAATTCAATGCTCGTGTAATCCAAGCTAGTTACGACGTCGTTAAACAAATCACGAAATAAACACGTTAAAAATGTTTTCGCAGAGCTTAAAAACGTAAGGAGTCTTCCCTTTGTTGTTTTCTTAGGCGTTAAATTCGTGAATATTTTCCAGAAACACCGAGTCTTTAAACACATTATAAGATACATCCGGTTCTTAGCAACGGATTTACAAATCATCATCGTCGAGATATCGTAAGTGGTGAGATTAACAACCGATGTCTACTAAATTCGACTGACATTTACAATCAATAATGTTCGATGCTCAATTATTTCTTTAACCTCATATCATACATCATATAGAACACACTCACTGTGGCATCAGCGCGCACCTCGCGGAGAAGGCAGTTTGCCTGACTTAAGAAGGCCAATCACGTTGAGAGATCATATACTCATGCAAGCCTTCACTTGAAGTGTCTTTTTTGTCCGATTTTAAAGAAAATCGGCAAGTACCTACAAATTTAGTAACAATTCCAAATACGAAATTTCGCTCAAATCAGTCCAGTGGAAGTCGCTATGATATATGCGGACGGACAGACAGAAATGACGATACTAATAGCCACTTTTCGCAATTCTCTGTGAACGCACCTAAATACAAATAAGACGATTTAATGACGGTGCTCCAACTGCAGAGGTTATGCAGTGTCGAACGAAGTAGTAAGTCCATTACAAATAGTGACTGTTAAGGATTTAACTGAATTAAACAATTTTCAGATTATATTCGACTAGAAAATTTAGGCGATGTTAACTCAAATGACACGAGCGTTTGTAGGAATGTGAAAGGAGCTAACTTGTGCTCTTCAAGGTAGTTATTTGAAGAGGAGATCCAAGACAAATTTCAACCAAGGTAGCCAGTAAAGCGACAGAGATTCGAACTGTCTACCATCTGTGTATAATTCTAGATCATGATCTCCTTTCTTCATTAACACCTCCTTTCCTTTCTTGCCTCGTTTCTTCTATTCATACTTGCTTGCTCTTTCCCCGTCACTTCAGCCCACTGTCTCTCTCTCATAAAGGAACCAGTCCGAAGTGCTGCCACGATTCTCTCCCGTTCTGAAATGCGATGGTAGCTGACACAACTCTGATCTTGGCATTCTCAGTCGAGCATGAAATCTTTTTAAATGCTGCTTGTGTTTATCTTAAGCATCGGTGAAACAGGAGCAAGGGGAGTGCAGGGCACTGCCCTCTCACATGGCGCGTAAGTCAACGACTTACATCTTTGTTTTAGCCAACTTTACACCGAAAATTGACCTAGGAGTGAGGAAGTGACGGAAAAGTTGAGACTTCCATAATGACAGTTTCATAATTTGTTGTCTTTACTAAGTGGCGCAGTTGGTTGAGGCATTGTGCTACAAGCCGGAACATCGCGGGTTCGATTCCCGATGGTGTCATTTGAATTTTTCATTGACATAATCGTTTCGGTCGCACTATGGTCCTGGGGTCGACTCAGCCTCTAAAAGAAATGAGTACCAGGAATGTTTCCTGGGGGGTAGAAGCGGCCGGTGTCTAGGGCTGACAACCTTACCACCTTCATGAGCCGATTGTCTAGAAACCTGGGAGCCTCAACCTCCTGGAACCCTAAGGGCCTGTCCAGGTCTGTAATGGGATTGCTTTACGTTTTACTAAGTATTGTTAAGTTGACTACAAAGAAGAGGGCAACGCGCATGCGAAGGATAAAAAATACATAAAAAAAAATTTCGAATTTCATACTATCAGAGGAATTTCTTGAGCAGCTGACTATTGGTTCTCAAGAAAGCCTCTGCCCAGTGGAGTTATGAGGTTGGTTGTTTGGTTGATTAGTTAGTTAGTTGGCAAGTAAAATGTAAACATGTCCCTGTGCTGAGTTACATAACATGCCACGAAGATGTAGGAAGGAGTGGAGGTACAGGTGCACGAATTCTTAATCTCGATAATAGATGGAGATGAGAGGCAGGTAGTATGTGCCGACGGATTTACCCCCGGTCAAAAGACCGGTACTCAATGAATGGGAAGATGGGTTGGCCCGAAAGCCAGTCTGGACGCAAGAATCGGTAATCACATCGCCATCTGCAGGGAGACACAACACTCTGCTACACGAGACGCATCACTACAAGGCACAGGGACTTGATTGTTTTGCATCGAAAACTTCGATGCTAGATGTTTTTATGCACGTAACCATACCCAATATAAACAGAGGCATATCAATGAATTTTAATCAGGAATATGTCAGCATCACATCATCTACAGCACAAACATTTTTATATTTATAGCTGCCATTATTTACTTCTAATATTGTATATGTAAATTTTATGTACCAATTTTATATTCCTTTGTATTAACGTCTCCCCGATGATGGTAATTTGTCGCTGAAATATGTAGGAGTGTTCATGTATATGCATTGTTTGTGATTTTATATAAATTGTGTGCATTTGTTGGTGTGTGTGTGTGTGTGGGGTGATTGTAGCTGAGGTCAGGGCCGCCGAGAGCGGGTTCGGGCCCCGGTGGAAAATTTTTTTCCGGCCTCACAGCAAGGATGGAAGGGCAAGGAGAAAGTAAGGAAACAAATCAGAGCGTCGTATGCAAGATGGCCGCTGGCCGCAAGTGCCGTCAATACGGCAAATCACTATCTAATTATATCTGATAATACAGAGAAAGACAAAAACATATGCAACACAGTCGGGCCCCGGGCCTCCTTCAGGACCGCCAAGCCCCGGTAATTTGTACCGGTTTCCCCAACCCCCTCAACGGCACTGGCTCAGGTACTAGCTAGACACTTTGCGAAGTCCTATGCCTATCACAGTACAAACATGATTGGATTAGGCGTGACGGATCAAGCCCACCACTACGTCACACTTCTTTAAGATCAGTTTTAATATTATCCTCCATCTATTCCCTAAGTTTTGTAGACCATACTTTTGACGCAAGAGCCGCTCAAGACGGTTTTATCAATCATCCGCAATTAATGTCGTCTGAAAAAGTTCACGGCATTCCTGAATATCGCAAGCCACCCGACGGGGCACGGACATCGGCCAACAGACCGAGTGAATGCTCGTAGCTGAACAGACAGCACCACCCAGGAACAAGCAAGCGACGCATACCGGGCCAGAGTTTTGAATTTCAGACCTACCTGTCTTAGGGACCGGTTTCTTGTAACAAGATACTCGTCAGAGGTTATTACGCTCAACTACCAGCAGATGACTTCTAAGATGAGACCGCAGCGATGGTAGTACACACATTTTGGAACAAACTCTGCCTAAATCGGCGAGTTCGCGAGCCAGCACTCCAAAATTATTTCGCCTGACGACCCATAATTTGTCATTAGTGGTAAGTCAGAAAAAAGGTCTGTAAATATACTATAATTAGTCTTATGTGTTGTTAAATGTTGTGTGTATTTACAAGTACGAACGCTTTCGGTGAGGTTTTGCAACACCTTCAGTCAATTCCCTATGTTTGGAATTTACCAAAGCATCCTATTAAGAAACCCTTGAGACCCAAGGTTTCGGAACCCCTGGCCTAAACTGCAAACATAGAAGCATCGCAATCCATTCCAACCCCTGGACATCCCTTACGATTCTGTGTACCTCAAAGCTTGTAAATTTTGTAACTCCTTGTAAGAAGCTCAAGTCATCGCGTGCGTTCTGTTTATAGCTATTACGCACAGTCGCCATGTTACTTTACATTAAGTTCACTTCCCAAATGGATTCTTAACAAATTCATATTGTAGTCTCCTCCGTTATGACACCGTGTAGCCTGGTAGGTTGGTATTGATATGTTTTAGTATACTTCTTCTACCTAACATCAAGATGGATGCAGTATGTTCATTAGAAAATCTAGTAACCGCCTACCAGCCTACAGGGCGTCCTACCTTTGAAGAATGCACTATGAAAACACACCGCCTTGAAATCTTCACACCTTATACACATTTGTATTTATTACGAAGATGTAAAACACCCCAGTTTCTTTACGAACGTGTATCTTGTAAACTAAATATAGCTTTGTGGGCTACCATGTTGGTATTACTGGAACATACTACGACGGACTCCTGTTGCATAATTTTATTCCAAATATTAACCGAATGCAAGCAGTCGACAATAATTCGGAGGAAGTGGACAGACCCACAGCCGTAAGAAAAAAAAACACTGGCATAAATAACACACATGACCTCAGACAACGAGAACTTGTTGAAACCTACTTTGGGCCTAATGATTTAAAGATTAAAACCAATGCAGTATATTACTTCAAAATTCACTTCCTTGCATCACAGAAAACGCAATCTTCAGTACAAAAAATCAGTCAGTTAACACCCTTTAAGGAAAGAACCACTGTTTGTTCTGAAACTTCTACGAAACGCGTATATATAAATTCATTCATTCACTCTGTAGTCTGTCTTACGACAGGTCCTTAGCCTCTTCCAAAGCGAGTTCTCCACAGGGTGCGATCTAGTGCTGCCTACTTCAACTTCCAGTATCTTCTCTTTTCCTTGAAGTCATCCAGTAGCTGCTTACGCCTTCTTCCTCGTCTTCCAGTCATTTCTATCCTTCCTTCTAACTTTCCTTCAATCACATGTTTCAGAAGGCAGTTCCTACGCAAGATGTGACCAATCCAGTTAGCCTTTCTTCTTTTTATTGCATGTAGGATATTCCTCCCCTCCTTTCCACATTTTATATATATTCCTAGAGTCAAGGAGGAGAGGAATATATATATATATATATATATATATATATATATATATATGTAAAGAGTGGAAAAATTCCGATACTTTAAATATTGTGGCTGTTGGTGCATATAGTAACTTATTCTGTGCTCCAAAGCGATAAATCTCTATTAAATTTGTGTTTTCATTGCTCCTAGTCCACTTCTGTAGCAGCTACTTAACCACTGTTGCCGAGATTTAAAAATACGCGACATAAATTTATACAAAATCAGAATCCCGCGGACCACGTTGTGCGAGACCAAATTCCACACCTGCCCTTTGCAACGCACTGAATTCATTGTACGATATGTAACGGACAGAACACTTGCTTCGTTGCAAAGTGGTCTGGTTCAATAACCAGTACCATTAATCGTCTGTCAGCTACTATTTGCGTGACGAGACATGACAAGTTTAACATTTTCAGTATGGAGTGAAACTGATCTGGTATCAGCCAGGTGTGATCCTACCGTTGCATTACGGGCAGGATAGCAAGTAACAATGTGAATGTATTCAACAAGGAAATGACCTTTCCATTTGTTTTTTATTCTCTTGTGGTAGGGTGAGATTATGTATCTGTGTATTGCGACCTCTAATGGATCTATTGTCGATCCCTCGGGTGATAGATTAATGAGTTCGGATCACTGGTAGAATGATACTTGACAAGGAAAAATTCGAAGAAGTTAAATTTGACCCTGTCTACGACATGAAAGCGTATAGGGGGAGTAGAGGTATAGTTCTGTTCATTCTTGACCTAGCCCTAGATGGAGGTGGGTGATCCAATTCACGTACCAGCCGCTTTACCCCCGGAAGAGAACCCCGGTACCCTGTGAATAGAAGGCTGGGTGGCCCCAGAGCCGGTACGGACGGTTTGGAGAAGACAACAATATCCTGCCCCCACCGCAGATTTGCGCAAATTTACCAAAAATCTACGAGGCGCCTCAGAATTTTAGATGTCAGGAGGCTGACACGAAGCGAGTTCCATACTGAGGACCCACAAATATTAGGCACCATTGAACAAAATGTATTCGCCATGGCGATTTAGCGCCCGAGATTTGAACATCCCGGTCCTACCGTGATTCGAACTCCGGCTTCTCCAGCCTGTACCCTAGCCACTATGCCAAATACACTACTTCGGCCCCTTAAATGAGATGGGGAATCTGATTTACTGTACAGAAACCCTTACCAGTACCAACCTGATCACCAAAAATTCCGCACGGACTGCCCTGGAAGAATTCAACCAGGTCATAAGCGAACAGATGCCGGCGACTAACAGCCAGAGCTGTGGCGCCCTGCAAGGTTAAATAAAGTATCATCGCCTAAAAGCTTCACGTGGTGCACCGGCTTGAACCGGAAAAACGAACTCCATGGAACTCTAAAAGCCCCTAGGCACTCAGCAACTCAAAAATATTCCCACACGTTACGGAAAGCGAATCTTCACTCCTGTAGCTCTTCCTCTCTTGATCCGTTTGACAGCAGTCCATCCCGTCATACTGCACTTCTTTAAGACCCACAATGTCCATAAACCTAGGCCTAGGTAAAGGTAAAGTTCTCCCTAGAACAGGCCACGAAGGCCCAGATGGGGAGCAGAGGTATAGCTCTACTCTTTCTTTAACCCTGGCACTAGATGAGGGTGGGTGGTCAACGCCACGACCCGGCCGCTTTACCCTCGCGAAAGAGACCCGGTACCCATTGTATAGGAGGCTGGATGGGCCCCAGGGCCGGTCTGGACGGCTGCGTAAAATCTCGCCCCATCCGGGATTCGATCCCCGGATCGTCCAGCCCGTAGCGAGTTGCTATACCGACTGAGCTATCCCGGCCCACAACAAACCTAGACCTAGCTCTCCGAAATGATTGCTTCTGTTCAGGTTTCTCTCTAAAATTTGAAAAGCCTGCACATTTCTCCTCATTGCCATGCGTACTAACTGTCCCACACATATCATCCCACTGCAGTTCATCATCCTAATGATATGTTGTGGACAGTACAAATTACGAAGCTGCTAATTACGTAATTTTATTCAACAACATTAATAATTCTCATTTAAAGTACAAACATTATTCTCTGCACTCCCTTCTAAATATCTTCAAAGTACCTCCCACTTTCCTCCCGCAGGACAAATACCAAAGTTTTACACCCACACAAATTATAAGGCAAAATTACAGTTTCGGTTAATTTAATCCTTACATTTTTATATAACAAACAGAAAAACAAGACATCGTGAACTAAATGGTAGAAAGCAATCGCCGAAACTAATCTACACTTCAGTATTTGGCGAAGGTAGTATCGTATTTAGTCGATCCCAGTGGCCGTGCGGTCTAAGGCGTGGGTCTGCGGCCGCTCGCTTACTAGGATTGTGGGTTCGAATCCCACCGGGGGTATGGATGTCTGTCTCTTGTGAGTGTTGTGTGATGTCAGGTAGAGGTCTCTGCGACGAGCTGGTCCCTCGTCCAGAGGAGTCCTACCGAATATGGCGTGTCTAAAAAGTGTGATCGTGAAGCCTCGAAAAATGAGGCGGCCTAGGCCCCCAAGAGGCTGTCGAACCATTGAAAAAAAAGGTATCTTATTTAACAACAGAAAATAATGTTACTTAATAAAGAGTATCATTCGAAAACTGTATTTATGATCTTACAGTTACGGGAAAGTTAACACTTCAAACGTCAAGACAGGCATTCATAAGTAACAAAAATGTAATTGAATTATTATGCAATACAAGACAAAATCAATAATAAATCGTTGATAAAGTGCCCTTAAAACAAGTAATCACTTAAAAGCAACACATCAAAGTCGAGTACTTAAACCTAACAATGCTGTCCGTCAAGCAAGAGGACTGACATATGTAGATAAGCCGTTGCAGAACGTGGAATTTAGCGGAGACAAAGAAGATCTGGCTGCGAGTCCATTTACAGTCCACCAGAGCTCTTCCTGGCCCTGTGTTACATGTCACCTACATCCCATTACGAAAGTATTTACTTCTGAAATTGAACAGGCCCTCTGTCCATTTTGCAAACTCCGTATAGCGATTAGCCTACGTAGTGGGCGACCGAGATATCTGGCTTCGATCTGCTTCCGACGCAGAGATTTTTTCCTTCTCCACTCCGCCCAGACCGTCTCTGGAAATACCCAGCCTCGTACCCAAAGATTACCGAGGGCATTTTCTCCAGAGATAAAACGGCTGGAGAGTGAAGTGACTTCCATCCAGCGCCGAGGTTAAGAGGACATTCCTTTTAATGATTCTACCAAACTTCAAAACCGCAATGCAGAGTGCTGCATTACCACCTCCTCTGCACCTGGAGATAATGGTACAGTGACAGACGCGATCATTCAGCAGCGCTTCCTGGACTGTAACATAGCAGATGGGATGGAAACAGAAGAATGCAAAGAATCGAGAGCCGACATACAAAAAGTGAGGTTTATAAATACACACTGCTGCCAACTGAACGACTTAAGCTCCCTTCAGCTTTTGGCAATAAAGTTAATGACGATATAGACAGAAGCAGACCTGGAAGTGTAAGTTTCACCAGAAACAGCACAAGACTGTAACAAAAAGAGCTAAAACTGTTGGAAACTTCGCTATGTACAGGTAAATATCATGTGTAAAGGTAAAAAGTTAAAGTTCACCCTAGAACAGGTCATGAAGGCCCAGAGGGGGAGTAGAGGTATAGCTCTTCTCTTTCTTTAACCTCGGCGCTAGGTGGGGGTGGGTGGTCAACGCCATGCCCCGGCTGCTTTACCCCCGGGAAAGAGACCCGGAACCCATTGTGTATAAAGGTAAAGGTAAAGGTAAAGCTAGAGGTGTCCTTATCCACAACATGAAGGCATGTAGGGGGAGTGGAAGTACAGCTCTACTCATTCTTAACCTCAAGCTAGTGGTTAACAACAATGAATGCGAGGAATGACAGTTGCGGAATATGAGAATACAAAAGTCTACAATGATTTTTTTTTGGAGAAGGGCCCCGCAGCAGATGCTACGGCCGCACCGCAGCCTTGAGGTTTATTGTGCAACCCTGTGATAAAGATGAAGAGAAAGATGATTATTATTTTCGTTTTTCCAAGTAATGGAACACCGGTAGAATGAAACTGACAGGGGAAAACCGAAGTACTCGGGGAAAAACCCGTCCCAGTGCCACTATGTCCATAAATCCCACATGGACTGACCCGGGATCGAGTTCGGACCTCCGGGGTGGAAGGCCGGCGACTAACCGCCTGAGCCATGGCACGGCCCTTAAAGAGATTGTTCCTCATATAGTCTCCTTATTTGTATCGTTTACAAAAGTGTCACTTCACAGAAACAATTTTTTATTTATGGCATTGTTATTAGAGGATGGACTCCTACTAAAATATTTGCCAGCAATGTACTGGCAGCACTGACGATGTGGGAAGGAAATAAAGGTTATGTGATTTACAAAGTAGTTTCTTTTAATTAATCCTGTCTACGGTTCTGCTGCATTACGCTCAGTCACTGAGTTCAGGTGTGACAGCCAACAGATAACTCGGATGTAAAGTGGGAAGCAGCGGTCAGGAATGCAGACAAACACGCTTATTTGCTACAAAATTTACATCAACTGTCGGCTATATTTTATACTGGGAATGCCAAGCAGGTTGATCCCTTGTTGCATCGTATAATGTAATTTACCTACGTTCGTCCAAAAATCTGATTATCGGTCTTATTTTTATGGTATTATAAGCAACACTAACGCTCTCTTTGGACAATGAAAAAAAATTACACCTGTTACAGCAGAACTGCTCGTAATTACATAATGTAAGATATCTACAAGTTACGGCTAAAATTCCATAAGAACTTGAACCAAAGGAAATTCCAATCGCCAGCAGAAGAATCTGGGCAATGCAGCTCTATAAAGATATGTCACCAAAACTAAGATATATATATATATAAGGGCTGTTAGTTCAGTGCAGCGACGAAGAAAAAGGTTTATCTTTCAGGTAAGATTTTAAGTTTTCATGGCGGTGCCTGTCAAGATTGCGGTCTTCATGGGTGTGACTCCGTTTAATTTGGTAGAATTATATCGAGATTACGGAGGACACTTCTGACTCCATTTGCAGGTTAGGCGCGTAAACTGAACTGGGGAAAAATGTGTGTGTGTGTGTGTGAGAGTGAATGAGTGAGTACGTGAATGGAACTTGAAACCTAGACATTTGTTTGCAACTATCATGAACCTTAGTTCAGGAACTCTCTCACTCCCAGAATAGAAATTCGATTACGCGACATAAATAAATGACTAATTAGCTAACTATTTCACCAGCTGACGGACCATCCGCTTCTCCACCTACTCCACATATCGACCCATCCATTTTCGAAACTGTAATAAGAGTCAAAGAGGAGAGGAATATCCTACATACGATAAAAAGAAGAAAGGCTAACTGGATTGGTCACATCTTGCGTAGAAACTGCCTTCTAAAACACGTGATTGAAGGAAAGTTAGAGGGTAGGATAGAAAGGACCGGAAGACGAGGAAGAAGGCGTAAGCAGCTATTGGATGACCTTAAGGAAAAGTGAAGATACTGGAAATTGAAAGAGGAAGCACTAGATCGCACTCTGTGGGAGAACTCGCTTTGGAAGAGGCTACGGACCTGTCGTAAGACAGACTGCAGAATGAATGAATGGAATTACTCAAATTCAGGAGCAATTACAGCTCAGTCAGTATAGTGACTAGGCCGCGGGTTGGACGTTTGAGAAATCAGCACTCGATTTCGGGAGAGGAAAAAAACTTTTCTCTTCATCGTCACCAGACCATTTGTGGTGACCACTCAGCCTCCTAATCAATGGGTGCCGAGGCTCTTTCCACAGGGATGAAGCGCTCAGGGTGTGAAGCTGACCACACGTCTCCGTTTGGGGTTGAAATTAAGAATGCGTGGCGCTGTACCTTAACTTCTCCATACGTATTCACAGTGTAGAGCCCAATTAAGAACAGGGGCATCGTTACCTTCTTTTCATTTCACTGGACACCGAATTTCTTGCGTTTGTGTAACCGAAAATTCACTGTCATCTTCATACAATTTTGCCTTTCAAGCCCTCAATAAACAGAAACATAATAGACAAGTAGAATTTTTATAACAAACAAATACAGCCCGCTTTCCTGTATGGCACATTACACTTATGGTGTCACCATAACACTTGTGAGCCTACGAACCACAATTTGAGAACCACCACGTTGAACTTAGTTACTTTTGCAGCAGGTAATTCTGGCTTTTAGACGCGATAGCGTGCGAAAAGCGACCAGAAGCTTCTTCGTTGTCTGTCTGTCCGTCTGGCCGCATGAGTCGGTGCGATTCAAGCCACGCGGATCTTCGTGAAACTTTATATTTGGGATTTTTTATTAAGATCTGTCGACACACACCGATTCTCGTTAAAACCGGACAAAAATAACAAACATTTTACACGAAAACTCTAATGCCTTTATAATCTCTGGCCATCACTGGTTTTCATTATTGATATTCTGGTCTCTGTTAGGTACGGGCTAAGACCCAATAAACTGTTTATAATGGAGGCAGAGTGCGTTCTTTGTGGGTTATAAGCCGAGGTTGAAGAAACAGTTGAGCTTCCGGCATCGTTTGTAATTACGACGGTGATCTCTGTGAGGTAAGAACTCAGGTTAAAGAAACATTTGGACGTCGAGAATCGACCTGATCGATTGTAAACGCCAGGTATCGACATTTAAGAGATACTGACTGAGATTCCCCTCGCTTGCGAAATCTCGATGATGATCAATTTTATATCTGTTGGTAAGATACTTAGAAATCTTATAGTGTGTGTCAAAATACTCAGAGTTTTTCTGCAAATTATTCACGAATTTAACAGCTAGGGGAAAAAACACAGCGACATGCGGGCCTTTCCTAACTTGTTATTTCTCTCTAGTTCTGAGATACATAAATAAATGTTCTCTACTGTATCGCATGTATTTAAGTCCCGCCGTAACGTTCGCACTCAGGAGGCGCCGAAAGCTGCAGTATAAGAAGTACCAGGAAATATTACAGTACGAATTAAATGTCCTTTTCTAATTGCTTCTTATGCACAAAGAACCCGTCTTTGTAACCTTCAAATTGCCGCTCGCTAGCGCCACAGCTGATATGTATAGGCTACATAAACACTCACAAATAAAATGTTGACATTACATAAGACTCGTTCTTTACTATCCACAATAAAACCGGCAAGATCTAGCAATAAATAACCCAAGTCCAGACACGCAGTATTTAAAACCACATCTGATCTCTTGTCGTAAGCCTCAAGTGCAGACTTCGTTTCAAGAAATCACTTCTCGTGTTTGAACAGCGTGTGTAGTATGGCCACTTTCCATGCATTCGTAAGAAAACTAACACAAGCAACAAACAACGAACGTTGCAAAATCAGGCGCCCGCAATGTTGTCACACAGTGTACGGTGCTTTCCCCCGTCAAATCCCACATAACTGAGGCATTATATTCTACAACTGCAATTCCTATTCCCTGTTCTTTTCCTCCACTTTCCCTTTGTCCTCCCCTCTTTTGGTGTCCTTTCCCTTCTCCTCTCTTCTTCCCTTTCTCTCTCCTGTCTTCCACTTCTCTTCTCCACGTTTCTTCCTTCCTCCGCACTATATCCTTTATTCTTCCCTTCCTTCCGCTTTTCGTTCTATCTATTTTTCTCTTACACACTCCCTCGCTTTTGCTCAAAGCACTGACGCTTTATTCACAACCGGTTACTGTATTTGGCTTTAAACCTTACTGCAAGTATTTAAAGTATTAGAAACAAAGGTAAGTGCATGTAAAAGGTAAAGCTATCCCATTACAGGCCTGAGCAGGTCCTTAGGGTTCCAGGTGGTTGAGGCTCACAGATTTCTACACAATCAGCACATGACGGTGGTAAGGTTGTCAGCCCTACGTACCGGCCGCCTTTACCCCCCAAGAAATATTCCTGGTACTCATTTCTGTTAAAGGCTGAGTCGACCCCAGGGCCATAGTGCGGCCGAAAGGATTATGTCAATGAAAAATTCCAATGACACCATCGGGAATCGAACCCTTGAGGTAAGTGCATGTTATGTATCTTTGAAAGAAGTCCCTTTAGCTTGTGTGGCTACAAATAAAGAAAATATTTCTTTGCGAAAAAAAAATTGAGGTTTTAATTATGGTGACGATTAGGATTGTGGTGTTCTGGGACACGACACCGGGCAATATGGTGGGCCATCAGACGTTCCCCTCACAGTGTCCTGAAAAATGGAATCTTCGTTCTCCGTAACGTTGGCAATAACATATCAGACAAAACGGTGTCTTAATCGAAAAGAAAAGTATACAGAAAATTCACCTCTATATCTGTCCCCCGAAAACAAAATCCTTAGTCACTTTCAGAAAATGGAAAAGGGTCCTCAGATAACAGTTGCATGTCCATTAGTTAAGAGTTCTACACGACAACATTTTGATTTGTGCCATAAAGTTTCTTGTACATTATGTATATACAAAAAACGTGTAATCTTGTGACTAATTGGACAGCCTTACCGACCGTATGAGAAACAAGTTTCTCACGGGATGCGGCCATTTCTTCATGTCGGCACTGCAAAAGGTAATAAAAGTACAACATGAAAGGTGTGAGAACCGACGAACAAAAGAGCCAAGGCACTGCGAACACGTCTGTATAATATTTCACGTAAGATGTTTTACAAAGTAGTTGCTAAACAGACGCTGTGTAATGTTGCGTGCTACCAGCGGGAGATTACGAAAAATTTAAAGACCGCATTTGCTTTGGGGGCGATTTGTTGCCTCAATAACAAGAAAACGCAATGCCGGTTAAATTTTCAAAAAAATAAAAAATAAAAGCGTGTTGGCGAGAAGCGCGAGATCAAATCCCCTCCACCACAAACACGTGGAATGACATGAAAATTACCAAGCTTTATTGTGTATAGGGTATCGCACCTGCTGCGTGGTTGGGAGGCACCTACCTCGGATATTCCGTGTGAAAAGATATGATGATTCATGAGTGACAGATCGGAACAGTACGAAAGAGGTAGTGCCCTATTTTAAGTTACCACCTGCGAATTTGTCTGAAGGAACTGAGGAAAGGCACGGAAATCCTTCTTCGGGATCAAATAATTTTACAAAATACACGAAGACTAAAGTTTGCTATTCTGATGCCACATATGTTTGACATATATATGTTAGAAAATTGTGATGAGCAGAAGCAGAATATGGTAGCGGTGTAAACCACGATTCTGTCAGTATTACAGTAGCCAAATTCGCTTAACATATGTCTGTAGGTAGCAGAATTATGTACTGCATATTGTCGTTCTACCAAATCTCGTACCTCAGTGAAGAATCAGTTGTCTTTCCAGAACTAAGTTATTGAGGTTAGGTTTGTTTTTAATCTTCAGTTTTTCAACCAACAAATGAACTTTTTATTTTCGTAATTTGCTGTTCACTACACCCTACATATGTTTCGGCCGTAACTCGGCCATCATCAGGGGCACCTTGTTAGGTATTTTTGACAGAGGTGTCTTTAACAATTCTACCTTTAAATTTGAACGCAAATCACTCTGATATTTATACAGAGCCCTCAACATACAATTAATTATTACCTACACCAATAACTACGCAGTTTCCACAAGGCCAGATGTAATAAAACAGAGCCTGCTGCATCATATTAAAACCCTATCAGCAACCATTGGTTGACTAGCTAAAGAGATATTAGCTTCTAAGAATAATTCTGCTCCATGGAGTTAGTCGGTTGCTAAGTCACTTTATTGAGGTTAAATATTACTGATAGAAACTTCATGCTCGGCAATTCCCCGTTGAAATATCAACGCCTTCTATGCTTAGCTCAATGCAGATAAAGGCACATTTAAATTGTCTCTTTCCACGCCACGAAGGTATGGAGAGGGAGTGGAGGTATAGCTCTGCACATTCTTAACCTCGGCTTTAGTGGTCAGCTTCACTCCTCGGTCGCTTTACCCTCAGGTAAGAAACCCGCACCAATTGAAGAGGAGGTTGTATCGGCCACAGAGATGACCCTAATGATTTGGAGAAGATAAAAATATCCTTCTCCTTTCGGGACTCGAATCCCGGATCGTCCAGCCCGTAGCGTAGTCTCTACGCGGACTACACTATCCCCTGTCCCTTGCGTGCAGTACAGAATGCGGATAAAATGGCAACTCAAGTTTTAAAAATAGATCGTACACTCAGAACATCCATCTGTCACGGTGAGACAAACCCGGAACTTCTCAAACACAAAGCAACAATGCAAAAATTTAACCGCGTGTTCGATATATCTCCATGATAAGTGGGTCCCTGTCACCACAGCATGGCGCGTCCTCAGGTTTCGGATAGAGGAACGGCCTCCGGATATGGAGGGTAGATGCGAATACATTGAATAAGCAGTCGCGGACAGCCGACAAGGGGTGGTCCTCCAGCTTAGGGGTTGGGCGAGGTGCTAACAACTCCTCACCGTAAAAAATTGCCATGTTACGAAACAGATCACAAAGCCTCGGACCTGGACTGATTCTTTGGAATTTGGGCCTAAGAGGGACGAGGTAACAGGGAGTGGAGAAGACTGCATAACGAGGAACTTAATGATCTGTACTCATCACCAAATATTATTCGAGTGATCAAATCAAGAAGAATGAGGTGGCGGGGCATGTAGCACGTATGGGTGAGGGGAGAGTTGCATACAAGATTTTGGTGGGGAGACCTGAGGGAAGGAGACCACTTGGAAGGCCCAGGTATAGATGGGAGGATAATATTAAAATGGATCTTCAAGAAGTGGGATGGGGCATGGACTGGATTGATATGGCTTAGGAGAGGGACAGGTGGCGAGCTCTTGTGAATGCGGTAATGAACCTTCGGGTTCCATAAAACGCGGGGAATTTCTTGACTAGCTGAGGACCTGTTAGCTTCTCAAGAAGGACTCTGCTCCATGGAGTTAGTTAGTTAGCTCGATATATCTAGTGTAGGGTCTGAGCGTGGGTGTACCTACTCACCGTAAAAGACGAATCTTCTGACGTATCTTAAATACCTTGGAAGATTGTTGATCTTGTGGCAGTCCAGTTACAAACTCGGAGTCATAGTCCCACTCCTTACGCAGTGCAGATGAGCATCGCGACGTTTAAACATACTCGAGCAGATTGCCTGCCACAATAACCTGTCGGAGGCACTGCAAGGCCGGACGCTGACCCTCAACCATGCCACTTCGCATTGTCCCATTACAGTCAAGCTGAAAAATTGAGGGGACTTTTGCCCTCCAGCAATGCTTCTAACGCATCGGGGATTACTTTGTGTGGTACAGTCCGCTAAAAGAGTCTGGCAACACAGTGAAGAGCCAACGAAGTCCAGTGGATCCTGCAGAGAGACTTGCCCTTCCGTCCAGTTTTTACGTGTTATCTTCGCTTTCCCGCGCGGTTTAATCTGTACCCCTAAGGACAGAGCTAGTAAGTCCCTTTGAAACGAAGTTTAATTTATACCAGACAACACGGCGTCACATCCCAGAGGACACTCTTCAAAGTCACCGTACTGTCGACCTCAAATTCCCCAGCAAATGTAAGACTTCGGTTCTCTATATAGATTTAAGTGGTATGTTCTGTATATTATATGTACCGTACATTTTGTCATATGATTAAGTAAACCAACTAATGTACAAGAATTATTAACAAAGCAATCTATATTTTGTAACCCCTACATTCGTTTCGGCAATCAAGTTGCCATCCTCAGGGGGCACATCAAAGAATCACAAGTGACCGGACACACAACATCCCAAGCCACAGGACGAGATCGACGTAGATAAAGTATATGATTTTATACATGGCCAACAGCTAGAAAAACTTTTTTTTTTAACTTTTATGTCTTAAACGTCTAAGTCGAATCATGTAACAATATTTGTATATAATAATTTTTACTGTGTTATATGAAGTATCAGCTTCTATCACTGACTTAGACACATTGTATTATTTACTCTTAACGTATAGATTTATGACTACAGACATCTATTCATTTTAATATTGTGAGCGGCATGTGTACTTCCATTATATTGCCAAATGTATGTGTATCTGGATGCCATAGATACTTGTGATTCTTTGATGTGTCCCCTGAGGATGGCAACTTGATTGCCGAAACGTATGTAGGGGTTACAAAATATACATTGCTTTGTTAATAATTCTTGTGCATTAATTGGTTTAACTTAAACTTGAGTGGTATGATTCACGTAAAATTGGCAGCAGTACACATCGGATAAATTGGTGTCAACATAGTGGTGCTACTGAGATAGCCACCAATGGTCCTGGTTGTTTGGTGCTAACGCAATTTAAAACCTATCTACAACGCCTTGAGAGAGCGGCAACTTCTCCGACAGGTTCGTAATGCATATTATCTAAACAAATATCTGCAGGCGGGCATACGAGAATAATTTGCTGACTGCCGTGGTTCCGATGTGTGTGTGTCGGGAGGGGGGAGGGGGGTATTTTACGACCGTGTCATTAATTCTAACTATGCAGAGGCAAATGGTAGAAGGGCCCTTTTTCATATTGTTCTTACCGAGCATTGTCTCTAATCAAGTCACACAATATTCAGTCCAACAAAATGCACTCAATTGTTGTCAGATATTCTATCTTTCTTGCTAGTCTAATCCTAACTGTAACTGCCTACACATTTTATTGTACCATATTGTCGCATTCGTTCTGTGCAATTTTACTCTAATATTTTTATATGGTAAGACAAGGAAGAAGGCGCAAGCAGCTACTGGATGACCTTAAGTAAAAGACAAGATACTGGAAATTGAAAGAGGAAGTACTAGATCGCACTCTGTGGAGAACTCGCTTTGGAAGAGGATACGGACCTGTCTTAAGACAGACTACAGAATGAATGAGATCTCTTTTGCCTATTTGGCATTGATACATTTTATACCGACCAGCAACAAATATAGAGTATCTGATAACAATTGAGTGCTTTTGATGGACTGAATATGCGTGATAGAAGGACTCGTTTGTGAAGAAGCTGCCTGGCCAGTTGATGTACTGTCCTGGCGATGGCCTGAAGGGACTGTGGAAAAACCATGAAAAACAATGCCCCACCCGATATTAGAAGAACCACGTATCACCCGAAAAAATGTCTAGAAATTTGCCATTACACCCTTCTGCTCTGTTCTCTCGTGTCTCTTTCCATTACATTCTACCATATGCTCTCACGCGCCTTACACTGCTACCGTGAAGATCGAAGCAGCAGGTTCTTCCGAAACTTTGGCACCCATCTAGAAGTTACACGGCGTCATATTCCAAAACTTGATAGTCTTCAAGGGTTTATGTTTTTATGTCAACAGTAATCTCCTTGGCAGTAATGGGGAAACATTATTATGTTTGGAAATCTAACTTCCTAGAACGCAATGTTGCTTTGCCATTTTTTAAGTAAATGTAAAAAAGTTGGAATAAATCGAATAGCATCTTCTCCAACTTCCAGTTTGCTAGCAGTAGATTCAAAATGCGTTCCCACGTCAACTACTGAAAAACCGGTACATACTTTAACCTTAACAGACACAGCAGCTGCAGTGTTGCAAACATTCGCTGGATACCGACCTCCTTCATAAAAAATTATACCTACCATAAATAGCGTAGTCGGTATAGCGACTCGCTAAGGGCTTGAGGGTCCGGGGATCGAATCCCGGTGGGGGCGAGATTTTCCGCACAAGTCCAGATCGGTCCTGGGACCCACCTAGCCTCCTGTACAATGGGTACCGGGTCTCTTTCCCGGGGATAAAGCGGTCGGGGCGTGGCGTTGACCACCCACCCCATCTAGCGCCGAGGTTAAAGAAGGAGTAGAGCTATACCTCTGCTCCCCCTCTGGGCCTTCATGGCCTGTTCTAGGGTAAACTTTACCTTTTACCTACCATAAATAAGTTCATGGAGCGAAGTCCCTTTCCTGAAAGTGATAAGTTAATCCGCGAAGTTTTAGAATCTAAAGTTTCATTACCGGGATCACAAGTACACATTACTGGTCACTAGCCTCAGCTAGCTGAACCTCACGCTCCGTTTCTCTTAGAACCAGTATTCTGCTTGAGATACAACCACGTGTCTCCTGTCTGAAAGACATTAACATTTCAGAAACTTACCTGATCAGTCATTCCTATTATTGCATGGAAGACACTTGCATAAGTAACGCGATTATGAAAATCAAATAAGTAACCATTCACAGTAGAATATGTGTATGATGTTTTAACACTTAAACACGTTCAGCATTTTACCCACACTCTGTATTTTTGTGTATCCTACGATTCCTGCAAGAAGCAGCATTTTTTTAAATTGAAAGGCCTCTTAGCAGAAGCTACGGACTCACCGTAGCCTGGAAGACTTATTGTGCAACCGTGTGATAAAGATGATGAGGTTTTTTCTGCTTTTCCATTTTAATGGAGCACCGGTGGAGTGAAAATGACAGGGGAAAACCGAAGTACCTGGAGAAAAATCTGTCCCAGTACCACTTTGTCCACCACAAATCCCACAGGGACAGACCCGGGACAGAACACGGGCCTCCGCGGTGAGAGGCCGACGACTAACCGCCTGAGCCATGGTACGGCCAAGAAGCAGCATTAACCGACTGAGTTCTTAGCGTTTTATATGAGATATAGATTGAATTAAATGAATTGTTAAACAGCACTGGCATTATATTCTTTGCTTTCAACAAACAAATTCTCCCCCTTCTTCACGTTACGCTGGGTGGACTGGTGAACAGTTCAAGGGCGTTTGGAAGGATTGTACTGCCCATATCTTCAGGGTCAAGTAGTCCAAAAAGATGACACTTGGTTGTGTTTGACTCTGAAGATAAAGATAATAAAATTCTTCGGAACTCAGTAACTATTTACCAATCCCAGAAGACTTCATTCTTCAGAAACACTGCTGTGGGAATCTCACGTCTCGTAATGTCCTAGTATTTGCCAAAAATTTCATTCGCTCAACAGCAGTTCTTTTGCGTAATAACAAGTACACTGGATAGTTTGATTACCACACTGACAGCCGTTAGACACACAAAACCCATTTCTACGTCGCATTCCTTCGCCTTGTGTCCCGTCTGCACTCATTCCGAACAAGCAACACATTTATTTAACTGCAGCAATAAATTTTTTTAAATTTTCTCACCAGATGTCACGACCGTCACGAGATACAAATTACACGAAATAAAGTTAGGGAATATTCGTAATGCATAACTTGAATTTGGAATGCAGCCAAGAGATGAAATAAGCAGATATCTGAGTATAACACGCAAAGACGTTAATGGTGCTGTACGCCGTAATCATGTTCGTTAAAAGCGTGACAGAAGCTCACAAAGTCATTCTGCGATTCTGAATGTTATGCTGGAAACACTTGCAAAAAACACGAGAGCTTAACGCGTTGTTACTGAATGTCTCCTTAAAGAAGAAAGCGTTATAATGTTGCGTAAATGGCCGGTCCAGGTGCAGATGTTTGCTAAATGGAACATCAGGAGGTGGGCTCCGGGGCATGCAAGAGACCGTGAAACACGCGGAGAGAGACAGAGATAGAGCACAGTACCACAAAAACACGAGACAGAGAGAGAGAAAGAAATAACGAAAGAAAGAAAGGACATAAGAAATGAAGGAAAGAATAAAGAACGACGGAAAGGTAAAGATGGAAAGAGAGAGCGAATGAAATAAGGAGTAAGATGCGAGAAAAGAAGAAAGAAAAAATAAAAGAGAAAGAAATAAAGACGGAAAGAGAAGAAGAGAGATAAAAGAGAGAAAGGAACAAAAATGACAAAAAGAGAGGACGAAATAAGCAAATGCCTTCTTCATTTTTGTCTTGTGCTTCGCGGCAAGGACAGGAACCTGGGTGGGACGTCTAGTTCGTCTAGGCGCTGTGAACACCGAAAACCTGTTCGTGCTTGGGACAGAAGTGCGATTCCCCAGCAGTCCAGCACGTAACCTGGTAACTATATGGACTGCCCCACTGCGGCTCCTAAGTTTGTCCTGGGAAAATGTCTTATTTATAATTTAATACCGTTTATCCCCTTGTGTTTATATATACACTAAGGTTTAACCGTCTAACACAACACTTATTTATTAAAATCCACAATCAGCTACGTGTTTCGGCTATGCTAAGCTATCCTCAGTCAGTGTACAACTATATAAAAAAACAAACGCACAACTGTATGTGTAATATTATTAAGAACTGAGATCTCAATGTTTGTCACATCTGATATGTTCATATAGTATAAAATACCGTAACACAACAGATGTGACAAAATTTAGATCCCACTTTTTAATAATATTACGTATACAATAGTACATTCTCTTCTTTATATAGTGATACGCAGCCTGAGGATGGCTTAACATGGCCGAAAAATGTCTTTCTTCTAATTTACATTTCACACATAGACATACTGCGCAGAAACATTAACTAATTCCATACAGCAGGGGTATTTCTTATTCAGAAGTTGGCAGTTATTCCGCTACTTACAGGTTTCGACGTTGTAATGCATCCCGAACGTTCAGATGGTCCTCCACTGAACTTTCTACTAAATCGATCCACTTTCATAATTTTTTTAGCACTACCTTCGTGGCAAAACTTTATTTACGCGGGTTTTCTCATATTTCAGTAATGCCAAAGTACGAAAACAAAATAGAAGACTGTCAGACGTAAAAATGCAGAAATATTGGGTACACGTGACGTCACAATCGTGTGACGCACGTGGTGCAGTAGTGTTCTGTTTGTGATATGCTAACCACAGTGGCGCCACGCTGTAAGCGAGACACATCGCGGCGACACAGGGTACAAACACTAAGGGAATAGGGTTCAGAGGAACTCGAATTATCTCCTCACATTTGATTGCGCCCGAGATAAAATATTAAAATAAGCACAAGCACGTGCTTTACGTGTGATCGGGCACACTGCACACTTAATCTTACTTCATCTGCATACCTCCAATGCAAAAGAGGCATAGTGCCTAGGTACGGATTGGAGGACCGGGGTTCATTTTCTGAGAGGTAACAGACATTTACACAAGCGCCAGTGAGGCTCGGACGACCAGCTACCTTCTAATGAAAGCTATTTCTTCAAAGGTAACACGGCTGGGGCTTGAAACTATATATAGTGTCGAGAGTGAGAATTGCTCCCACAGGTCTTCACAGCGCAGCGCTTCGTGAAACAAATGAACAGTTTTACTTTTATGTATCTTACCGCCTTACATGAATCTAGTTCTAGACAAACTGAAAATTTAATGATTTTTTTATAGACTTTACTTTAAGAAATCAACAACCCATAAAATTCGGCCCATGTGTGACAACGTAACATTGTCAGCTTCATACTGCCAAATTAATTTTAATTCCCTTACATGATATTAATTAAGTTCCATTTATCGCCTACGTTTATTTGTGTCACGAGATTGTTATGGATTATTGGAGGGAATGGCCGCGATGTTTCTTAAAACAATACCCCAGCATTTGCCCACAAGGGCTTAAAAACACGACTAAGATTCGAAAACAAGATCTGCAGAATACGAAGCTATTGCGCCATGCCATTACAGTCCGATGTTCGGTAAAAGATTACAGTAATATCTCACTCTATTATAAAGTTTATTACGACTTTTGCCTGTCTTGTGAAACGAATAACCGATACACAATTACGGCTTTAGGGAACAGTGACACAACAGTGTGTTCTGTTATCACCTTTGATAAAGCTGCCCTACGCAAGCCATAATGGCATATGGCGGAGTGGAGGTAGAGCTCCATTTATTCTTAACTTCGGTACTATACCCTTCCACACGCAGTTAACTACTGACCAGTCGATATGACGTGCCAACCCAGCAGACTTCAGCAACATCAGTGTGAGAACATCAAGTCTTGCGTTAAGTGTCTGGTTTTATCGTATGTTGACTACATGTTTCGACATTAATTTGCCATCATCAGACCAGTCAAATAACACCAAAATGTGTGACTAGGATTTCTTGAAAACATGACCGGTGGGACCCTAGGTATCAAAGGTTAAGAACCACTGATCTAGAGGCGCGCTGTGAAGTTTTCGACACAGGCGAACACGGCCACCGTCTCAAGCACATTTGCACTGTGGTGTCATGCTACTATCTTCCCTTCCTATTCACAACTACCGTCGACTCTTAAAGATTCTAACATACGTAGAAACAGAAGATGTATTAGCCTTTTCTACACTCTATAAAGATTTTAGACTACTTATTTCCAAACTTTAGCCCTCATTCTTCAAGGCAGTAACATCAACTTCCATACACGCACAGAATTTCTTCGCCAATTTGGCAACTCTGCCACCAAATATGCACGTCCTTGCACTGTGCCTCACTTGTTCAACTTTTGCACGCATTTTAAAGCGAAGCAGGAGATGCGGCTTCTTCACAGCACTAATGACGTAATGCGTTCCGTCTAAATGGAACCTGTGTTGTCACTGGCCGCAAATGTCATATCAAATTACGATGCAATAAATCATATGTAAGCGGTGCGAGGTCTCCGCTTTACCCTGCAAAAACACTGGTTAGCTTCGAGCTATAAACTAATGCTCCTCACACATTCCCGTCCGCCAATTACACAGGCGGCTCCGCCCTTAAAACACGTTACATGCTCCAGTATCTTCGAACACGCATCAATTATGGAGGACAAAGGGGCCTTAGCCCTCTGGAAATCCGGTCATTAAAGAAGTTTCGCGCTCCAATATCAACACTAAAAACTGGTCGCCCGTTGCATGGATCTGGCGGAAATGTAAAGTTGCCTGGTGCTCCACTAGGCGCCACGACGTGAAGACATACGTGGGGAGTTTGGCCGTGCCATGGCTCAGGCGGTTAGTCGCCGGCCTCTCACCGTGGAGGCCTGGGTTCGATCCCGGGTTAGTCTATGTGCGATTTGTGGTGGACAAAGTGGAGCTGGGACAGGTTTTTCCCCGAGTACTTCGGTTTTCCCCTGTCAATTTAATTCCACCGGTGCTCCCTTACACGAAAAAACTGAAAAATTCCTCATCTTCATCGCAGGGTTGCACAATAAACCTCAAGGCTGTGGTGAGTCCGTAGCATCTACTGCGAGACCCATCACCACAACAAAAAAAATATATGTGGGGAGTGTAGGTATAACTCCACGCATTTCTAATCTTGGCACTAGATGGAGGTGAGTGTTTGACACAAAATATTTCAATTGATATTATAGAGAATACCTAAGAGAAACATTCCGCCTAAGTGGAAGAATTCTCACGTAAAGCCACTACTCGAAATACAAAGAAACTTTCAACACACAGTGAGGTTTTGTAGGTCACCGTAAAACAATTTGGAGTTCAGTTTGCAAATATCTGCGAATGGAATGCATGAAACCGGTTACTGGATTTGCAGGTTTCATAATTTCTGATATACACAAAATATGTAGCCTAAACAACAAGAAATGGTGCAAGTCAGTTGTTAAAGTAATACTTAATTCGACGCTCTTGTCTAAACCTTGTGAACAGGTGACTGCAGGATGTGTAACAGTAAGAACTAACGGCTGTATCCGGGTTACGTGGTCTTACGCGCGTCACAGTAGTGACCGCTGGGAGCGCCACGCTTCTGAAGGTTCACGCAACATAATTTGGCCAGATAAATGAGGATTTCTTGTCCACTATTCGTCCCCAAAACACCGCACAAATTCAAAACAATAACAATGCGAAACACTACAAATACAGACGTCTACTTGGCAGTACTACCTGAAATTAATCCATCAGCCCGTCCTTACAGAACGTTTCCACTTCAGGTTTCAGTACCCTCTCCAAATCGATGCTATACAGACCCTACATTCAGCTACTGCATAACTCCATCAAGCTGTGCCTCTCTTGAAAAGCTAATAGTTACCTTCCTAGTCCAGAGGTTCCCCGCATTTTATGGATCCCAAAGATTCATTAACGTTTTCAAAAAAGCCGCGTAAATCCAAACCGGGCACTTCCATTATGCTTCTGTAAGAGCCATTTTAATATTATCCTCGCATCTACGATTGGGGTCTTTCAAAGAA
This sequence comes from Reticulitermes speratus, assembly GCA_021186555.1. Classification (NCBI taxonomy): domain Eukaryota; kingdom Metazoa; phylum Arthropoda; class Insecta; order Blattodea; family Rhinotermitidae; genus Reticulitermes; species Reticulitermes speratus. The sequence continues at coordinate 47,365,228 of JAJKFL010000005.1, forward strand.
GTCCCTTTACTTCAGGCTTTCCCAGCATCCTGTATGCATTTTCCCGTCCACTTCGTACCACTTTTTCCGCCCATCTTCTCCCTTTTATGCCACTATTTTTTAAATTTTGTAATGTGGAGCTGTGTATGAAAAAAAAATTAAACTTTCCGGTGTATGGTATCGTCGTTTGAATCATAAGAAAGCGTTGAAAAAATTCTTGAAGGATCCAAGGTACATTTCCGGCCACCTTGTAATGGGGAGTGTGTCGGCTGTGGGGGAAGGGGGGGGGGGCTTTTCCGTTATAATCTTTCGCTCGCAGCAACATATGTCGGCAGTTATTTTCTGAAGGACGAAGTTTTAAAAGACAGCTGCTGCCATAGAAGGATGCAAGACGAGGAAGAATGGCGGAATGCACATGTCTGGTCAAGAGAATTCTGTCTCCGTGAACAATCTGCAGACCCAAGGACCGTATTGCTGCGCAAAGAACTGTGCTGGTTAAGATAAGGCAAGGCCTTCTGGGAGGAGACGTCGTACAGCCCATTTACTTATCTGTTGATACTTGAACTTACTTCATTTGTTTCAGAATATACAGCGTGCAGCAGTGGGGTGTACTTACAGAACAGTGAATTCGGAATGATGTGAACGGGTGCGTCGTTGTGAGTATTATCCGGGCATGCCTGGATAAAACCACTAAAATTTCACCAGTCAAGAGTCAATGCCCCGGCCGGAATTTTACACCGTGATATCTGGTAGGTAAAAATATAAAGATTAAAATACGCAGAACTATAATTTTGCCTGTTGTTTTGTATGGGTGTGAAACTTTGTCGCTCACATTGAGGGAGGAACATAGGCTGAGGGTGTTCGAGAATAGGGTGCTGAGGAGGATATTTGGATCTAACAGGGACGAGGTAACAGGGGAGTGGAGAAGACTACATAACGAGGAGCTTTATGATCTGCACTCCTCGCCAAATATTATTCGGGTGAACAAATCAAGAAGAATGAGATGGGCGGGGTATGTAGCATATACGGCGGAGAGGCGAGGTTCATACAGGATTTTGGTGTGGAGACCTGAGGGAAGGAGACCACTTGGAAGACCCAGGCGTAGATGGGAGGATAATATTAAAACGGATCTTTAAAAAGTGGGATGTAGGGGCATGGACTGGATTGATCTGGCTCAGGATGGGGACGGGTGGCTGGCTGTTGTGAATTCGTGGATGAACTTTCGTGTTCCATAATATGCGGGGCATTTCTTGAATAGCTGAGAACCTGTTAGCTTCTCAGGAACGACTCTGCCCCATGGAGTTAGTTACTTCGGAATTTGGTAGATATGTAGCAAAGTTTCGGACAAATCTGCTGTCTCAATTTTCACCTTCCACCCCGAAAAACGTGGCAGCAGCATCCTCCAAGATTTTGGTACCAGTCTACAAAACCACACGGCGTCAGATTCCAGAATATCTTAGGCTTAACCGTAATACGACCGTGAGAGCTTAGAATTTCACATGAATAATGGACAAGACAAAATTCCTTGCCCCTGCCACGAATTTAAACACGTTCCCCATTGAAATCACTATTCTGAGCTATTCCAGCCCCTTACTCGGACGCTTCCTGTCGAATTCCGCCCAGCACACTTCCGAGTGCGTGCGAGTTTCATTTGCTGTTGCTAAACATTTGAGCGCACGTGGTCACGTGCGTCGTGAATGCAGCTGCCCAGGCCCACGTGGCTGTCAGGGTCATAGGTGCAAGAACGACATAACTCTTCGTCAAATCGCTGCTCAGCATCATTCCTAGTCCTCATTAAACCTAACTGTGTACCTATTTATAAATCTCAGTGGCGGGTTCTTGTGAACACGGCAATGAAGAAACGGCTTGGGTATAACGTGTAAAGTCTCTCGACTAATTGACTCAGTTTCTTAAGAAGAAATCTGGTCCATGAAAGTAGTTTACATTAGTTGATTTATTTATTACTGCTTTATTTAATGACACTTTCAATTGCCCAGATAATACACAATCCAATGATAATATAACTAGAGAATAAGGAAGTGGTAAGAACTGGTAATGAAGTGATAAAATAAGGCACAATTATCCCTTCACAGACCAAGAAGAAAAACAGGGGGAGTGAAGGTATAGCTCCACTCAGTCATAACCTCAGGTCTAGATGGAGGTAATCAGCCTTACGCCCCGGCTGCCTTATCCCCAGGGAAATGGCATCCGGTACAAACTACATAGGAGGGTGGGTGGATACCACACCCGGTCTCTACGTTAGGGAAGATAGAAGATTTCTTGTTCCTACTGGGAATCGAACGCCGAAACATCCACTACGCTATCCCGGCTCCGTAAAGAAGTGGTAGTTGTCTAATTTAAGATTAGCTTATTATCCAAGCATTTGACTAGATTTACTGACAGAAACCAACAGTAATAAAGTCCCGGGGACTGGCTGTTTAGTTTCTCAGGCTCGATTGTTGTACAGCGCGGTTCAGGCCCGTTTTTACAAAGCCAACAGCTCTACAGATATCACACTGCACACAGTTATGACTTACTAGCTTCTGTTTTGTTAAATATTAAACACATAAAAAAAGTTTCAAATCAATACCATAAATCCTAGTGGTATAGATCGTCGTATAACAATAGTTTGTACAATAGGCCTAAGCTGTTATTTAAGACACTAGCACAAATACTTTGAAATTTCAACAGGAAGTTGTTGGAAGCAAAAGTCATCAGGGGATGCTTAGTTTAAATAATTTGAAATTAAAAAAAACAGCGACATTCGTAGGCCGCTCAAATGACAGAGCAATGACAGGAGCGAAGTTAGTCACTTTTACTTATGTTCATTTGGTGACGAACAAATATAAAGTTTTAATAATTTCATAAAGTGCACTAAGCGTGTTTGTTCTCTATGGGAGGAAAATTTGACACGGTTCAATTATAAATTCCACTCTTATCACCTTTCGTTCCTATTAGCAACTACTACTACATCCCATTATGTACTTGACAACAGTATGGCGAGTGTTAGCCGTTCACAGGATTCTTAACGTTCATTCGAAGTGCCATGTGAGGTACCAGTAGCTTTTATTGAGAGGCACGTGCCAAAATTTAAATTTGTATAGCCTTCCCCGGCAAGATATTTCATTACAAATAACTGTATATATTTTAGGTAGATGAAACATCGGACCGGAATATAGTTCGGGACTCAGCTTTGTAGTTCTAGAAGCTGGGGAATGAGTGGGAAACACAGTCGCAGAGCTCAGCATTATTTTGCTGTAAGCGATTCCTGATAATGTGAAGTTTTTTTCACCTTCTTCTTGGTCCTGTTCTGTCCAGTGATTTTAGATTTTTCAACTTTTTCAATAGTCATCGCAACCTGAGAAAGGCTCAAGTACTATCGGCTCAGGTGTATTTCAGTCTCGAACTTAACATAACACAGCGGCGCGTGTAGTCTTCTGAGAAGCTATGTCGTACCACAGGCTGCTTGACTCTGAACACGAAAGCACTACATTCCTTCGAAACGTCGGGAACTACCAACCGAAACAGCGTAACATCCTTGTAGACTTTTTTTAAAAAGCAAACAGTTGAATAAGTTTGTTGAAACAGCATCTCGTGCACAAAGTCAGGTGTCATACGTCACCGCTCTCTAGAGATATCTCCAAGAATTGCCTGCCGAAGGCCGTCATAAAATATTCACAGATTTCAATAACAATTTTTTTTTCAGTTAATGGTCCAAATTTGTCAAGGTTTTGTGCACTGTCATGTATAAATAATAATCAAAACAGGGGCCCTTCTGACATAATATACGAATTTATGGAAAGGGAATATATGTCCCTACATATCTTAAAGCAACCGCTGAAGTGCTGCTACTCCGAAGGCCACAAGTCGCTAAAGCACATATGTCATTCTTACACAGCAGCGTGAATAAAGGCCTTGTCCCTCCAGACAGCTGTTGAAGGTGGATTTTTAAGTGCCATAAGGGCGTCTGTGGGGCGCACAAATGCGGGGGTGTGCTATACAACAGCTGCTCTCTTCCGCCTGAACATAAAACCGTTTAAGGCGGAACGATACACTGCTGTAGGTAGTCAAGTCTTTTGTGTTATCCACCCAGTTTTTTTGAGACCGCCATTTAAAGCGTTGTCAATTACAAAAAATAATATAGCGCCGATGTTAACTAAATGGAATGTGAGTATGAAGCACTGGTGGGACGATAATGACAGGGAAAGATGAAGTACTCGGACAAAAACGAAGTCCCAGGGCCACTTCGTCCACCACAAATCCACATGGACGACTGTGGTGTCCAATCAGTTTACAGGGCAATATTATAAACCTGATATATGGACGTCAGTTTGCCTGGTTATGGTCTACTTGGTTATAAGACCGTACAGGTTGACCGGTAGATAGCAATGTTCCTCCGAAACGTCAGCATCTGTCATAAAGTTGTACGGCGTCATAACCGGAAGGCTATAACCTGAACAAATACCGCTGTGAATGCTTCAAATCTGACATAGCTGTAGACTTGTGTACGTATGTTTACACTCATTGAGGACTGTTTACTGGCAGTAATTAGCATATGGCAGGTACCTAAAAGCGTATACAACTCATCGACTTATAACACATGTACATATTTAACATCTCGTGTACAAAAGACGGTCTGATGTAGGTCACGTTTGCTTGTTTGCATTTAAATAGGACGTAGTTACACTCGGTTACTCAGGAATTTAAACGTCAAATATCCTTGACATATCAAATGTGTAACGTAGGACTTAGTTACTCTCTGTAACTGATAGATGGTGTTAATCGTCCAGACGCCTCAACAAAATATATGAGTTGTACATACTTTTACACACTTTAGCCCTGAGGTCGACATAGCCTCTAACAGAAATGAGTACCAGGAATATTTCCTGGGGGGGGGGGGGGGGGGGGGGGGGGGGGGGTAAAGGCGGCCGGTGCCTAGGGCTGACAACCTTACCACCTTCATGTGCCGATTGTCTAGAAATCTGGGAGCCTCAACCTCCTGGAACCCTATGGACCTGTCCAGGCCTGTAATGGGATTGCTTTACCTTTACATTTTACATAATTTTACATTTACAGGGCCACATGAAAACCGTTTTAATATTATCCGTAATTTAAGGCTTCCGCCGCAATGTTGATTGGATCTGCGCTCTTCTGGGATATTACGCAGCGTCCAGTGGTAATCATTATCGGATACAAACCGAAGGAGCGAGCAGGGACTGTGTAGTCAGTACAGCGACTAGCCCATCGGCTGGACATCCGATAACTCGTGGTTCGATTCCCGGCAAAGGCAGGACACCTTTCTCTTCTCCGAAAGGTCCAGGCTGGCTCTGGAGCCCACTCAGCCTCCTACTGAATTGGAACTGGGCACGCTTACCTCGAGGTTAAAGCGGCCGGGCCGTGAAAGTGATCGCTCACCTCCACTGCACTATATGCTTTCATGGGCCGTACAGGAACAAATTTGTTTTACTTATGTACGTAACTCCTGTCTCCCACAGCACACTTGACAGAAAACCCCAATATGTCACGAAATTTAGTCCATACTCTTGCCAATATGTACGGTAGCCAAGGCTGTTAAAGCGGTGAGCAAATACTGGGGGGAAGAAAAGGATGCGATTTGAATCCTCATTACAATTCTCTTCATTTTTTTCTTACAGGATTACATTTTAAACTTCCAGTTACTATAGAATATGATGCTGATAAGGAAAACAACCATACACCGGGCGAAGAAGGAGTATCTGCTCGTTAACAACAAATTGTCAGACAGCGAGTCTAGACACATAAAGACGGACAGAAAATGTCGCCTCCAATGGAAGAATTTACAGCATATCATGTCAACTGTAAGTAAAGCATAGTAATTGAACTGTGCAAATATTGTCCTGGGCCAGTGTATGTCCATGAGAACCCTGCGAAGCCCTGCGGACATACTGCCTAAACGCAGTTGTGCAGCAGGTATCCATGACATCACTGCCGGATCGAGTGGTGTGATCTCTCGACTTGATCAAAGTGCCGACGAGCGGAGACACCAAACATTCCGCCAAATGTACCCCATGCTTCACCGTACACTCCTGTTACAACGAACACAGTCCTAGTGCCAGACGGATATTGTAGTTTGCATGTCACAGAGTATCAAGGTTATGATCTCGCTGCCTCCATCTTCAGGGAAACTGCGCTGGGAGAAAGAGTTCGGTACGGAAAAGGAGAGAGCCACTAGGCGACGGGGCCTTCAAGAGATGGGAATGTGCACTGAGCTGATACTCCGCCTACTACAGGCTGTCCCATCCTCCGTTTTTACCCATATAGCCCTACACCATTGTTTCCCCCGGTAGCCAGTCACATGAGTTCAGCATGGGGCTATGCCACTCTGGGTTCAGACCTCAGGGAGCCCTCCAGCCGGGGAGGCATATCCCCCTTAAGAAGAAGGCTATGCGCACCTTGAACGCTAGTCCTTAGTATGCCCAAATCGAGGTCTTCAACCGAGACTGGAAACCGTCAGCGTAAACGAAATTCTCAGTTATCTTCCAAAGGGCCCGTCAGCAGAAGCTCCGGATGCACCGCAGCCTTAGGCTTATTGTGCAGAATCCCCAGTTATACTACAAGGTGTGTGTTCCTGAGCCCAGGGATGCGGTCAAACGCAGGAATGGCTACACAGACCGAGGGATGTCGACTTCGGCTTCGTGAAAGACCCAGCCCTTAGTAAGTTATTTGGCTTGGCTTGGCCCAAGGTAGTTTATTCTTCTACCCTTTGACATAGAAGCGGAACTTCCCCGAAAAATTGGCAAATTTTCCACAGACTACACGGCGTCACACACCAGAAAACAGCAATCTTCAACGCCGTACTAAAATGTATCTCTAAGAAATAGGGTATGAGGCTGTGGACTGGATTCACTTGGCAATGGATACGGACAAGCGGCGGGACTGTGCAGTAACAACTCTTCAACATACATGAAATGCGAAAATTCATACATCTTAAGTTCAAGGGTGCACAAATCACAGGCGCCCGGTCGGCCTGGCGTCTAAATATTTTTACGGTGGTGCCTAATATTTGTGGGTCCTCAGTATGGAACTTGCGTCATGTCAGCCTTCTGGCGACTAGCATTTTGAGGTGGCTTCTTCATTTTTGGAAAACTTGCCCACCTCTGCCTTAAACAGGGGCGCACCCAAGGGGGGCTGCCGGACTGCATCCCCCCCCCTCAAACCCCCAAAAACGAAATTTAAGAAACAAATTTTGTAGATATTATGATATCAAAAGTTTTACGTGATTTACCCTTCAGCCAAAGTCAGCCACTGAAATCAGCTGATGACTAGTATATTAGAATCCTGAAAAATAATTTAATAAAATTAAAAAAAAACAAGAAGATGGAACACTGTGATTGAGTTATGGAACATTTAGTTATATTTGTATGTACTCGTATATAAATGCAGTTGTAAAAAGTGTTATGTTACAATTATACTTATGACATGACTTTTATAACAAAATTTTTAAAATCAAACATAAATTATATATTGCCTCAGGGTCAGCCCCCCCCCCCCAAAGAAAAATTCTGGGTAAGCACCTAGTCTTAAATACTGTAATTCAGTAATTGGATATTACCTTTTTAAGAAGAACCCTTTCTGGACTTCAGACTAAAAATATGAATATGGGATTTGAATGCATGGAGAAGACGAACGAAATTTATAATGAAAGCAGAATGCATGTGCAGAAGCATAGCCCTGAGAGACATGAACTGTGGTTGTCTGACACTCCCAAATAATGTTACCAACATCAAGCATTCTGATAATATAAATGCTGTTATGTAACACAGCACTTGAAGCACGCAGACGGCATTACTGTTATAGAAGACAAAAATTTACATTTCAAACACATACCATGTTACTTTCCCTGCCACCTACTCGCGAACCGGCCTTGCATTATGTACAAAATGCCGTGTCATTACCAACAAAGCTATCATATGTGCCTCCTAGATCATTACGAGCAATTTGAATGCGTAAATAACAAAGGAAAACACGAACATTGAAACTGCTCTGGAAACCCAAGCGCCATTTTTAACGGAAAAGTGCATTAACTCCACCTATTAATAAATTTTCTAAATAAGGATGTAGTAAGAATGTTGACGTAAATTATTCAAGTCTTTGAAAATGCACTAACAAACCAGACTATCTCTAAACAATTTTGAGGGTGGGATGTATATTTTATACTGCTGCGATCTTGGAAATTCCCACAGTACAAGAAGCTTAACGTACTGAGTAGATGTAAAAGCCGGAAGGTCGGGGGTTCAATTCCCGATGGTGTCATTGAACTATTTCACTAACATAATCGTTTCGGTCGCACTATGGCCCTGGGGTCGACTGAGCCTCTTAACAGAAATGAGTACCAGGAATATTTCCTGGGGGTAGAGGCGGCCAGTGCCTAGGGCTGACAACCTTACCACCTTCATGTGCTGACTGTCTAGAAATCTGGGAGCCTCATCCTCCTGGAACCCTAAGGGCCTGTCCAGGCCTGTAATGGGATTGCTTTACCTTTACCTTTACTGAGTACGTGCCAGTCACCCACCTTTTCACCTGACGAAGCAAAAGATCCATTTTCCACAGTGTTCTGTTCGGAATACTGGGCGACAGGTACTAGACGACGGACAGCGTCCAGAAACCAAGTAATGCGAACATGATCAAATTAGTTACGGGATAAAACACCAAAAGCAAGTTAACAGAATAACGACACAACAAACACATCATGTAACAACAATGTACGTATAACGTAACACTCAGGCGCGTTCGCGTAACCATTTTCGCTGTGGAAAAGCAATTTGTTTGCGCGCCACAATTTTTCAAAACCCCGAAGGGACTTTGTGGACACACTGTATTACATATTCCGAGCGTGTGTCTGTACCCTTAGTTATCCAGCATGCAATGCGCATGCACCATTTCATATTGTCATCTGTGGCCTGTCTGGTTCTACCACATTTTTCCACATTATCTCTTAAACTGCACGACTTTCGGAAAAAAAAGTTATTGAACATAAAATGTATGTTTTGATTTTCTCTACAACTTTTGTCTGAAACATTTCTCATTCCAAGAAGAATAGAGCGAGATATCATAAATGTACATATGTCGTCATGTAAAGTACCCGTTATTCTTGTCAGATTTTAAAGAAACTGGAATTTCTTTTTACAGATTTTCGAAAAATACTCAAATATCAAATTTCATGAAAGTTCCATGCGAACAGACATGACGAAGCCAATAATCGTTTTTTTTTTCGCAATTTTGCGAAGGCACCTAAAAACGAAACGAAACTAAATTACACACCTGAAAGAATTGCAGTACGCACGTTAGTTAAGACATCTTTTACGGCACCGCATGCATTTATTTTAATTTCACAGTGTTATATAACCCACTCTCAAATTCAGCTGACGCATTCCGCAGATGACAAGATTGTGAAATAAGAGCGAGGATTTAAAAAAACTGCAATTATAATACAAAACCCGCAACACCCTTGCAGATCACAACAAACACAATATTCATTAGTGCCCCAGAAACATGCCAAGTGTTGCAATAGGGCTACTAATAAATAGGGCAAGGTGAGGATGTTACGTCAGCAGATATGCAAATCGAATACTTTCAGTACCATTCGATTCTTATGAACTCCTACTACTGTATGACTTCTTTGTCGTGGCCACTGGACTGCGCGTACGGAGCAAGTACGGCAGGAGTCTTGGGAGTAGCCTTGTGTTTGAGGAAAGCACTGACTAGGACAAAAGTGAAGATTTACAGCAGTTTAGATCCACATTGACCTGCAGCTCCAACAATAATGTTTTCTTGGAGGTGACGTGTCATTTAATAAGTACAAAGATTTAGGAGAAATCTGTCGTCACCATATTCAGGTTAGAAGGGTAAAGCCTTGCGGGGAGAATTTTCAATGATATATATATATATACATATATAAGAGAGGACAAGAACTGGGACTCAGGGCGAACCAATCTACCCTAAAGATGGTGGCAGCAGGTTCCTCCGAAACGTCGTTAACTATCTACCAAATTACAAGGCGTCGTATCTCACAATACAGTCATCTTAATAGTAAACACCATGAGAACCACAAGTCCCACCCGTCTAATCCACATAACCCTTTCATCGACGGCCACTGGCAATGAATCCGACAAAAGCAGTTGTGCAGTCAGTCCAATCTGACAATGTCTGAAAATCAGAACTCAAATTAACAAACCAATGAACTAAGTCTCTGTCAGTGGTACCTGAAGATTCAGGTCGTCTAGTACTGAACACACACCACACTGGACAGGACTCTGTCAGTTCCAAAGAACTCCGTCCTCAACACTTTGTTGCCGTAATTCTTATGTCTCCTTCTGGTCTTCCGAACAGTTTTAACATAAAAAATTCTGTGTCCATCCCTTGTCTCCGTAACCGTAACCACATATTCAACCAACTGTAGTCTTATTGATTCCACTAACATAGTAATGCCAAAGTGAACCACGAAAACAGTCCCGTGGATCCAGTACCTCTACATTACCTCCACCTTTTACGGTTCCCCCTCAAGCATACTTACCTATATTCTTCTCCATTCGTCTAGCTTCACGCCCCGGACTCTTTACACCCCGTACCCATTATATGGGAGGCTAGGTAGGCCCCAAAGTCGGTCTCGACGATTTGGAGAACAGAAAAATTTGTTTTTTCCGTGCTGGGAATGGCATTCGATTCCTCGTTCCTCCAGCACGTAGCCTAGTCTCTATATCGACTGAGTCATCGCAGCTCCAAGGTGAAAATCTATGGATTTTGTGAACAAACTGGGACAGTGAGAACTAGTTGGTTTCTGGACCTTGTCCATCGTCCGGAAAACGACGTTTCGGAAGCTGGATCTGCTTCCGTCCTCAGGTGAAGGGAGAGGGAGACACCTACTCAGTTGGGTCACGCGATTGAGGTTAGCTAGGTCTAAGGGACCCAACTGAGTAGGTGTCTCCCTCTCCCTTCACCTGAGGACGGAAGCAGATCCAGCTTCCGAAACGTCGTTATTTTAGATTTCCGGACGATGGACAAAGTCCAGAAACCAATTAGTTCTCATTATTACATACCATTGTCAGAACCTTTTAGAAACTGGGACAGTTCTTTCTTGGAGATACCATAAGTAACAACAAACCTTTTCTGACATACCCCTTCATTTTTCAAAAAAACTCAGCAACAATTTTACCACACGTGTAGTTATGTGTTTCGTCTGATTGTCACAGCAAACAGCATTAACAGATTGCTGTTTATAATAGAGACGGATTCTGTTCCCTGCGAAGTACTAGTTGAATTTGTAATATACTTTAGATCAGCGGTCGCCAACCGGTGGTCCGCGGACCACCGATGGTCCGCGAAAACATTTTGGTGGTCCGTGGAGAAATTTGGACATTATTTGCAATTTTTATGTTTATTATACTGTTTCATTATATTCTGATTCGTCTTCGTGTCACCGACACAGGATCGCTGACAATTTTCGCCTTATTACGTTGCATCAAATTCGCGTTCATTATTTTATAGATGTTTGTACCTTTTTAAAAAAATTCATGTTAGTGGTCCGCGGGATTCAAAATTGTGAGTTTAGTGGTCCGTGAGGTCCGAATGGTTGGCGACCGCTGCTTTAGATGAATGACAGTCCTTAAATGGTTAATAAGCAAACATATTAATTTATTATTTACATACACCAACTGGATGCACTTTATTTAAAAAACTGTATAGTTTTTTAAAACATATTTAAAAACTACAGCATCAGACGCACACACAAACAGTACAGCCTACACCATGAAAAAATACCACCTAATGAACAAGATAAACCAGTACCATGCATCAACATTAACATATTATTTTAGTACGAATAACAAATAGTGTCTGTGCATACAAAGCAGTGAAAAAGTGAAAAGCCTTGCCTAAGAGTGAACCAATGAAAAAGACGTTTTAATATATGCAGTTTTAACGACAATAAACCCCTGAAGATGGCTCTATAAGAGCCGAAACATATGTCGGGGTTTAAAAAGTTTTTAAATATGTTTTAAAAAACTATACAGTTTTTTAAATAAAGTGCATCTAGTTGGTGTGTGTAAATAGTGACTGTGAAAAGATGTACGGTGATTACAGAGTAAAGTATATTAATTTATGTTCAGGTGCAATGACATTTTCAACAAAACTTTGTCTTCGTTTCCTTTATATTATTCACTGTCTTCAGAGCACATTGTTCTTTCTTCACACCAGTCTTCTTCCTTTGTCCTTTTTTGTAAGTATGAATGCTTCTCTGGTATTTTTTGTGCCTTTAGCAATACATCTGTACTTTTTCACTTGATTTCAACACTTACCTGTAGTACGTATATGTTGCCAAGCTCGTGTATACAAGAAGTGAATTCATTAAATAAATACCAAGTGCATTTATGTATGAGCAAGGGTAGGGCTATAGCGCATGTCGACGCCTTCTATCGCAATACAGAACAAGAGAATGATTATGAAGAACGAGTAGGAATTGACCCGGACGGAAGAATTAGTGATCTGTTTTGACCCTCTAAGAGTATTTTATGCCGGGAGGGGGGGGGGGGGATGAGAAAACTCGTGAAAACCAGAGTAAAGCCGATCGATATATCCTGTGTGGCATTACCTCGCAAGAAGGGACAGCAACGTGAGAGGATTTCTTTGTTGTGCTCTATGGTATAATGACAGGGTCACGATATCAGAGTCCGTCACGGACACGACTGAAAGGTCGCCAGCAGTGCAGCCAACAAACCAAATGTAAGGGAATCTAAGAAGTTCAATGCTTGCTCAGATGTCGAACAAAGTACGTAGTTTCACATTTCCAAAAGATTCAGCACAGTGCTCAAAATAGCCTACCTTCAAACCCAACGCTGAGTCACGTCTGTCCCGTGATTAGGACACCATTCCTCTGTTAAGACAAATTTCAGTATTATCTTTCCATCCACATCTAGGTCTCCTGAGTAGTGTTATTCAATCAAGTCATCCGAATAAATATTTCGTACACATTTCTCATCTCTTAATGCATACTACATATCCAATCCATCTCATTTCTTTCAGCATCACCCTAATAACATGCTGTGATAAGTGCTAGTCCTTCGTTAATAGTCTCCATCTTCTTATTGCTTCCTTTGGTGGGGTGTCCACGTATTCCCCCATTACAAACGCCTTCAGCATGCGTTCTTCCCTGACTTTGACAGACTATCACCTAAAATTAATCAGCTACTTAGCTGACCAACTAAATGGAGCAGAGTCCTCACTAAGAAGCTAATAGCTAGTCAGCTAATCAAGCAATTACCCTCATTGTATGGAACCCATATTTCCATAAAAGGTGGAAAGTTTCTTGAAGAGCGATGAGATACTAGTTCTTCAAGGAGTATGTTAATTCTTGAGGTGAGTTTTTCTTAGATAAATTTTGATACTATCCTCCAATCTACGGGGGCACGCGGTGGCGCAGTTGGTTGAGGCACTGCGCTACAAGCCGGGAGGTCGCGGGTTCGATTACCGATGGTGTCATTGGAATTTTTCATTGACATAATCCTTTCGGTCGCACTGTGGCCCTGGGGTCGACTCAGCGTCTAACAGAAATGAGTACCAGGAGTATTTCCTGGGGGGTAGAAGCGGCCGGTGCCTAGGGCTGACAAACTTACCTCCTGGAAACCTAAGGACCTGTCTAGGCCTCCAATCTACACCTGGATCTCCCAAACTGTTTGTCTTAGCGACTCGCTGTCTGGCCTAGGTTTATGTAATAAAGCAGACAAAGTAGTGAAGCACGAGCTTCGAATATTTCATCAGTCCACACTGTAACTTTCAGTCCTTCAATATTATTCAACGAAACAATTACTCGTTCACACAAAGCAATGTACACATTGGAATGAAAAGAGATTTCTCTTTCGTTAACTATCAGTCACGCGTGTTAAGTGTACCATGACAAACAGCTCATGCAGCAATATCAAAACGAAACGAGAAATGTTCCACCCTGAAGACACACACGTGGCGAGAAACATCTCGATCGTGTGGTACAGGAAGACGTCCTCGTCCGATTTAAGTGACATTCCGGTATTTGACTGTAGAAGCTGACAAACCCACGAAGAGCCTCATTCAAGAGACAGTCTAATACCCGCGATTTAAACCCGGAGGATGACGATTCAAACGCGACCTTCAATGATGAATCTAATTAAGGACGGCGTCAACGCAATTCCGGCAAACCATTAGCATCTAGAAGAGGCCTACAATTAAATGCACTTCAAAAGCAATGAGCAACATAAAATAGCAGTAATTAAATAAATACATAAATAAAAACATTAGCGCATATAGGAAAACATGTGACGTCCTTCAAACGGGAATGCACTTTCAGAGCGGAGACACTAAGAAGCTAACAGGCGATCAAGAAATTACCTGATCTTACGGAACAAGAACGCCCATAAGCACATTCACAACAGCCAGCAACGTGTCTCAATTTGAGTCAAATAAATCAGTTCACGCCCTTATTACCGTCCTATGTCTTGTGGTTTATGTGTTATCAACGTCAAGAGCTTTCAATCTCTCTCTTTATTTCAGGTTCTACTATTCACAGAACGCATTCATCTCCGAAGGTTTCTGTAGCTTAAGTGTCGAGAAGTTGTTGGGGCCACACCCAACTAACACCTCCATTAGCACCCCCTCTCGGCTGTCTGCTACGTCTTATTCGATATATTCACAACTTCCCGCTCTCATACGAGTATCTGGAAGTCATTTCAACAAATGTTTTAAGGGAAACGTGTACTGCATTACATTTTACATATTTGTTCTTTGTTACTTTGAATACTAACTTGGCCTTTATATTTAGAGCATAAATATGCTGCTGCGAAGCTGCGAATATTACAATGTGCAGAACCGTACATTACTTAGTTACGTTTAGTTAAATATTAACTACAGGGCAAAGCATTTAAAATAGACCTTTCAAACATTAATTACATTTAGTGTGTATTATCACTATTAGTCCTATTTATTTATGAAGAGTCGGTTTGTAGAACGTCCATCAAATTCGGTTTTACCCTCAGGTAAGCCAACGGATACAAGTGGCCGGTAAATGTACAGCGCCGATCCCAGTGGCCCCGCTGTCTAAGGCGTGGGTCTACGGCCGTTCGCTTACTGGGATTGCGGGTTCGAATCCCGCCTAGGGCATGGATGTCTGTCTCTTGTGCGTGTTGTGTGTTGTCAGGTAGAGGTCTCTGCGACGACCTGTTCCCTCGTCCAGAGGAGTCCTACTGAGTGTGGTGTGTCTAATGTGTGTGATCGTGAAGCGTCGAAAAATGAGGTGGCCTAGGCCCCCAAGGGGCTATCGAGCCATTGGAAAAAAAAGTACAGCTGTCCCTCTCCTCAATTAGGTATTATGCTGTCGAGAAATATGGACGAGTGAATGTAGAACACGTATAATCAAACTTAGCTTCATGCTCCGACAGCCTTAGCTCCGGTGCCCACTAAACATGAGTCTCGATGAGCCCCACAGCTTTGGAGAAGGATAAAACCTCTACCCCTAGCGGGAATCGAACTCTCCTTCCGTAGAATATCCAGTACACTGACTGAGCGTACCGCGTCCTACAGTTAGAAACTTTTTGTGCGGACTGTTAATGCCAGTTTCATGATATTGATGCTACTAGTTTCAAAAATTTAACACAAAGACAGATTAACACACACAACATCTCCATTCCCTACAAAGGCCTTACTTCGTTGAAAGTGTTAATACAAGCAGATATTTGCGACTTGCCACAACTTAACAGGTACTTCGAACATACGTTTTGGAATGCAGTGTGCTTGATGAGCACAGCGTGGCATGCTGCACTGTTGGTAATGCTCCACTGTGTGTAACGTAGGCCTACTGCACGGAATTACAAGTCGTGGGGTCGACGCCCTGCAGAGTCCTTGTCGGTCCTTGACAGTCAGCCCCCCTCTCCCGCTTCCGGATGACCTTCCAAACTCATCTTCCGCGTTGTTCTACTTGATCACGTGATACACGTGACGCGAATCTTTTGTTTTACATTCTTCAAGCTTGTTACCGGCAAAACCAGGCTTGCCACACGCAACGAAATATCCCTCAGTTTATAGAAACCCATCCCGACCCGTGGTTAAGAATGAACTGAGCTACACCTTCACTCCCCCCATATACCTTCACAACGTGCACAGGGACAACTTTACTTGCATAAAAATATGACATCCACAACATTCTAATCCAGACTAGATTTACCAGAGCCAAGTGTTTGGCTAATTTCAGTTACTATCTCACAGCCGATCCCAGTAGCCGCGCGGTCTAAGGCCTGGGTCTGCTGGCCGCTCGCTTGTTGGGACTGCGGGTTCGAATTCCGCCGGGGGTATGGAAGTCGGTCTCTTGTGAATGTGGTGTCTTGTCAGGTAGAGGTCTCTTCGTCGGGCTGATCACTCGTCCAGAGGAGTCCTACCGAGTGTGATGTGTTTGAGTGTGATCGTGAAGCCTCGATAATGAGGCCCTGGCCCACTAGGGGCTGTTGCGCCACGGAAAAAAGTCTCACAGTAACCACAACGCTGCTTCATTGAGAGACCAGGCCGATAAAGGTGCTTAGGGAAATAACCGATGCATCTTATGAGAAACATAATAAACAAATAGACAAAGGGACAAAGTGCGTAGCTGCTTAACCGTTTAAACACAATGACTGCTGTATGTACCACCTATTTTAACATTACGCGGTTATTCATGTCTTTCATCTGATTCTCAGGACAAAGAGACAAAGGTCTGTGAGGAAGGGAAAATATAGCTCCACATATTCTTACCTCGAATTAGTTGGATGCGAGTGGTCAGCTTCACGCCCCGGCGCTTTGCCCGTTGGTAGTTTTTCCGAACCAGGGTTCCGCGATAAATCTTGGAATGAATGGAAGAATGAATGAATGGATTAACAAATAAATAAATAGATAAATATTTTAAAATACCGCATAAAATTCCAAATGCCCATCGAAATATGGCAAGAATTTTTGTTTCTTCAATTGTCAATACTGGAGTTATCTCCGTACGCTACCAACTGCCTCTTTAGTTTGTTCTGGTCAGTTCGTCTTAATGCTGTATTTAATTTTGTTTTGTCTGTTTCCTCAGGTAGGGGTTCCTCGGGATATGGAAAATTATTTTAGGGGTTACTTCATGGACAAAAGGTTGGGAAATACTGCCCTAAGGTAATCGGCGCCCATTACCAACTGGATACGAGGCGGGAACCATTACGAATGTTACTAACCAGTGGTAAATACGAAAATAGACGGCTGAATGCAATGCGTGCATAAAAATAGACAGCGGAGGTTCTCCATTGATTCTCTAGAAGACCCAGACATGCAGTATATCAATGAGGCCACTTAAAGAATTCTCATGGACGGTAGGTATGACGAGCTCCAGGTTTGCTCCGCCCTGCCTGCTGTTGTATTTGCTTCCCCGCCATAACACCTTTATCAAACAGTCCCAAATTTTTCGCTAGCGAAGTTTGTCAAGTGGTTATCAGTACTGTAGACCCTCGAATTAACGGACCTTTTATGTACGGATTTCGGAAATAACTGGACGAAATTTGTTGCTTCCGAAATTTTCGTCCGCAGTGGGGATATGTGAAATTAGCAGTCTTGAATGTAAATTAGCAGTCTTGAATATTAATTAGCGAAGCGGCCGCTACGTGGCGGACACGGACACGCGCTCAGTCTATGCTGACACCCACGTGGAGGTGGTAGTGTATTGCTGTTTGCGTTAACCTTGATCGTGGATTTATTATATTACCTGAAATTTATTAAATTCCAATTAACGATGGCTTCCAGACAGTGATAGTGCTAACAGGACAGTTGTGTACAGTATTATGCGTATGCATTAGTGTTATATATACAGTAATGTGTTACTGTTTTGGTGACTTTTTAGACTATATGTTTATACACAATTCGGAAGTACCGGACAATCGGCATTACCGGACCACCCACTCCCCTGTCTGTCCGTTCATTCGAGGGTCTACAGCAGTGGTTCCCAACGTGGGCGGTACCGCCCCTGGGGGGCGGTGGGATTACCGAGGTGGGCGCTAATAGGTACGAGAGGTGGAAGGGAGCGCTGTTATTATCACAGGGGGGCGCTAGTAGACAAGTAGTGCATTTATTTTTATAATAAAATTCAAATAAAGTAATTTTTGTTAAAAATAAAAAATGAACTAAATTTCTTAGTATATTAATTTATGAATCTTATTCAAGCACAATTATTTTTTAAATAAACTATTGCTAGATGAATTATTGTTAATCATAAAAAATATAATAAATTTTAAATTATTAATTAACACATAAAACATTAAGTTTAACTCTTATAATTTTATTTAAACGATTTTTTAAATATAAAATAAAAGTGGAAACAAAAGCGCATTTATGTTTTTTAAAAAAGGTAAGGGGGCGCTGTGGGTCTGTGTATGGAACCAAGGGGGCGGTGGACCAAAAAAGTTTGGGAACCACTGGTTCTAAAGTATGCTGGAGAGGGAAACGTTAACAGATGACGGGCGATGTGGAAGTGACATACACACGACACTTCTTTCTGTGGCGAAAGTATAGTTCGGCAGTCTTAGGAGCAACACATGTATGGCGTTGTCAAGTGTTGCTGAAGGCAACTGCTAATTAACAGCTGCGGACTGACCCGTGCAAGAAGACTGGCGTTGTGCATTTGCGTTCTAGTTACGGCAACACTTGAACGTGACATGCTAAGTGCCGTCCTTTACATCAATACGTTGCCGCAACATGATCCTTGTTTCCGTTACGAGGCAGGAAAAAGTGGAACGGCAGTATAAAGTTGTACTGCGGCGGACTAACTACACGTTGTCATATAGGTACATATAGGTACCACTTTTTCGGTTTCGTGTTTTTCAATTGTCTTCATTTTACCTCACTGTAGACAGAAAGCTGATTATGATAACAAATGGAACTTCAGATACTGACAGTTGCCTAGGTGGTCAATACCTTTCCTTATTTCTGTGTTTCCCTGACGTCTGTAAGATTAAATTCAGTCACTGACCTTACACACGTAATTTCAATTGTCTATATATTTCCATCGCCGATCCCAGTGGCCGCGCGGTCTAAGGCGTGGATCTGCGGCCGCTCGCATACTAGGATTGTGGGTTCGAATCCCACCAGGGGCATGGATGTTTGTGTTGTGTTTGTTGTATAAGGACAGTAGTTTGGAACATAAGTGGCATGAAGGACAAAGGATTTAAAAATACAAAAATTGATCAAAGGAAAAACAATCCCGCCTACGGCATGGATGTCTTAAAAAAAATCCCACCGAGGGCATGGATGTCTGTCTCTTGTGAGTGTTGTGTGTTGTCATGTAGAGGTCTCTGCGACGGGCTGGTCCCTCGTCCAGAGGAGTCCTACCGAGTGTGTTGCGTCTGAGTGTGATCGTGAAGCCTCGAAAAATGAGGCGGCCTAGGCCCACTAGGGGCTGTCGAGCCATTGAAAAAAAAAAGATATTTCTATCAATACGCAATCTACAAAACTTTTTTTAGGATAAAATAAACGTCATTTCGTTCTACTACATTTGGAACGATTTATAGATGATATTTAACAAAATATAAGGACAAATAAGCTATATCTCCATGCAATATATGTGCAGTCTATCGTTACCTCTGTAACGATAGACTGCTAGACGCAATGAATAAAGAGCAACACTTTGATTTCAGGCTTCCGCAGCGATGTTGATGAGATCTGAGCTCTTCTGGGGTATTACGCGGCGTCGTGTGGTAATTGTTTACCGACGTTTCGGGACAATGTATCGGTCCCAACTTGACCCGTGAAGATGGGACCCATGTTGTCACGAAACGTCGGTAAACAATTACCACACGACGCCGCGTAATACCCCAGAAGAGCGCAGATTCCAAAGAGCAAGACTAATGAGGCCAATCGCATTTGCACAATATCTTTACCCTGCATACTTCTAATCACTTATTGTTGTCGTTGTTGTTTCTAATTTATAACAAACATATATAGGCAGATAGCACTCATGACGTCGAAAAAATGCCTCAAAACATTTCTACCGACATAACAGAGTCTTCTATAATTAGATTAATAATAAGTACCGTCAACCAAAACACGACTTCAACAGTATTTTATTGTCGTTCGTGCTACGTGTTTCGCCTCATAGAAGTCACCATCACGCACCGCTTACAAGCATATGTAAGAGAAAAATACTTGTAAATAGTAGCTTACTGTTCACAAAATAGGTTATTGTTTACAATTAATTTTTCCTAAATTTATGCCTGATAATAACTTCTATGAGCCGATCCCAGTGTCCGTGCGGTCTAAGGCGTGGGTCTTCGGCCGCTCGCTTGCTAGGATCGTGGGTTCGAATCCCATCGGGTGCATGGATGTTTGTCTCTTGTGAGTGTTGTGTGTTGTTGTCAGGTAGAGGCCTCTGCGACGAGCCGATCCCTCGTCCAGAGGAGTCCTACCGACTGTGGTGTGTCTCTCAGTGTGATCAAAAGAAATTACAACCTCGACACTGAAACGGGAAACCGGAGTAGGTAGAAGAGGACGACTAAAATAAAAATAGCTTCTATGAGCCGAAACATGTAGCACAAAAGGCAACAAAATATTGTTGAAACCACAGTTGCGACTGACGGCTCTTTCATTCATCTAATTAATTAGGTACCACAACGGAATACCTTACCCTAAAATAGCGGACTCTTTCGAAAACATTCAACCAAGTATAAACAGTTCAACATGCCCGCAGATCTTCTTACTAAACTCAACCTCTATACTAATTACCAGGGCTAGAGGACGAGTCTAACATGTTACAGCATTTAGAATTGTTAATATCGGGTAACGTTTCATTACATTCTGTACTGAGGAGAAAATCTGGCTGTAAGAGAGATGACATAACAGAGAAAACGAGAAACGTGCATAGACATTAGGGCTCTGTACAGAATGTTTTTATGGCTCGACAGCACTAGTGGGCCTAGACCTCCGCATTGTTGAGCTTTCGAGATCACATTCAGACACGCTACACTAGGTAGGACTCCTCCGGGCGAGTGATCGGTCCGTCGCATAGACCTCTACCTGACAACACACAACACTCACAAGAGACAGGCATCCATGCCCCTCCTCGGGATTCGAACCCGTAATCCCAGCAAGCGAACGGCGGCAGACCCACGCCTTAGACCGCGCGACCACTGGAATCGGCGGAGAAGATTGTTAACGTGACAAAATGGAGAGACAAAGGGTAATGACATTCAAGAAACCTGAGAAGAGAACAGTCAGCTAGAAAAACAAATTCATTATTTGAGTTCCAAATAAATTTCTTTGTGTGTGACTGGCAAAGCCAGGTTCTTGCCAGTGGATACTTACTATATTTATTACTAACGACTAACGTTTATTTTATGCTATTTATTCTCATATAAATTATTCTCTACAATGAAGTACAGTCGAACCCGTTTATAACGACATCGGTTTATGCGACACCTCGTCTATAGCGTCAGATATTCTGTGGTACCAATTAATTCCTCACTGTTAACCACAACATTATACTCCTCGGTTACAACAACACTCGTTTATAACGACACAATATATTCAGTCCCCATCATGACGTTATAACCGAGTTGGACAGTATTTCCATTTATAATGCATCATCCCTCACCTCCTCTAAACTTTGCACCGATCTTTCCACTTGCTTTTCCCACTTGATTGTTAACTTGTACAGACATGTGCCTAAATTTTTCAATTCCGTAGTCTTGGTAGAACTTATTACTTCCTTATGTGCTCTTCTCTCATTCATGTATAGAAATTTATCTTTTTAAAAAATAAACTCCACCTCTCTTCAAACGTCTCATTCTCTGCTTCATTACACAGGGGACATCTTTCTTCTTATACACCTCTCCTTACATTTTCTCAGTTTCCACATTCCCAATCGAAACCACGCTAACTCAGTCCTTGTTCATATTCCAACGGTCCATATAGAGTTCTCTCCCCCACTCTTGCTGTATATTCCAATGCTACGAAGACACAGACGTAAAAGGGAAGATAATATTAAAACGGATCTCAAAATTAGGATGTGTGGAAGATGTTTGGACTCAATTGTATCAGAAGACCAAATGCCGAAGAAAAATATTGTCTTCTTAAATGAGTCAACTGGATTACAAGAATTAACGATTTGTAGACCGATACCATTTGACCAACCATTTGAGAAGTACTGGTAAACAGATCATATACATTTCACGCTACGTTTATAGTAACCATTTAGGCCTATAGTTTGCAAGCAACGCTTTGAAACCCCTTGTAATAGGCCCTGCTAGAATAATTAATAACACAGAGAAGTCTGCCGTGTTTCTGTAGTGTCCCACTTCTGTACAAAGACTGCTCAGACGGTCTCACGTCCATTAAATGTCTTTTCCTACCATGAAGATAAAATGTGTCAATTTCTTATCTTTTTGACCCGATTCTGTGCCACAACCATCTAAAGCAATGTCAATGGCAGACTTGTGTCTATCAGATTCTTTTGCATCACGATTATGCAAATGTTAACCACATGGCGGCTTGGTCATAAGACAATAGTTTACACTGGCCACACAGAACCGTATAGAGGGCGATCACTTCCTGGGTAGCTACACTGAAAAAACGAATTTCTGTGTCACTCAATTCGCGTGTTCTTTGCAATTCCAAAAGGCCAGACTTCCGCCTTCGCAAACTCGATAACAAACTGAATAAGTAGGCTAGAGTGCACTCCAGTGGAGTACACATAAGCCTGTTTTCCAAATGCTTCCTTTCTAATCCTGCATACATTACTGGCCTTGATTTTTCATTTACTTATGGATTATTTAACCACGCTTTCGATGGCTAAGATTATTGCTATGATTTTTTTTTGGAGAAGGCCCCGCAGCAGAAGCTACGGACTCACCGCAGTCTTAAGGCTTAATGTGCAACCCTGTGGTGAAGAAGAAGAGAAAGATTATTAATTCTTTTTTCATTTTTCCAAGTAATGGAGCACCGGTGGAAAGAAATTGACATGGGAAACCCGAAGTACTCGAGGAAAAAACCTGTCCCAGTGTCACTTTGTCCTCCACAAATCCCACATGGACTGACCCGGGATCAAACCCGGGCCTCCGCGGTGAGAGGCCGGCGACTAACCTCTGAGCCATGGCACGGCCATTGCTATGATTACTTTAAGGTATCAGTGAGTGGAGCTTTGCGTCCACTGCTCACACATTTAAGGCGTGGTCCTCAATGAAGCACATTTTTGACTTGCACACTGACATTCGCCTGGAACGAAGGAGGAAACCCAAAAATACCATCAAGATATACTGAACTTGACTGAGGTAGGAAAGGTGCCTGCCTCTTTATCAATCCGCTGTTCCATCTTCGATCTACACGCACCTTACCTCCTCTCCTTTCCACCGCTGTATAAATTCCTCGCAACAACAGTGTTCCTGGTATCCCTCCACCTCACGCACTTTTAGGTCCAAGTCTATTATCTATGCACTGTAGTTTCTTAGTCTACATCGTGTCTCGGGCACGAATCGATTACGTCTGTTTAGAAACATCGCTTCTAAAAATTAATTTCAAACTATTAACCTTTCTCTCACACTGAGGGAAGAATATAAGACAAGAGTGTTGGAGAGTAAGGTGCTGAGGAAGGTGTTTGGGCCTTACAGGAATAAAATAACAGAAAGTTGGAGAAAACTGCATATTGAGGAGTTTATGACCTATGCCCGCCGCCAAGAATTATTTGGATGGGCAACTGGAGGATGAGATGGGCGGGGTATGTGGCGTGACAGGGAGACAAGAAATGAGTCCTGAATTTTCGTGGGAAAACCTCAAGGAAAAGCCTCTTGGAAAACCTAGGCTTTGATGTAAAGGTACACTGAAATGAACCATAAGGAAATAAGATGATAGGGCGTGGATTGTATTCAACTGGCTCTTGTGAATATGGTGATGAAAAACACTTTGTTCCACAAAGTGCGTGGAATTCATCGACTAGCTTGGGAACTATTAGCTTATCACGGGCTTTGTTCCGTAGTGTCAGTCGTTTCTTTTTGGTTCCGTATACCAAATAGGAAGGTCCTCAAAACTGGCCACCGCTGCTTCCTTTATTCCTCCCCCCTCTCCCCACGTTCCAAATTTTCGTTTTTTATAATCTCTTTGTCTTTTGACTCTACGATCATTTCACCACAAAATAATAAATATAAAAATAAAAAGCATTTTAATTTACATTTACGCACTTTTAATGTAATTTCTGGAACGTTCAGGGATTTTTTGATCTTCATTCTTGAGTCGACACCACGAATATGCAAAACCGCGAAGTCCGAATCCTCGAAAAGCGAGGGATGACTGCACAAACATGAAACTGTGCAGAACCTTACTGTACAAACGACATAGGCGAAAAGGCTAGGCATTCTTTCCGTCGTTCCTACGTTTGTTAGCAATCAGAGTATTTAGCAGCTAAGAGCAGGACACGAATGACAGATACCGCCTGCCATTGTAATTACGTATGGCTGTGTATAGTTATGTGTTGTTAGCAGAAGATGCCAAAGCTCTTAGCACTTACGAAGAGGCAGAGCGGGCACAAAAGATACTCGGCACTATGTCAGGGTCATTACTGCAATACGTTTAGTAGGTCGGTTGGTTGAGGCACTGCGCTACAAGCCGGAAGGTCGCTGATTTGACTCCCGAGGTATCATTGGGATTTTTTAATTGAAATAATCCTTCCGGCCGAACTATGTCCCTCAGGTCGATTCAGCTTCTAACAGAAATAAGTACCAGGAATATTTCCTGGGTGGTAAAGGCGGCCGGTGCTTAGACTAATAACCTTACCACCTTAATGTGCCGATTGTTCTTGAAATCTGGGAGCCTCAACCTCCTGGAAACATCAGGGCCTGTCCAGACCTGTACAGGGATTGCTTTGGATTTACGTTTATTAGCTATCTCAGTACACATGCACAAGATGTGTACATTTGTTTTATTTTGGATTATGGTTTATTTAAAAACATTATCAGTAACTAAGACTACAGACCTCTGAATGGTAGGATGATAAACCCTTAAAGCCCAGTAGTTACTGTAAGTACTACCAGATCTAACATTTAAAAAAAACTTACTTTATACCCACACAGTGTATTTATGTGTTTTGTGTGGATCTCAGAACAAACAGCGATTATTTCACTGTACAGCATTAACTGACTGGTTTGTATAACTGAGACGGAGTGTGTTTACTGCGCGGTACGGACTGTATTTATGTGTTTTGTGTGGATCTCAGAACAAACAGCGATTATTTCACTGTACAGCATTAACTGACTGGTTTGTATAACTGAGACGGAGTGTGTTTACTGCGCGGTACGGACTGTATTTATGTGTTTTGTGTGGATCTCAGAACAAACAGCGATTATTTCACTGTACAGCATTAACTGACTGGTTTGTATAACTGAGACGGAGTGTGTTTACTGCGCGGTACGGACTGTATTTATGTGTTTTGTGTGGATCTCAGAACAAACAGCGATTATTTCACTGTACAGCATTAACTGACTGGTTTGTATAACTCAGACGGAGTGTGTTTACTGCGCGGTACGGACTGTATTTATGTGTTTTATATGGATCTCAGAACAAACAGCGATTATTTCTCTGCACAGGCTTAACTGATTGGTTTTTATAACCAAGATGGAGAGTGTTTACTGCGCGGTAGGGCCTGTATCTTGAAATATAGTTCAGGGTAATGTCGTCTTTAAACCGAATACTTCGGTTTTCCCATGTCAGTGTCATTCCACCAATGCTCCATACTCATTTTCATCTACATGTTGCTCATACCAGAAGGACAAGCGGGCGGAGCCTGGGAACCTTCCAAAAAGCAATGTTTTTTTTTTCGGAAATCAGGGAGCACCGCATAGAAAAATACTTTCACTTTTTCGTCTTTAAAGGGTTTAAAAGCGATTGATAGGAAATGATTTGGAACGAAGCGGTAGTAGCATGATATATGTCTGGACGGATTGAGGAAAACCGCGAAGAAATGTAAAGATGATAGCAGATTAGCAGGTGACTCGGCCGAAGTTCGACTCAGGCATGTCACGAATATGAGTTTCGAGCATGTCCACACTACACCAACACGTTCCGTTTGCATTTCTTATTAAAGTGGGTTAAATACTGCTTTATCGAGGTTACGTACTTTTGACGGAGTTTATTTTTACAAGCAAAAAAATTTCCACGTGCACAGAAGAGCATTCTAAACATATTTTAGCCTCAACAATTTCCTCTTAAAAGTCCATCTGTGTCTACATTAATAAATCACACAGCACAAATCAAATATATTTTAGGAAATACATCACTTGCGCTTTTGGCAATCTCGTTACCCACTTAACGTGTGGAAACTAATACAGACCGGATGGACTTATGACACTATTCTGCACAATACGTAATGTCTACACAGTAAGTGGCTCACCTCCAAATGTCGTGTTTGTTTCATAATATGTAGTTTCTTTACCAATTACACAGCTTCATACGTTATTTTGAGCTCAGTAAAAGTATGGCGACAGTATACGAAGGTCGTTCGTCACAAGTACACAGTTACACTTAACATAAAACACTCATCAGTTTTCCCTCACGAATGATTCATATACATGATAAAGCAATCCCATTACAGGCCTGGACAGACCCTTAGGGTCCCAGGAGGTTGAGGCTCCCAGATTTTAGACAATCGGCACATGAAGGTGGCAAGGTTGTCAGCCCTACGCACCGGCCGCCTTTACCCCCCAGGAAAGATTCCTAGTACTCATTTCTGTTAGAGGCTGAGTCGACCCCAGGGCCATAGTGCGACCGAAACGATTATGTCCATGAAAAATTCCAGTGACACCATCAGGAATCGAACCCGCGACGTTCCGGTTTGTAGCGCAGTGCCTCAACATATACATGTAAAAGGGATATTACAACGTTCAACACTCCCGCGCCATTATCCCACAGAAGCAAACGTACCCTGTTTTCGCCTTATATGGTTGTTTGTCTTGACAATAACACAGCTGGCTAGTATTTTAATCACATTCAAGGAATGTCTAAGAAGTACGTTAAAAATTTAAAGTTTACTTGTGTAAAAAGATATTGAGCTGAGTATGCGAATTTCACCCACCATCAGTGTTGCAACCTTGAACATTGCTTGATCTGAAATCTGTGGTCTTCTGGGTAATTACACGGCATCGTGTGGTAATTATTTACCGACGTTTCGGGACAACGTATCGGTCCCATCTTCACGGGTCAAGATTCCGAGTAGTAGAGCTTTTCCTACTCGGAATCTTGACCCGTGAAGATGGGACCGATACGTTGTCCCGAAACGTCGGTAAATAATTACCACACGACGCCGTGTAATTACCCAGAAGACCACAGATTTCATAAACATGGCGGCGGAAGCCTGAAATCAAGATTGCTTGATCTGCCGTGTTCTCTGTTTGGGCAGCTATTTAAAAATGGGGGAAGAAGGAAACAGAAAACGGAAGAAAAGTGTTTAATTAATAAAATTTAATTTTGCAAACGTGATAGCCTAGTCAGTATAGTGACTAGGCCACGGGCGGGACGACCAGACCGGTTTTGAGTCGCAGCCAGCCTCCTATTAAACGGAAACCCTGGGGCTCTTTCCTTGGGGGGACCTGTAGCTGACCCCTCCCCCCATCTGTTACGGAGGTTAACAATGAGTAGATCTAAACCTCCACTCCTCCATATGCCTTCATGGCATGCACAGGGACTTTACCTTCTGCTGATATCATCGCGTTATTGGGAAACATGCAGTCAACTGTTATCAGGCCATCAGACTTGCGTGTGTGACGTTGGTGTCGCATATTCACACGGCTGATCGCTCATGCACATTTCACTGTCTACAGTCGCTTCGAGAGCTTCATGCGTTGCATTATATTCTATTGTTTTATTTTATCGTATTTTATTTTATTGATAGGACTTTTTATCTGTTTTATACTGAAACATTCCACCTTTTTCGAGGGTAAGATTGAGTCTACAATGATATATAAGGCTGAGATCTTCGCTCTTCTACGATGTTACGCAGAGTAGATTGGTAGTTAGTTACAGACGTTTCGGGATAAGGTATCGGTCCCATATTCAAGGTTTAACCAGTCTTCTTGGAGTGCTTGACCCTTGAAGATGGAACCTATAGGTTGTCACGGAACGTCACTAACTAAATACCAATCTACATTGCGTAACATCCCAGCAAGAGCGAGGATCTCATTCACACGGCGGCGGAAGCCTCGAGTCACGCAAGATATAAGGTTCTCTTAATCATTCGGATGTGAGGCCGTGTGGTAGACAAACACCAACGTTTATCAGAAACGTGTACGTGTAACACTACACAGCCCCATATCCCAGAAGCCGGTGTAACACGAATGACGTGAGCGACTTAGGACACGATAACGCGAAGTTCATCATTCCTACAGTGAATTCGTACTGATACAATGAAATCGGAGATCTGACGGTGGGTTGAGTGGTTCCATGACAAAAGCCCACACGACAATTGCGCACAGATAAAACCCCACAGTCATGAATGCTCACAGGAAAAATACCCACACCGATAAATGCTCACACGGATATATGCTCACACGGATGAATGCTCACACGGATTAATGCTCACAAGGATAATTGCTCACAAGGATAAATGCTCACACGGACAAATGCTCACACGGGCGAATTTGTTTGTGTCCAGTGGCCATTCCCTTCATATACAGAACAGAGACATAGCTTGAACGCTAACCTAACCTAATTCTTGTATGTGCGTACTTTCCTGTGTGACAATTCGCCCGTGTGAGCATTTGTCCGTGTGAGCATTTATCAATGTGAGCATTTAAAGTTGTGAGCAATTATCCTTGTGAGCATTCATCCGTGTGAGCATTTATCGGTGTGGGTATTTTTCCTGTGAGCATTCATGACTGTGGGGTTTTATCTGTGCGCAATTGTCGTGTGGGCTTTCGTCGTGTGCGCATTTATCCGGTCACCGGGTTGAGTATGTTGGGTTACTCAGCTTTCTACAGACAAAAATAGCGAAATGAATTAAGAGACGGTAAAATCTTGGAGAGCCAAGATGTAAGAACTTAACTCCATATGCCCACCTTTTACAATACACCAGAGACACCGCTACTACACACTAAGGATGACGCATGTTAGGGTCGAAACACGACTGTGGAAACAAAACTGGTGTTAAGAGCAAGGCAGTGGACCAAAGTTATACTGTATATTGTGGTGTACGGATTACACCTAGAGAAGATAATATTGAAAACATCATAAAGAAATGTGATAAGATTTCGAGAATGATTCAGGATAGTCTCTTATCAAGACGGTAATGAAATACGAGGTGCCACAAAGGGCCAGACATTTCTGGAACAAGTGAGAGCAATCAATTCCTTTAATAAAATTATGTACCATGGAGTTAGTAAAATCATCTGCTGAAAGAAGATGCTATAACTGGACAAAGTTAGAGTTTGTAAGTTGGATAGGATTTGTTTAATGTATCGAGAGTAGCAAAACACTTCAATTAATTAGATGTTAAACCGGTTGACGCATCAAATGATGCTTGTGCTTCGGAAATACCGAAGTATTATTATTATTATTATTAGTGAAATGTGAGCCAGTATACAAGCACCTAAGGAATGTTGCCTGTCCCGTGAAACTGTGTGAATCACATTCTTTTGAGACGCTGCACGGCGCCACATCTCTGCGGGATGTCCTCACAGCATTCAAACATGATTTCCTGCTGACGCAACAATAAACACCCGGAAGTACCGACCTGTCAACTGCCAGTTCCCTTTCCTCCGTAACAAACTTCTTTAACAAAGTAGTATTACAGTCTTCTCATTCTTCTTTTTTCTGCATCTTCACCTCCTTTACCGCCATAATCTTGATCTTTCTTTCTTTTCAATAAAACGATCTCGGGCTAGCAGCCGTGTCAGAATGCCTGCTGGTGAGCAGACCAACGTTTCGAGGACCATCTGCGCCTTCGTTATCAGGGAACTGACTACCTCCGAAATCTCTCCTCTTCATGATATTTCGGAGGTAGTCAGTTCCCTGATGACGAGGGCGGAGTTGGTCCTCGAAACGTTGCTTTACTCACCACTAAGCATTCTGACACGGCTGCTAGCCCGAGAACGTTTTAAAAGTTTAGTCGCCGTGAGAGCTTTAAATTTTACTTCTTTCTTTTATTTATCTTCATGGAAGAATAATATTAAAGTGTATCTTAAAGAGCATGGACTGGACTTAGGCTAAGCGCGCACGAGCGGTTTTAGTCGCTGCGACTATCGTGCTGCCCAAATGAAACGTACGACTGTATACGGAAGCACGCGCACAGGCGACTATTTAATCGTGGCGATGAAAAAGTCGCAGCATGTTCCGTTTCAAGCGCGACACGATTGTCGCTTGACGACTGCTTCTACAAATGAAACACAAAGCAACATACGGGTGAGCGCGCACTGACTACTATCGCCTCCATTTCTGTCTGCAAAACCAACGCCTTTTGCTTGCGGTAGAGTGATCCCAAGGCAAGAATTTCGTTACGTTAAAATGTCTTTCAAAGAAGTGTATGACTGTGAAGTGCTAATTACGGAAATTGAAATATCTAAAAAACTTGTTTGGATATCTCTTCAGGTCTTCGTAGAGGGAGTAGAATTTTCCTTTGAGTAATCTTTAACTCGTTATTGGATGTACCCAAAACTTTTTTCTTTTCTTCACTTTACGCGTTCGCAGCAACAAAGCACACACCAGTGCTGTATCCGTGCAGTCCGTGATATAACTGAATCAGTGCGAGGAGATTGTCGCTGTAAAGCGCGGCCTCGCGTTAAAAATCGCCAGCGTCTTTAGTCGCTGCTACTATTGTCGCAGCGACTAAAACCGCTCGTGCGCGCTTAGCCTTACTGAGCTCTGGATAAGAGCCAGTGCAAGCTGTTGTGCATGTGGCAACAACAAGCCTTCCGGTTACACACAAGGAGGGAATTTCTTCAGTACTTGAACGACTGTTAGCTTCTCACCAAGACTCTTCTCCGTAGAATCAGTTAATTCTTGCACAGTCTTCTACAAACACATATACGTTGCAACACATTAACGTCAGAAGACGTGAATAGGCTGCACACATCTGCAGCATAGATAGATCAACAACACAAAGGAAAATTTTAGAAGGAAAAATGTGGTAGTCGACCTGTAGGGAAGCCAAAGCACAGGTGGATAGACGCGGTGACCAGAGACGCCCGAAAACTGCTAGGGACGACAGGATGAAAAGGATTGGCATTAGATCGGAAAATCTGGGGAAGAAAGACTGCGAAAGCTTAGGGCCAGAAATTGGGCTGCCATGCCATAGGAGTAGTGGTATTATTATTATTAGTAGTAGTTAGTAGTAGTAGCAGTAATGGTGGTAGGTAGTAGTAGTAGTAGTAGTAGTAATAGTACCTAATCTCTTTATCCATAAACTTTAAGATTAAGACACCAGTTTCTAAGACGTAACGTCGTATACTCTGGCACGCATACACTAATATTTCAGAGCAACCTTCTGCTAGCATAGTGAAGGAGATGCGATGCAAAGAACGATACAAATACCCAATTAGTAATTAATCGATTTTTTTTTCCATGGCTCGACAGCCCCTAATAGGCCAGGGCCTCATTATCGAGGCTTCACGATCACACTCAGACACACCACACTCGGTACGACTCCTCTGGACGAGTTATCGGCCAGTAGCAGAGACCTCTACCTGACAGCACACAACACTCACAAGAGACAGACATCTATGCCCCGGCGGTATTCGAACCCGCAATCCCAGCAAACGAGCGGCCGCAGACCCAAGCCTTAGACCGCGCGGCCACTGGGATCGGCAATTAATTGACATAATGAGGGAAATTACGGTAGCTAGAAGTACGCAATGGCATACCAGAACATAAACATCCCTCTGTAATAGTAGGTTTAGCAGCATCGAGGTGAATAACACATAACTATAAGTTCCATAATGATTCTGTAAACATTGTCTCGGTGATGGTTGATTCATTACACCATACAAATTACACTGTACACTGTCTACTGTCTGAGGTAGGCTTATGTGCAGGGCTGAACAAACCCAATCTTCCGTTCGTCAGTGACTAATGGAAAATCAAGGCAGTCGAACGAAACAAATCTTTGAAGCCATTCGTTAATAATATTCTCTCCTGATCTCTGTTTCTTGATTTCTCCACATAAGCCAAACCGTAATCGATATCTGACGTAGATGTAACGTAACGCGATGAACCGAATTTTAAATTGTCTGTTTGCATGTTACGTGATGGTAAGTAGACTGGTGAGGAGCGATCACAGGACGCGGTCAGTAGCGGTGTGTATTGTTTAGCGGCCAGTTAAGGAAAAGTCTCTTTTTTCGGAACACTCGAACAAAAACTGTTGCGTTAAATAACCAGTAACGTTTCTTCATATCACCGCGAAATTTCTCGTTTCAAATCCAAGCAGCGGTCGCGCCCTATTCTGAAGAGCATCTCAGTTTTTCCAAGCGAACCTTGAGACAGGCCCCCACATGTTCCACTTTCACAATTCATACGTAATATCAACTGACGCTACCTAACTCCGTAACTGCTGTCGTGGCGTTAAACAAAAACAGCAAACGTGATGTCTGCAACAGAACAACCAGCGCTATCTTTGGAGGGATCAGTTAAGGAGCAGACACTGGCACTACGTTTATACACGTACCACTAGATGTCACTAAAAGCCACGTTAGCATTACAGCACCATCTCTTGAGATACAGTTACTGGAATTGAATATCGTTATCTTGTGAATATATCTCAAATTAACACTGAGATACACAAATAAATAAAGACAATAATATATAAAGTTGTGTGTTATTAAGGATCTCACACGGATCAGTACCGAGATTGCTGTTTTCTGAGATGTTATGGCGCGGTCTATATGGCACTAGTACCAAACATTTGTAGGAACGTCAGGACAGAGCAGTTGACACCCCAGCCCTTCGTACTGAAGCTCTGAGACCACAGCTTGCTACAGAATCTGCCGCCCTGTAGGTGAAGACGAAAGGTTGCTCCGGAAAGTTGGTAGCCATGTACCATACCGCACTGCGTTACACCAATGCCGTAATTTTGACACCAGTTATAGATATACAAACAATAATTCTACGGGTATTGTTACAGTCCGCCATACCATCTTGTCAGCTGCATGTCTCTCGCTGTAACTAACTCCATAGAGCAGTATTCAGAAGCTAATAGTTCCTCAGCTAATCAAGAAATTCCCCACATTTTACGGAACCCAAGTCGCATTACCGTTCTCACATCAGCCCGCCAATTGTCCCTGTCCTGAACCGCATCAATCCAGTCTACAACCTACCTGCCTACTTCTGTATGATCCATTTTAATCTTCCCATCTACGCGAAGTTCTTCCAAATGTTCCTTTCCTTCAGAGTTCAACACAAAATCTCAGCATGCATTTCTGTATTCCCCTACGTATGCCACATGCCCTGCCAATCTCCTCTTTCTTGATTGGATCAGCTTAATATTAGGCTTATATATTTGGTCAACACAAAACATGAAAGCCCTCATAAGCAGTTTTCTCCAGCCTCCTATCACATCATCCCTCCTACCCTAAATACCTTCCTCAGCACTCCATTCTAAAGACCCTAAGCCTATGTTTTTCCCTTCACATAAGAGACCACAATCCACACCCATACAAAATACGAAGCAAAATTATATTTCTGTGTAATTTGTTATTCATGTTTTTAGAAAGAAAATGGGAAGACGGAAGATTCTAGACCTATGGCAGTAAGCATTCTCCAGATTTAATCTGCTCTTGATATCTTCACCCATGCAATATTCATTTGTTAGTGTCCAGCCCAAACATGTAGTGTATATCTACAGACGTACGATAATGTAGACTGCATTCATTTGGTGTAGACTAGGGTCAGTACCGGGCTGTTGTGAACGCAGCATAATTAGCACTCGGACTGCACAGAACGCGCGGAATTACTTCATATGTCAGCTTCTAAAAAAGAACTTTCCTCTAAGCGGACAGAAGTCATGTCTCGCTGTTGACAATATTCCTTATCCCGACCCGATCTCAAAATCTTGACATGCACTGCTTTCATTTCAAGCACGTGAAACCACCAGTTTCAACTAAAACTGATAGCCTTTTTGCGTGACTTATAATCTTGTTACCGCTAACGGGAATGGCACAGAGGGTTGCGTATGTACACAAAGGCTTGCTCATTCAGTTCGCTTCGATATACCATACTTGCTGTATACGCCATTACGCCACAGGTATGACTGTTAATACTTACGTTAAAAATATGAGCAAACTATTTAACACGTGCTTAGCTTATTATTGTATCTATTGCTTTATTCTTTATTACTGCATTATTCCTTAAAGTGTGTGTAAAGTTAACGGTTAAAACAGAAGTTCAAAAGCTCTGCTTAATTAAAAACCCATACTAGAAAAGGTACGTAAATTGGAGGTATATCTCCACGTATACCTATCGTCTATACTAGATAGAATTGCCGCTATTTCATGATGTAAAAATTAGTCTAACTTCAGGCAACACATTATTGAGACCGCGTGTCAGTGTGTTATGGACTGGCCGTGAGCAGGGCAGTGGTCAGTTCTTATTTCTGGCTTCACCTGCCGCAGTCCCTTCGCCGTCTTCCAGCCGCCCTTAGTGCAGACACTGATACAGTCCTTCGTTACAACGATATTCCTTAGTATAACGAAACACCGCATCGCTGCTTGCTGGCTCTGGAAGTTCTTTGCAAAAAAAAAAAAAAACAAAATTTGCTCCTAATGGTATCCAGTGCTGGTGATGCGTTAAGCGTGATACCTACTGTCACTATGCTCGTCGAGCTAAAGCCATAAATTATTTATGGAAGTAATTTTCTTCGTCGACAGTTTAAGTTGATATATAGCGACATAAAGCTAAAGTGGTGACTAATTGTGTCAGTTTACAGAGGGATTTTGACGAGATTTCCTTGACAGCTCATGAACCCAGAACAATTTTCATCCTCTGCGTACATGCAGGCATAATAATGCTTCACCGGTTGCATGTGGTTTTATTTCTTGTATGTTAATTTCAGCTATTTTAATTATAATTAGTTTCCCGGACTTTTTCTTAAGTTATTGCTGATAAAATTATTAATTCCCCTGATTTTTATTTCAGTACATCAAGTCTCGATAACACATTACGTCATTGAAGAACAGAGAAAGATTCTTTCATACAAAATGTTGGTTCAGCTTGCTTGGAACCTTCATATTGTTACTGAGTCTGTACCCTTATTTATACAAGACACTAAATACTCGGATATATTGCATTACCATTACACATTACCTACAGCAAACAACTATCAATGTATTGCCGAAACAGTTCTTGTTTCCTGTCATCACAGCTTACATTAACTTTCTACACTAATACTGCTAGCTGAAACATGTCTTGAATACATGTGTCCATGACACACAGTCACACATAAAGAATAAAGGAATAAAATTGTATTACTTACTCTTAACCGCCATGGTTCATAATTCTCCAGCCAGCAAAAAAGCATAACTGTAGGAAAAGTGAAAAGCTTTACAGATGAATACAGGTTCAAAGTCATGACAACTCTAGCTATATAGTACAAGTACCATGATTATATTAGGTAAGTACTTGTGAATAAGAGTAGAGGTGGACAGAACTTGAAGCACAAATAACTGATCACAGACACGCAACCAAACCAGCTCTATGTACGATGCATTAACAACAACGACACAAAACGTAAAGAAGCACTACTGCAAGGTTTGTACACGGAAATAAAATCCCCGGGCGATATAACAATTTCCTATTCACAACCGATAACTCGCCATGTTCCAATCTTCGTCGCAAAGTCAGAGAACTGCACTCCAAAACAAAGACCGGTAACTGTCTACAGCAGTAAGCAGTAAGCCTTGATCCCCACCGGCCAGCGATACAGATGTACATCTAAAAGAAACGTGTCTTCGTAGCATAAAACCCAAGGACGAAAGGAAACGTAAATGCAGCACTTTATGCAGAATGGGAGGGTGGTGTGTAGTTACAGTGAAAATATATGGGCCACAAAAGGCAAAGGCCAACACAGAAACAAAAAAGGCTTAAACTTGGAGTTCAAATTCACTGCCATTCAAAAGACTTGACTACCGTTGACGCATTTCATCAATAAGATAACCCACGATCAGTTGCACAAACCTCAACTGACAGCGGCCTGACCGCCTTGAATGTACAATGTCTATAATAAAAATTGACACCACAAAAGTTTCTAACAATTTGTCATCACTGACAAAGACAACTTACAATAACGACACGCACGTCCTCTGACACGCCCAGTGACAACAAAACTGCAAAGGAGAAGTCAGGAGTGACATCTGGTAATGAGTCCATAAAGAGGCTGGACACAAAACATACCGAATGACTGAACGTCAGTTATACACTAACTTTGTCTTGGAGAAGCTATAAATCGGAAAGTGAAGTGCACTTCGTCAGACCCCGATGAACTGCACTAAATATTCATGATATCTGCTCATTATTAATAGGAGATGTGGTATCACTTGTCTCAAATACGAACGTTTGAACGGTAACGGACACTAACATCTGGACGCTTGTTTCTGTGAATTGCAGATGGCGTCCATTCAACTGAAGAAACTGATCACACTGCTGCTGACTGCGATGTTAAGTTCCGTCGTTCCTGCAGCAGGAAATGCCCTTCTGACTGCCGAACAGCGACATACGGCTTTGTGTGTGCAGACGATCGCACACCACTACTTCAATCATGGGCGATCCACCGTCGTCTCCATGCCACAAGACTTACGTAACAACAGTAGGCGGCCCCTGATTCAGTTCCCATACAGCGATGACTTGCAGCTGGTGGACTTGGTGCTTCAGCACGTTCACGAGGACACTTGTTGTCCAGTACAGATGCTGCCGCCGAAAACAGAGCTCAACACATTAGCTGAGATCACTTACAGCTACATTATCTTCATCTGGAGAGAGGAGGAAGACGAAGACATCATAGACATTCTTTATTCCCAACTGAGCTTCCTGAAAAATAGTGAACTTTTGCAATGGAATCCTCGAGGAAGGTTTGTTGTCGTGGTAACTGATCAAGACAGCAGTTTCCTTCGGTCCGTGGCTCTCAAGATATATCAAACAATGTGGACGGAGTACAACATCGTTGACACAGTAGTTCTTATCCCAGATTGCTCGAGAAATAGCACTGTGTTTAATTTGTACACTGGGTACCCATACCAAAACGAAAATTGCGGAAAAGTGAAAGACGTTACTCTGGTGGATCAATGGGTATTTGAAAACAACGGTATATTCTCCAACAAGTCAAATTTGTTCCCCTCAAAAATTCCAAATAATTTTCAAAACTGCGTTATTAAAATAGCGACAATAGGATTTCATCCTTTTGTGAGTTTGGTTAAAGAAGAGTGGAAAGAAGACGGAAGTACAGTGTATGAAGTACGAGGGTTGATAGTTGAGTATTTGCTGCTCTCGATGAAGAAAATGAACATGACGGTTGTGTTTCTTAGACCTTCGACAAGCGTCAATTTGGACACAATTTTGGCAGAAATTACTAAACTAACTGACTTTACGTCTGATGGTCTGGTCGGCATAGTTCCCATGTTGCCAATGGTTATTTCAGGAATAACTGAACCATCTATACCATTCTATTCTGACACGATCAAGTGGTTGGTACCTTGTCCAAAACCTATTTCTAGGGTTGAAAGAATCGTGACCGTGTTCGATGCATCTGTCTGGCTAACAATGATAACTGTCTTCATTCTAACATCAGCATTGTTTTGGTGTTCAGCCAACCACCCAGGCCGAATGGTTGCAAAAGAGCCTAAAGATCTGCAAACAATACAAAACCCTATGTACAGTGCGTGGAGTATTTTTATTGGAGTGTCCGTTCCGGAGATGCCCAGAACTTGGAAACTGAGAATTTTCTTCCTTATTTATGTGTGTTACTGTTTTGCTATGAGCACAGTGTTTCAAGCCTTTTTCATATCGTATCTTGTCGAACCGGGATATGGAAAGAAGTTTGGAACGTTCCAGGAACTGTTAGATTCCAGTGTACTTTACGGATTCAATGCTGCTCTGGAGATAGCTATGCTGACAACAGAATATGAGGACCACTTGCATTTCCCTGTTTTACGTCGCGCAGACTGCACTGATTTGAAAACCTGCATAATGCGGATGATGTCTGATGGCAACGTTGCTACTATTTCTGCCCCAGTGTATGCACAATACGTCGCGAATGAATTTGGATATCAAAGCGAAATAAAGTTCCCTTGTTCTTTAGACGAGAACCTCATTCATGGAAGTGTTGTTGCTTTGTTCACTAAAGGAAATCCACTGCTGAGCCAGCTTAACACTCTCATCAGACGATGTCTGGAAGGAGGACTTGTGGAAAGATATTGGGCACAACTGAACCACGAAGCTCTTTTAAACAGCAAAACGAAATCTGACCAAGAGGGCAGTAGCATGTATTTTGTATTTACACTTTCGCACATGGGACCAGCTTTCAGTATCCTTGGCTTTGGATATGTTTGCAGCATCATTGCGTTTCTCGCAGAATGCTTACACAGGCGCTTCAATAAATGATGACACGAAGTCCATGGAACACATCCGCCTTGAAGCACGTGTATATTGTGCACCATACACACCGCTTCGCTTCTCTTACTCTTCCATCGCAGTTGCTACACAGCAATTTTGCTTTTTACCACGGTTCTACGTGTGTTAGAGCACTTAGCAGTATAAATGCGTGCAAAGTTTTCATACTACCTAGATGTGGCAGCACTGATCTTAAGAAGTGCAGTACGCTGTTACCTTGACTGCTTCCTTCCACATCCCCTTCTATTCATTATTCACTCACCAGTCTAACATTCCATTACATAGTGTCTGGGCCGCTCTAGCATGGTCGGTATAGCGACTCGTTACGGACTGGGCGGTCCGGGGATCGAGTCCCTGTGGAGGGGAAATTTTTCGCACCCGTCCAGACAGGCCCTGAGGACCACTCAGTCTTCTGTACAATGGGTATCGGATCATTGCCGGGGTAAAGTGTCTTTAACCATTACTGTAACTTGCTCCTCTTTCTACTGTGAGGAAATGTGTACAGCCCCCATTACCTCAAAGCAGAGAGAAAGGAATGTGTATAATTACGACATTAAATCATACTACTTTTCCCAAGGCGCAACAGCCCCTAGTGGGTCAGCACCACCTCATTATGGAGGTTTCATGATCACACTCAGACACACCACACTCGGTAGGACTCCGCTAGACGAGTGATCGGCCGGACGCAGAGACCTCTACCTGACAACACACAACACTCACAAGAGACAGACTTCCATGACCCCGGCGGGATTCGAACCCGCTATTCCAGCAAGCGAGCGGCCGCACACCCACATCTTAGACCGCGCGGCCACTGGGATTGGTCAATAAGTCCTCTATCACCACTCATTCATGATTTCATCATCGCGACGGTAGCGAGCCGTCAGTTTTACAGTCAGGCCACTTGTTAAGAATTCGAGAAAAAGGTGTGGGCCCCAAAATCGGTATAAATTAGTTCTCAAGGGACAACTTACCTCTCCTCCAAGGAAAATAAACCAGGCAGAACTGCAAAGTTTGAGGTTCTCACAGCGGTGTTGTTGAAGATTCAAGTCATGTGGATATTACGCCGTGTCGAGTGGAGATCTCAGAACATAATGTATGTTGCAAAACATTTTAGACTTACGTTTTGTCAGGAGGTATTCCACAAAATGAGAAAAGTTTGTCAAAATAACGATAATTTCAGTGAAAAAAAAAATTCTTTTGGCTGATCCAATAATTTTCGGATAAGAGGCTGACAACACTTGTAGTCATTGGTATATGTCATATTTATAACATGACAATGAAGCCGACATTGGCACAATGTCACTACAAGTGATTACATATACCAAAAGTACTGCCCTTAATGCACTGATCAAAGTAGCGTGACTTAGCAGTAAGTAGCTTCATGAAATTGTTTCTCGACCCACTCAGTAC
Source organism: Reticulitermes speratus (assembly GCA_021186555.1). Classification (NCBI taxonomy): domain Eukaryota; kingdom Metazoa; phylum Arthropoda; class Insecta; order Blattodea; family Rhinotermitidae; genus Reticulitermes; species Reticulitermes speratus. The sequence continues at coordinate 47,405,221 of JAJKFL010000005.1, forward strand.
AGTAAAGTGCTACATTTGGAACACAGCTTTGTATGGGCTGAAACTTGGGACACTTCGGAAAGTAGATCAGAAATACCTGGAAATTTTTGAAATGTGGTGCAGGAGAAGGATGGAGAAGATCAGTTGGACCGATCGTGTGAGAAATGAAGAAGTATTACAAAGAGTCAATGAGGAAAGGAATATCGTACATACAATAAAACGAATGAAGGCTAACTGGATTGGTCACGTCTTGTGTAGGAACTGCCTTCTAAAACTCGGCATTGAAGGAAATATAGAAAAGAGATGGAAGGGACGGGAAGACGAGGCAGAAGACGTAGGCAGCTACTGAATAACTTTAAGGGGAAAAAAAAGGTACTGGAAGTTGAAAGAGGCGCACTAGATGGCCTGTTGTAAGACAGACTGAGTAATGATGATATCACTTAGGGATAAAAGAAGTCCAGCTTACACAGTTAACTATTAACTGTTTAACGTAACCTTTGTATACAAGGTATATTATGTTACAGCTTTATATCTTTTAAACTTTAACTTATTTGACTTTATGGTATATAAAACCCTTTCATGTTGTGATACATGATCCCCGAAAATGGCGGCAGCCGGAACATGTCGGGTCTTTAATCAATAAACATATTGTTTTGTAGTGTACACTGCTGGTTTTTTTTATTTTATTTAGTGAATAATACAACAGCATGTTTCCATGGTAAGCGTGTTCAGGCACCTTCATAAGATACACAGTGCTGCTAAGTTATATATTGCTAAATTGGAACTGGAACACTCATTCTAATTCTTTTTATTTCTTTCATAGTACTTAAAATTTTAGTTTTGATTTGCATGGCAATGAAAGACAACAAACTAATAACAAACAAACAAAAAACAATGCCCTACTTGAAATAGCGAATTATTAATACACATCTGACACGAATAAGGGTGTGGTAATGTGAAATGTTGTACACAGACCACGCAATATAAACATGACACGTTAATGGATCCGTGAAAAAGAGATAAGCCGCATTCAAAGACAGATTCATAAACTGTCTCTACACAGTGGAGTTATTACGTGTGCGTGAGCCGGCTGGAATTGACTACTCACGGTGTTCGTCTCCGTCTTTAAAAACCTACCTATTACGTCGTTTGGTAAACTATGTCGGTATGTCACAGTTAAATATCGCTTATTACTTCAAGTACATAATAAGTCTAATCAATATTAAACATTATCAACCCATCTGCGTCACGATATTCCAAGCAGCCACTTTCGTTCAGCCTGTAGTGGACGTTTCGGACAGCGTGTAGTAACAAGCTGCCACCAAGATAAAGATAAAGCTGAAATTATTACTGAATCCACCGTCAACTGCAAGCAAAATCCTTCAGATCTAAATATGGAGGCATGTTCCTCCGAAACGTCCTTATCATTGTAAAACCAAACGCTGTTAAAACACAGAAGACTATAATCTGAATTTACGCGGTCTTGTTAATACAATTATACACAGCACAGAGATAAAGCACGAGGGCAGAACATGAACACTTTCCAACAACTTGTGTCCTGTCTTTATACAATATCGTCAGGAAGGACATTGCAGTACACTAATATAGATCTATTAGACTGCTACGTGGTATCAATAATCTGTTCAAATCATATCAGAATACTGCACTGAGTACAATTTTGAGAATGGGGATCACATTAAGGTGGTATGAAATATGTAATAAAAAATGTATTATATTGTATTGTATTACATTATATTATATAAACAATTACTTGGTTCTATTTACGTCTCATATAGCACAATATTCCACCGTTCGTATTAACAAACTCCACTTAAAGAAGTCCAGTACTTATCTGGAATCCAGCCACTCTCCTACTCAAAGTGACCCGTTGGATTTTGTTCTGCGCTAAACACGTCTATAGCAAAGCTGAACAATTAAACTCCATCTAGTACTGAGATTAACAAATTAATTGAGTTATTAATCCTCTCTTTACTCTTACTTTCATTGCGCTGAGCATAATTAAGTACAGGTAACATTTTTACCTTTTAAAGAAAAATACATCTTAGTACAACAAGTAGTAATACACAAATCGTTTGTTAGCGATATGCAAAATGTTGTCGTACACTTGTGATCCGATTCGTGATCTACTTCAAGAATTTGAAACAAAATATACGTATTATATTCGATAAAAAATCGTTTATCTGCATTCTTAGAATACTATTATCCAGAAATGAAATGTATTATTTGTAATGTTGCCCGACAATAACTTATTTTCTCTTAATTTGGCCCCCGTACCAAAAGGTTGCCCATCGCGGGCGTTAAGCCATATTCTGCTACAGTAAACAACGTATGAATAGCACTATCGGTATTAGAGCAAATACAATGCAGAACACTCGCTTAAAAGTAACTCAGAGTTTCACAGGCACCAGTTGAAGTATGACATATATATCATATATGATACATATCTATTATTTTGTGCCTGTTCGATAAATATTGCTAACATGAGATTTTTATTAGTGGGTCGGACAGTGTATGTAGATAATCCTTTGTGATTTCATGAGAACAGATACAGTTTAGGTCGCCGAAATATAAAAATTTTGTTTTGTAAAAGCAAGCTTTAATCAGATATAAAATGAAATGTCTTATTAAGATATGACAGGACAAGTTACATGGGTCCACAAATACACAAGTACATTCCGTGACGTTCGTGACAAAATCAAATAACATCGAAACTACAGACTTTTCGGGCTCTATTACTTTGCCTTGTAATATGCTAAAGCAAATTTGTTTATGTCACGCCTCTGCTGGATAATTCGTGTCAGTCGCTCAGTCTGTGAACATTTCAGGCATATTCAGGTAAGACCTAATATACACTAAAAGCAAAATATATTTTTCACACTTTATGTACTGTCCCATTTACGGTTTATTTGCTGTTTTATTTGACAACGGTGTTAATTCCTAAGAATATACGTGGTCGACGGTAGTTGAATGTCATACAAGTATGAAGCATTCGTTGAATTACAACGATAGGGAAATACCGAGAACTGGAAGAAAGACGTGCCACAGTGCCACTTTGCCCAACAAACTCCCAAATGGACTGCAATGTTGTCGAACAAGAACCTCCGCGGTGAGAAGCCGGAGATACTCGCCTTAGCCTTTGCAGTGCCACATATAGGAAGTATAACGAAGACACTTTCAGTTGCTCAGCTTTATTCGTCTAAGGAATGAAGACTGCAGACATATGAATTGAAAATATATGTTAGGAAAGGACTCTGGCTTGATTATACATAGAATTGCTAAATGTGTGTGACAGACACAAACGACTCTAAAAGAAAGTAAAGGAGGCCAGTATCACAGCCGCGATTTGAACTCTGGACCACCGAATAGGACACACATTTACAGTATATAGACACCCGACCTAGAAAGTCAGGAGTTAAGCATTTATGTCTACCAGCAATCAGCAGTGCAATACGTGTGACACACAGCCACGACAGCGTGTCACCATGCTGGCACAGATATCCTCAAACAATAACACTAATAAATTCGGGGGTCGGTGTGTTGTACACTTAGTTACTGAAGTATCTGCAGATATGCAGTAACAACTTCCTCCACAAAACTTCACCATCTCTCTGTTGGTTCACACGCTGCCAATAGACAATAAGACTTTATGATCTGAAGCTAAAAACTTGACTACAGACAGTTTGACAGGAGCCTAAGGCTTCTGATCTTGCTTGTATAACTGTACCAGCGGACTGTGACACTGGGTAGTTGCACACTAAGGCTACTTAACATGTAGAGAACTGTATCCCGACTGCGCACGGACTGTGTGACCTGGCAACAAAGGTTGGCCGCCGCAAAGAGAAGAGTCCTGTGACAAACAGACCCAGTCACGGCAAGGCCTTGTATGTCAAGAAAATAACGAACAAATACGTTTACTGAGAACATAATGAAAGAACAGTTTTACATGGATTGCATAACTTCATTCAATGGACAAAGCGCTTCGGCTACAAAATAGCCAATGTTGTAACTGCTTCAGACTTAATTGTTTATTCTTCACTTACGGTTTATTTAAAGACACTGTCGATAGCTCAGAATATACAGTGCCATAGCAGGACGATTAACAATAGTAAATTGGAAGGGACGTGGAAGTGGTTTAATTTCAGGTATTAAATTATTCTACAGGGCTTGAGGAAAATCACGAAAAATCTCAGAGAAGGTGGCAGGTTTCAGGGCCGAGATGTGAACCAGGAATTCGACGATATTCAGCAGCAGTACTACCAACCTGACCACTACATGCAGTAGCAACAGTACAAGAAGAAGACGTTTAAAATGTGTACGTTACTGCGAACTGGTGCTTACTTCACAGTCTTGATTTGGAGGTGGGCATATGTCACGGGCAGAGGAATCTAAACAGGGCATCGCTGAATATGACGGCGTTAGTCAGGACATTAATACTTAATTCAGTCACGTGGATAGGGTCATTACTGTATAACGTGTCCACCGAAAGCGGCTAAGAGACACGCAGTGTTAACCCTTTAAGTGCACAACATATCACACTTTCAGCAACACTGATTCTTCTGATCTGGATTTATTTACAGTTATAAAGATCAGTGAAGTATGTCTGCTGCCAGCCCTAATGCTCAGAAGCAATTGTCAATTGCTATTAAATACTTCAAATTACAGTACTACAGGCTATGAGGAAGGGATCTCACGAAACTCGATCAATTCTTGTCAGTTGGGATGCTTCAATTTTCTCGGTGTTAAATCACCCAGTTTAATAAAGTCTTTGTAACAGCTGCTTTACTGAATTAAGCTGGAAGTGTAAGACTAATTGTACTCGTGGGCACTGAAGAGGATTTCGCGTCTCAATGTTATTGAATATGCAGTAGAACAGGGCAAAGATGTGCCGATAACAAAGAAAGAAACAAACATCACAAAATATGTTGTAAAACGTTATTTTAAGTGTCTTATTTAATGATGCTATCAACTGCTGAGATTATATAGCGTCGTTGATAGATGAAGAAATAAGGATGGATGTTGACTGAGGGCAGAATAGAATTATTCGGAGAAAACCCAGTCTCGGTGCCACTTCACCACCATATATCCCATATGCAACGTCACTATTTGAAAAACGGGCCTTCGTGAAGACAGACCGGCGATTGAGCGCCTTTGGCACGGCACGGCAGGACCTCGAATTGTTATTATTAATGATTTATTATTTCCTTTCGGCCTCAATATGGCCCTGGAGTCGACTCAGACTCTAAGAGAAATGAGTAACAGGGATACATCCTGGTGGGTAAAGGCGGCCGGTGCATAGGACTGACAACCTTACCAGTTTCATGTGCCGATTGTCTAGAAATTGTGGGAGCCTCAACCTGCTGGAACTCTCAGGGCCTGTACAGGGATTGCTTTACTTTTGTGATTATTATTATTATTATATTATTATTATTAACGCATGAATTTTTCACCTTTTCGGTGCACGCAATCTACTTTACGCACAGGCCTCCTTGTAACTACTGTCAATTTAATATCGTTACCTGCGACGACATGTACTTCCATTTTGACCCTTCATATCTTCCAGCTTTTTTGGTCTTTCTTTGCTGTAAATTAATTCCGATATAATTCTGCTCTACTGATGAACCTTCTGACCCACCACAGTGTCATTGTCGATTTTGAGAATGTACCTCTCAGTGGTAGTTTGTTGTGTGTTTTATATTTGCATATATAACATATATACATCGTTTTGGGCCGCTTCGATGAATGTTGAGGTGATTACACTTTCTTAATGGGAACTGGAAGTGCAGGTATTCATTTCTTTGTGCCTTCGTGAGAAAACAGAGAGTTCGGCTCGTCGAAGTAGAAAAATGTATCATAAATTTAAGTTATAAACAGATTTAAAATGAAATGTCCTGATAAGATACGAGTACGATACGACAGGCTACATACAGCCTACACGGAACAGGCCATGCATAAAAAGTACTTCCATAACGTTCGTGACAAAAGCCATAATGTAGCAACTAGGTGCTGTCCAAGATTGATTAGTTTTATGAAATCCGAATAACCGAAGGTTTCTCTCTTTTATAGAGCAACCCTTTTGGACAGTGGCTGCTGGTCGCTCGGCCTGTGAACATTTCAGGCATATTCAGGTAAGACCTACATAAAAACTAAGGGCAAGACACATTTTTCACACTGTATGTACAATTCCATTTACGGTTTCTTTGCTGTTTTATTTGAAAACACTCTTAACTCCTAAGTATTAAATATTCGTTGAATGACAGTGATAGGGAAATACCGAGATCTGGGAGCAAGACGTATCTTAGGGCCACTTTGTTCACCAAAGACCCAAATTAACTGCAATTTTGTCGAACCGGAGCCTCCGCAGTGAGGAACCGAAGACTAACCGCCTTAGCCTTTGCAGTACTTCATATGGTGAGTTTGTTTAAAGAGGCAATCAATTGATCAGTTGTATTCGTGTAGAGAATGCAACACTGCAGACACGTGAATTGAAAAAAAAAACTTAGGAAAGGACTCTGACCTCATTACATGCACAGTTGCTAAAAGTGTGTGACAGACTCAAACAAATCTAAGAGACTGTAAAATAGGCCAGTATTACAGCCGTGATTTGAGGATAAACAAATACATGAAACACCGGACCCAGACAGTCAGTGGATGAGCAACAACCAACAATCAGCAGTGCACTTCTTGTGACACTGAGCTATGACAGCGTGTCACAAGTCACGCAAATAAGTTCTCAAACACTAAAAATAAAAAATCTGCTTTAGGTGGGCTGTATTTTGTTCCTAGAAATTTCTGCAGAAATGCAGTAACAACTTTCTGTCTTCTCTGCCAAGCTTCACCATCTCTCTGTTGGTTCACAAGTTGCCAGTAGATCAAGGCGCTGTTTCGACCTAGAGATGAAAACTTGACCACAACAAACAAACAAACAAAGTTATTACCTCTACACTTTTTTTAACCCAAATGGCACTAGATAGTTGGGTGGTGACAACTTCACGCTCCGGCAGCTTTATCCCCGGGAAAAGGAACCCAAGCACCCTTATGTATAAGGAAGCAGGGCGGCCCCAGGGGTGGTCTGAACGGCTGAGAAAAATCTGCGCCCTCACCGGGAACATCGATCCGCGGAACCGTCCAGCCTGTAGCGAGTCGCTATAAACCTACTACGCTATCCCGGTCCCCAGCTAGACTACTAATAAGACATACACAATATTCACATACAAATACATCATGTTGTTGATGTGCATCCTTACCACTGCACGTTCCTTACACTCCAAAATTACAACAAATGTCTCTACAGTGATTCTTTGTACATACATCCTGACTTAGTCTACAAAGTATTAACTGCTAGCAGGCATTACTAAGACCACAAAACAGTAAAATGCTCATTTAAGTGACAAACAATTGCTTTCACGTCAAAAACAGCGATCTTCTTGAGTATCTCCTGTGTCTATGTGAAATGTTCTCACTTCTAGATAATTAATTTTGTCCATTCGTTACAGATGGCAGCTTTACAAAATAGCCTGAAGATGCATGGGACAGTTCCTTACATTGATAGTGATTACGATATCCGCTGTGAATACAGACAACATACACTTCGGTCCTAATAGAAAGATCAACAAATAGCCCTGTGTATACAGACAATTGTACAGCAGTACTTCACAAAAGGGCGTACTATTCTTGTTTCTATGCCCAGTGATGAACAACCTACTGGAAGATCTCTTCATTCTCTCTCACCCTATGATAACAATTTTGCGCTGGTAAGTTTAACATTAACAAAGTTACATGACAATATAAGCTGGCCACTTCGTTTGTTCCCACCAGAGATAACATTGCATGGAGTAGTTGAGACAACTCACAGCTACATAATTTTCACATGGCAAGAACGTGAAGACACTGACGTCATGGAGACTCTTATAAGCCAAGTGGAGACGCTGAAAGATGCTGAGGGTCGTCATGGAATCCTCGAGGGAAATTCCTGGTCGTTGTAGCTGATAATGACGGAGTGTCTCCGAGGGAACTGGGCCTGCACATATATGTGGAAATTGTGGAAAGAACACAGTATTATTGACTGCACAATACTGACCGTTGTTCGTGATAAATATCTGCCGATAAATGGCACGCATTACACTGATGGTCTGAAAAAGGACACTTTGGACCTGTACACAGGATTCCCATACCAACGTGGAAAATGTGGAGACGTTACAGACATCACTCTACTGGATCAGTGGCATCTGATAACGGAACGTTTATACACAACGCCAACTTATTCCCTCTGAAAACTCCAGACAACTTTCAGGCTGCCAAATTAGAGTTGGTAGTTTTGGAATACCACCGTATGTGATCTTAACAGGAAATAGCACAGACAGCGATGGCAATGTTGTGTACAACTTAAGTGGCTTAGCTGTACAGAACCTTCTTCTCGCCGTCGATACAATGAATGCCACAGTCGTGTTCTATAAGCCGTCTGTAAGTCTAACAAAGGAAGACGCTTTATGAAGGAGGGAATTTAGCGGCCGGGATGGTCGATATTGTAATTGGAACACTGCCATTAATGGCCAGTATCTGTGTCATCATGGTTTCAACCAACTATTCCTTATGAGTATGCTGCGCTAAATGGTTCGTTCCTTGTCCGAAATCTTCTCAAGAATGGAAAAGATCATGACGACTTACACATTACCCGTGTGGTTAACAATGGCCACTGTCCTCGTTCTAACAACTATAGTATGGTGGTGTTTAGCTAACTGGCGGCACAGTGCTTTGAAGGATTCACGGACATTCCAAACACTGTCTTACTGTTTATACAATCTTGGGCTGTTTCTTTGGGCGTCTCTGCTACGAATATACCAAAACCTGGAAGTTCCGATTTTCTTTTCATCCTTTACGTATGTTATTGTTTCGCTATGAGCACTGTGTTCCAGGCATTCTTCATATCTTATCTCGTTGAACCGGGTATGGAAAGAAATTTGAGAACTTTGACGAACTGCTACAGTCCAGCGTGGTTTATGGATACAATGATGCCATGGAAATAGGGATGGGGTTCACGTCCTACAAAGGAATACCTGAGTTTCCCTTCCTGGAGGCGGCAGGACTGCAATGATATGAGGGAATGCATGGAACGCATTGCGAATCACTCTCACTTGTGTACTATAAGTGTTCCACGGTTAGTGAGTACCTCGCCGCTGAAATTGGTATTCAGATGTCAGTAAATACCTCTGTACCCTCGAAGAGAATGTGTTTGACACTGGTGCCATTTCCGTGTTACGTAACGGAAGTCCGTTCTTGAACAGATTGAACGTACTGACAAGGCGCTCTCGGAAGGAGGATTCTGGCGATATTGGGCACAACTCATCTGGATAAACGAAGTTAAGGAGCCCAAAATAAGGTTGTCGAAGATGAAAAGATTTGTATTTTGTATTTTCACTTTCTCACTTGAGCCCTGCATTCTGTATTCTGGCGTTTGGCTATGTGTTAAGTTCAGCTGTGTTTTGTGCCGAAATATTTGTCAAATGGATTGCTAAGGTACAGAACTATCGAGCTGGACTGAGTTCTAAAGATGTATTTTGAACCGAAACCAGCGCTGTTACCTACATGTCTCAGCATTCAGAAACGAATTTCTGCATCGCATAAATTCAGTCTAGTTGAAAGACAGAAATTTTTGAATTTTGTTTAAGTGTAATAAATAATACAAACTGAAAAAGGATTAAAGAAAATAAAATTATTAAAGATATAACAGCTTATTCACTTGCGTGAAGCAAAATTAAATATTATACTCCATCCAATTTGTTCAAACTTGTAACATATATATGCTTATTCACAGTCGATTTCTTTGGAGATTAAAGTACAGTTTCGCCCAAAACATGGATACTATGAAACCTACGTTTTAGAAATCTTAGTTCGAATCATGTCTTCAACACACAGTTCAGCAGATTAACAAAGAATGACGTAAAAATTAACTTCAATTGTGCTGTTTGCTAACTTTCCACCATCCAAACAGAATTAGTCACATCTGTATAAATGCCAGTGCAAGTCTCTCTCTCAACCAATTTATAGTGTACAAGAGGTGTTAGGGGCAAGCGGTGGCGCAGTTGGTTGAGGCACTGCGCTACAAACCGGAACGTCGCGGGTTCGATTCCCGATGGTATCACTAGAATTTTTCATTGGCATAATCGTTCACGGCCTGGGGTCGACTCAGCCTCTAACAGAAATGAGTACCAGGAATCTTTCCTGGGGGTTAAAGGCGGCCGGTGCTTAGGGCTGAAAACCTTGCCATCCTTCATGTGCCGATTGTCTAAATAATCAGGGAGCCTCCACCTCCTGGATCCCTAAGGCCTGTCAAGGCCTGTAATGAGATTGCTTCTAACTTTACAAGAGGTGTTAACGCTTGCACCGCAACTTATATAAACGAAACTAATAATTATTCTTATACAAGTGCGCAAATTCGTAAGTAGTTGTCCATAAATATAAAAATGTATATGACATACAACGGTACTATTAAAATTCAAAAGAGTGAAGAAAGAAATGAATGAATCATGATTGAATAATGGGTGAATGAAAGGGTAAATGCATAAATGAGTGAATGACTGAAGGTACGTACGAATGAATGAGTCAAGGACATAAAGATTTGGTGGAAAAATACTGAGCAACGAAAACTGAATTACGCTGAGAAAAGCGTGCACAATAGCTATTCAGTCCACCGCAAATTCGTATGTAAGGCATGGCACTGAAGCCAGGCCTCCACCATGAGAGACCGCGACTAAGCGTCTTAGGCATGGCATGAGCATTCATTCAACATTCGAATGTTTGTGGGAAATTACGCAGTAGGTGTCGCTGATATAGCTATGCCGCCATGTCTCGCACACCGCAGCGTTGTACTCATATTAATTTGTTATTTGCGTGACTTCGCAGTTAACACGTTGCCGCCACGTACGGTAAACATTTAAACTGACCTGTAATTACCGCTGCTGAGGCAGCTTACTTCTCATATCGCACGGTGATGCGTGACTTCGAACAAGAAAGTGTTTTATTAGCACACTAATCAGGTGATAAATGTGGCAGATATCCAAGATTTGTTAAAATGTAATTTAGGCACGTTACGTATACATCCGTATGTAAAATTTATATATTATATATATAATTTATAATAAATTGAATCTTACTCCAAAACATTCCACATGGGAGCGACATGCGGGCGGACGGAAGGACGCATAGGCAGAACGGATGGAGCACTCGCTGCTCTGGACTGTTTAACAGCCACGCACGAACACTTCAAATGACGTCACTTATCACTCAGAGGCACCTGAACTGATTCAGCTTTATTGTGCCTAACGATGCATATTTTGGCGGTAATGCACAGTTAGGTTTTATTGCCTGCAAGATCTAATTTTACGATGTGTCTCCATTTGGCTGAATACTGAAATGTTAGCTGTGCTAACGGAAATACAGTAAATTACCTCGAACTCAGACCCTCTTCACACGCCGCTTCCAAACATAATCACAAAAACTGAAATTGTGATCAAACGAATTTTTAAGACCTCGTCGGACAGATTCCATGTTTTGTATTCCTTACGACGCAGCAGTGTATTTCGCGCTGTCTAATGACAGCAGTAGAAGTTAAATACGTACAATGATGCACTCACAGTACTAAACTCAGACCCTACAATTAATCGATTACTTTTCTGAAGCACGAATACGCATTCAGAGCGGTGACGAATATACAAACTGAAAACTGTGCAAAGAACAAAGACATATAATTCCTAAACAACGTAATGCCCTAATACAAAGTCGCACGGCTTCCATATCCGTACTTATTGCTCAGATAAGTTTAGAAGTAGACAGCCAAGATGGTCAGTCCTAGAATGATGTTTGTATCACGTTGCATAAACATCTGTCAACATTTCCAGATATATTAGTGGCAGAGACATGCACAGGCAGACCTGAGGACGCCATTAGCTTAATTCTCAGGTACGTGCTGTGTTGTCGGCCTAAAGCTAAGGAGCTTTAAAGTAGATCTCAATGTCACACCTATGGATCTGTGTAGTCACGTTCGATAATCCGTGACACAGCGAAGATTTAGAGTAGAACCAAAGACAATTTCCGTAATTTACAGTAAACTGAAATGTTAAGATATGAACCCTCAGTTCATAAAGACGTAAACGGAATTTCCTTCAGAAAACAGCGCCCTGAACCTAATACAACTAACATATTTATACAAAATAATTTCGTATGATTCCAACTTGTTGCGTGCCGCACAAAATTCAAACTAAAAGCAAAAGATACGTCTATCGCTATTGTGACAATTATTGAAAACAGCAGAAAGGCGTACCTCTGTATTTCTACCGCACTGACGTGCAGTCTTCTAACGATTTTTACTCACATTTTAAATTATACGACTAATAAAGTCGACACATTCACGGCTGCAGGAGGAAGTGACATGTTTCGCCTGTTGTTAAGCAAGATACCTATCGTCTCCTGCAAACTGAGCTAACATCATACTCACAGCAGTCCAATCGCACAGTTGTGACTACGCTCTCAACGGCTCCTTATCAATAGGTATTTCTACAGTGTCAGTTGCTATCTAGACAGCATATTCACACGAAGTTACGCATTTATAAGGCCTCCATCCGGTCTGCCCTAACGTACGCTGTGCCTGTATGGTGCTCCACCAGTAAGTCGAACTATCAAATTCTCCAAGTAGTGCAAAACAAGTGTTTACGTGTTATGTCTAACTCCCCGCGCAGCACACCCGTTCTTCATCTCCACACCTCCTTAGATGTTGATTATATACATACGTATGTCCGCCATCTTGCCTCCAGGTTTATTTCCAAATGCCAGTCCCACCCCAATCCACTAATAGGAACCATAGGTCAATATACTATTCTTGATTTGCATACTATGTATAGACGTTATAAACATAAGAGGACAAAACATTTCTTGCTCTAACTTCAGCAAGCAGTTTTTCACTACAGTTAATGTTTTTTTGTTTTTCTCAACGTTGAGGACAGTGCGGGTGTCCCGCTTCTTGAAATCTCACCGAAGTTGGTGAATGGTACAATTTACAATCTGTATAGCTGATTATGTATTCTGCCAAGGGATATAAAGCTATAATTAAAAAAAGAAGAGAGTATCAAGCCTTTTGCAAGTACTGTTCTAAAACCCGCGCTAGGTTCTACATGTCAGGAAAGTAACAAAGGAACATGTGTACTGAAGACTTAACGAACAAAACCTACATACTGCTCTTATACATTTATTCAACAAAAAAGGCGGTGTAGCTACACAACACTCAATGCTCTCAGTGCGTCAGAATATTATACAGGTAATTGACAGGGAGATTACGGAGTAGCAACTTGGATAGGATGTGTAACTGGCAGTTGTTTGACGTACAAGAAAACGTCTACAGGGCCCAACAAAATCACGAAATACATCACAAAATATGGCAGGTTTCCGGGCCCAGATAGAACCTGGAGCCTCCCAGACACAAAGAACAGCAGTAACAGCAACCTCACTACTACGATCAATAACAACAGTATATAACAACGAAGAAGTGTAGAAGCTGTAGGCTACTGTAAATTGTATCATATTTCCCAGTCATGATTCGTAGTTGTGTCTATATTTCAGGGGAGGAGGAATCTAAACACGGCATTGCATAAATATGACGACGTTAGTCAGGACATTAATACTTAACTCAGTCACATAATTAGTATGATTTCAGAGCAACATTTCCTAGACTTCACATTTCACGCACACTACTGAATGCCACTCACAGCGGCTGTGTTAACCTCTGAATGCACAGCATATCTCTCTGAGACCCGCTGATTCTTCTGTACGGAGGCTTCAGTATTCTCTGTTTTAAGCGTGTGGTTTAAAAAATCTTTATGGAACTAAGATGACGGTGCAACATCTATTTCAGCCGTGGACACTGAAGGGTGTTTCGCGGCTTGACGTTACGCAATACGCAAAACAACAGGGCAAAGATGTAACAATAATAAAGAAACAAAGAAACTAAAGAGACGGCAGGCATCACAAAATGTCTTCTAAATTGCTATTTTTATGTGTATTGTTTGACAATACCCTCAACTGCTACGATTATATGGTGTCCGTGACAGATGAAGGAAAGAGCATGGAGCATTGGTGGAATAATATGACTATGGCAGAACCAAAGTAGTCGGATAGAAACCTGTCTCAGTGCTAAGTTGTGACCATAAATCCCATAAGATAAGGATGGTTTAGAAACTGGGCTTCCGTGGTAGAAATTCGGCGATTAACCGCCAGGGACACGGCACGACTCCGAAATGATATTGCAATTACTCATATTATTATAATTATTATATTCTTCATTATTGTCGTAAATAGACTAGTAATTTTCTATTTTTTACGACAGAACCCACATTTAACATTTATCTCCATGTAAAGTATGAAAGGCTTTTTCCGAGACGAATCTAAAATCGGGTTATAATCCATAAAGAAGCACGATTATAATTTTGTGCAAGAATAAAAAAATATGAGAAGCGATAAAAGGATATGCTATTGCCATTTCAAATTTTGACATCAAGTTTTGCCAAGTTTCAATTTTTGTTGCAAAACCAAAATACTGTCCCACAATAAAAGAGTCGGCAACTCTGCTGCAGTAAGCAGTACGCCTTGATACCGACCGACGGTGCGATACGGATGTACTTCAAACAGAAACGTGAAGTCATGGTTACAACCAATGACGAAAGAAGTGAAAATGTAAGTATATTACACAGAAAGGTAGCGCAGTGTACAGTTACAATATAAATGTATGTATATTACACAGAAAGGTAGCGCAGTGTACAGTTACAATATAAATGTAAGTATATTACACAGAAAGGTAGCGCAGTGTACAGTTACAATATAAATGTAAGTATAATTACACAGAAGAGGTACGCGCAGTGTACAGTCAAATGCGAATGTACAACTCAAAGGCGAAGACTAACCGAAATAGGTCGTGCATGGCTCTGGCGGTTAGTCGCTGGCCTCCCACCGCGGAGGCCTGGGTTCAATCACGGGTCAACCCATGTGGCATTTATGGGTAACAGAGCGGCATTGGGACAACTTTTTCACCGACTACCAGGTTTTTCCCCAGTGAATTTCATTCCAACTGTGCTCCATTACTTGGAAAAAAGAAAAAGCTGATCAACTTTCTCTTCATCTTAATCACAAGGGTTGAACAAGAAGCCTTAAGGCTTACGTGCGTCCATAGCTTCTGTTACGGGGCCCTTCTAAAAAGAAATAACGACTGAAAGGCCATTGGCTCATAAACTAAGTAAGAGAGGCGTCATCCCCTGCACAAACGTGGAGTCTCGGAAACGCTGTATATATTGTATACACAGTACTATGCCTATAATGAAAAATGCAACTGTGTAAATTTGTAAATATGTTCTAAATATCTGACAAAGACTTAAGAGATGAGAAACGACACGCAGGACCGCTGGTCATACAGGTAGCACAGTGACAATAAAGGTGCAAAGGTCAAGAAAGAAGAAAACATTTGGTAATGAGTCCATAAAGAGGCTGGACACCAAACATACCGAATGACTGGACGTCAGTTATACAGTGACTTTGACTGACTTGGAGAAGGTATAAATCGGAAAGTGAAGTGCACTTCGTCAGACTCCCGATGAACTGCACTAAATATTCATGATATCTGCTCATTATTAATAGGAGATGTGGTATCACTTGTCTCAAATACGAACGTTTGAACGGTAACGGACACTAACATCTAGACACTTATTTCTGTGAATTGCAGATGGCGTCCATTCAACTGAAGAAACTGATCACACTGCTGCTGACTGCGATGTTAAGTTCCGTCGTTCCAGCAGCAGGAAATGCCCTTCTGACTGCTGAACAGCGACATACGGCTTTGTGTGGCAGGCGATCGCACACCACTACTTCAGTTATGGGAGATCCACCGTCGTCTCCATGCCACAAGACTTACGTAACAACAGTAGGAGGCCCCTGATTCAGTTCCCATACAGCGATGACTTACAGCTGGTGGACTTGGTGCTTCAGCACGTTCACGAGGACACTTGTTGTCCAGTACAGATGCTGCCGCCGAAAACAGAGCTCAACACATTAGCTGAGATCAATTACAGCTACATTATTTTCATCTGGCGAGAGGAGGAAGACGAAGACATCATAGACATTCTTCATTCCCAAATTAGCTTCCTGAAAAATAGTGAACTTTTGCAATGGAATCCTCGAGGAAGGTTTCTTGTCGTGGTAACTGATCAAGAGAGCAGTTCCCTTCGGTCAGTGGCTCTCAAGATATATGAAACAATGTGGACGGAGTACAACATCGTTGACACAGTAGTTCTTATCCCAGATTCTTCAGGAAATAGCACTGTGTTGAATTTGTACACTGGATTCCCATACCAAAACGAAAACTGCGGGAAAGTGAAAGAAGTTACTCTGGTGGATCAATGGGTACTCGAAAACAACGGCACATTCTCTAAAAAATCGAATTTGTTCCCCTCAAACATTCCAAATAATTTTCAAAACTGCGTTATTAAAGTATCGGCAATAGGATTCCATCCCTTTGTGAGTTTGATTAAAGAAGAGAGGAAAGAAGACGGCAGTACAGTGTATGAAGTACGAGGGTTGATAGTTGAGTATTTGCTGCTCTCGATGAAGAAAATGAACATGACGGTTGAGTTTCTTCAACCTTCACTAGACGTTTCACTTCAAGCAGCTGTGGTAGAAGCTACAAAATTAATGACCGGTATGGCTGACGTACTGGTCGGCATACTTCCCCTGTTGCCAATATTAAGTACAGAATCGACTGAACCTTCTATACCGTACATTTCTGACGCGTTCAAATGGTTCGTGCCCTGTCCAAAACCTATTTCTAGGGTTGAAAGAATCGTGACCGTGTTCGATGCATCTGTCTGGCTAACAATGACAGCTGTCTTCATTTTAACATCAGCATTGTTTTGGTGTTTAGCCAGGTACCCGGACCGAATGGTTCAAAAAGAGTCTAAAAATTTGCAGCAAATAATACAAAACCCTATGTACAATGCGTGGAGTATTCTTATTGGGGTATCGGTTCCTAAGATGCCCAGAACTTGGAAATTGAGAATTTTTTTTCTTATTTATATATCTTACTGTCTTGCTGTGAACACAGTGTTTCAAGCATATTTCATATCGTATCTTGTCGAACCTGGATATGAAAAGAAAATTGAAACTTTCCAAGAACTGTTAGATTCCAGTGTGAATTATGGATTCAATGCTGCTATAGAGTACGGTATGTGGACAATGGAATATACGGACTACGACTTGTTCCCTCCTACACGCCGCTTAGACTGTGTTGATCTGAAAACCTGCATAAAACGAATCATGTCTGATGGCGATGTTGCTACTATTTCTGCCCCAATGTATGCCAAATACCTTGCGAATGAATTCGGACATCATGGCGAAATTAAGTCCCCTTGTTCTTTAGATGAGATTTGCATTTACGGAAGTGGTGTTGCTTTGTTCATTAAAGGAAATCCACTGCTGAGCCAACTTAACACTCTCATCAGACGATGTCTGGAAGGAGGACTTGTGGAAAGATATTGGGCACAACTGAACAACGAAGCTCTTTTAAACAGCAAAACGAATACTGACCAAGAGGGCAGTAGCATGTATTTTGTATTTACACTTTCGCACATGAAACCAGCATTCAGTATCCTTGGTTTTGGATATGTGTGTAGCACCATGGCGCTTCTCGCAGAATGCTTACACAGGCGCTTCAGTAAATGATGACACCACGTCCATGGAACACATCCGCCTTGAAGCACAAGATTAATCTCGAATGTACTCACCGCTCCGTTTCTCCCACTCTTCCATCGCAGTTGCTACATAGCCATTTTGCTTTTTACCATGATTTTACGTTTTTTAGAGCAGTTAGCATTGTAAATGCGAGGGAAGTTTTTATGCCACATAGACGTGCCAGCACTGCCTTTATAAAATACACAAAGCCGTTGCTAAATTCAAAGCAACTCATATGGCTTTAGGACCATGAACAATATGGCAACGTCCTTTTCTGCCTGAAAGCAGCAAAGCACCCTGCCCAAAGCACAGACGTTTCTACAGACACTGCGGTACTGTGTGACATATGACGGTACAAAAACGGTGTTGCTGAAGATTCAGCTGTTCTGGAAGTTAACGCCGCGCCGATGGCTACTCAACAGGACGTAACATCCTACACGACTTGAAACCGCTTTGTAATTCCACGCCTTATAGACAGTCACGTTCTTCTAGCTCTCTCTCATATAGAGTGCTCTTACGATCTATAAAACTTCTTACAATTTCGGGCGAGTTTGTATAGACTTCAAGGACTTCCTACCGAAAAACCATTTGCCAAAAACAAGCCCACATCTCCATGTGAACCTCAGTATTTTCCGTTTATGAGAAGCCCCTAAAATGATCCCGTTTTCGAAACACTCTGAGATACTTAGTAAAATATCATAATGAAGAGATGCAAAAGTCATTTTGTGGCTGGTTGTTGACAGTTATTTAATAATACGACGCTATGTGTTCCATTGTACAAGTGTTAAGACAGGTGCATAGAATAAAACGTGTTGCCAGGATATGTTAAGGGCAAATTGTTTTGCGGCAATAGTGTATATCCTACTATACGAGGGCTGTCCAAGAAGTATCCGACTATATTTTTTCCCGCGGTAAGTTAAGGGTGGGGAAACTGAGCGTAGTGGTAGAAGGGACTTTCATGCGCATACGTGATGTTTTGCTGCCTCGCAACACCGCCGGATGCGTCTGTCGCTGCCAGATAGCGAGTGGTGTAACACGTGTTCGTCGCATTCTCCTTTCGCTCAAGATGACAGAATGTTTGGAGCAGCGATACTGCATCAAGTTTTGTCAGAAACTTGGGGATACCCAAGCGGAAACAATCCGCAAAATTCAGCAGGCTTTCGGTGATGATGCAATGGGGTCACTCAAATTAAAGAGTGGTTCAACCGCTTTAAAGATGGCCGCATGTCGGCGGACAGTGACCAGCGTTCCGGGAGATCGTCAACGAGCCGAAATGCTGATGTCATTGACAAAGTGCGGATATTGATCATGGAGGACCGTCGTTTGACCGTCCGGGAAATTGCTTATGAGGTTGGGATCAGCAGAGGTTCCGCAAACACGATTTAACTGAGGATGTGGGTATGAGAAGAGTGGCGGCAAAATTTGTGCCAAAGCTGCTTTCGCCGGAGCAGCAACAACTCCGCCTTGAGGTCGCGCAGACATGCTGGAGTGCGCCAACAGGGATCCTGAGTTCCTGAAGACTGTGATCACTGGTGACGAGTCGTGGGTGTACGATATGACCCGGAAACCAAGGTCCAGTCGTCACAATGGAAGCATCCAACATCCCCGAGGCCCAAAAAACCACGACACGTTCGGAGCAATGTGAAGGTGATACTGACTGTTTTATTCGATTACCGGGGTGTTGTGCATCATGAGTACGCACCACTAGGCCAAACTGTTAATAAGAGTACTACCAAGAAGTCCTCCGTCATCTTCGTGATGCAGTTCGGCGCAAGAGACCGGAGCTGTGGGACGCACGCAACTGGCAGCTGCATCATGACAATGCCCCAGCTCATTCATCACACCTGATCCAGGGTTTCCTGGCTAAGCACGGCATTCCGCAGTTCGCCAGGCTCCCTACTCTCCTGACATGGCTCCTTGTGATTTCTGGCTGTTCCCGAGATTGAAGACACCGCTAAAAGGCTCCCGTTTTGACAGCCGCGAGGACATCATAAGAACGCGACGGCACAGCCGCACACCATTCCAAAACAAGCCTTCCAGAATTGCTTCCAGCGATGGAAGGACCGCTGGGATAAGTGTGTGGAGTCACAAGGGCCTACTTTAAAGGGAATTAGGTATTGTAACCACCCAGATACAGAACATTTTTTTCCCGGCCCAAGGTCGGATACTTTTTGGACAGACCTCGTACATGCAAATAGAACACGCATTCTAAAGCCACTTATTGATGATATCGCACTTGAAATGTTCATATGGTTCCCACGGAAAATAACGACAAACCGACAAACAAACAATTCCCCCACCTGAAGTAGCTAATTTAATTGTGGATGACGGGCAGCAAGGAGAACGTTGCTATCTGAACCGTTCTAAACGAAATACGCAATATAAACACGACACGCTAATGGCTGCGTGACATACAGATAAACCACATTCAAGAGACAGATTCTCCAGTCCTCTCAACACAGTGGTGTTATTATGGGTGTGTTAGACGGCTGGACTTGACTATGCACGGTGTTTTATCTCCATGTAAATATCTTCCTGTTAGTCATTTCGTAAAATCTTTCGTTATTGATAGTAAAATATCACATACTGCTTCAAGTAGATAACATTTCTGATTACTGTTTAATACTACCTAAAATCAAGACCAATGAGATGGACAGGGCATGTGGCACGTATGGGGACAGCAGAGGTGTACACAGGGTTTTGGTGGGAACATCTGATGGAAAGACAGCACTTGGAAGGTCTAGGCATAGATGGAAGTATAATTTTAAAATGGATCTTGAAGAAGTGGGATGGGAAGACAGACTGGACTGCTCTGGTTCAGGATAGGGACAGCGTGGCGGGAGCTTGTGAATGCGGTAATGACATTTAGGGGTCTATAAAATGCGGGGAATTTCTTGACTAGCTGAGGACCTGTTAGCTTCTCAGGAAAGGACTCTGCTCCATGGAGGTAGTTAGTTACTTATTAGATAGTTAGTTAGTCAGTCAATATTATCACCCCATCTACGTTTCGATCTTCCAAGGAGACTGTTTCGTTCTCTTTAGTCCATAACACCATGTACACATTTTTATACATCCATCGATAGGTTTTAATTCCGAATTAACACAGAACACCAACACGAAATGGGCCCAATGTGTCGGTTTTAACTGACAGGGGTTTCAACGACGATACAAAAAAATTAGAAAAGGTTTGCTTTACTCAGAAATTTGTTACGGATGTCATATAATTCTTCCAGCATCGTGACGTCTCAAACTTACGTCCGACGCATTATTTGAATGGTAAATTTAAACATCTACATCTGAGGTTTGTATACAGTTTCTTCCTAATCTTTCTTTCTGCTCGACATTTCTTCAGTTTTCGTAACTGTATGACTGATGTTCAGTTGCTTCCAGCACTGTACAGCAATTATCTGCCCACCTGTTAACAGAACAAAGGCGATATACTGCACATGTCCTCGCAGATACTATAGTGTCCTGTCCCCATACAACTCCTCGCGTCTTCATGACCCGCATTGTTCAGCCTGTAGCGGACGTTTCGGATACCGAGTTACAACATGCTGCCACCATATTAACAGTTGAAAGAATTGTGTACCAGGGTAAAGCTGAAATTATTACTGAATCCACCGTCGATGGGAGCAAATTCCTTCAGATCTGATATGGAGGCATGTTCCTCCGAAACGTCTTATCATTGTACAACCAAACTCTGCTGAAACACAGAATACTGTAATCTCAATTTATCCGGTTTTGTTAATATATTATAAACAGCAAAGACATAACACGAGGGCAGAACATGAATACTTTCCAACAACTTGTGTCCTGTCTTTATACAATATCGTCAGGAAGGACATTGCAGTACACTAATATAGATCTATTAGACTGCTACATGGTATCAATAATCTGTTCACATCATATCGGAGTACTGTTACGTATGATTTTGGTACCCAGTTTTATATTGAAACTGTATAAACTAAATACAAGGTAAGCAATGTCCACATAAAGTAACACTGCGGAGCTTTCTCGTGATATTTATACCTCCTCGGCTATCCTAACAGCCTGATACCATTTCACACGAAGAAAACGCTTTTATGGCGATTCAATGTCGCTGACAGCAATAAAAATTGCTTAGGTCTTCAAGTAAAGTTCCCGATAATTTTGACCGATTTTGACAACATTTGGATTTCCTGAGCAGATTTTCATACAAGTTAGAAATACGAAATTTTCAGATTTTTTTCCAGAATGAGCTGCGCTGATACATGCGGACGGACAGACGGACAGACAGACATGACGAAGGTAATAGGCGCTTTTCGATTTTTTACGAAGACGCCTACAAACCAGTTATATATAAGTCTTCACAGTATAGTGTATATCTACAGACGTACGATAATGTAGACTGGATTCATTTGGTGTAGACTAGGGTAAAGTACCAGGCTGTTGTGAACGCAGCATAATTAGCACTCGGACTGCACAGGACGCGCGGAATTACTTCATACGTCAGCTTCTCAAAAAAAAAAAAAAAACTTTCCTATAAGCAGAGAGAAGTCAATTTTCGCTGCTGGCAATATTCGCAATATCCCGACCCGATCTCAAAATCTTGACATGCACTGCTTTCTTTAGAAGCACGTGAAAGCACCCGTTTCAAATAAAACTGATCGCTTTTTTGCGTGAGTTATAATCTCGTTACCGCCAACGGGAATGGCATAGAGGGTTGCGTATGTACACAAAGGCTTGCTCATTCAGTTCGCTTCGATACACCATACTTGCCGTATACGCCATTCTTTCACAGGTATGACTGTTGCTACTTACGTAATAAAGTCTTTGTAACAGCTGCTTTACTGAATTGAGATGGAAGTGTAAGACTAATTGTACTCGTGGCCACTGAAGAGGATTTCGCGTCTCAACGTTATTGAATATGCAGTAGAACAGGGCAAAGATGTGCCGATAACAAAGAAAGAAACAAACATCACATCATATGTTGTAGAATGTTATTTTTAAGTGTCTTATTTAATGATGCTGTCAACTACCGTCGCTGATAGATGAAGGAATAAGCATGGATGTTGACTGAGGGCAGAATAGAATTATTCGGAGAAAACCCAGTCTCGGTGCCACTTCACCACCATATATCAAACATGCAACGTCACTATTTGAAAACCGGGACTCCGTGAAGACAGACCGGCGATTGAGCGCCTTTGGCACGGCACGGCAGGACCTCGAATTGTTATTATTATGATTTATTATTTCCTTTCGGCCTTAACATGGCCCTGGAGTCGACTCAGACTCTAAGAGATAAGTAACAGAGATACATCCTGGTGGGTAAAGGCGGTCGTTGAGTTGGGCTGACAACCTTACCAGCTTCATGTGCCGATTGTCTAGAAATTCTGGGAGCCTCAACCTGCTGGAACTCTCAGGGCCTGTACAGGGATTGCTTTACTTTTGTGACTTATTATTATTATTATTATTATTATTATTATTATTTATCGCACGCATTTTTCACTTTCCGGAGCGCGCAATCTACTTCACGCACAGGCCTCCTTGTAACTACTGTCAATTTAATATCGATACCTGCGACGACATGTACTTCCATTTTGACACTTCATATCTTCCAGCTTTCTTTGGTCTTTCTTTGCTGTAAATTAATTCCGATATATATTCTGCTCTCTTGATGAACCTTCTGACCCACCACAGTGTCACTGTCGATTTTTGAGAATGTACCTCTCAGTGGTAATTTGTTGTGTGTGTGTGTGTGTGTGTGATATTTATATATACATATATACATCGTTCTGGGCCGCTTCGATGAATTTGAGGTCATTACCCTTTCTTAATGTGAACTGGAAGTGCAGGTATTCATTTATTTGTGCCTTCATGAGAAAAGAGTTTCGCTCGCCGAAGTATAAAAATATGTTTCATACATTTAAGCTGTAAACAGATTTAAAATGAAATGTCCTGATAAGATACGAGTACGATACGAGAGGCTACATACAGCCTACACGGAACAGGCCATGAATAAAGATGTACTTCCATGACGTTCGTGACTAAAGCCATAATGTAGCAACTAGGTGCTGTCCAAGCTTGATTAGTTTTATGAAATCCGAATAACCGAAGCTCTCTCTCTTTTATAAAGCAACTTTTGGACAGTTGCTGCTGGTCGCTCGGTCTGTGAACATTTCAATAATATTCAGGTAAGACCTACATATACACTAAAAGCAAAAGACATTTTCACACATTATGTTCTATCCCATTTACTGTTTCTTTGGTGTTTTATTTGACAACGGTGTTAATCCCTAAGAATATACACGGTCGACAGTAGATGAATGTCATACAAGTATGAAGCATTCGTTTATTGACAGTGATAGGAAAAAACTGAGAACTGGTAGAAAGACGTAACCTAGGGCCATTTTATCCACCAAAGACCCAAATTAACTGCAATTTTGTCGAAACGGAGCCTCGCGGTAAGGAGCAGGAGACTACCCGACTAATTTGCAGTACTTCATATGGTGAGTTTCTTTAAAGTGGCAATCAATTGATCAGTTGTATTCGTGTAGAGAATGCAACACTGCAGACACGTGAATTAAAAAAAAAACTTAGGAAAGGACTCTGACCTCAGTACATGCACAGTTGCTAAAAGTGTGTGACAGACTGAAACAATTCTAAGAGACTGTAAAAAACCAGTATTACAGCCGCGATTTGAACTTTGAACGAACGAACGAACAGGATAAACAAATACATGAAACACCGGACCCAGACAGTCAGTGGATGAGCAACAACCAACAATCAGCAGTGCACTTCTTGTGATACTGAGCCATGACAGCGTGTCACAAGGCACGCACATAAGTTCTCAAACACTAAAAATAAAAAGTCTGCTTTACGTGGGCTGTACTTTGTTCCTAGAAATTTCTGCAGAAATGCAGTAACCACTTTCTGTCTTCTCCGCCAAGCTTCACCATCTTTGTTGGTTCACACGTTGCCAGTAGATCAAAGCGCTGTTTGACCTAGAGATGAAAACTTGACTACAAACATGGCGACAGGAGCTTACAACTTCGTGATTCGGCTTGTAACGAAAACTGGTATCAGCGAACTGTGACATTGTGTGCCTACACGCTATTGTGTTTTACGTCACGGAAAGTGACACAAAACCTTCGTCACCTACGGCACATACTTCAGTCACAAGCGGAAAATTGTGGCTGAATACAAAATGACAAATATCACTAAGAGCAGGTCGTGCCAAAACAGCAGACCCAGAACATATGCATTCACAGAAATACATACGGCGGGAAAAACCCGCTGCAAACTTCATCACAGACCAAAACACCAACATTCGGAAATTTACAAACTGACAGGGAAAACAATCTTATATGACAGCTGGAATTATTAACAGAATTATCTCCAAGAACGTTCTTTAAAACAGGAAAAATGATTAACAAATTTAGCATTAGACACAAAAGAAAATGTTATATGAAGCGAAATATGATCATTTCTGATTTGAATAAACTTCAAAACAGTACACAAGCATTTTATATACGACACATTTCGCTGTTTTAACACGCATAGTATTCAGAAAAGTTCAAGATAGTGTCTAATGTTCATATGCTCGGGGCCATATTTTTCGAAAAATCTACGAGAAACTTCAAAACTCTATGCGCCAAGAGGATGGAACGAAGCAACAGCCGATCAGAGGGCACATAATAAATACGTGACATAATTAAAAACATAAATGCCCGCGCTACTTGGCGTCTCGATGTATAGGCAACCCCTACACAGATGTATCGAAATGATGCATTTGGACCAAAGGTTCAGATAGTACTACACTAATAAAGGTAAATTTTCCCTAGAACAGGGCATGAAGGCTCAGAGGGTGAGTAGAGATATAGCTCTACTCTTTCTTTAACCCTGGCACTAGATGAGGGTGGGTGGTCAGCTTCACGCTCTGGCCGCTTTATCCCCGGGAAAGAGACCCGGCACCCCTTTTATTGGAGGCTGGGCGGGCCCCAGGGCTGGTCTGAACGGCTGAGAAAAATCTCGCCCCCACCGGGAATCGATCCGCGGACCGTCCAGCCTGTAGCGAGTCGCTATACCTACTACGCTATCCCTGCCCAACTACACTAATAAGACATACACAATATTCACATACAAATACAATCACGTTGTTGATGTCCATCCTGTACCACTGCACATTCCTTACACTCCAAATGTCTCTACAGTGATTCTTTGCACATACATCCTGACTTCAGTGTACAATGTATTAACTTGCTAGCAGGCATTACTAAGACACACAAAACTGTAAAATGCTCATTTAAGTGACAAACAATTCTTTCACCTCAAAAACAGCGATATTTCTTCAGTATCTCCTGTGTCTATGTGAAATGTTCTCACTTCTAGATAATTAATTTTTGTCCATTTTGTCCAAAGGTAGCGCAGTGTACAGTTACAATGTAAATGTAAGTATATTACACAGAAAGGTAGCGCAGTGTACAGTTACAATGTAAATGTAAGTATATTACACAGAAAGGTAGCGCAGTGTACAGTTACAATGTAAATGTAAGTATATTACACAGAAAGGTAGCGCAGTGTACAGTTACAATATAAATGTAAGTATATTACACAGAATGGTAGCGCAGTGTACAGTTACAATGTAAATGTAAGTATATTACACAGAAAGGTAGCGCAGTGTACAGTTACAATATAAATGTAAGTATATTACACAGAAAGGTAGCACAGTGTACAGTTACAATATAAATGTAAGTATATTACACAGAAAGGTAGCGCAGTGTACAGTTACAATATAAATGTAAGTATATTACACAGAAAGGTAGCGCAGTGTACAGTTACAATATAAATGTAAGTATATTACACAGAAAGGTAGCGCAGTGTACAGTTACAATATAAATGTAAGTATATTACACAGAAAGGTAGCGCAGTGTACAGTTCCAATAAATGTAAGTATATTACACAGAAAGGTAGCGTAGTGTACAGTTACAATATAAATGTAAGTATATTACACAGAAAGGTAGCGCAGTTTACAGTTACAATATAAATGTAAGTATATTAAACAGAAAGGTAGCGCAGTGTACAGTTACAATGCGAATGTACCAGACTCAAAGGCGAAGACTAACACAGAAATAGGTCGTGCCATGGCTCTGGCGGTTAGTCGCAGGCCTCCCACCGCGGAGGCCTGGGTTCAATCACGGGTCAGCCCATTGGGATTTATGGGTGACAAAGTGTCACTGGAACAACTTTTTCACCAACTACCAGGTTTTTCCCCAGTGAATTTCATTCCACCCTTGCTCCATTACTTGAAAAAAGAAAAAGCTGATCAACTTTCTCTTCATCTTAATCACAAGGATTGAACAAGAAGCCTTAAGGCTGACGTGCGTCCATAGCTTCTGCTGCGGGGCCCTTCTAAAAAGAAATAACGCCTGAAAGGCCATTGGCGCATAAACGAAGTAAGAGAGGCGTCATTACCTTCACAAACTTGGAGTCACGGAAAAGCTGTATATATTGCATACACAGTACTATGCCTATAATGAAAAATGCAACTGATACCAACGGACTGTGACACTGGGTAGGTACATACTAAGGCTACTCCACAAATACAGGACTGTGTCCCGACAGAGCCATGTCGCTGAGTATTTATATTTTCTCACTCCTATTTGAATTACACAGAGCAATCGTGTTTAACTGACACATACAGTGCTGTGCTCCTGCCGCGCTCCGATCGTGCCGTGTCGTTAAAGATACAGTTTGTCATTCCTGTTTGAATTACACATCCAGACACTATTTGATTCACACCTGCAGGACTGTGCTCCTACCGTGCTCCGACCGTGTCGCCATGGACCGCTTTGAAAGCGATTTCTAAAGGCCACAACACAGCACATTCGGGACACAGTCCTGTACGTGTGAATTGAAATTCTTCCGAGTGTTGACCGTCTGTGAACGACATGTGGACGGTTTGTGGGCGACGCGTAGACTGTCCAAGCCGGTCCCGCAAGTTCGGCTTCTTCCGGCTTAGAGACGGAGTGTCATCAAGGTTGATTCCACAGTGCTTAACAGTCAAAAATAAACTGCAGCTGGGGTGAATTAGCTGTTGAATTGTTCCGGATACCAAGCGGAATTTCTATTGAGTGAAATGCCAGCAACACTGCACGGCCGGAGCAAGGTAGGAGCACAGTACTGCGTGTGAGAATTGGTGTGGCACGACGCAGTCTGCGTGTGATTTGTGTGCAGTAGAAAAACTGCCCTGTATGTATGAATTGTCACTTGATGTGGCGTTACGTCACGAGAAGAGAAGCATAACACTCTACGGTCAAACACATATGCAGGGAAGCGTGCAAAGAAATAAATATTGTTAGACCTTTGTAATTGAAAAGTTCCGGAGACTTTATATAATATAGGAAACACCATTAATATGTCTGCGTTACAGTAAACTGGAAATATTAAATTAAGAGAACAAATTTAAATCTTTAATTTCAAAAAAGCTTCAAAACTGATTTCTTGCATTACTAATTTACTAACTAACTAACTAAATAACTGCATGGAGCAGAGTCCATCCTGTGAACACAAAAATTCCTCAGCTAGCGAAGATAATCGCCTCATCTTATGGAACACGAAGATTCATTGCCGTGCAAAGAAACCCACACGTCGCTGTCCTGAGCCAGATTCTTCAATTCTACGCCAACATCTTATACCTAAACATCAATTTAAATATTATCGTCACATCTACGCCTATGTCTTAAAAGTTGTAATTTTTCCCTCAGGTTTCCTCACCGAAATCCTGTATGCAACTACCACCATCGCGAAACATGCCCCCAACATATTATTCTACTTGACATTTTCATACCCCAAATAAATGTTGGTCTGCAGTACATCTCATGAAACTCCTTATTTTGTAATTTCCTCCAGTCCCCTGTTACCTCGTCCAAGTTAGACCAGAATATGTTCCTCGGCACCGTAATTTCGAATACCTCATTCTAATTTCCTTCCAGTTTATTGTATTACTCTGTAAATCTCTGTATTAGCTTACACATAGAGTATTCACACAAGGTCACAGGATCCTTAAATGATAATGATTATTCATATAATTCATCTGGAGCTTGAGATCAGAAAACACAAACACTACTAAAAAGATTGTATTCAAGTAAAAATATACTCAAATGTGGATGTGCATTTAATACAAACGGCACATTCCATACACTCCATTACTAAAACAGATATTTCAACAGTGTTACTTTCCAAACACGTAGTGAATTTAGTCTTCAATACAATAATTTGATAACAGGGAATGCTAAGCCACAAACAATCGTCAAATTCTCAAATTCTGAGACAAACTTTCATTGTTTTCACATCAAAACTAGCGTCTATTCTACTTGAGTTTGGAGAAAAACAACGTTTTCACGCTTCTAAATAATTAATTTTTGTCCATTCGTTACAGATGGCAGCATTACAAACTTGACTGAAGATGCACGGGACATTCCTTACTTTAATAGTAATTGCACTATCTACTGTGAATACAGACAATAACTTCTTTCCTCATACGGAGGATCAACAAATAGCTCTGTGTACACAGACAATTGTACACCAGTACTTCACAAAAGGGCGTACTACTCTTGTTTCTATGCCCAGTGATGAACAACCTACTGGAAGATCTCTTCATTCTCTCCCACCCTATGATAATAATCTTGCGCTGGTAAGTTTAACATTAACAAAGTTACATGAAAATGTAAGCTGGCCGCTTCGCTTATTCCCACCAAAGATAACATTACATGGATTGTTGAGACAACTCACAGCTACATAATTTTCACATGGCAAAAACGTGAAGACACTGACGTTATGGAGAATCTTATAATCCAAGTGGAGACGCTGAAAGAGTTTGAGGGTGCGTCATGGAATCCTCGAGGGAAATTCCTGGTCGTTGTAGCAGATAATGACGGAGTGTCTCCGAGGGAACTGGGCCAGCAGATATATGTGGAAATGTGGAAAGAACACAGTATTATTGACTGCACAATACTGACCGTTCTTCGTGATAAATATCTGCCGATAAATGAAAACATTACACTGATGGACCTAAATAGGACACTTTGGACCTGTACACAGGATTCCCATACCAACGTGGAAAATGTGGAGACGTTACAGACATCACTCTACTGGATCAGTGGCATCTGCAGAATGGAACGTTTAAAAACAACGCCAACTTATTCCCTCTGAAAACTCCAGACAACTTTCACGGCTGCCAAATAAGAGTTGGTAGTTTTGGAATACCACCGTATGTGATCTTAACAGGAAATAGCACAGACAGCGATGGCAATGTTGTGTACAACTTAAGTGGCTTAGCTGTACAGAACCTTCTTCTCGCCGTCGATACAATGAATGCCACAGTCGTGTTTCTTAAACCGTCTGTAAGTCTAACAATGGAAGACGCTTTATATGAAGGAGGGAATTTAGCGGCCGGGAGGTCTGATATTGTAATTGGAACACTGCCATTAATGGCAGTATCTGTGTCATCATGGTTTCAACCAACTATTCCTTATGAGTATGCTGCCGCTAAATGGTTCGTTCCTTGTCCGAAATCTGTCTCAAGAATGGAAAAGGTCTTGACGACGTACACATTACCCGTTTGGTTAACAATGGCCACTGTCCTCTTTCTAACAACTATAGTATGGTGGTGTTTAGCTAACTGGCGGCACAGTGCTTTGAAGGATTCACGGACATTCCAAACACTGTCTTACTGTTTATACAATTCTTGGGCTGTTTCTATTGGCGTTTCTGTTCCGAATATACCAAAAACCTGGAAGTTCCGTTTTCTTTTCATCCTTTACGTATGTTATTGTTTCGTTATGAGCACTGTGTTCCAGGCATTCTTCATATCTTATCTCGTTGAACCGGGATATGGAAAGCAATTTGAGACCTTCGACGAACTGCTACAGTCCAGCGTAGTTTATGGATACAATGATGCCATGGAAATAGGGATGGGTTTCACGTCCTACAAGGAACACCGGAGGTTCCCTTCCTGGAGGCGGCAGGACTGCAATGATATGAGGGAATGCATGGAACGCATTGCGAATCACTCTCAGTTGTGTACTATTAGTGTTCCACGGATTAGTGAGTACCTCGCCACTGAAATTGGTATTCAAGATGTCAGTAAATACCTGTGTACACTCGAAGAGAATTTGTTTGCAACTGGTGCGTTTCCGTGTTACGTAACGGAAGTCCGTTCTTGAACAGACTGAACATACTGACAAGGCACTCTCTGGAAGGAGGATTTCTGGGCCGATACTGGGAACAACTCATCTGGTCAGCGAAAATAGGAAGCAAGGCAAAATTTACTGATAATGAAAAATATTTGTATTTTGTATTTTCACTTTCTCACTTGAGCCCTGCATTCTGTATTCTGGCGTTTGGCTATGTGTTAAGTTCAGCTGTGTTTTTTGCCGAAATATTTGCCAAAAGGATTGCTAAGGTACAGAAATACGAGCTGGACTGAGGTTCTAAAGCGATGGTATTTTCAACCGAAAACAGCGATGTAGCCTACATGTCTCAGCATTCAGAAACTAATTTCTGCAACGCATAAATCAGTCTAGTTGAAAGATAGAGATATTTTGATTTTGTTTAAGTGTAATAAATAATACATACCTGAAAAAGGACTAAAGAAAATAAAATATATTAAAGATAAACAGCTTATTCATTGCCGTGAAGCAAAATTAAGATATTATACTCCATCCAATTTGTTCAAACTTGTCACATATATATGCTTATTCAGAGTCGAGTACTTTGGAGATTAAAGGTACAGTTTCACCCAAAACATGGATAATATAAACCCACGTTCATAGAAAGCTTAGTTCGAATCATGTCTTCAACCCGGAGTTCAGCAGATTAACAAATAATGACGTAAAAATTAACTTCAATCGTGCTGTTTACTAACTTTCCAACATCTAGACAGATTTAGTCACACCTGTATAAATTCCAGTGCAAGTCTCTCTCTCAACCAATTTATAGTGTACAAGAGGTGTTAGGGGCACGCGGTGGCGCAGTTGGTTGAGGAACTGCGCTACAAACCGGATCGTCACGGGTTCGATTCCCGATGGTGTCACTGGAATTCTTCATTGGCATCATCGTTCCGGTCGCACTATGGCCCTGGGGTCGACTCAGCCTCTAACAGAAATGAGTACCAGGAATCCTTACTGGGGGGTAAAGGCGGCCGGTGCGTAGGACTGACAACCTTGCCACCTTCATGTGCCGATTGTCTAAAAAATCTGGGAGCCTCCACCTCCTGGATCCCTAAGGGCCTGTCAAGGCCTGTAATGAGATTGCTTTACCTTTACAAGAGGTGTTAACAATTGCTCCGCAACTTATATACACGAAACTAATAATTATTCTTATACAAGTGCGCAAATTCGTAAGTAGTTGTCCATAAATATAAAAATGTATATGACATACAACGGTACTATTAAAATTCAAAAGAGAGAAGAAAGAAATGAATGAGCAACGAAAACCAAATTACGCTGAGAAAAGCGAGCACAACAGCTATTCAGTCCACCGCAAAATTCCGTATGTACGGCATGGCACTGAAGCCAGGCCTCCACCATGAGAGACAGACGACTAAGCGTCTAAGGCATGGCATGAGCATTCATTCAACATTTGAATGTTTGTGGGAAATTAAGCAGTAGGTGTCGCTGATATAGCTATGCCGCCATGTCCCGCACACCGCAGCGTTTGTACTCATATTAATTTGTTATTTGCGTGACTTCGCAGTCAACAGGTTGCCGCCACGTACGGTAAATATTTAAACTGACCTGTAATGTACCGCTGCTGAGGGCAGCTTACTGTCTCATGTCGCACGGGATGCGTGACTTCGAACAAGAAAGTGCTGTATTAGCACACTGAGATCTGGTGGTGGATAAATGTGGCAGATATCTCCAAGATTTGTTCATAATTTTATTTATGGCACGTTACGTACACATCTGGTATAGTATATATATATATAACTTGTATCTTACTCCAAATAAATGGCCAAATGAAGCGACAAATGTTTAAAACTTCCTGTTTTTTAATCACGTCTTTAGCAGACAAAATTCATAGCACTTTCTAATAAACCCAGAAGGCAGCCAACGCTGTAATACGAACCTGAACGCCTCCCACGTGTTGACATCACATTCTGTATGAAACGAGAAACACGTGTTACCAGTAAAGAGTAAGGCAACTACTAGGAAATGCCTAGGATTCCAGATTAAGCGGAGTTCTAAAATTAGTGTAACATGAGGCTTTATGTAAATATATATATTTATATTCACGTCCCATCATGGTGACCACGGTAGCAAAGGTAGCCATAGAACCATTGGTAACGCTGGTAGATATACAAATACAGTAACCACTAAATCAATAATAGTTTTACTATGCATGGTAAGAACGGCAAGAAAATGCAACAAAAGAAATATATGTAACGTTGGTAACATAGGCAACCACGGTAACGTAAGTAATCTACATACTTGTAAAGTCTTCATGTCCAGTGCTCATACTTTCATCCAATTTAACCCACAATATGAAATTTTACGAAAACCCGTCCACTGGAAGCGAAGATTTTTCATGCCAGCGGACGAAAGGACACGCCGGCAGAATGGAAGGAACTCTCTTCTCTCGACTATTTGGAAGCCACGCACGAACACTTCGAATGACGTCACTTTTCACTCACAGAACCAAATCTGATTCAGCTTTATTGTGCCTAACGATGCATATTTTGGCGGTAATGCACAGTTCAGCTTTGTTGCCTGCAAGATCTAATTTTTACGATGTGTCTCTATTTCGCTGAATACTGAAATGTTAGCTGTGCTAACGTAAATACAGTAAATTACCTCGAACTCAGACCCTCTTCACACGCCGCTTCCAAACATAATCACAAAAACTGAAATTGTGATCAAACGAATTTTTGCGACCTCGTCGGACAGATTCCATTGTTTTGTATTCCTTACGACGCAGCAGTGTATTTCGCGCTGTCCAATGACAGCAGTAGAAGATAAATACGTACAATTATGCACTCACAGTCCTAAACTCCGACCCTACAATTTATCGATTACTTTTCTGAAGCACGAATACGCATTCAGGGCGGTGACGAATATACAAACTGAAAACTGTACAATGAACAAAGACATATAGCTTCTGAAAAACGTAATGCCCTAAAACAAAGTCGCACGGCTTCCACATCCGTACTTATTGCTCAGATAAGTTTAGAAGTAGACAGCCAAGATGGTCAGTCCTAGAATGATGTTTGTATCACGTTTCATAAACATCTGTCAACATTTGCAGATATATTAGTGGCAGAGACATGCACAGGCAGACTTGAGGACGCCGTTAGCTTAATTCTCCAGGTACGTGCTGTGTTGTCGGCCTAAAGCTAAGGAGCTTCTTAAAGTAGATCTCAATGTCACACCTATGGATCTGTGTAGTCACGTTCGATAATCCGTGACACAGCGAAGATTTAGAGTAGAAACAAAAGACAATTTCCGTAATTTACAGCAAACTGACATGTTAAGATATGAACCCTCAGTTCATAAAGACGTAAACGGAATTTCCTTCAGAAAACAGCGCCCTGAACCTAATACAACTAGACATATTTATACAAAAGAATTTCATATGATTCCAACTTGTTGCGTGCCGCACAAAATTCAAACTAAAAGCAAAAGATACGTCTGTCGCGATTGTGACAATTATTGAAAACAGCAGAAAGGCGTACCTCTGTATTTCTACCGCACTGACGTGCAGTCTTCTAACGATTTTTACTCACATTTTAAATTATACGACTAATAAAGTCGACACACTCACAGCTGCAGGAGGAAGTGACATGTCTCGCATGTTGTTAAGCAAGATATTTATCGTCTCTGCAAACTGAGCTAACATCATACTCAAAGCAGTCCAATCGCACAGTTGTGACTACGCCCTCAACGGCGCCTTATCAATAGGTATTTCTACAGTGTCAGTTGCTGTCTAGACAGCATATTCACACGAAGTTACGCATTTATAACGCCTCCATCCGGTCTGCCCTAACGTACGCTGTGCCTGTATGGTGCTCCACCAGTAAGTCGAACTATCAAATTTTCCAAGTAGTGCAAAACAAGTGTTTACGTGTTATGTCTAACTCCCCGCGCAGCACACCCGTTCACCGTCTCCACACCTCCTTAGGTGTTGATTATATACATACGTATGTCCGCCATCTTGCCTCCAGGTTTATTTCCAAATGCCAGTCCCACCCCAATCCACTAATAGGAACCATAGGTCAATATACTATTCTTGATTTGCATACTATGTATAGACGTTATAAACATAAGTGGACAAAACATTTCTTGCTCTAACTTGAGCAAGCGGGGTTTTTCACCCACAGTTAAAGTTTTTTTGTTTTTCTCAACGTTGAGGACAGTGCGGGTGTCCCGCTTCTTGAAATCTCACCGAAGTTGGTGAATGGTACAACTTACAATCTGTATAGCTGATTATGTATACTGCCAAGGGAAATAAAGCTATAATTAAAAAAAGAAGACAGTATTAAGCCTTTTGCAAGTACTGTTCTAAAACCCACGCTAGGTTCTACATGTCAGGAAAGTAACAAATGAACATGTTTACTGAAGACTTATCGAACAAAACCTACATACTGCTCTTATACATTTATTCAACAAAAAAGGCGGTGTAGCTACACAACACTTAATGCTCTCAGTGCGTCAGAATATTATACAGGTAATCGACAGGGAGATTACGGAGTAGCA
The DNA here is from genome assembly GCA_021186555.1 of Reticulitermes speratus. Classification (NCBI taxonomy): domain Eukaryota; kingdom Metazoa; phylum Arthropoda; class Insecta; order Blattodea; family Rhinotermitidae; genus Reticulitermes; species Reticulitermes speratus. The sequence goes on from JAJKFL010000005.1 coordinate 47,440,710, forward strand.
ACTTGGATAGGATGTGGAACTGGCAGTTGTTTGACGTACAAGAAAACGTCTACAGGGCCCGACAAAATCACGAAATACATCACAAAATATGGTAGGTTTCCGGGCCGAGATAGAACCTGGAGCCTCCCAGACACAAAGAACAGCAGTAAGAGCAACCTCACTACTACGATCAATAACAACAGTATATAACAACGAACAAGTTTACAATCTGTAGGCTACTGTAAATTGTATCATATTTCCCAGTCATGATTCGTAGTTGTGTCTACATTTCAGGGGAGGAGGAATCTAAACAGGGCATTGCATAAATATGACGACGTTAGTCAGGACATTAATACTTAACTCAGTCACATAATTAGTATGATTTCAGAGCAACATTTCCTAGACTTCACATTTCAGGAACACTACTGAATGCCACTCACAGCGGCTGTGTTAACCTCTGAATGCACAGCACACCTGTTTGAGTACAGCTGATTCTTCTGTACGGAGGCTTCAGTATTCTCTGTTTTAAGCATGTGGTTTAAAAAATCTTTATGAAACTAAGATGACGGTGCAACATCTATTTCAGCCGTGGACACTGAAGGGTGTTTCGCGGCTTGACGTTACGCAATACGCAGCACAACAGGGCAAAGATGTAACAATAATAAAGAAACAAAGAAACTGAAGAGACGGCAGGCATCACAAAATGTCTTCTAAATTGCTATTTTTATGTGTATTGTTTGACAATACCCTCAACTGCTACGATTATATGGTGTCCGTGACAGATGAAGGAAAGAGCATGGAGCATTGGTGGAATAATATGACTATGGCAGAACCAAAGTAGTCGGATAGAAACCTGTCTCAGTGCTAAGTTGTGACCATAAATCACATAAGATAAGGATGGTTTAGAAACTGGGATTCCGTGGTAGAAATTCGGCGATTAACCGCCAGGGACACGGCACGACTCCGAAATGATATTGCAATTACTCATATTATTATAATTATTATATTCTTCATTATTGTCCTAAATAGACTAGCAATTTTCTATTTTTTACGACAGAACCCACATTTAACATTTATCTCCATGTAAAGTATGAAAGGCTTTTCCCGAGACGAATCTTAGATGGGGTTATAATCCATAAAGAAGCACGATTATAATTTTGTGCAAGAATAAAAAAATATGCGAAGCGATAAAAGGATATGCTATTGCCATTTGAAATTTTGACATCAAGTTTTGCAAAGTTTCAATTTTTGTTGCAAAACCAAAATACTGTCCCACAATAAAAGAGTCGGCAACTCTGCTGCAGTAAGCAGTACGCCTTGATACCGACCGACGGTGCGATACGGTTGTACTTCAAACAGAAACGTGAAGTCATGGTTACAACCATGACGAAAGAAGTGAAAATGTAAGTATATTACACAGAAAGGTAGCGCAGTGTACAGTTACAATGTAAATGTAAGTATATTACACAGAAAGGTAGCGCAGTGTACAGTTACAATATAAATGTAAGTATATTACACAGAAAGGTAGCGCAGTGTACAGTTACAATATAAATGTAAGTATATTACACAGAAAGTTAGCGCAGTGTACAGTTACAATACAAATGTAAGTATATTACACAGAAAGGTAGCGCAGTGTACAGTTACAATATAAATGTAAGTATATTAAACAGAAAGTTAGCGCAGTGTACAGTTACAATATAAATGTAAGTATATTACACAGAAAGGTAGCGCAGTGTACAGTTACAATGCGAATGTACCAGACTCAAAGGCGAAGACTAACACAGAAATAGGTCGTGCCATGGCTCTGGCGGTTAGTCGCCGGCCTCCCACCGCGGAGGCCTGGGTTCAATCACGGGTCAACCCATGTGGGATTTATGGGTGACAAAGTGGCACTGGGACAACTCTTTCACCGACTACCAGGTTTTTACCCAGTGAATTTCATTTCACCTGTGCTCCATTACTTGCAAAATAGAAAAAGCTGATCAATTTTCTCTTCATCTTAATCACAAGGGTTGAACAAGAAGCCTTAAGGCTGACGTGCGTCCACAGCTTCTGTTACGGGGCCCTTCTAAAACGAAATAACGACTGAAAGGCCATTGGCTCATAAACTAAGTAAGAGAGGGGTCATCCCCTGCACAAACGTGGAGTCACGGAAAAGCTGTATATATTGCAAACACAGTACTATACCTATAATGAAAAATGCAACTATGTAAATTTGTAAATAAGTTCTAAATATCTGACAAAGTCTTAAGAGATGAGAAACGACACGCAGGACCGCTGGTCATACAGGTAGCACAGTGACAATAAAGGTGCAAAGGACAAGACAAAAGAAAACATTTGGTAATGAGTCCATAAAGAGGCTGGACACCAAACATACCGAATGTCTGGACGTCAGTTATACAGTGACTTTGACTGACCTGGAGAAGGTATAAATCGGAAAGTGAAGTGCACTTCGTCAGACTCCCGATGAACTGCACTAAATATTCATGATATCTACTCATTATTAATAGGAGATGTGGTATCACTTGTCTCAAATACGAACGTTTGAACGGTAAACGGACACTAACATCTAGACACTTATTTCTGTGAATTGCAGATGGCGTCCATTCAACTGAAGAAACTGATCACACTGCTGCTGACTGCGATGTTAAGTTCCGTCGTTCCTGCAGCAGGAAATGCCCTTCTGACTGCCGAACAGCGACATACAGCTTTGTGTGTGCAGACGATCGCACACCACTATTTCAGTCATGGGAGATCCACCGTCGTCTCCATGCCACAAGATTTACGTAACAACAGTAGGCGGCCCCTGATTCAGTTCCCATACAGCGATGACTTACAGCTGGTGGACTTGGTGCTTCAGCACGTTCACGAGGGCACTTGTTGTCCAGTACAGATGCTGCCGCCGAAAACAGAGCTGAACACATTAGCTGAGATCAATTACAGCTACATTATTTTCATTTGGCGAGAGGAGGAAGACGAAGACATCATAGACATTCTTCATTCCCAAATGAGCTTCCTGAAAAATAGTGAACTTTTGCAATGGAATCCTCGAGGAAGGTTTCTTGTCGTGGTAACTGATCAAGACAGCAGTTCCCATCGGTCAGTGGCTCTCAAGATATATGAAACAATGTGGACAGAGTACTACATCGTTGACTCCTTAGTTCTTATCCCAGATTCTTCAGGAAATAGAACTGTGTTGAATTTGTACACTGGATTCCCATACCAAAAAGAAAACTGCGGAAAAGTGAAAGACGTTACTCTGGTGGATCAATGGGTACTCGAAAACAACGGTACATTCTCTAAAAAATCGAATTTGTTCCCCTCAAACATTCCAAATAATTTTCAAAACTGCGTTATTAAAGTATCGGCAATAGGATTCCATCCCTTTGTGAGTTTGATTAAAGAAGAGAGGAAAGAAGACGGCAGTACAGTGTATGAAGTACGAGGGTTGATAGTTGAGTATTTGCTGCTCTCGATGAAGAAAATGAACATGACGGTTGAGTTTCTTCAACCTTCACTAGACGTTTCATTTCAAGCAGCTGAGGCAGAAGCTACAAATTTAATGACCGGTATGGCTGACGTATTGGTCGGGATAGTTCCCATGATGCCAATATTAATTACAGAATGGTCTGAACCTTCTATACCGTACATTTCTAACGCGGCCAAATGGTTCGTGCCTTGTCCAAAACCTATTTCCAGGGTTGAAAGAATCGTGACCGTGTTGGATGCATTTGTCTGGCTAACAATGATAACTGTCTTCATTCTAACATCAGCATTGTTTTGGTGTTTAGCCAGGTACCCGGACCGAATGGTCCAAAACGAGTCAAAAAATTTGCAAACAATACAAAACCCTATGTACAATGCGTGGAGTATTCTTATTGGGGTATCGGTTCCGAAGATGCCCAGAACTTGGAAATTGAGAAACTTGTTTCTTATTTATATATCTTACTGTTTTGCTGTGAGCGCAGTGTTTCAAGCATATTTCATATCGTATCTTGTCGAACCTGGATATGAAAAGAAAATTGAAACTTTCCAAGAACTGTTAGATTCCAGTGTGAAATATGGATTCATTGGTGCTATTGAGTTCGGTATGTGGACAATGGAATATACGGACTACGACTTGTTCCCTCCTACACGCCGCGTAGACTGCGTTGATCTGAAAACCTGCATAAAACGAATGATGTCTGATGGCGACGTTGCTACTATTTCTGCCTCAATGTATGCCAAATACCTCGCGAATGAATTCGGACATCATGGTGAAATTAAGTCCCCTTGTTCTTTAGACGAGAATTTCATTTACGGAAGTGTTGTTGATTTGTTCAGTAAAGGAAATCCACTGCTGAGCCAACTTAACACTCTCATCAGACGATGTCTGGAAGGAGGACTTGTGGAAAGATATTGGGCACAACTGAACCACGAAGCTCATTTAAACAGCAAAACGAATTCTGACCAAGAGGGCAGTAGCATGTATTTTGTTATTACACTTTCGCACATGAAACCAGCATTCAGTATCCTTGGTTTTGGATATGTGTGCAGCACCATGGCGCTTCTCGCAGAATGCTTACACAGGCGCTTCAGTAAATGATGACACTACGTCCATGGAACACATCCGCCTTGAAGCACAAGATTAATCTGGAATGCACTCACCGCTCCGCTTCTCCCACTCTTCCATCGCAGTTGCGACATATCCATTTTGCTTTTTACCATGATTTTACATGTTTTAGAGCAGTTAGCAGTGGAAATGCGAGGGAAGTTTTTATGCCACATAGACGTGCCAGCACTACCTTTATAAAATACACCAAGCCGTTGCCAAATTCAAAGCAACTCATATGGCTTTAGGACCATGAACAATATGGCAACGTCCCTTCTGCCTGAAAGCAGCAAAGCACCCTGCCCAAACACAGACATTTCTACAGACACTGCGGTACTGTGTGACATCTGACGGTACAAAAACGGTGTTGCTGAAGATTCAGCTGTTCTGGAAGTTAACGCCGCGCCGATGGCTACTCAACAGGACGTAACATCCTACACGACTTGAAACCGCTTTGTAATTCCACGCCTTATAGACAGTCACGTTCTTCTAGCTCTCTCTAATATAGAGTGCTCTTACGATCTATAAAAGTTCTTACAATTCCGGGCGAGTTTGTATAGACTTCAAGGACTTCCTACCGAAAAACCATTTGCCAAAAACAAGCCCACATCTCCATGTGAACCTCAGTATTTTCCGTTTATGAGAAGCCCCTAAAATGATCCCCTTTTCGAAACACTCTGAGATACTTAGTAAAATATCATAATGAAGAGATGCAAAGGTCATTTTGTGGCTGGTTGTTGACAGTTATTTAATAATACGACGCTATGTGTTCCATGTACAAGTGTCAAGACAGGTGCATAGAATAAAACGTGTTGCCAGGATATGTTAAGGGCAAATTGTTTTGCGGCAATAGTGTATATCCTACTATACGAGGGCTGTCCAAAAAGTATCGACTATATTTTTTCCCGCGGTAAGTAATGGCAAAAGGGTGGGGAAACTGAGCGTAGTGGTAGAAGGGACTTTCATGCGTATGCGTGATTTTTTGCTGCCTCGCAACACCGCCGGATGCGTCTGTGGCTGCCAGATAGCGAAGTGGTGTAACACGTGTTCGTCGCATTCTCCTTTCGCTCAAGATGACAGAATGTTTGGAGCAGCGATACTGCATCAAGTTTTGTCAGAAACTTGGGGATACCCAAGCGGAAACAATCCGCAAAATTCAGCAGGCTTTCGGTGATGATGCAATGGGGTCACTCAAATTAAAGAGTGGTTCAAACGCTTTAAAGATGGCCGCATGTCGGCGGAAAGTGACCAGCGTTCCGGGAGACCGTAAACGAGCCGAAATGCTGATGTCATTGACAAAGTGCGGACATTGATAATGGAGGACCGTCGTTTGACCGTCCGGGTAATTGCTGATGAGGTTGGGATCAGCAGAGGTTCCGCAAACACGATTTTAACTCAGGATGTGCGCATGCGAAGAGTGGCGGCAAAATTTGTGCCCAAGCTGCTTTCGCCGGAGCAGCAACAACTCCGCCTTGAGGTCGCGCATGACATGCTGGAGTGCGCCAACAGGGATCCTGAGTTCCTGAAGACTGTGATCACTGGTGACGAGTCGTGGGTGTACGGATATGACCCGGAAACCAAGGTCCAGTCGTCACAATGGAAGCATCCAACATCCCCGAGGCCCAAAAAAGCACGACACGTTCGGAGCAATGTGAAGGTGATACTGACTGTTTTCTTCGATTACCGGGGTGTGTGCATCATGAGTACGCACCACTAGGCCAAACTGTTAATAATGAGTACTACCAAGAAGTCCTCCGTCATCTTCGTGATGCAGTTCGGCGCAAGAGACCGGAGCTGTGGGACGCACGCAACTGGCAGCTGCATCATGACAATGCCCCAGCTCATTCATCACACCTGATCCAGGGTTTCCTGGCTAAGCACGGCATTCCGCAAGTTCGCCAGGCTCCCTACTCTCCTGACATGGCTCCTTGTGATTTCTGGCTGTTCCCGAGATTGAAGACACCGCTAAAAGGCTCCCGTTTTGACAGCCGCGAGGACATCATACAGAACGCGACGGCACAGCCGCACACCATTCCAAAACAAGCCTTCCAGAATTGCTTCCAGCGATGGAAGGACCGCTGGGCTAAGTGTGTGGAGTCACAAGGGGCCTACTTTGAAGGGGATTAGGTATTGTAACCACCCAGATACAGAACATTTTTTTCCCGGCCCAAGGTCGGATATTTTTGGACAGACCTCGTACATGCAACTAGAACACGCATTCTAAAGCCACTTATTGATGATATCGCACTTGAAATGTTCATATGGTTCCCACGGAAAATAACGACAAACCGACAAACAAACAATTCCCCCACCTGAAGTAGCTAATTTAATTGTGGATGACGGGCAGCAACGAGAACGTTGCTATCTGAACCGTTCTAAACGAAATACGCAATATAAACACGACACGCTAATGGCTGCGTGACATACAGATAAGCCACATTCAAGAGACAGATTCTCCAGTCCTCTCCACACAGTGGTGTTATTATGGGTGTGTTAGACGGCTGGACTTCACTATGCACGGTGTTTTATCTCCGTGTAAATATCTTCCTGTTACGTCATTTCGTAAAATATTTCGTTATTGATAGTAAAATATCACATACTGCTTCAAGTAGATAACATTTCTGATTACTGGTTAATACTACCTTAAATAAAGACCAATGAAATGGACAGGGCATGTGGCACGTATGGGGACAGCAGAGGTGTACACAGGGTTTTGGTGGGGACACCTGATGGAAAGAGAGCACTTGGAAGGGCTAGGCATAGATGGAAGTATAATTTTAAAATGGATCTTGAAGAAGTGGGATGGGAAGACAGACTAGACTGCTCTGGTTCAGGATAGGGACAGGTGGCGGGAGCTTGTGAAAGCGGAAATGACATTTCGGGGTCTATAAAATGCGGGGAATTTCTTGACTAGATGAGGACCTGTTAGCTTCTCATGAAGGACTCTGCTCCATGGAGGTAGTTAGTTAGTTAGTTACTTACTTACTTAGATAGTTAGTTAGTCAGACAATATTATCACCCCATCCACGTTTCGATCGTCCAAGGAGACTGTTTCGTTCTCTTTAGTCCAATAACACCATGTACACATTTTTATACATCCATCGATAGGTTATAATTCCGAATTAACACAGAACACCAATACGAAATAGGCCCAATGTGTCGGTTTTAACTGACAGGGGTCTCAACGACGATACAAAAAATAACGATAAAGTATGCTTTACACAGAAATTTGGTTACGGATGTCATATAATTCTTCCAGCATCGTGACGTCTGAAACTTACGTCCGACGCATTATTTGAATGGTAAATTTAAACATCTACATCAGAGGTTTGCATACAGTTTCTTCCTAATCTTTCTTTCTGCTCGACATTTCTTCAGTTTTCGTAACTGTATGACTGATGTTCTCTTGCTTCCAGCACTGTACAGCAGTTATCTGCCCGCCTATTAACAGAACAAAGGCGATATACTGCACATGTCCTCGCAGTACTATAGTGTCCTGTCTCCATACAACTCCTCGCGTCTTCACGGCTCGCATTGTTCAGCCTGTAGCGGACGTTTCGGATACCGAGTAATAACATGCTGCCACCATGTTCACAGTTGAAAGAATTGTGTCCAGGATAAAGCTGAAATTATTACTGAATCCACCGTCGACTGAGAGCAGATCCTTCAGATCTAATTGTGGAGGCATGTTCCTCCGAAACGTCCTTATCATTGTACAACCAAACTCTGTTGAAACACAGAAGACTGTAATCTCAATTTATCCGGTCTTGTTAATACAATTATAAACAGCAAAGACATAAACACGAGAGCAGAACATGAATACTTTCCAACAACTTGTGTCCTGTCTTTATACAATATCGTCAGGAAGGACATTGCAGTACACTAATATAGATCTATTAGACTGCTACATGTTATCAATAATCTGTTCACATCATATCGGAGTACTGTTACGTATGATTTTGTTACCCAGTTTTATAATGAAACTGTATAAACTAAATACAAGGTAAGCAATGTCCACATAACGTAACATTGCGGAGCTTTGTCGTGATATTTATACCTCCTCGGCTATCCTAACAGCCTGATACCATTTCACTCGAAGAAAATGCTTTAATGGCGATACAATGTCGCTGGCAACAATAAAACTTGCTTAGGTCTTCAAGTAAAGTTTCCGATAATTATGACCAATTTTGACAACATTTGCATTTATTGAGCAGATTTTCATACAAGGTAGACATACGAAGTTTTACATATTCTTTTCCAGAATGAGCTGCGCTGATACATGCTGACGGATAGACAGACAGACAGACATGACGAAGGTAATAGGCGCTTTTCGATTTCTTGCGAAGACGCCTACAAACCGGTTATATATAAGTCTACACAGTATACTATATATCTACAGACGTACGATAATGTAGACTAGATTCATTTGGTGTAGACTAGGGTCCAGTACCGGGCTGTTGTGAACGCAGCATAATTAGCACTCGGACTGCACAGAACGCGCGGAATTCCTGATACGTCAGCTTCTCAAAACAAAACAAAGAAACATTCCTATAAGCAGAGAGAAGTCAATTCTCGCTGTTGAAAATATTCGCAATATCCCGACACGATCTCAAAAGCTTGACAGTGAAGAATATCCAACATGCACTGCTTTCATTTCAAGCAAGTGAAAGCACCCGTTTCAACTAAAATTGATAGCTTTTTTGCGTGAGTTATAATCTTTTTACCGCCAACGGGAATGGCATAGAGGGTTGCTTATGTACACAAAGGCTTGCTCATTCAGTTCGCTTCGATACACCATACTTGCCGTATACGCCATTCTTTCACAGGTATGACTGTTGCTACTTACGTAATAAAGTCTTTGTAACAGCTGCTTTTACTGAATTGAGATGGAAGTGTAAGACTAATTGTACTCGTGGCCACTGAAGAGGATTTCGCGTCTCATGTTATAGAATATGCAGTAGAACAGGGCAAAGATATGCCGATAGCAAAGAAAGAAACAGAACAGCACAAAATATGTTGTAGAATTTTATTTTTAAGTGTCTTATTTAATGATGCTGTCAACTAGCGTCGCTGATAGATGAAGGAATAAGCATGGATGTTGACTGAGGCAGAATAGAATTATTCGGAGAAAACCCAGTCTCGGTGCCACTTTACCACCATATATCCCATATGCAACGTCACTATTTGAAAACCGGGCCTCCGTGAAGACAGACCGGCGATTGAGCGCCTTTGGCACGGCACGGCAGGACCTCGAATTGTTATTATATGATTTATTATTTCCTTTCGGCCTCAATATGGCCCTGGAGTCGACTCAGACTTAAGAGATGAGTAACAGGGTACATCCTGGTGGGTAAAGGCGGTCGGTGCGTTGGATGACAACCTTACCAGCTTCATGTGCCGATTGTCTAGAAATTCTGGGAGCCTCAACCTGCTGGAACTCTCAGGGCCTGTACAGGGATTGCTTACTTTTGTGATTTATTATTATTATTATTTTATTATATCGCACGCATTTTTCACTTTCCGGAGCGCGCAATCTACTTCACGCACAGGCCTCCTTGTAACTACTGTCAATTTAATATCGTTACCTGCGACGACATGTTTCCATTTTGACCCTTCATATCTTCCAGCTTTCTTTGGTCTTTCTTTGCTGTAAATTAATTCCGATATATATTCTGCTCTACTGATGAACCTTCTGACCCACCACAGTGTCACTGTCGATTTTTGAGAATGTACCTCTCAGTGGTAATTTGGTGTGTGTGTGTTTTTTTAATATACATATATATATCGTTCTGGGCCGCTTCGATGAATGTTGAGGTCATTACCCTTTCTTAATGGGAACTGGAAGTGCAGGTATTCATTTCTTTGTGCCTTCATGAGAAAAGAGTTTCGCTCGCCGAAGTATAAAAATATGTTCCATAAATTTAAGCTGTAAACAGATTTAAAATGAAATGTCCTGATAAGATACGAGTACGATACGAGAGGCTACATACAGCCTACACGGAACAGGCCATGAATAAAAAAGTACTTCCATGACGTTCGTGACAAAAGCCATAAGGTAGCAACTAGGTGCTGTCCAAGCTTGATTAGTTTTATGAAATCCGAATAACCGAAGGTCTCTCTCTTTTATAAAGCAACTTTTGGACAGTTGCTGCTGGTCGCTCGGTCTGTGAACATTTCAATCATATTCAGGTAAGACCTACATATACACTAAAAGCAAAAGACATTTTCACACTTTATGTACTATCCCATTTACGGTTTTTTTAGTGTTTTATTTGACAACGGTGTTAATCCCTAAGAATATACACGTCGACAGTAGATGAATGTCATACAAGTATGAAGCATTCGTTTATTGACAGTGATAGGAAAAAACCGAGAACTGGTAGAAAGACGTAACCTAGGGCCACTTATCCACCAAAGACCCAAATTAACTGCAATTTTGTCGAACCGGAGCCTCCGCGGTAAGGAGCAGGAGACTACCCGCCTTATTTGCAGTACTTCATATGGTGAGTTTCTTTAAAGTGGCAATCAATTGATCAGTTGTATTCGTGTAGAGAATGCAACACTGCAGACACGTGAATTAAAAAAAAAACTTAGGAAAGGACTCTGACCTCATTACATGCACAGTTGCTAAAAGTGTGTGACAGACTGAAACAATTCTAAGAGACTGTAAAAAGGCCAGTATTACAGCCGCGATTTGAACTCTGAACGAACGAAGAACAGGATAAACAAATACATGAAACACCGGACCCAGACAGTCAGTGGATGAGCAACAACCAACAATCAGCAGTGCACTTCTTGTGACACTGAGCCATGACAGCGTGTCACAAGGCACGCACATAAGTTCTCAAACACTAAAAATAAAAAATCTCCTTTAGGTGGGCTGTACTTTGTTCCTAGAAATTTCTGCAGAAATGCAGTAACCACTTTCTGTCTCTCTCCGCCAAGCTTCACCATCTCTGTTGGTTCACACGTTGCCATAGATCAAAGCGCTGTTTGACCTAGAGATGAAAACTTGACTACAAACATGGCGACAGGAGCGTAGAAATTCGTGATTTCGGCTTGTAACGAAAACTGGTATCAGCGAACTGTGACATTGTGTACCTACACGCTATTGTGTTTTACGTCACGGAAAGTGACACAAAACCTTCGTCACCTACGGCACATACTTCAGTCACAAGCGGAAAATTGTGGCTGAACACAAAATGACAAATATCACTAAGAGCAGGTCGTGCCAAAACAGCAGACCCCGAACATATGCATTCACAGAAATACGGCAGGAAAAACCCGCTGCAACCTTCATCACAGACCAAAACACCAACATTCGGAAATTTACAAACTGACAGGGAAAACAATCTTATATGACAGCTGGAATTATTGACAGAATTATCTCCAAGAACGTTCTTTAAAACAGGAAAAATGATTAACAAATTTAGCATTAGACACAAAAGAAAATGTTATATGAAGCGAAATATGATCATTTCTGATTTGAATAAACTTCAAAACAGTACACGAGCATTTTAATATACGACACATTTCGCTGTTTTAACACGCATAGTATTCAGAAAAGTTCTAGATAGTCTCTAATGTTCATATGCTCGGGGCCATATTTTGGAAAAATCTACGAGAAACTTCAAAACTCTATGCGCCAAGAGGATGGAACGAAGCAACAGCCGATCAGAGGGCACATAATAAATACGTGACATAATTAAAAACATAAATGCCCGCGCTACTTGGCGTCTCGATGTATAGGCAACCCCTACACAGATGTATCGAATGATGCATTTGGACCAAAGGTTCAGATAGTACTACACTAATAAAGGTAAATTTCTCCCTAGAACAGGGCATGAAGGCCCAGAGGGTGAGTAGAGATATAGCTCTACTCTTTCTTTAACCCTGGCACTAGATGAAGGTGGGTGGTCAGCTTCACGCTCTGGCCGCTTTATCCCCGGGAAAGAGACCCGGCACCCCTTTTATAGGAGGCTGGGCGGGCCCCAGGCTGGTCTGAACGGCTGAGAAAAATCTCGCCCCCACCGGGAATCGATCCGCGGACCGTCCAGCCTGTAGCGAGTCGCTATACCTACTACGCTATCCCTGCCCCACTACACTAATAAGACATACACAATATTCACATACAAATACACTCAGTTGTTGTATGTGCATCCTGTACCACTCCCACAGTTCCTTACACTCCAAAATTACAACAAATGTCTCTACAGTAAATTCTTTGTACATACATCCTGACTTCAGTGTACAATGTATTAACTTGCTAGCAGGCATTACTAAGACACACAAAACAGTAAAATGCTCATTTAAGTGACAAACAATCATTCACCTCAAAAACAGCGATATTTCTTCAGTATCTCCTGTGTCTATGTCAAATGGTTCTCACTTCTAGATAATTAATTTTTGTCCATTCGTTGTGACCATAAATCCCATAAGATAAGGATGGTTTCGAATCTGGCCTTCCGTGGTAGAAATTAGGCGATTAACCGCCAGGGACACGGCACGACTTCGAACTGCTATTGCAATTACTCATATTATTATAATTATTATGTTCTTCATTATTGTCGTAAATAGACTAGTAATTTTCTATTTTTTACGACAGAACCACATTTAACATTTATCTCCATGTAAAGTATGAAAGGCTTTTCCCGAGACGAATCTAAAATGGGGTTATAATCCATAAAGAACACGATTATAATTTTGTGCAAGAATAAAAAAATATGCAAAGCCATAAAAGGATATGCTATTGCCATTTGAAATTTTGACATCAAAGTTTTGCCAAGTTTCAATTTGTGTTGCAAAACCAAAATACTGTCCCACAATAAAGTCGGCAACTCTGCTGCAGTAAGCAGTACGCCTTGATACCGACCGACGTGCGATCGGATGTACTTCAAACAGAAACGTGAAGTCATGGTTACAACCAATGACGAGAGAAGTGAAAATGTAAGTATATTACACAGAAAGGTAGCGCAGTGTACAGTTACAATGAAAATGTAAGTATATTACACAGAACGGTAGCGCAGTGTACAGTTACAATATAAATGTAAGTATATTACACAGAAAGGTAGCGCAGTGTACAGTTACAATGTAAATGTAACTATATTACACAGAACGGTAGCGCAGTGAACAGTTACAATGTAAATGTAAGTATATTACACAGAAAGGTAGCGCATTGTACAGTTACAATGTAAATGTAAGTATATTACACAGAAAGGTAGCGCAGTGTACAGTTACAATGTAAATGTAAGTATATTACACAGAAAGGTAGCGCAGTGTACAGTTACAATATAAATGTAAGTATATTACACAGAAAGGTAGCGCAGTGTACAGTTACAATATAAATGTAAGTATATTACACAGAAAGGTAGCGCAGTGTACAGTTACAATATAAATGTAAGTATATTACACAGAAAGGTAGCGCAGTGTACAGTTACAATGCGAATGTACCAGACTCAAAGGCGAAGACTAACACAAAATAGGTCGTGCCATGGCTCTGGCGGTTAGTCATTGGCCTCCCACCGCGGAGGCCTGGGTTCAATCACGGGTCAGCCCATGTGAGATTTGTGGGTGACAAGTGGCACTGGGACAAACTTTTCACCGACTACCAGGTTTCTTCCCAGTGAATTTCATTCCACCCGTGCTCCATTACTTGGAAAAAAGAAAAAGCTGATCAACTTTCTCTTCATCTTAATCACAAGGGTTGAACAAGAAGCCTTAAGGCTGACGTGCGTCCACAGCTTCTGTTACGGGGCCCTTCTAAAAAGAAATAAAGACTGAAAGGCCATTGGCGCATAAACAAGTAAGAGAGGCGTCATCCCCTGCACAAACTTGGAGTCACGGAAAAGCTGTATATATTGTATAAACAGTACTATGCTATAATCAAAAATGCAACTGTGTAAATTATAAAATATGTTCTAAATATCTGACAAAGACTTAGAGATGAGAAACGACACGCAGGACCGCTGGTCATACAGGTAGCACAGTGACAATAAAGGTGCAAAGGACAAGACAAAAGAAAACATTTGGTAATGAGTCCATAAAGAGGCCGGACATCAAACATATCCGAGTGACTGGACGTCAGTTATACAGTGACTTTGACTGACTTGGAGAAGGTATAAATCGGAAAGTGAAGTGCACTTCGTCAGACTCCCGATGAACTGCACTAAATATTCATGATATCTAACTCATATTAATAGGAGACGTGGTATCACTTGTCCCAAATACGAACGTTTGAACGGTAACGGACACTAACATCTAGGCGCGCTCTGTATTCACTGAAGAAATTGTTCTGTGAATGTTAAGTTCCTGTTCCTGCAGCAGGAAATGCCTTCTGACTGCGAACAGCGACATACGGCTTTGTGTGTGCAGACGATCGCACACCACTACTTCATCATGGGCGATCCACCGTCGTCTCCATGCCACAAGACTTACGTAACAACAGTAGGCGGCCCCTGATTCAGTTCCAATACAGCGATGATTTACAGCTGGTGGACTTGGTGCTTCAGCACGTTCACGAGGACACTTGTTGTCCAGTACAGATGCTGCCGTCAAAACCAAACCTGAACACATTAGCTGAAATCAATTACAGCTACATTATTTCATTGGCGAGAGGAGGAAGACGAAGACATCATAGACATTCTTCATTCCCAAATTAGCTTCCTGAAAAATAGTGAACTTTTGCAATGGAATCCTCGAGAAGGTTTCTTGTCGTGGTAACTGATCAAGACAGCAGTTCCCTTCGGTCAGTGGCTCTCAAGATATATCAAACAATGTGGACGGAGTACAACATCGTTGACACCGTAGTTCTTATCCCAGATTCTTCAGGAAATAGCACTGTGTTGAATTTGTACACTGGATTCCCATACCAAAACGAAAGCTGCGGAAAAGTGAAAGACGTTACTCTGGTGGATCAATGGTTACTCGAAAACAACGCACATTCTCTAAAAATCGAATTTTTCCCCTCAAACATTCCAAATAATTTTCAAAACTGCGTTATTAAAGTTCGGCAATAGGATTCCATCCCTTTGTGAGTTTGATTAAAGAAGAGAGGAAAGAAAACGGCAGTACAGTGTATGAAGTACGAGGGTTGATGGTTGAGTATTTGCTGCTCTCGATGAAGAAAATGAACATGACGGTTGAGTTTCTTCAACCTTCACTAGACGTTTCATTTCAAGCAGCTAAGGCAGAAGTTACAAAATTATTGACCCGTATGGCTGACGTAGTGGTCGGCAAGTTCCCCTGTTGCCAATAGTAATTACAGAATCGACTGAACCTTCTATACCGTACAATTTTAAGGTTCAAATGGTTCGTACCTTGTCCAAAACCTATTTCAAGGGTTGAAAGAATCGTGACCGTGTTCGTGCATCTGTCTGGCTAACAATGATAACTGTCTTCATTCTAACATCAGCATTGTTTTGGTGTTTAGCCAGGTACCCGGACCGAATGGTTCAAAACGAGTCAAAAATTTGCAGCAAACAATACAAAACCCTATGTACAATGCGTGGAGTATTCTTATTGGGGTATCGGTTCCTAAGATGCCCAGAACTTGGAAATTGAGAAACTTCTTTCTTATTTATATATCTTACTGTTTTGCTATGAGCACAGTGTTTCAAGCATATTTCATATCGTATCTTGTCGAACCTGGATATGAAAAGAAAATTGAAACTTTCCAAGAACTGTTAGATTCCAGTGTTAATTATGGATTCAATGCTGCTATTGAGATCGGTATGAACACAATGGAATATACGGACACGACTTGTTCCCTCCATACACGCCGCGAGACTGCTTCATCTGAAAACCTGCATAAAACGAATGATGTCTGATGGCGACGTTGCTACTATTTCTCCTCAATGTATGACAAATACCTTGCGAATGAATTCGGACATCATGGCGAAATTAAGTCCCTTGTTCTTTAGACGAGAATTTATTTCCGGAAGTAATGTTGCTTTGTTCAGTAAAGGAAATCCACTGCTCAGCCAACTTAACACTCTCATCAGACGATGTCTGGAAGGAGGACTTGTGGAAAGATATTGGGCACAACTGAACCACGAAGCACTTTTAAACAGCAAAATGAAATCTGACCAAGAGGGCAGTAGCATGTATTTTGTATTTACACTTTCGCACATGAAACCAGCATTCAGTATCCTTGGTTTTGGATATTTGTGCAGCACCATGGCGTTTCTCGCAGAATGCTTACACAGGCGCTTCAGTAAATGATGACACGACGTCCATGGAACACATCCGCCTTGAAGCACAAGATTAATCTGGAATGTACTTCACCGCTCCGTTTCTCCCACCTTCCATCGCAGTTGCTACATAGCCATTTTGCTTTTTACCATGATTCTACGTGTTTTAGAGCAGTTAGAAGTGTAAATGCGTGGGAAGTTTTTATGCCACATAGACGTGCCAGCACTGTCTTTAAGAAATACACTCTTACTAACTTAGCACAGAATAAGGAACTCAAAATATATTAAGTATATTGAAGATAATCTATCACCGTGAAGCAAGGTCAAAAATCATGATCTCTTTGAGTATTTTAAATTTCCACACGTGTGTACTTTTTTACGATTAATTTCTCTGAAGGCGAAAGAGTCATCTTCGTCCGAAATATGGATACGCTAACCCACAGTTTCTTAACAGGCGTATCGAGTCCGAGCTTGAAGCCAGAAGTCGCAGTTTAACCAATGAAAAAGGACAAATACTTAAGCTTAACAACATTTAATAAATCTGTGCTATTCCCTAACATTAGAACGTTCACTCAGAGTTAATCAGATCTGTATAACAATTAGCTAATTATCATGTGAACAAGACGTGTGAACAATTGCTCTGTAACTTAAATATTGCACCTGCTGATATTTATATGTGATTAGAAATATTAATAAATAGCTGTGCATAAGTTATAAATTTTATGTGACAAATATTCAGAAGTGCACTTTCTCGTATAGTGACACATATCACCATGCATTATTACTACACCTTCATTTCTAAAACAACACTCTGCATTTATGGGTTGGTATATTATATATTATATATATATATATATATATATAAAGGTACGCGGTGGAGCAGTTTGTTCAGGCTCTGCGCTACAACACGAAGGGTCATGGGTTTGATTCACGAAGGTTTCATTGGGATTTTTCATTGACTTCATCCTTCTGGCCGCATTTTGGTCCTGTGTTTGAATCAGCTTCTAACAGAAATGAGTATAATGAAAAATTCAAACCGTGTAAATTTGTAAATATGTTCTAAATATCTGACAAAGACTTAAGAGATGAGAAACGACACGCATGACCGCTGGTCATACAGGTAGCACAGTGACAATAAAGGTGCAAAGACAGAGAAAAGTAATATCTGGTCATGAGTCCATAAAGAGGCTGGACACCAAACATACCGAACGACTGGACGTCAGTTATACAGTGACTTTGACTGACTTGGAGAAGGTATAAATTCGAAAGTGAAGTGCACTTCGTCAGACTCCTGATGAACTGCACTAAATATTCATGATATCTGCTCATTATTAAAAGGAGATGTGGTATCACTTGTCTTCCTTTAGAAAACAGCGCCCTGCACTTAATACACCTAAACAAATTTATACAAAATAATTTCGTACGATTACAAATTGTTGCGTGCCGCAAACAACTCACAGTAAAAGCAAAACATATGCCTGTCGCGATTGTGAAAATTATCGAAAACAACAGAAAGGCGTATCTCTGTATTTCTACCGCACTGACGTGCAGCCTTCTAACGATTTTTACTCACATTTTAAATTATACGACTAATAAAGTCGACACACTCACAGCTGCAGGAGGAAGTGACATGTCTCGCCTGTTGTTAAGCAAGATACCTATCGTCTCTGCAAACTGAGCTAACATCATACTCACAGCAGTCCAATCGCACAGTTCTGACTACGCTCTCCACGGCTCCTTACCAACAGGTATTGCTACAGTGTCAGTTACTACCTAGATAGCATTAAGCCTTTTGCAAGTACTGTTCTAAAACCCACGCTAGGTTCTACATGTCAGGAAAATAACAAAGGAACATGTTTACTGAAGACTTAACGAACAAAACCTACATACTGCTCTTATACATTTATTCAACGAAAAAGGCGCTGTAGCTACACAACACTCAATGCTCTCAGTGCGTCAGAATATTATACAGGTAATAGACAGGGAGATTACGGAGTGGCAACTTGGATAGGATGTGAAACTGGCAGTTGTTTGACGTACAATTCGTCTACAGGGCCCGGAAAAATCACGAAATACCTAAGAAAATATGGACCGTTTCCGGGCCGAGATGTGAACTGGTGCCTCCAGACATAAAGAACAGCAGTAACAGCAACCTCACTACTACGATCAATGACAACAGTATATAACAACGAACAAGTTTAGAAGCTGTAGGCTACTGTACATTGTATCATATTTCCCAGTCATGATTCGTAGTTGTGTCTATATTTCAGGGGAGGAGGAATCTGAACACGGCATTGCATAAATAAGACGACGTTAGTCAGGACATTAATACTTAACTCAGTCACATAAAGAGTGAGATTTCTGCGCAACATTTCCTAGACTTCACATTTCACGCACACTACTGAATGCCGCTCACAGCGGCTGTGTTAGCCTCTGAATGCACAGCATACCTGTTTGAGTACCGCTGATTCTTCTGTTCGGAGGCTTCAGTATTCTCTGTTTTAAACATGTGGTTTAAAAAATCTTGATAGATCTAAGATGACAGTGCGCGGAGGCCCGATTTCGATCCCGGGTCTATTCCATGTGGGGTTTATGGTAGACAAAGTCGCATTGGGACAGGTTTTTCCCCGCGTACTTCGGTTTCCCCCTGTCAATTTCATTCCACCGGTGCTCCATTGCTTGGAAAAATAAAAGAAAAAACTGATCATCTTTCTGTTCATCTTCATGACAGGGTTGCACAAGAAGCCTTAAGGCTGCGGTGCGTCCGTAGCTTCTGCTGCGGGTCCCTTTTAAAAAAAAAAGACGACGGTGCAACATCTGTTTCAGCCGTGGACTCTGAAGGGTGTTTCGCGGCTTGAAGTTACGGAATATGCAGTACAATGTGGCAAAGATGTGACAATAATAACGAAAGAAACAAAATGAAGAGACAGCAGGCATTACAAAATGTCTTCTAAAATATGAGTGGATATATCAACCAACAACTGCACTAATTAAGTTGTATTTACACTTTACAATTGCCCTACATATGTTTCGGCCGCAAAGTGACCATCATCAGGGGCTCAGTACGCACGTAAGTGCACTTCACTTCACTTGTCCATTGTTTATTGGGTTATGCATGGGGGTTATTTTTTGTACGCTGTTCCACTATAGTGGTACTATTGA
Source organism: Reticulitermes speratus (assembly GCA_021186555.1). Classification (NCBI taxonomy): domain Eukaryota; kingdom Metazoa; phylum Arthropoda; class Insecta; order Blattodea; family Rhinotermitidae; genus Reticulitermes; species Reticulitermes speratus. The sequence goes on from JAJKFL010000005.1 coordinate 47,460,630, forward strand.
AGTTGTGTAATGTGATCGTAGGTAGATGTCATTTGTGTTCATTTGTATGTTTTGAATGTTTTGAAGTATGCTGCTGCCACTTGGTTATGTAAGTACTCACGTGTCCATTATCCGAACATCTGTATGTAAGCACATTGGGCACAGTCCACTATTTTAACGTTGTTTCGGGTTTTATTGCACTGCACTGCTGTGGTAGGAACTGTTGAGTTTTTCACTGTACTGCTATGGTATTGCTACGGTAGATGACACGGTCTCTATTCAAATAGTGCGTCGGTGGGCTAGGTGGTTTCCACGTGGAATCACAAAATGTCTTCTAAAATGTTATTTTATGTGTGTTGTTTAACAACACCCTCAACTGCTACGATTATATGGCGTCGGTGACAGATGAAGAAAAGAGCACATCGACACATCACAAAATGTCTTCTAAATGTTATTTTATGTGTGTTGTTGACAACACCCTCAACTGCTACGATTATATGGCGTCGGGGACAGATGAAGGAAAGAGCATGGAGCATTGGTGGAATAATATGACTATGGCAGAACCAAAGACGTCGGAGAGAAACCTGTCTCAGTGCTACTTTCTGACCATAAATCCCATATGGATACGGTTGGTTTCGAACCTGGGCTTCAGTGGTAGAAATTCGGCGATTAACCGCCTGTGACACAGCACGGCTTCGAACTGCTATTGCAATTACTCATTATATTATTATCATTATTATTATATTTACTATATTCTTCATTATCTCATAAAAGTTTCACTTTTCTCACTGGAGCGGGCAAACAGCTTCACGTGTGACCCATACTGTCAGTACTGCCAATTCAATGTCATTCTTCCTACGGTATATAATTGTTATTTTAACTGACCATATTTCCTACTCTGGTTTGGTCTTTGTTTCCATTAAATTCATTCCTTTACATACAGTGTTCTACTGATGAACCTGTCTGACCCGCCACACAGTCACTGTCACTTCAGAACTTACACCACAGTGATGATTTTTATACATATACATATATAATCTTTGGAGACGATTCGATAAGTATTGCTATCCTGGGCCGTTATTAGTGGGCTGCAGAGGGTAGATTGAAATTTCTTTTTGCTTTCAAGACAGCACCGACAGTTCGGGAGCGAAATATAGAAATGTTGTTTCATAAATTTAAGGTTTAATTAGATTTAAATTTAAGGTTGCTGGTATGACCGCACAATCTTGAACTGAAGAGACATACTAGGAAAGGACTCTGGCTTTATAACACGTAGAATTGTTAACTGTGTGTGACTGACTCAAACAACACTAAAAGACAGTAAAAAAGGCCTGTAACCCTGCCGCGATTTGAACTCTGGACCACCGAATACGACACACAAATACAGTATATTAAACAGCCGACTGAGACAGTCAGGGGATCAGCATTTATGTCAACCAGCAATCAGCAGTGCAATACGTGTGACACAGAGCCACGACAGCGTGTTATCATGCTGGCACAAATATTCTCAAAGAGTAAGACCAATAAATTCGGGGGTCGGTGGGTTGTACACTTAGTTACTGAAGTATCTGCAGATATGCAGTACCCACTTCCTCCGCCAAACTTCACCATCTCTCTGTTGGTTCACACGCTGCCAATAGATCATGACGCTGACGTGAGGCTGAGATCTTTATTACAAGCAGTTTGACAGGAGCCTAATTCCTCTGATCATTCTTGTACGACAAACTGATATCAGCGAAATGTGACCCAGGGTAGCTAAAAGTTATTGTGTTTTACAGCACGGAAAGTGCAACACGCATTTCGTCACCTGCGGCACGTACTTAATTAATATGCTGACTACCGTGGCTGAACAGTAAACGATAAATGTCACTACTGCAGTTCGTGCCAAAACAGCAGACACAAAACAAATTCATTTACAGAAATGTATACAGTGGAAAAGAAACCACTCCTAATTTCATCACACGGCCAGTATAAAGACACGTAGGAAACAAAAGGAGAAAAATATCATAGAATGAAGAGCGCCGGAAGACATGACAAAATTATCTCCGCAGACTTTCTGTAATATAGGAAATATGATTAACAAATTTTCCATTACACACAGGAGGAAATCGTTAATTAAAAAAAAATATTTAATATGGTTCCTTTCATTACGCTGCACATTACTAGGCCACATAAAACCGTCACATCCTCATTGCTCTGGGACAATCATTCATTCTTTTCACCCCAAAAATAGCGCTTTATCGTCCTGAACCTGCAAACAACAAACAAGGTGTTCTCACTTCTAAATAACTAATCTATGTCCTTCGTTACAGATGGCATTACAAAATAGCCTGAAGATGCAGGAGACATTCCTTACATTGATAGCGATCGCAATATCAGCTGTGATGGCAGACTGCAATAACTTACTTCCTGATAGGCATGATCAACAAATAGCTCTGTGTATACAGACAACTGTACACCAGTACTTCACAAGAGGGCGTACTATTCTTGTTTCTATGCCCAGTGATGAACAACCTACTGGAAGATCTCTTCATTCTCTCCCACCCTATGATAACAATCTTGCGCTGGTAAGTTTCACATTAACAAAGTTACATGACAATGTCAGCTGGCCACTTCGTTTGTTTCCACCAAAGATAACATTGCATGGATTGGTTGAGACAACTCACAGCTACATAATTTTCACATGGCAAGAACGTGAAGACACTGACGTTATGGAAACTCTTATAAGCCAAGTGGAGACGATGAAAGAGGTTGAGGGTGCGTCATGGAATCCTCGAGGGAAATTCCTGGTCGTTGTAGCTGATAATAACGGTGTTTCTCACAGGGAACTGGGCCTGCAGATATATGCGGAATTGTGGAAAGAACACAGTATTATTGACTGCACAATACTGACCGTCGTTCGTGATAAGTATCTGCCGATAAATGGAAAGCCTTACACTGGTGGACTGAAAAAGGACACTTTGGACCTGTTCACAGGATTCCCATACCAACGTGGAAAATGTGGAGACGTTACAGACATCACTCTACTGGATCAGTGGCATCTGCATAACGGAACGTTTATACACAACGCCAACTTATTCCCTCTGAAAATTCCAGACAATTTTTTCGGCTGCCAAATTAGAGTTGGTAGTTTTGGAATACCACCGTATGTGATCTTAACAGGAAGTACCACAGACAGCAATGGCAATGTTGTGTACAACTTAAGTGGCTTAGCTGTACAGAACCTTCTTCTCGCCGTCGATAAAATGAATGTCACAGTCGTGTTTCTAAAGCCGTCTATAAGTTTCGAAATAGAGGACGGTTGGCGTGAAGTAGGAAGCTTAGCGGCCGGGATGTCAGATATTATGATTGGTCCAGTGCTACTAGTACCAATGTTTGTATCATCAACATTTCAACCAAGTATTCCTTATGAGTATATTGCTATCAAGTGGTTCGTTCCTTGCCCGAAATCTGTCTCAAGAATAGAAAAGGTCATGACGACATACATATTAACCGTGTGGTTAACAATGGCCACTGTCCTCGTTCTAACAACTATAGTATGGTGGTGTTTAGCTAACTGGCGGCACAGTGCTTTGAAGGATTCACGGACATTCCAAACACTGTCTTACTGTTTATACTATGCTTGGGCTGCTTCCATGGGCGTCTCTGCTACGAATGTACCTAATACATGGAAGTTCCGATTTCTGTTCCTCCTTTACGTATGTTATTGTTTCGCTATGAGCACTGTGTTCCAGGCATTCTTCATATCTTATCTCGTTGAACCGGGATATGGAAAGAAACTTGAAACTTTTGACGAACTGTTAGACTCTACCGTGGCTTACGGATATAATGATGGATTGGAGTTTGAGATGACGAGTACGTCCTACGCGAAACATTTGAGATTTCCTTACTCGAGGCGTCAGGACTGCAATAATATGAGGGAATGCATGGAACGCATTGCGAATAACGCTCAATTGTGTATTCTAAGTGGTAAACGGTTTAGTGAGTACCTCGCCATTGAAATTGGTATTCAAGATGTCAATAAATACTTGTGTACCCTCGAACAGGATCTGTTTACAATGGGTCTCACTTCCGTGTTACGAAACGGCAGTCCTTTCTTAAACAGACTGAACGTACTGACAAGACGCTCTCAGGAAGGAGGACTTCTGGATCGATATTGGGCAAAACTCATCTGGGTAACTTATTTACGAAGCGAAATGAGAGTTGTCGATGATGAGAAAGATTTGTATTTTGTATTTTCACTTTCTAATTTGAGCCCTGCATTTTTTGTTCTCGCATTTGGCTACGTGTTCAGCTCAGTTGTGTTCTTTGCCGAAGTATTTCTCAAGTCGATTTCCAAACTACGGACCTGTGGCCTGGCCTGAACTGCCACACTGATGTTGCTTTGGACACAAAATAATCCACTATCTTATGGTGGTATGGTGTTTGAGTATGAAAACTCTTACGTAACTTAACAAAGATAAAGGAACTCAAAGTGCATTAAGTATATAGAAGATAATCCATGACCGTGGAACAAAGTTAAAAATCATGCTCTCTGTGAGTATTTCAAATTTGCCACATGTGTCTACTTTTTTACGATTAATTACTCTGAAGGCGAAAGATGCATCTTCGTCCGAAATATGGATACGCTAACCCATAGTTTCTTAACAGGCGTATTCGAGTCCGAGCTTGAAGCCAGAAGTCGGCAGATTAACCATTGAAAAACGAAGAAATACTTAAGGCTTAACAACATTTAATAAATCTGAGCTATTCCCTAAAATTAGAACGTTCACTCAGAGTTAATCAGATCTGTATAAATTTTAGCTAATTATCATGTGAACAAGACGTGTTAACAATTGCTCTGTAACTTAAATATATTCACCTGCTGATATTTATATGTAATTAGAAATATTAATAAATAGCTGTGCATAAGTTATAAATTTTATGTGATAAATATTCAGTAGTGCATTTCTCTTACAGTGACACATATCATTATGCATTATTACTACACCTTCATATTTAAAGCAACACACTGCATTTATGGTTCGTTATATATATATATATAAGGGTACGCGGTGGCGCAGTTTGTAGAGGCACTGCGCTACAAGCCGAAAGGTCGCGGGGTTGATGCCCGATGGGGTCATTAGGATTTTTCATTGACTTCATCCTTCCGGCCGCATTGTGGTCCTGGGGTTGACTCAGCTTCTAACAGAAATCAGTACCAGGAGTATGTCCTGGAAGGTAAAGGCGGCCGGCGCATAGGGCTGACAACCTTGCACCTTCTTGTGCCGATTGTCTAGAAATTCAGGGAGTCTCGATTTCCTGGGTCACTTAGGGCCTGTTCAGCCCTGTATAGGAAATGCTTTACCTTCATATATATATTTATTTACCTTTTTACATATATTTCGATTCAATGTTATTTGAACATCAACTGAATGGAATGAACTGTAAATGAATGAAACAATTTATTAATATGAAGCGTTGGTGCAATGACTCTAACAGAGACAGACCCAACTACTCGGAGAAAAACAAGATCAAGCACAACTTAGTCCGCCACAGACTTCATATGCCCAGCCTGGGAGTGAATCCTAGCCACCACGATGTGGGATTAGCGACTAACTGCCTGAGTCAGGACACGGACCAGAATCGCGTTGGCTTGGCCTTCTTAACATGAAGCCATGCTACATTTGGTAAAAACTGATGAATTACTTCAACAGATGAAACAGGGAAACAAGCACACCAGAAAAGGGTATCTAGCCTAAAGCAACAAAAGGATAACAAATTCAGTTTTTAAAGTGGTAATAATGGTACAAATAATGTAACCCTACATAACTCCACCATAAGAGTGTTCACTGAAACCTGCGAAGAATAGCTGAAATGTAAGCAAGGTGACTGGCTGTGTCAAAAAATCACACTTTACATACATAAGTGTCAAAGCGATTGTCAGATCGCAAACTGGAGGAAGCTGCGGGTGTCGAGCACTAATTATTTATTCGCTATTTCCACAACAAAACCTCAAGAAATGTTGAAGTCTTAGGTATGGATTTTACTTGTTTCAGATATAATGGTATCAAGACCCTGACGACTCATGACGTGATCTGCAGCGTCGTGACGCCTTTTAGTGTCAGAGAAACGTAAATGTCTCAGAGTACTGAAATTTCAATCATCGATTTGTTTCAAAATATTGCGTTTTGAGGAAACTGATATCGATAGGAGCACTTTATCGAACCGTAAGGAAGTATGTGTATATTCATCCGGTCTTCAACCCAGAGTTCATTAGATTAACAAAGAATGACGTCAAGATTAACTACAATTGTGCTGTTTTCTAATTTTGCAACATCCAAACAGAATTAGTAGAATATGTAAAAATGTCAGTGCAAGTTTCTTAGAAGTCTGCGAGACACTCCCAGCCACTTTATAAAGTCTACGGGACGTGTTAACGCTTGCTCTGCAACTTATATAGACGAAACGAAAAATTATTGTTATGCAAGTCCAAACTTCGTCAGTAGTTGCCCACAAATATAACAATTTATCTGATATACAATAGTGTTTTTAAAAATTCAAAAGAGTGAAGAAAGAAATGAATGAATGAGTGAATGAATGAATAAATAAATAAATTAATTAATTAAAGGATAAATGCATAAATGAATGACTGACTGAAGGTACGTACGAATAAATGAGTCAAGGGACATAAAGATTTTGTGGAAAAATACTGAGCAACGAAAACCGAATTACGCTGAGAAAAGCGTGCACAACAGCTATTCAGACCACTGCAAATTCCGTATGTGCCGCATGGCAATGAAGCCAGGCCTCCACCATGAGAGACAGACGACTAAACCTCTAAGGCATGGCATGAGCATTCATTCAACATTCGAATGTTTGTGGAAAATTACGCAGTAGCTGTCGCTGATGTAGCTATGCCGCCATGTCTCGCACACCGCAGCGTTTGTACTCATATTAATTTGTTATTTGCGTGACTTCGCAGTCAACACGTTTCCGCCACTTACGGTGAACATTTAAACTGACCTGTAATGTACCGCTGCTGAGGGCAGCTTACTGTCTCATATCGCACGGGATGCGTGACTTCGAACAAGAAAGTGCTTTATTAGCACACTGAGATCTGGTGGTGGATAAATGTGGCAGATATCTTCAAGATTTGTTCAATAATTTTATTTATGGCACGTTACGTACACATCTGTATAGTATATATATATATATATATATATAACTTGTATCTTCTCCAAATAAATGGCAAATGAAGCGACAAATGTTTAAAACTTCCTGTTCTTTAATCATGTCTTTAGCAGACAAAATTCATAACTTACTAATAAAACCAGAAGGCAGCCAACGCTGTAATACGAACCTAACGCTGTCCCCGGTTGACATCACATTCTTAAAACGAGAAACCGTGTCACCATAAAGAGTAAGGCAAATACTAGGAAATTCCTAGGATTCCAGATAAAGTTGGGTTCTAAAATTTGAATAACATGAGGCTTTATATAAATATAATATAAATATTATAATATCAACAGTCATCATCACGTACTTGGTAAACACGGTAGCAAAGATAGACCATAGAAATTGGTAACCTTGGTAAAAATATAATATAGTAACACAAAATGAAATGGTAACTTTAGACCTATGCATAAAACGGTAACAAAATACAACCAAAAAAATATTGTAAACGTTGGTAACATAGGCAACCACTGTAACGTAAGTAATCTACATACTTGTAAAGTCTTCATGTACTGTGCTTATACTTTCCGTCCAATTTAACCCACAATATGAAATTTCACGAAACCCGTCCACTGGAAGGAAGAGATTTCATGCCAGCGGACGAAGGACTGGCAGAATGGAAGGAACTCCTTGCTCTCGACTGTTTGAAGCCACGCACGAACACTTAAATGACGTCACTTTTCACTCACAGGCACCTAACTGTTTCAGCTTTATTGTGCCTAACGATCATATTTTGGAGGTAATGCACAGTTCAGCTTTTGCCTGCAAGACCTAATTTTTACGATGTGTCTCTATTTTGGCTGAATACTGAAATGTTAGCTGTGCTAACGTAAATACAGTAAATTACCTCGAACTCAGACCCTCTTCACACGCCGCTTCCAAATATAATCAACAAAAACTGAAATTGTATCAAACGAATTTTTGCGACCCGCGGACAGATTCCATTGTTTTGTATTCCTTATACGACGCAGCAGTGTATTTCGCGCTGTCTAATGACAGCAGTAGAAGTTAAATACGTACAATTATGCACTCACAGTACTAAACTCAGATCCTACAATTTATCGATTACTTTTCTTAAGCACGTTATACGCATTCAGGGCGGTGACGAATATACAAACTGAAAACTGTAGCAATGAACAAAGACATATAACTTCTGAAAAACGTAATGCCCTAATACAAAGTCGCACGGCTTCCAATCCGTACTTATTGCTCAGATAAGTTTAGAAGTAGACAGCCAAGATGGTCAGTCCTAGAATGATGTTTGTATCACGTTTCATAAACATCTGTCAACATTTGCAGATATGTTAGTGGCAGAGACATGCACAGGCAGACTTGAGGACGCCGTTAGCTTAATTCTCCAGGTACGTGCTGTGTTGTCGGCCTAAAGCTAAGGAGCTTTTTAAAGTGGATCTAATGTCACACCTATGGATCTGTGTAGTCACGTTCGATAATCCGTGACACAGCGAAGATTTAGAGTAGAAACAAAAGACAATTTCCGTTTACAGAAATGAGTAAGAATCATCAGTTCATAAAGAGTAAACGGAATTTCCTTCAGAAAACAGCGCCTGAACTTAATACAACTAAACAAATGTATACGAAACAATTTCGTATGAATTCCACACACTAAAAAAGTTGCGATGTGTTTCCCGTACCAAAATTCATACACTTAAATAACGCAAAAATAATACGTGACGTATCGAAGAAGTCCCGTGATAATTAATCGAAAACAGCACAGTAGAAGTGCGTAACCATACCTGAATATTTCTACCACCGGCACTGTCGTGCAGTGGATTATGAAAAACATACAAGAAATACGGGGTCAACCCCACCAGGGTCCGGAATACGGAGTAAACTTGATAAAACTGCAACAGAAAGTCACCGCATCCAGACTAAAATATGGCAGGTTTCCGGGCCGAGATGTGAACCTGGTGCCTCCCAGACATAAAGAACAGCAGTAACAGCAACCTCACTACTACGATCAATGACAACAGTATATAACAACAAAGAAGTTTACAAGCTGTAGGCTACTGTACATTGTATCATATTTCGCAGTCATGATTCGTAGTTGTGTCTATATTTCAGGGGAGGAGAATCTAAACACGGCATTGCATAAATATGACGACGTTAGTCAGGACATTAATACTTAGACTCAGTCACATAATTAGTAGATTTCAGCCAACATTTCCTAGATACATTCACATTTAACGCGGCTGTGTTAACCTCTGAATGCACATCATACAAGTTTGAGTACCGCTGATTCTTCTGTTCGGTGTTTGCTTTATAAGAAATCAGTGAAGTACTTACCCTGCTCAAACTTTAATGCCTACAATCAAACCTCCGTTGTATTTGGCATTTCAAATTACCCTATAGGCTCTCACGAAAGTAGTTTGTGAAACTCGATATGAACCTTCGTCAGTTGGAAGGCTTCAATATTCTCGCTGTTAATCGTGTGGTTTAATTAAGTCTTTAAGCAATTAAGATGCAAGTGGAACATTTATTTTAGCCGTGGACAGTGAAGGGTGTTTCGCGGCTTGACGTTACGGAATATGCAGTAAAACAGGGCAAAGATGAACCAATAATAAAGAAAGAACACAATAAAGATACGGCAGGCATCACAAAATATCGTCTAAAATGTTATTTTATGTGTGGTTTACGACTACAACTCTTCACATCTGCTACGATTAATATATATTTTCACTTCTTTCACTGGATCGGGCAAACTACTTCATGTTTGACCCATACTGTCACTACTGCCAATTCAATGTCATTCTCTCCTAAAGGCATATAATTTTATATTTTAAACTGACCATATTTCCTACTCTGGTTTGGTCTTTGTTTCCTGTAAATCAATTCCGTTACACACAGTGTTCTACTGATGAAACTGTCTGACCCGACACACAGTCACTGTCACTTCAGAACTTACACCACAGTGATGATTGTTATACATATACACATTTACGTTCTTTTGCGACGAATCGATATATATTGCTATCCTGGGCCCTTATTACCGGCAGTATTTTTGTATATGTAATCACTTATAGTGACGTTGTAACAACGTCGGCTCGATCTAAAGTTTGGATTCACATCCGGCGCTTTAGCTATGAAACCCCTTACCAAACACTTCAAAATGCCAATGTCAGAATCCACTGCGAAATATCGCAGCGCCGGCGTAATATCGACTCTCAAGTGTTAAATACGAGTAGTGTGTGTGATATCAGGAAGCCAGCGGTAGGAATCACAGATAGGCAGAATCGTAACTCAGTGCTCCTATTAGCTGATCATAAATTCTGTAATAAACAACTCACCTTATGAATGACCATAATAAACCCCACTGACTGAAGAATGAATTCATGAAACGTCTTATGCAGTGAACAGAAAGTTACATTATTTTTCAAGTTTTTTTCTCTTGTCTCATTAAATAAATACAAAAATACAGAAATTTTGACATCAAGTTTTGCCATGTTTCACTTTTTGTCACAAAGCCAATCAAAATGTCCCACAATAGAAGTGCAGTGGCCATATGCACACGTATGTACACAAACGACATTCACTCAGTTCCTCATTGTACCTTACTTGCTGCATGCGCCGTTGTTTCAGAGGTATGACACAATAATTTACGTTACAAATGGCAAACTATTTGACACAAGTTTTGCCATGTTTCAATTTTGTCTCAAAGCCAAACAAGGTGTCCCACAATAAAAGTGTCGGCAACTCCCTGCTGCAGTAAGCAGTACGCCTTGATACCGACCGACGGTGCGATACGGATGTACTTCAAACAGAAACGTAAAGTCATGGTTACAACCAATAACGAAAGACGTGTAAATGTAAGTATATTACACAGAAAGGTAGCACAGTGTACAGTTACAATGTAAATGTAACTATATTACACAGAAAGGTTAGCGCAGTGTATAGTTACAATGCAAATATACGAGACTCAAAAGCGAAGACTAACACAGAAATAGTCCGTGCCATAGCTCAGGCGGTTAGTCGCCGGCCTCCCACCGGGATTCCGGGTCAGTCCATGTGGGATTTGTGGTGGTCAAAGTGGCACTGGAACAGGGTTTTCCCCAAGTACTTTGGGATTCCCCAGTCAATTTTATTACACCGGTGCTCAATAACTTGGAAAAATAATAAAAAAAACAAACTGATAATCTTTCTCTTCATCTTTATCACAGGTTGCACAGCAAGCGTTTTAGGCTGAGGTAGCTTCTTCTGCGGGGCCCTTCTCCACACACACACAAAACACAGAAATAAGAGGCTCAAACTTTGCGGCTGGTCGCGCAACTGAACGGCCATTGGCGCATAAGCTATGTAAGAGAAGCGTCATCACCTGCACAAACCTGGAGTCAAAGAAACGCTGTACATATTACATAGCAGTACTATGCCTATAATGAAAAACGCAACTACGTAAATTTGTAAATATGTTCTAAATATCTGACAAAGACTTTGAGATGAGAAACGACACGCAGGACCGCTGGCATACACGTAGCACAGTGACAATAAAGTCTCGTCATATTTATCCATTATAGCAAAGTATTTATATTTATATTATTAAAGGACAGGATCAAATACGATCGCACAACTAATATACATAGAGAGCTGTCGAACAAAATCTTAATAACATTTAACATTTTATACTAATATCTATTCTTCATTTATAAAGCTTTAATTATTCAATTTTAATGAAATACCAAACAAGATAAGCTAACCACCATGAACAAGAAGATAAGTGATATTCAGTGATAGTGAATTTATGTTGTAAAAGTGAATTGGATGTACTGAAAATTATAAACTCTCTACGACACCCCTGAGGATGGAACAAGGAGTGCGGAAACATATGTAGGGACAAGCACACACTAAAATAGTGTATTGCATTTGTTAAAATTACACAATTAATTAATCTAGACGCTTGTTTCTGTGACTTGCAGATGGCGTCCAGTCAACTGAAGAAACTAATCACACTGCTGCTGACTGCGATGTTAAGTTCCGTCGTTCCTGCAGCAGGAAATCCCTTCTGACTGCCGAACAGCGACATACGCTTTGTGTGTGCAGACGATCGCACACCACTACTTCAATCATGGGCGATCCACCGTCGTCTCCATGCCACAAGAATTACGTAATAACAGCAGGCGGCCTCTGATTCAGTTCCAATACAGCGATGACTTGCAGCTGGTGGACTTGGTGCTTCAGCACGTTCACGAGGACACTTGTTGTCCAGTACAGATGCTGCCGCCGAAAACAGAGCTGAACATGTTAGCTGAGATCAATTACAGCTACATTATCTTCATCTGGAGAGAGGAGGAAGACGAAGACATCATAGACATTCTTTATTTCCAATTGATCTTCCTGAGAAATAGTGAACTTTTGCAATGGAATCCTCGAGGAAGGTTTGTTGTCGCGGTAACTGATCAAGACAGCAGTTCCCTTCGGTCCGTGGCTCTCAAGATATATGAAACAATGTGGACGGAGTACAACATCGTTGACACCGTAGTTCTTATCCCAGATTCTTCAGGAAATAGCACTGTGTTGAATTTGTACACTGGATTCCCATACCAAAACGAAAATTGCGGAAAAGTGAAAGACGTTACTCTGGTGGATCAATGGGTACTCGAAAACAAAGGTACATTCTCCAACAAATCGAATTTGTTCCCTCAAAAATTCCAAATAATTTTCAAAACTGCGTTATTAAAGTAACGACAATAGGATTTCATCCCTTTGTGAGTTTGATTAAAGAAGAGAGGAAAGAAGACGGCGGTACCGTGTATGAAGTACGAGGGTTCATAGTTGAGTATTTGCTGCTCTCGATGAAGAAAATGAACATGACGGTTGTGTTTCTTCGACCTTCACTAAAAGTTTCATTGCTGGAATTTACGGACCAAGCTACAAAATTAATGACCGGTATGGCTGACGCAGTAGTCGGCATAGTTCCGTTGTTGCCAATATTAATTAATGGATTGACTGAACCTTCTATACCGTACTATTCTGACGCGGTCAAATGATTTGTGCCTTGTCGAAAACATATTTCAAGGGTTGAAAAAATCGTGACCGTGTTCGATGCATCTGTCTGGCTAACAATGATAACCGTCTTCATTTTAACATCAGCATTGTTTTGGTGTTTAGCCAGGTACCCGGACCGAATGGTTCAAAAAGAGTCTAAAAATTTGCAAACAATACAAAACCCTATGTACAATGCGTGGAGTATTCTTATTGGGGTATCGGTTCCCCAGATGCCCAGAACTTGGAAATTGAGAATTTTTTTTCTTATTTATATATCTTACTGTTTTGCTATGAGCACAGTGTTTCAAGCATATTTCATATCGTATCTTGTCGAACCTGGATATGAAAAGAAAATTTTCCAAGAACTGTTAGATTCCAGTGTGAATTATGGATTCAATGCAGCTATAGAGTACGGTATGTGGACAATGGAATATACGGACTACGACTTGTTCCCTCCTACACGCCGCTTAGACTGCGTTGATCTGAAAACCTGCATAAAACGAATGATGTCTGATGGCGATGTTGCTACTATTTCTGCCCCAATGTATGCCAAATACCTCGCGAATGAATTCGGATATCATGGCGAAATTAAGTCCCTTTGTTCTTTAGACGAGAATTGCATTTACGGAAGTGGTGTTGCTTTGTTCATTAAAGGAAATCCACTGCTGAGCCAACTTAACACTCTCTTCAGACGATGTCTGGAAGGAGGACTTGTGGAAAGATATTGGGCACAACTGAACCACGAAGCTCTTTTAAACAGCAAAACGAATTCTGACCAAGAGGGCAGTAGCATGTATTTTGTATTTACACTTTCGCACATGAAACCAGCATTCAGTATCCTTGGTTTTGGATATGTGTGTAGCACCATGGCGCTTCTCGCAGAATGCTTACACAGGCGCTTCAGTAAATGATGACACGACGTCCATGGAACACATCCGCCTTGAAGCACAAGATTAATCTCGAATGTTCACAGCTCCGCTTCTCCCACTCTTCCATCGCAGTTGCTACATAGCCATTTTTCTTTTTACCATGATTTTACGTGTTTGAGAGCAGTTAGCAGTGTAAATGCGAGGGAAGTTTTTATGCCACATAGACGTGCCAGCACTTCCTTTATAAAATACACCAAGCCGTTGCCAAATTCAAAGCAACTCATATGGCTTTAGGACCATGAACAATATGGCTGAAGATTCAGCTGTTCTGGAAGTTAACGCTGCACCGATGGCTACTCAACAGGACGTAACCTCCTACACGACTTTAAACTCCTTTGTAATTCCACGCCTTATAGACAGTCACGTTCTTCTAGCTCTCTCTCATATAGAGTGCTCTTACGATCTATAAAACTTCTTACAATTTCGGGCAAGTTTGTATAGACTTCAAGGACTTCCTACCGAAAAACCATTTGACAAAAACAAGCCCACATCTCCATGTGAACCTCAGTATTTTCCGTTTATGAGAAGCCCCTAAAATGATCCCGTTTTCGAAACACTCTGAGATACTTAGTAAAATAACATAATAAAGAGATGCAAAGGTCATTTTGTGGCTGGTTCTTGACATGTATTTAATAATACGACGCTATATGTTCCATTGTACAAATGTCAAGACGGGTGCATAGAATAAAACGTGTTGCCAGGATATGTTAAGGGTAAATTGTTTTGCGGCAATAGTGTATATCCTACTATACATGCAATTAGAACACGCATTCTAAAGCCACTTATTGACGATATCGCACTTGAAATGTTCATATGGTTCCCATGGAAAATAACGATAAACCGACAAACAAACAATTCCCCCACCTGAAGTAGCTAATTTAATTGTGGATGACGGGCAGCAACGAGAACGTTGCTATCTGAACCGTTCTAAACGAAATACGCAATATAAACACGACACGCTAATGGCTGCGTGACATACAGATAAGCCACATTCAAGAGACAGATTTTCCAGTCCTCTCCACACAGTGGTGTTATTATGGGTGGGTAAGACTGCTGGACTTGACTATGCACGGTGTTTTATCTCCATGTAAATATCTTCCTGTTACGTCATTTCGTAAAATATTTCGTTATTGATAGTAAAATATCACATACTGCTTCAAGTAGATAACATTTCTGATTACTGTTTAATACTACCTAAAATCAAGACCAATGAGTTGGACAGGGCATGTGGCACGTATCGGGACAGCAGAGGTGTACACAGGGTTTTGGTGGAGACACCTGATGGAAAGAGAACATTTGGAAGGGCTAGGCATAGATGGAAGTATAATTTTAAAATGGATCTTGAAGAAGTGGGATGGGAAGACAGACTGGACTGCTCTGGTTCAGGATAGGGACAGCTGGCGGGAGCTTGTGAATGCGGTAATGACATTTCGGGTCTATAAAATGCGGGGAATTTCTTGACTAGCTGAGGACCTGTTAGCTTCTCAGGAGGGACTCTGCTCCATGGAGGTAGTTAGTTACTTAGTTAGATAGTTAGTTAGTCAATATTATCAACCCATCTATGTTTCGATCTTCCAAGGAGACTGTTTCGTTCTCTTTAGTCCAATAACACCATGTACACATTTTTATACATCCATCGATAGGTTTTAATTCCGAATTAACACAGAACACCAACACGAAATAGGCCCAATGTGTCGGTTTTAACTGACAGGGGTTTCAACGACGATAAAGAAATGACGATAAAGTATGCTTTACACAGAAATTTAGTTACGGATGTCATATAATTCTTCCAGCATCGTGACGTCTGAAACTTACGTCCGACGCATTATTTGAATGGTAAATTTAAACATCAACATCAGAGGTTTGCATACAGTTTCTTCCTAATCTTTCTTTCTGCTCGACATTTCTTCAGTTTTCGTAACTGTATGACTGATGTTCAGTTGCTTCCAGCACTGTACAGCAGTTATCTGCCCTCCTGTTAACAGAACAAAGGCGATATACTGCACATGTCCTCGCAGAACTATAGTGTCCTGTCTCCATACAACTCCTCGCGTCTTCACGGCCCGCAATGTTCAGCCTGTAGCGGACGTTTCGGATACCGAGTTACAACATGCTGCCACCATATTCACAGTTGAAAGAATTGTGTCCAGGATAAAGCTGAAATTATTACTGAATCCACCGTCGACTGGGAGCAGATCCTTGATCTAAATGTGGAGGCATGTTCCTCCGAAACGTCCTTATCATTGTACAACCAAACTCTGTTGAAACACAGAAGATTGTAATCTCAATTTATCCGGTCTTGTTAATACAATTATAAACAGCAAAGACATAAACACGAGGGCAGAACATGAATACTTTCCAACAACTTGTGTCCTGTCTTTATACAATATCGTCAGGAAGGACATTGCAGTACACTAATATAGATCTATTAGACTGCTACATGGTATCAATAATCTGTTCACATCATATCGGAGTACTGTTACGTATGATTTTGGTACCCAGTTTTATATTGAAACTGTATAAACTAAATACAAGGTAAGCAATGTCCACATAATGTAACATTGCGGAGCTTTCTCGTGATATTTATACCTCCTCGGCTATCCTAACAGCCTGATACCATTTCACTCGAAGAACCCGCTTTTATGGCGATACAATGTCGCTGGCAACAATAAAACTTGCTTAGGTCGTCAAGTAAAGTTCCCGATAATTATGACCAATTTTGACAACATTTGGATTTATAGATCAGATTTTCATACAAGGTAGATATACGAAGTATTACAGATTTTTTTCCAGAATGAGCTGCGCTGATACATGCGGACGGACAGACAGACAGACATGACGAAGGTAATAGGCGCTTTTCGATTTCTTGCGAAGACGCCTACAAACAGGTTATATATAAGTCTACACAGTATAATATATATCTACAGACGTACGATAATGTAGACTAGATTCATTTGGTGTAGACTAGGGTTCAGTACCGGGCTGTTGTGAAAGCAGCATAATTAACACTCGGACTGCACAGAACGCGCGGAATTCCTGATACGTCAGCTTCTCAAAACAAAACAAAAAAACATTCCTATAAGCAGAGAGAAGTCAATTCTCGCTGTTCAAAATAATCGCAATATCCCGACACGATCTCAAAAGCTTGACAGTGAAAAATATGCAACATGCACTGCTTTCATTTCAAGCACGTGAAAGCACCCGTTTCAACTAAAACTGATAGCTTGTTTGCGTGAGTTATAATCTTGTATCCGCCAACGGGAATGGCATAGAGGGTTGCGTATGTACACAAAGGCTTCCTCATTCAGTTCGCTTCTATACACCATACTTGACGTATACGCCATTCTTTCACAGGTATGACTGTTGCTACTTACGTAATAAAGCCTTTGTAACAGCTGCTTTACTGAATTGAGATGGAAGTGTAAGACTAAATATACTCGTGGCCACTGAAGAGGATTTCGCGTCTCAATGTTATTGAATGTGCAGTAGAACAGGGCAAAGATATGCCGATAGCAAAGAAAGAAACAGACAGCACAAAATATGTTGTAGAATGTTATTTTTAAGTATCTTATTTAATGATGCTGTCAACTAGCGTCGCTGATAGATGAAGGAATAAGCATGGATGTTGACTGAGGGCAGAATAGAATTATTCGGAGAAAACCCAGTCTCGGTGCCACTTTACCACCATATATCCCATGTGCAACCCCCCCCCCCCGAAGGTGTCTCCACTTTGTTGTAGTGGGGGGGCTTGCGTGGTCAAGGGATCCCGAGAGCTATGCCAGCGGTAGCTTTGCTACTGGTAGGGTCACCCATGCTGGACAGGTCGAAGGTGATGGCCCAGACTAAGAGAGACACCCTGGCCCTCCAGGTTGGGGGTTGGGCGTAAGGCTAACAACCTCACCCCATAAAAAAATCCAAATGTTAAAAAAACTGCAATGAAGCCTCGGAATCAGAAGATAGACAGTAGACGGACTGGCTACGGAAAAGGACAACGAGATAGGAAGCGGAGAGGAAGGAACGATGTTACCTTAGCCACATGGAATGTAAGAACACTGGGAAAACCAGGGGCCTTGAGAGCAGTGAAGGAGCAACTGAGCAAATATAATATAGATATAGCGGCCATTCAGGAAACCAAATGGGCAGGGAAGGGAATTTTTGGATCAGGAGAACACATAGTTTTGTACAGTGGAGGACAGCAGAAATATGGCGGGACAGGATTTATAGTTAAGAAGCAGCTTAAAAAAGATATACTAAACTTTCACCCCATAGATGAAAGAATGTGCTACATAAGGATAAAAGCAAAATTTTTTATGGTGACTCTATTTAATGTATATGCGCCAACAGAAGAGGCAGAAGGAACAGTCAAGGATGCGTTTTATAGCAAACTAGAAGAAGAATATAATAAAATACCAAAACATGACGTGAAGATTGTAATGGGAGACATGAATGCCAAAATTGGGAAAGAAAGGCAATATAGACAGACGAGAGGGAAAGAAAGTTTACATCGGGAAAGCAACGATAATGGACACAGATTAATAGACTTTGCAATCAGTAGAAACATGGTAGTTAAAAGTACGTGGAATCAAAGGAAAGATATACATAAAATGACATGGAGATCTCCGGATGGGAGCACATGCAATCAGATTGACCATGTAATAATAGAAGCAAGGCACGTTTCAGATATAATGGAAGTAAAAACATGCAGAGGTGCGGATGGAGATACCGACCATTTTATGGTTAAAATAAGATACAGACAAAGAATTGCTAGGTACAGAGAAGGAGGAAGAATGCAACAAGAAAGATATGACACCAGGAAATTACAAGACAGCGAAATACAGAAGACATACCAAGAAAAATTGAAGGAGAAGCTTGGGGAAGAGCCAGAGCGATGGGTAAACGGAGAGGTAGAGGATAAATGGGAAATATTGAAGAAATCAGTGATAAAAGCGGCCAGCGAAATAGTGGGGAAGGAAAGAAGGGAGGAGAAGAGGAAAGACTGGTTTGACGAGGAGTGCAGGAAGGTAATTGAGCAAAGAAATGAAGCTAGGAACAGAATGTTACAAAGGAAAACAAGAGCTACAGTAGAAGAGTATAGAGAAAAAAGAAGAGAGGCGGATAAAGAATGCAGGAAGAAGAAAAGGAAATATGAAAAAGAAAAATTGGAAGAAATAGAAGAGTTGGGGGAAAAGAAGGACATAAGGAAGTTTTATCAGAAAGTAAGGGAGGAGAAGAAAGGATTTCAACCTAGAAGTATATTTTGTAAGGATAGAGAAGGAAATATGATAGCAGGGAAAGAGGAAATGCTTAACAGATGGGCAGAATACTTCGAAGAATTACTGAATGGTGAAGGACGTGAGAGGATACAGGAAGAAAAGGGAGACGAAGACGAGGAAAGGGAAGGAGACGAGACGGATGACGAAATGAACGAGGAAGAGGCGGAGGAGGTAAAGAGAGAAGAAGTGCGGAAAGCAATAGCAAGATTGAAGAACAACAAAGCCCCAGGAGAAGACAACATACCTGCCGAATTGCTAAAGCATGGTGGACAAGAGGTAGAAGGAAAGGTGTATGAGTTAATAAAAGAGATATGGGACAAAGAGACAATGCCCAGAGACTGGACAATGGGAGTAATATGCCCAATACATAAGAAGAATGACAAATTAGTGTGTGATAACTATAGAGGTAACATGTTATTAAATACGGCGTACAAAGTTTTTGCTCAAGTATTGGCCGGGAGATTAGCACCAGAGACAGAGCCCCTTTTGGGGGAATATCAATGTGGTTTTAGGCCGCAAAGGTCAATGATGGATTCAATTTTTGTGGTGAGACAAGTTTTGGAGAAATGTTATGAATTTGACGTGGACATATACCAGTTGTACATTGACTTTAGGAAAGCATATGACAGTATCAAAAGGAATGAATTGAAGGAAACACTAAAACAGTTGGAAATACCGGGAAAACTGAGAAGGTTAGTGATGATGACAGTAAAAGAAACGGTAGGGAAGGTAAAGTTTAATGGGGACTTATCAAATACTTTCAAAATCAAAAGAGGACTTAGGCAAGGGGATGTACTGTCTCCATTGCTATTTAACTTGGTTCTGGAAAGAGTAATGAGGCAGATGCCAGGGAAACGAGGAGGTACAATATTCAATAGAACAACACAGTGGTTAGGGTATGCTGATGATGTGGAAATTATTGCACGAACTAAAAGAGACTTACAGGAATGTTATGTAGCTCTAGAAAGGAAAGCTGCAGAAATGGGACTGACTGTTAGTGAAAGTAAAACACAGTACATGTTACAAACCAGAAAAGGAAAGAGAAATGAAGAACAATTAATAATAAACGATAAGCGTTTTGGAAAAGTGAGGAGTGTCAACTACTTGGGTACCCTAATCACGGAAGAGAATACCATAACAGAGGAAATTAAGGCTAGAATGGCAGCTGGGAACAGAAGCTATTTTACACTGATGCACCTATTGAGGTCCAAAACTATCAGCAGGCACATGAAAATAAGTATATATCAAAGGATTATACGACCGGTCGTTACTTATGGAGCGGAAGCATGGACAATGACAAAGAAGGAGGAGGAGATGCTGAGAAGGTGGGAAAGGAAGATACTCAGGGGAATATATGGAGCAGTGAGGGAGGGAGAGGAATGGAGAATAAGAACAAATGGCGAAATACAACAGTTTATATCAGAAGCCGGACATAGTTGTGGAAATAAAAAGGGCAAGAATGAGATGGGCAGGGCATGTACAAAGAATGCCAGAAGAAAGAGTGGTAAAGAAAATGTTCACTGGACAACCAGGGGCAGCAGGAGGAAGGGGAGGCCCAGACTCACATGGGTGGACGATTTGGAGGAAGATCTGAAGAAAATAGGAATAAGAGGATGGAGAAGGATGGCGGAGGATAGAGAGGGATGGAGGCAGGCTATTGCAGAGGTCCAGGCCCTTCAAGGGCTGTAGCACCACAGATGATGATCCCATGTGCAACGTCACTATTTGAAAACCGGGCCTCCGTGAAGACAGACCGGCGATTGAGCGCCTTTGGCACGGCACGGCACGGCAGGAACTCGAATTGTTATTATGATTTATTATTTCCTTTCGGCCTCAATATGGCCTGGAGTCGAATCAGACTCCAAGAGAAATGAGTAATAGGGATACATCCTGGTGGGTAAAGGCGGTCGGTGCGTAGGGCTGACAACCTTACCAGCTTCATGTGCCGATTGTCTAGAAATTCTGGGAGCCTCAACCTACTGGAACTCACAGGGCCTGTACAGGAATAGCTTTACTTTTGTGATTTATTATTATTATTATTATTATTATTATCGCACGTATTTTTCACTTTCCGGAGCGCGCAATCTACTTCACGCACAGGCCTCCTTATAACTACTGTCAATTTAATATCGTTACCTGCGACGACATGTTTCCATTTTGAACCTTCGTATCTTCCACCTTTCTTTGGTCTTTCTTTGCTGTAAATTAATTCCGATATATATTCTGCTCTACTGATAAACCTTCAAACCCACCACAGTGTCACTGTCGATTTTTGAGAATGTACCTCTCAGTGGTAATTTGTTGTGTGTGTTTTTATATATACACATATACATATATACATCGTTTTGGGCCGCTTCGATGAATGTTGAGGTCATTACCCTTTCTTAATTGGAACTGGAAGTGCAGCTATTCATTTATTTGTGCCTTCGTGAGAAAAGAGTTTCGCTAGCCGAAGTATAAAAATATGTTTCATACATTTAAGCTGTCCTGATAAGATACGAGTACGATACGACAGGCTACATACAGCCTACACGGAACAGGCCATGAATAAAGATGTACTTCCATGACGTTCGTGACTAAAGCCATAATGTAGCAACTAGGTGCTGTCCAAGCTTGATTAGTTTTATGAAATCCGAATAACCGAAGGTCTATCTCTTTTGTAAAGCAACTTTTGGACAGTTGCTGCTGGTCGCTCGGTCTGTGAACATTTCAATCATATTCAGGTAAGACCTACATAAAAACTAAAAGCAAAAGACATTTTTCACACTTTATGTACTGTCCCATTTACGGTTTGTTTGGTGTTTTATTTGACAACGGTGTTCATTCCTAAGAATATACACGGTCGACAGTAGATGAATGTCATACAAGTATGAAGCATTCGTTTATTGACAGTGATAGGAAAAACCCGAGAACTGGTAGAAAGACGTAACCTAGGGCCACTTTATCCACCAAAGACCCAAATTAATTGCAATTTTGTCCAACCGGAGCCTCCGTGGTAAGGAGCAGGAGACTACCCGCCTTATTTGCAGTACTTCATATGGTGAGTTTGTTTAGAGTGGCAATCAATTGATCAGTTGTATTCGTGTAGAAAATGCAACACTGCAGACACGTGAATTCAAAAAAAAACTTAGGAAAGGACTCTGACCTCAGTACATGCACAGTTGCTAAAAGTGTGTGACAGACTGAAACAATTCTAAGAGACTGTAAAAAAGGCCAGTATTACAGCCGCGATTTGAACTCTGAACGAACGAACAGGATACACAAATACATGAAACACCGGACCCAGACAGTCAGTGGATAAGCAACAACCTACAATCAGTAGTGCACTTCTTGTGACACTGGGCCATGACAGCGTGTCACAAGGCACGCACATAAGTTCTCAAACACTAAAAATAAAAAAATCTGCTTTACGTGGGCTGTACTTTGTTCCTAGAAATTTGTGCAGAAATGCAGTAACCACTTTCTCTCTTCTCCACCAAGCTTCATCATCTATCTGTCGGTTCACACGTTGCCAATAGATCAAAGCGCTGTTTGACCTAGATGAAATCTGGCCTACAAACATGGCGACAGGAGCGTAAAAATTCGTGAAACGGGTTGTAACGAAAACTGGTATCAGCGAACTGTGACATTGTGTGCCTACACGCTATTGTGTTTTACGTCACGGAAAGTGACACAAAACCTTCGTCACCTAAGGCACACACTTCAGTCACAAGCGGAAAATTGTGGCTGAACACAAAATGACAAATATCACTAAGAGCAGGTCGTGCCAAAACAGCAGACCCAGAACATATGCATTCACAGAAATAAGGCGGGAAACCCCCGCTGCAAACTTCATCACAGATCAAAACACCAACAATCGGAAATTTACAAACTGACAGGGAAAACAATCTTATAAGACAACTGGAATTCTTGACAGAATTATCTCCGAAAACGTTCTTTAAAACAGGAAAAATGATTAACAAATTTAGCATTAGACACAAAAGAAAATGTTATATGAAGCGAAATATGATCATTTCTGATTTGAATAAAATTCAAAACAGTACACGAGCATTTTATATACGGCATATTTCGCTGTTTTAACACGCATAGTATTCAGAAAAGTTCAAGAGAGTCTCTAATGTTCATATGCTCGGGGCCATGTTTTTGGAAAAATCTACGAGAAACTTCAAAAATTTCTGCGCCAAGAGGATGGAACGAAGCAACAGCCGATCAGAGGGCACATAATAAATACGTGACATAATTAAAAACATAAATGCCCGCGCTAATTGGCGTCTCGATGTATAGGCAACCCCTACACAGATGTATCGAAATGATGCATTTGGACCAAAGGTTCAGATAGTACTACACTAATAAAGGTAAATTTCTCCCTAGAACAGGGCATGAAGGCCCAGAGGGTGAGTAGAGATACAGCTCTACTCTTTCTTTAACCCTGGCGCTAGATGAGGGTGGATGGTCAGCTTCACGCTCTGGCCGCTTTATCCCCGGGAAAGAGACCCGGCACCCCTTTTATAGGAGGCAGGGCGGGCATCAGGGCTGGTCTGAACGGCTGAGAAAAATCTCGCCACCACCGGGAATCGATCCGCGAACCGTCCAGCCTGTAGCGAGTCGCTATACATACTACGCTATCCCTGCCCCACTACACTAATAAGACATACACAATATTCACATACAAATACAATCACGTTGTTGATGTGCATCCTGTACCACTGCACATTCCTTACACTCCAAAATTACAACAAATGTCTCTACAGTGATTCTTTGTACATACATCCTCACTTCAGTGTACAATGTATTAACTTGCTAGCAGGCATTACTAAGACACACAAAACAGTAAAATGCTCATTTAAGTGACAAACAACTCATTCACCTAAAAAACAGCGATATTTCTTCAGTATCTCCTGTGTCTATATGAAATGTTCTCACTTCTAGTTAATTAATTTTTGTCCATTCGTTGTGACCATAAATCCCAAAAGATAAGGATGGTTTCGAATCTGGGCTTCCGTGGTAGAAATTAGGCGATTAACCGCCAGGGACACGGCACGACTCCGAGCTGCTATTGCAATTACTCATATTATTATAATTATTATGTTCTTAATTATTGTCGTAAATAGACTAGTAATTTTCTATTTCTTACAACATAACCCACATTTAAGATTTATCTCCATGTAAAGTATGAAATGCTTTTCCCGAGACGAATCTAAAATGGGGTTATAATCCATAAAGAAGCACCATTATAATTTTGTGCAAGAATAAAGAGATATGCGAAGCGATAAAGTATATGCTATTGCCATTTGAAATTTTGACATCAAGTTTTGCCAAGTTTCAATTTTTGTTGCAAAACCAAAATAATGTCCCACAATAAAAGTGTCGGCAACTCCCTGCTGCAGTAAGCAGTACGCCTTTATACCGACCGACGGTGCGATACGGATGTACTTCAAACAGAAACGTGAATTCATGGTTACAACCAATGACGAAAGAAGTGAAAATGTAAGTATATTACACAGAAAGGTAGCGCAGTGTACAGTTACAATATAAATGTAAGTATATTACACAGAAAGGTAGCGCAGTGTACAGTTACAATATAAATGTAAGTATATTACACAGAACGGTAGAGCAGTGTACAGTTACAATATAAATGTAAGTATATTACACAGAAAGGTAGCGCAGTGTACAGTTACAATATAAATGTAAGTATATTACACAGAAAGGTAGCGCAGTGTACAGTTACAATATAAATGTAAGTATATTACACAGAAAGGTAGCGCAGTGTACAGTTACAATATAAATGTAAGTATATTACACAGAAAGGTAGCGCAGTGTACAGTTACAATATAAATGTAAGTATAATACACAGAAAGGTAGCGTAGTGTACAGTTACAATATAAATGTAAGTATATTACACAGAAAGGTAGCGCAGTGTACAGTTACAATATAAATGTAAGTATATTACACAGAAAGGTAGCGCAGTGTATAGTTACAATATAAATGTAAGTATATTACACAGAAAGGTAGCGCAGTGTACAGTTACAATATAAATGTAAGTATATTACACAGAAAGGTAGCGCAGTGTACAGTTACAATATAAATGTAAGTATATTACACAGAAAGGTAGCGCAGTGTACAATTACAATGCGAATGTACCAGACTCAAAGGCGAAGACTAACACAGAAATATGTCGTGCCATGGCTCTGGCGGTTAGTCGCCGGCCTCCCACCGTGGAGGACTAAGTTCAATCACGGGTCAGCCAATGTGGTATATGTGGGTTACAAAGTGGAACTGGGACAACTTTTTCACCGACTACCAGGTTTTTCCCCAGTGAATTTCATTCCACCTTTGCTCCATTACTTGGAAAAAAGAAAAAGCTGATCAACTTTCTCTTCGTCTTAATCACAAGGGTTGAACAATAAGCCTTAAGGCTGACGTGCGTCCATAGCTTCTGTTACGGGGCCCTTCTAAAAAAATAACGACTGAAAGGTCATTGGCACATAAACTAAGTAACAGAGGCGTCATCACCTGCACAAACGTGGAGTCACGGAAAAGCTGTATATATTGCATGAAGAGTACTATGCCTATAATTAAAAGTGCAACTGTGTAAATTTGAAAATATGTTCTAAATATCTGACAAAGACTTAAGAGATGAGAAACGACACGCAGGACCGCTGGTCATACAGGTAGCACAGTGACAATAAAGGTGCAAAGGTCAAGAAAAAAGAAAACATTTGGTAATGAGTCCATAAAGAGGCTGGAAACCAAACCTAACGAGTGACTGGACGTCAGTTATATTTTGACATTGACTGACTTGGAGAAGGTATAAATCGGAAAGTGAAGTGCACTTCGTCAGACTCCCGATGAAATGCACTAAATATTCATGATATCTGCTCATTATTATTAGGAGATGTGGTATCACTTGTCTCAAATACGAACGTTTGAACGGTAACGGACAGTAACATCTAGGTGCTTGTTTCTGTGAATTGCAGATGGCGTCCATTCAACTGAAGAAACTGATCAAACTGCTGCTGACTGCAATGCTAAGTTCCGTCGTTCCTGCAGCAGGAAATGCCCTTCTGACTGCCGAACAGCGACATACGGCTTTGTGTGTACAGACGATCGCACACCACTACTTCAATCATGGGCGAACCACCGTCGTCTCCATGCCACAAAACTTACGTAACAACAGTAGGCGGCCCCTGATTCAGTTCCAATACAGCGATGACTTACAGCTGGTGGACTTGGTGCTTCAGCACGTTCACGAGGACACTTGTTGTCCAGTACAGATGCTGCCGTCAGAACCAAAGGTGATCACATTAGCTGAGATCAATTACAGCTACATTATCTTCATCTGGCGAGAGGAGGAAGAAGAAGACATCATAGACATTCTTCATTCCCAAATTAGCTTCCAGAAAGATAGTGAACTTTTGCAATGGAATCCTCTAGGAAGGTTTGTTGTCGTGATAACTGACCAAGAGAGCAGTTCCCTTCGGTCCGTGGCTCTCAATATATATGAAACAATGTGGACAGAGTACAACATCGTTGACACCGTAGTTCTTATCCCAGATTCTTCAGGAAATAGCACTGTGTTGAATTTGTACACTGGATTCCCATACCAAAACGAAAATTGCGGAAAAGTGAAAGACGTTACTCTGGTGGATCAATGGGTACTCGAAAACAACGGCACATTCTCTAAAAAATCGAATTTGTTCCCCTCAAACATTCCAAATAATTTTCAAAACTGCGTTATTAAAGTATCGGCAATAGGATTCCATCCCTTTGTGAGTTTGATTAAAGAAGAGAGGAAAGAAGACGGCAGTACAGTGTATGAAGTACGAGGGTTGATAGTTGAGTATTTGCTGCTTTCGATGAAGAAAATGAACATAACGGTTGAGTTTCTTCAACCTTCACTAGACATTTCATTTCAAGCAGCTTGGCAGAATTTACCAAAATTAATGACCGGTATGGCTGACGTATTGGTCGGCATAGTTCCCCTGTTGCCAATATTAATTACAGCATCGACTGAAACTTCTATACCATACATTTCTGACGCGGCCAAATGGTTCGTACCTTGCCCCAAACCTATTTCAAGGATTGAAAGAATCGTGACCGTGTTCGATGCATTTGTCTGGCTAACAATGATAACTGTCTTCATTCTAACATCAGCATTGTTTTGGTGTTTAACCAGGTACCCGGACCGAATGGTTCAAAACGAGTCAAAAAATTTGCAGCAAACAATACAAAACCCTATGTACAATGCGTGGAGTATTTTTATTGGGGTATCGGTTCCCCAGATGCCCAGAACTTGGAAATTGAGAAACTTCTTTCTTATTTATATATCTTACTGTTTTGTTATAAGCACAGTGTTTCAAGCATATTTCATATCGTATCTTGTCGAACCTGGATATGAAAAGAAAATTGAAACTTTCCAAGAACTGTTAGATTCCAGTGTGAATTATGGATTCAATGCTGCTGTTGAGTTCGGTATGTGGACAATGGAATATACGGACCACGACTTGTTCCCTTCTACACGCCGCGTAGATGCGTTTATCTGAAATCCTGCATAAAACGAATGATGTCTGATGGCGATGTTGCTACTATTTCTGCCCAATGTATGCCAAATACCTCGCGAATGAATTCGGACAGCATGGCGAAATTAAGTCCCCTTGTTCTTTAGACGAGAATTTCATTTACGGAAGTGTTGTTGCTTTGTTCCGTAAAGGAAATCCACTGCTGAGCCAACTTAACACTCTCTTCAGACGATGTCTTGAAGGAGGACTTGTGGAAAGATATTGGGCACAACTGAACCACGAAGCTCTTTTAAACAGCAAAACGAAATCTGACCAAGAGAGAAGTAGCATGTATTTTGTATTTACACTTTCGCACATGAAACCAGCATTCAGTATCCTTGGTTTTGGATATGTGTGCAGCACCATGGCGCTTCTCGCAGAATGCTTACACAGGCGCTTCAGTAAATGATGACACGACGTCCATGGAACACATCCGCCTTGAAGCACAAGATTAATCTCGAATGTACTCACCGCTCCGCTTCTCCCACTCTTCCATCGCAGTTGCTACATAGCAATTTTGCTTTTTACCATGATTCTACGTGTTTTAGAGCAGTTAGCAGTGTAAATGCGTGGGGAGTTTTTACGCCACATAGACCTAACAGCACTGTCTTTAAGAAATACACTCTGAAGTAACTTAGCACAGATTCAGGAACTCAAAATATATTAAGTATATTGAAGATAATCTATCACCGTGAAGCAAGGTTAAAAATCATGATCTCTTTAAGTATTTTAAATTTGCAACATGTGTGTACTTTTTTACGATTAATTTCTCTGAAGGCGAAAGAGGCATCTTCGTCCGAAATATGGATACGCTAACCCACAGTTTCTTAACAGGCGTATTCGAGTCCGAGCTTGAAGCCAGAAGTCGCAGATTTAACCAATGAAAAAGGACAAAATACTTAACGCTTAACAACATTTAATAAATCTGTGCTATTCCCTAACATTAGAACGTTCACTCAGAGTTAATCAGATCTGTATAACATTAGCTAATTATCATGTGAACAAGACGTGTGAACAATTGCTCTGTAACTTAAATATTGCACCTGCTGATATTTATATGTGATTAGAAATATTAATAAATAGCTGTGCATAAGTTATAAATTTTATGTGACAAATATTCAGAAGTGCACTTTCTCGTATAGTGACACATATCACCATGCATTATTACTACACCTTCATTTCTAAAACAACACTCTGCATTTATGGGTTGGTATATTATATATATATATATATAATATATATATATAAAGGTACGCGGTGGAGCAGTTTGTTCAGGCTCTGCGCTACAACACGAAGGGTCATGGGTTTGATTCACGAAGGTTTCATTGGGATTTTCATTGACTTCATCCTTCTGGCCGCATTTTGGTCCTGTGTTTGACTCAGCTTCTACAGAAATGAGTATAATGAAAAATTCAACGTGTAAATTTGTAAATATGTTCTAAATATCTGACAAAGACTTAAGAGATGAGAAACGACACGCAGGACCGCTGGTCATACAGGTAGCACAGTGACAATAAAGGTGCAAAGGCTAGAGAAAAGAATATCTGGTCATGAGTCCATAAAGAGGCTGGACACCAAACATACCGAACGACTGGACGTCAGTTATACAGTGACTTTGACTGACTTGGAGAAGGTATAAATTCGAAAGTGAAGTGCACTTCGTCAGACTCCTGATGAACTGCACTAAATATTCATGATATCTGCTCATTATTAAAAGGAGATGTGGTATCACTTGTCTTCCTTTAGAAAACAGCGCCCTGCACTTAATACACCTAAACAAATTTATACAAAATAATTTCGTACGATTACAAATTTTGCGTGCCGCAAACAACTCACAGTAAAAGCAAAACATATGCCTGTCGCGATTGTGAAAATTATCGAAAACAACAGAAAGGCGTACTCTGTATTTCTACCGCACTGACGTGCAGCCTTCTAACGATTTTTACTCACATTTTAAATTATACGACTAATAAAGTCGACACACTCACAGCTGCAGGAGGAAGTGACATGTCTCGCCTGTTGTTAAGCAAGATACCTATCGTCTCTGCAAACTGAGCTAACATCATACTCACAGCAGTCCAATCGCACAGTTGTGACTACGCTCTCCACGGCTCCTTACCAACAGGTATTGCTACAGTGTCAGTTACTACCTACACAGCATTAAGCCTTTTGCAAGTACTGTTCTAAAACCCACGCTAGGTTCTACATGTCGGGAAAAATAACAAAGGAACATGTTTACTGAAGACTTAACGAACAAAACCTACATACTGCTCTTATAGATTTATTCAACGAAAAAGGCGCTGTAGCTACACAACACTCAATGCTCTCAGTGCGTCAGAATATTATACAGGTAATAGACAGGGAGATTACGGAGTGGCAACTTGGATAGGATGTGAAACTGGCAGTTGTTTGACGTACACAATTCGTCTACAGGGCCCGGAAAAATCACGAAATACCTAAAAATATGGCCGTTTCCGGGCCGAGATGTGAACGTGGTGCCTCCAGACATAAAGAACAGCAGTAACAGCAACCTCACTACTACGATCAATGACAACAGTATATAACAACGAACAAGTTTAGAAGCTGTAGGCTACTGTACATTGTATCATATTTCCCAGTCATGATTCGTAGTTGTGTCTAATTTCAGGGGAGGAGGAATCTAAACACGGCATTGCATAAATAAGACGACGTTAGTCAGGACATTAATACTTAACTCAGTCACATAATTAGTGAGATTTCAGCGCAACATTTCCTAGACTTCACATTTCACGCACACTACTGAATGCCGCTCACAGCGGCTGTGTTAGCCTCTGAATGCACAGCATACCTGTTTGAGTACCGCTGATTCTTCTGTTCGGAGGCTTCAGTATTCTCTGTTTTAAACATGTGGTTTAAAAAATCTTTATGGATCTAAGATGACGGTGCGCGGAGGCCCGATTTCGATCCCGGTCTATCCATGTGGGGTTTATGGTGGGCAAAGTCGCATTGGGACAGGTTTTTTCCCCGCGTACTTCGGTTTCCCCCTGTCAATTTCATTCCACCGGTGCTCCATTGCTTGGAAAAATGAAAAAAAAAACTGATCATCTTTCTGTTCATCTTCATCACAGGGTTGCACAAGAAGCCTTAAGGCTGCGGTGCGTCCGTAGCTTCTGCTGCGGGTCCCTTTAAAAAAAAAAGACGACGTGCAACATCTGTTTCAGCCGTGGACTCTGAAGGGTGTTTCGCGGCTTGAAGTTACGGAATATGCAGTACAATGTGGCAAAGATGTGACAATAATAACGAAAGAAACAAAATGAAGAGACAGCAGGCATACAAAATGTCTTCTAAAATATGAGTGGATATATCAACCAACAACTGCACTAATTAAGTTGTATTTACACTTTACAATTGCCCTACATATGTTTCGGCCGCAAAGTGACACATCAGGGCTCAGTACGCACGTAAGTGCACTTCACTTCACTTGTCCATTGTTTATTGGGTTATGCATGGGGTTATTTTTTTACGCTGTTCCACTATAGTGGTACATTGAAGTTGTGTAATGTGATCGTAGGTAGATGTCATTTGTGTTCATTTGTATGTTTTGAATGTTTTGAGTATGCGCGCAGTAGTAAGTACTCACGTGTCCATTATCCGAACATCTGTATGTAAGCACATTGGGCACAGTCCACTATTTTAACGTTGTTTCGGGTTTTATTGCACTGCACTGCTGTGGTAGGAACTGTTGAGTTTTTCACTGTACTGCTATGGTATTGCTACGGTAGATGACACGGTCTCTATTCAAATAGTGCGTCGGTGGGCTAGGTGGTTTCCACGTGGAATACAAAATGTCTTCTAAAATGTTATTTTATGTGTGTTGTTTAACAACACCCTCAACTGCTACGATTATATGGCGTCGGTGACAGATGAAGAAAAGAGCACATCGAACATAAATGTCTTCATTATATGGTGTGACAACCTCAACGCTACGATTATGGTCGTGACGATGAGGAAACATGACTGTGGTAAGACTTCAAACAAGACGTCGAGAGAACCTCTCAGTGCTACTTGACCATAAATCCCATATGGATACGGTTGGTTTCGAACCTGGGCTTCAGTGGTAGAAATTCGGCGATTAACCGCCTGTGACACAGCACGGCTTCGAACTGCTATTGCAATTACTCATTATTTTATTATTATTATTATTATTATATTTACTATAATCTTCATTATCTCATAAAAGTTTCACTTTTTTCACTGGAGTGGGCAAACAGCTTCACGTGTGACCCATACTGTCAGTACTGCCAATTCAATGTCCTTCTTCCTACGGCATATAATTTCTATTTTAACTGACCATATTTCCTACTTTGGTTTGGTCTGTGTTTCCTGTAAATCAATTCCGTTACATACAGTGTTCTACTGATGAACCTGTCTGACCCGCCACACAGTCACTGTCACTTCAGAACTTACAACACAGTGATGATTGTTATACATATACACATATATTCTTTTGCTCCGATTCGATAAGTATTGCTATCGTGGGCCCTTATTAGTGGGCTGCAGAGGGAAATTGAAATTTTTTGTTCTTTCAAGACAGCACCGACAGTTCAGGGAGCCGAAATATAGAAATGTTGTTTCATAAATTTAAGCTTTAATTAGATTTAAAGTTAATGTTCGTGGTAAGACCGCACAATAATGGATTGAAGAGACATGCTAGGAAAGGACTCTGACCTCATTACATGCACAGTTGCTAAATGTGCGTGACTGACACAAACAACACTAAAAAACAATAAAAAACACCACTATCACAGCCGCGATTTGAACTCTGGACCACCGAAAACTGACACACAAATACAGTATATTAAACAGCCGACCGAGACAGTCAGGGGATCAGCATGTTTATCAACCAGCAATCAGCAGTGCAATACGTGTGACACAGAGCCACGACAGCGTGTCATCATGCTGGCACATATGTTCTCAAAAACTAACACTAATAAATTCCGGGGTCGGTGTGTTGTACACTTAGTTACTGAAGTATCTGCAGATATGCAGCAACCACTTCCTCCACCAAGCTTCTAGTGGTTCGCACGCTGGCAATACATCACAACGATCACGCGAAACTGAGATCTTTATTACAAACAGCTTGACAGGAGCCTAATTCTTCTGATTCTTCTTGTACGACAAACTGATAGGGAAATGTTACCCAGGGTAGCTAAACATTATTGTGGTTTTACGGCACGGAAAGTGCAACACGCATTTCGTCACCTGCGGCACGTACTTAATTAACATGCTGACTACAGTGGCTGAACACTAAATGACAAATGTCACTACTGCAGTTCGTGCCAAAACAGCAGACACAAAACAAATTCATTTACAGAAATATATACAGTGAAAAAGAAACCACTCCAAATTTCATCACACGGCCAGTATAAAGACACGTAGGAAACAAAAGGAGAAAAATATCATACAATGAAGAGCGCCGGAAGACATGACAAAATTATCTCCGCGGACTTTCTGTAATATAGGAAAGATGATTAACAAAGTTTCCATTAGACACAAGAGGAAATGTTAGGCAAGAAGAAAAATATCGTTAATTTCAAACAAATATTCAATATGGTTTCTTTTATTACGCTGCAATTTTAGGAGCGCCCGCAAATTACGAAAAGCGACTATTAGCTTCATCATGTCTGTCTGTCCGTCCGTCCGTGTGTCCATCCTCGTGGTACAACTCGGCTGCCACTGGACAATTTTCATGAAATTTGGCGTATTGTAAGTTTTCGAATCTATGTTGAGAATCTTCAAGTTTCATGAGAATCTGACAACAATAATGGGTGTTTTACATGACAATCTATGTAACGTGATGATAATATCGCCCTGAATTCATCTTACCATCAGAAATGTTTCAGACAAAAGTCGCAGATAAAAGACAAGAAGCAAATTTCTTGCTCAATAACTTTCTTTCCGAAAATCGTACCGTTTATGAAATAATGTGAAAAATACGGTAATGCCGGGAAGGCCACAGATGACTAATACGGAGCGTGCACTTTGCATGCTGGATACCTAAGGTTACAAACACACACGCACTCAGAATATGTGATACTTATTGCTTCTCCAAAGCAAAAATGGTTACGGAAACGAGCCTCCATTTTGTTCTACGCATATTACTCGTACATGTCTTGTTCTGTTGTACACGTAGAGTATTCAGAAAAGCTCAAGGTAGTCTTAAATGTGCATACGCTGGGGGCCAAAGTATTCGAAAATCTAGAAGCAACCTGCAAATTCTAAGCGACAGAAGGATGGAAGGAATCAACAACCTTTCGGAGGACCCCCAAATATTAGGGGATGTTAGTTTTCCTTCACGGTCAGTCGCAGGTGTCAAAATCATATACGTTTTCATTCACGAGATAAGCAGGTGGTTCTCAAGCCCCTTTAATGGTATATCCGTTTTCGTTCACGGCTATTGTTCATGTTTGCATCCCCGTCAACAGTGCCGATCCCAATGGTCGCACGGCCTAAGGTGTGGGACTGCGGTCTCTCGCTTGCTGGGATTGGGGTTTCGAATCTCGCCAGGGGCATGGATGTCTCTCGTCAAGAGGAGTCCTACCGAGTGTGGTGTGTATAACTGAGTGTGATCGTGAAGCTTCGACAATGAGGAGGCCCTGGCCCACTAGGGGCTGTTGCGCCATGAAACAAACATCCCCGTCAATAAAAGACAATACCAAGGTGTCCAGGTATGTGGTTGCCAAATCATACTTGGTCAGTTTGAATGACGTAACCTTTGTTTTCACCCCTATCCGCCAACATGTTTAGCCAATTAGTTTCTATTAACATGTTATTTTTTTATTTAGCCCTTTTTTTATTTGCCTGCTACAGTGACCAACAAAAGAAGCCACGTTGCTAAGGGGTTGGTAGAGAATACGATTACAAAATATGAAACAGGAGATATTTCTAGGTTAGAATTTTTTTCTACAGTTAGTTACACATACAAAAAAAATTACATGTGACGTAAGTATGGACTAGTTGTGCTGATCGTTTGGGGCTACGACCGATAGCGGCTCGTACTCTTTCAATGTTTGCAGTGTGAGCACAATTCTGACGCTGTCTCCAATTTTTCTGTTTGTTGCAGAAGCCGTGGTTCGAAACTTCTGTACCCAGTTCTTGATAGTGTTGTGATCAGGAACCTTTCAATGTCTCTCAGTGTTAAAATGTCATCTGAATATTTGTTGCTTTTGTATCAGAGTCGTTATTTATTAAAAAGTCTCTACGGCGAACGCACGGTGTACAGCCGATCACTGATCATGTTTACTAAATGGCGTTCCTAGCTGAACTCTATAACACAATTAGTTCAATCTCCTTTCCGGGCCCACCATCATACTAGGCAAATTAAAATGATGAACGAACTCTGCCCCACTCTGTATTTTAGTCCTTGTTGTAATTATACTCATTTAAGAATTTCATTAAACTAAGGCAACATTAGTCCAATACCAATCAACAGATGCACAAGATTGTTGACATATATAAAATGTATTTGAGCCCCTTACATATGTTTCAGCAAACGAGATGCCGTCTTCAGGAGGCTTTTAGCAGAGAACTACAAGAAATTTTTACATCCAAGTATACAGTATGGTTATTAACCATACTATATACTTGGATGTAAAATGTGCTTGTAATTCTCTGCTAAAAACCCCTTGGAAGTTGGCAACTCCTTTGCTGAAACATATGTATGGGGCTCAAATACATTTTCTGTATGTCAATAATCTTGTGCATTTGTTAATTGATATTAGACTTATGATAAAATGCACGGTACATACAGTATAAAATAAAGCTACATTGCTTGATAAAAAATGGTCATTTTTAGTACATTGTTTTAATAAAGGATTTCTCACTAAATTAAGTCAACTTCATTTCAATCATGCATACGACCTTTTTCCTCCCGAAGGGTGGGGGATTGAACGTGGACGAAAACTGACATGCCCAAATATTAGACGACATCCTTAAAAATTTAAACGCCAGCGCGACTTAGCGTCTGCGTTTAAGGGCATCGCTTACACACATGTATCCATGAGATGCAATTGGACGAAAGGTCCAGATATAAGACACACTAATAAGACACATCATATTCACGTAAAACTATACTCATAATATGGAAGTACACCCAATATAAACTGCATATTCCCTACACTCAAAAATTACAACAAATGTTTCTACAGTGATACTTCCCACATACGTCGTGACTTCTGTCTAAAATATATCATCCTAACAGTCATTACTAGGCCACATAAAACTGTCAAATCATCATTGCTCTGTGACAATTATTCATTGTTTTCACCTCAAAAACAACGTCTCTTCTCCTTGAGTCCGCAAGTAAAAGACAAAGTTTTCATGCTTCTAAATAATTAAATTTGTCCATTCGTTACAGATGACAGCATTAAAAACTAGACTGAAGATGCAGAGGACATTTCTCACTTTAATAGCGATCGCCATATCTGCTGTGACTACAGACAACTATAACTTCGTTCCTAATACAGAGGATCAACAAATAGCTCTGTGTATACAGACAATTGTACAGCAGTACTTCACAAGAGGGCGTACTACTCTTGTCTCTATGCCCAGTGAGGAACGACCTACTGGAAGATCTCTTCATTCTCTCCCACCCTATGATAACAATTTTACGCTGGTAAGTTTAACATTAACAAAGTTACATGACAATGTAAGCTGGCCACTTCGTTTGTTCCCACCAAAGATAACATTGCATGGAGTGGTTGAGACAACTCACAGCTACATAATTTTCACATGGCCAGAACGTAAAGACAGTGACGTCACGGAGGCACCTAGAAGCCAAGTACAACCGCTGAAAGAGGTTGAGGGTCCGTCATGGAATCCTCGAGGGAAGTTTCTCGTCGTAGTAGCTGATAATGACGGTGTTTCTCCCAGGGAACTGGGCCTGCAGATATATGTGGAATTGTGGAAAGAACACAGTATTATTGACTGCACAATACTGACCGTTGTTCGTGATAAATATCTGCCGATCAATGGCACGCATTACACTGATGTACTGAAAAAGGACACTTTGGACCTGTTCACAGGATTCCCATACCAACGTGCAAAATGTGGAGACGTTACAGACATCACTCTACTGGATCAGTGGCATCTGCATAACGGAACGTTTATACACAACGCCAACTTATTCCCTCTGAAAACTCCAGACATCTTTCACGGCTGCCAAATTAGAGTAGGTAGTTTTGGAATACCACCGTATGTGATCTTAACAGGAAATAGCACAGACAGCGATGGCAATGTTGTGTACAACTTAAGTGGCTTAGCTGTACAGAACCTTCTTCTCGCTGTCGATACAATGAATGCCACAGTCGTGTTTCTTAAGCCGTCTGTAAGATTCACAGTAATAGACGGTTGGCATGAAATGGGAAGTTTGGTGGCCGGAATGTCAGATATTTTGATTGGTCCAGTACCACTAGCTCCAGTCTTTGTATCATCAACGTTTCAACCAAGTATTCCTTATGATTATACTGCTATCAAGTGGTTCGTTCCTTGTCCGAAATCGGTCTCAAGAATGCAAAAGGTCTTGACGACATACACATTACCCGTGTGGTTAACAATGGCCACTGTCCTTGTTCTAACAACTATACTATGGTGGTGTTTAGCTAACTGGCGGCACAGTGCTTTGAAGGATTCACGGACATTCCAAACACTGTCTTACTGTTTATACAATTCTTGGGCTGTTTCTATGGGCGTCTCTGCTACAAATATACCTAATACCTGGAAGTTCCGATTTCTGTTCCTCCTTTACGTATGTTATTGTTTCGCTATGAGCACTGTGTTCCAGGCATTCTTTATATATTATCTCGTTGAGCCGGGATATGGAAAGAAATTTGATGACTTTTGACGAACTGTTACAGTCCAGCGTGACCTATGGATACAATGATGTCATAGAAATAGGGATGTCGAGCACGTCCTACGAGGAACACCTGAGGTTCCCTTCCTGGAGGCGACAGGACTGCAGTGATATGAGGGAATGCATGGAACGCATTGCGAATCACTCTCAGTTGTGTACCATAAGAGTTCCACGGATTAGTGAGTACCTCGCCACTGAAATTGGTATTCAAGACATCAGTAAATACCTGTGTATCCTCGAAGAGAATGTGTTTACAACTGGTCTCGTTTCCCTGTTACGAAACGGCAGTCCCGTCTTGAACAGACTGAACGTACTGACAAGACGCTCTCTGGAAGGAGGACTTCTGGATTGATATTGGGCACAACTCATCTGGTTAACGAAGTTACGAAGCGAAATGAGAGTTGTCGATGATGAGAAAGATTTGTATTTTGTATTTTCACTTTCTCATTTGAGCCCTGCATTTTGTGTTCTCGCATTTGGCTACGTGTTCAGTTCAGTTGTTTTCCTTGCCGAAGTATTTCTCAAGTCGATTCCCGGCCTGAGGTTCCACACTGATGTTGCTGTGGACCCAAAATAATCCTCTATGCCTTATGCTGTTATGGTGTTGGAGTATGAAAACTCTTACGTAACTTAGCAAAGATTAAGGAACTCAAAATATATTAAGTATATGGAAGACAATGCATCACCGTGGAACAAAGTTAAAAATCATGATCTCTTTGAGTATTTTAAATTTGCCACATGTGTGTACTTTTTTAAGATAAATACTCTGAAGACAGATGATGCATCTTCGTCCGAAATATGGATACGCTAACCCATAGTTTTTTAACAGGCCTATTCGAGTCCGAGCTTGAAGCCAGAATTCGGCAGATTAACCATTGAAAAAGGACGAAATACTTAAGGCTTAACAACATTTAATAAACCTGTGCTATTCCCTAAAATTAGAATGTTCACTCAGAGTTAATCAGATCTGTATAACTTTTAGCTAATTATCATGTGAACAAGACGTGTTAACAATTGCTCTGTAACTTAAATATATGCACCTGCTGATATTTATATGTGATTACAAATATTAATAAATAGCTGTGCATAAGTTATAAATTTTATGTGATAAACATTCAGTAGTGCATTTCTCTTACAGTGACACATATCACCATGCATTATTACTACACATTCATATTTAAAACAACACACTGTATATATGGGTTGTTATATACATATATATTCATTCATTCGGCAGTCTGTCTTACGACAGGTCCGTAGCCTCTTCCAAAGCGAGTTCTCCACAGTGTGCTATCTAGTGCTTCCTCTTTCAATTTCCAGTATCTTCTCTTTTCCTTAAGGTCATCCAGTAGCTACTTACGCCTTCTTCCTCGTCTTCCCGTTATTTCTATCCTTCCTTCTAACTTTCCTTCAATCACGTGTTTTAGAAGGCAGTTCCTACGCAAGATGTGACCAATCCAGTTAGCCTT
Organism: Reticulitermes speratus; assembly: GCA_021186555.1. Lineage (NCBI taxonomy): Eukaryota > Metazoa > Arthropoda > Insecta > Blattodea > Rhinotermitidae > Reticulitermes > Reticulitermes speratus. Next base: position 47,499,939 of record JAJKFL010000005.1, read on the forward strand.
TCTTGTTTGTATTGTATGTACGATATTCCTCTCCTCCTTGACTCTGTGTAATACTTCTTCATTTCTCACACGATCGGTCCAACTGATCTCCATTCTTCACCAGCACCACAATTCAAAACTTTCCAGATACTTCTGATCTACTTTCCGAAGTGTCCACTTTTCAGCACCATATAAAGCTATACTCCAAATATAGCACTTCACTAGTTTCTTCCTTAAATTTAAGTCCAGTTTAATGGTGAAAAGATTCTTCTTCTTATTGAATGCTGTTTTTGCCATGGCAATCCTGGATTTATTTTCACGTGTACACCTTGCATCATTTGTTATCATGCTACTCAAATAATTTAAATATTCCACATTCTCCAATTGCTTTTGATCTATCATAATTTTCATTGGGGACGGTTGCCTTGAGATTCTCATTACCGTAGTTTCATCCACATTCATTTCCATTCCATAGCGTCTTCCAATTCCATTAGTCTATCAATCATGCCCTGTAGCACCGTTTCTTCCCTACCCAGTAGCACAAGGTCATCTTCACATTTCACAGTGCGAATCACTTGTCCTCCTATTTTGAAGTCTCCAAATCCTTCAAGAGCTTCCTTGGTAAAGTACTCGCTGTATAAGTTGAACAGAATCGGTGACAAACAGCAACCTTGTCTAACTCCTCTTCCAGTCTTCACACTCCTCGTCTCCCCTTGGTCCAGTCGTATTTTGACATATATACACACACACACACACAATATACATATAAGGGTACGCAGTTTGATTCCCGATGGGGTCGTTGGGTTTTTTCATTGACTTGATCCTTCCGACCGCATTGTGGTCCTGGGGTCGACTCAGATTGTAACAGAAATGAGTACCAGAAGTATATCCTGCAGGGCAAAGGCGGCCGGCGCATAGGGATGACAAACTTGCCACCTTCTTGTGCCGACTGTCTTGTAATTCTGGGAGCCTCAACCTCCTGGGGCCATTAGGGCCTGTCCAGGACTGTATAGGAATTGCTTTACCTTTATATATATATATTTATTTACCTTTTTACATATATTTCGTTTTAATATTATTAGAAAATCAACTGAATGAAATGAATTGTAATTGAATGAAAAAATTTATTAATATGAAGCGTTGGTGAAATGACACGAACCGAGACAGACCCAACTACTCAGAGAAAAACAAGATCAAGCACATCTTATTCCGCCACAGACTTCATATGCCCAGCCTGGGAGTGAATCCTAGCCACCACGATGTGGGATTAGCGACTAACTGCCTGAGTCAGGACACGGACTACTTTCGCGTTGGCTTGGCCTTCTATAACATGAAGCCATGCAACATTTGGTAAAAATTGATGAACTACTTCAAGAGGTGAAAGAGGGAAACAAGCACACCAGAAAAGGGTTAACTAGCCTAATGCAAGAAAAGGATAACATGTTCACTTTTTAAAGTGGTAATAATGGTACAAATAATGAAACCCTACATCACTCCACCATGAGCGTGTTAATTGAAACCTGCGAAGAAGAGGCGAAATGTAAGCAAGGTGACTGGCTGTGTCAAAAATATCACATTTTACCTAAATAAGTGTCATTTCGATTGTCAGATCGCAAACTGGAGGAAGCTGCGGGTATCGAGCACTAATGATTTATTCGCTATTTCCACAACACAACCTCAAGAAATGTTGAAGTCTTAGGTATGGATTTTATTTGTATCAGATATAATGGTATCAAGACCCTGACGACTCATGACGTGAACTGCAGCGTCGTGACGCTTCTTAGTGTCAGAGAAACGTAAATGTCTCAGAGTACTGAAATAGCAATTGTCGATTTGTTTCAATACATGGCATTTTGAGGAAATTGATATCGATAGGAGCACTTTAACGAACCGTAAGGAAGTACGTGTATATCAATGCACATATTCAATACCGCAAACACAAACAGCTAAACAAATGTGGTTGATGAAAAACGAAAACGGAGAATAGTCATGTAGATGTCGTGAATGTCTTGAGTGTGTTATGTAATCACGCTGTCCATCGTAAATGCTACTCGGAGCTTGTGGAAGGCGACGGAAAGAGTTTTCGGTTTTGGTGAAATAATACTGATATGGGGAAACTGAACCGATCGCAGACAAACCTGCCCAAGTGTCACTCTGTGCACTACAAATCTCACATTAAGTGACCTGGGATCAAAGTTGGGCCGCCGCAAAGAGAAGAGTCCTGTGACAGACTGAGTCACAGCAAGGCCTTGTATGTCACGAAAATAACGAGAACATAATGACAGAACAGTTTTACATGGATTGCATAACTTTATTCAAGGACAAAGCGCTTCGGCTACAAAATAGCCAATGTTGTAACTGCATCACACTTAATTATTTATTCTTCACTTACGGTTTATTTAAAGACACTGTCGATAGCTCAGAATATAGAGTGCCATAGCTGGACGATTAACAATAATAAATTGGAAGGGACGTGGACGTGGTTTAATTTCAGGTATTAAATTATCCTACAGGGCTTGAGGAAAATCACGAAAAATCTCAAGGAAGGTGGCAGATTTCAGGGCCGAGATGTGAACCAGGGAATTCGACGATATTCAGCAGCAGTACTACCAGCCTGACCACTACATGCAGTAGCAACAGTACAAGAAGAAGACGTTTAAAATGTGTACGCTACTGCGAACTGGTGCTTACTTCACAGTCTTGATTTGGAGGTGCGCATATGTCACGGGCAGAGGAATCTAAACAGGACATCGCATGAATATGACGACGTTAGTCAGGACATTAATACTTAATTCAGTCACGTGGATAGGGTCATTACTGTATAACGTATCCACGGAAAGCGGCTAAGAGTCACGCAGTGTTAACCCTTTAAGTGCATAACACACCACACTTTCAGCAACGCTTATTCTTCTGGTCTGGATTTATTTACAGCTATAAAGATCAGTGAAGTATGTCTGCTGCCAGCCCTAATGCTAAGATGCAATTGTCAATTGCTATTAAAGACTTCAAATTACAGTACTATAGGCTATGAGGAAGGGATCTCACGAAACTCGATCAATTCTTGTCAGTTGGGATGCTTCAATTTTCTCGGTGTTAAATTACCCAGTTTAATAAAGTCTTTGTAACAGCTGCTTTACTGAATTAAGCTAGAAGTGTAAGACTAATTGTACTCGTGGGCATTGAAGAGGATTTCGCGTCTCAATGTTATTGAATATGCAGTAGAACAGGGCAAAGATGTGCCGATAGCCAAGAAAGAAACAAACATCACAAAATATGTTGTAAAATGTTATTTTAAGTGTCTTATTTAATGCTGCTATCAACTGCTGAGATTATATAGCGTCGCTGAAAGATGAAGAAATAAGCATGGATGTTAACTGAGGGCAGAATAGAATTATTCGGAGAAAACCCAGTTTCGGTGCCACTTCACCACCATACATCCCATATGCAACGTCACTATTTCAAAAATGTGCCTCCGTGAAGACAGACCGGCGATTGAGCGCCTTTGGCACGGCACGGCAGGACCTCGAATTGTTATTATTATGATTTATTATTTCCTTTCGGCCTCAATATGGCCCTGGAGTCGACTCAGACTCTAAGATAAATGAGTAACAGGGATACATCCTGGTGGGTAAAGGCGGCCGGTGCGTAGGGCTGACAACCTTAACAGCTTCATGTGCCGATTGTCTAGAAATTGTGGGAGCCTCAACCTGCTGGAACTCTCAGGGCCTGTACAGGGATTGCTTTACTTTTGTGATTTATTATTATTATCGCACGTATTTTTCACTTTTCCGGAGCGCGCAATCTGCTTCACGCACAGGCCTCCTTGTAACTACTGTCAATTCAATATCGTTACCTGCGACGACACGTAATTACATTTTGACCCTTCATATCTTGCAGCTTTCTTTGCTGTAAATTAATTCCGATATATATTCTGCTCTCCTGATGAACTTTCTGTCCCACCACAGGGTCACTGTCGATTTTTGAGAATGTAACTCTCAGTGATAATTTGTTGTGTGTGTTTATATATACATATATTATATATATATCGTTCTGGGCCGCTTCGATGAATGTTGAGGTCATTACCCTTTCTTAATGGGAACTGAAAGTGCAGCTATTCATTTATTTGTGCCTTCATGAGAAAACAGAGAGTTCGGCTCGTCGAAGTAGAAAAATGTATCATAAATTAAGTTATAAACAGATTTAAAATGAAATGTCCTGATAAGATACGAGTACGATACGAGAGGCTACATACAGCCTACACGGAACAGGCCATGAATAAAGATGTACTTCCATGACGTTCGTGACAAAAGCCATAATGTAGCAACTATGTGCTGTACAAGCTTGATTAGTTTTATGAAATCCGAAAACAACAGAAAGGCGTACCTCTGTATTTCTACCTTAATGACGTGTAGCCTTCTAACGATTTTTATTCACACTTTAAATTGTACGAGTAATACAGCCGACACATTCACGGCTGCAGGAGGAAGTGACATGTCTCGCCTGTTGTTAAGCAAGATACCTATCGTCTCTGCAAACTGAGCTAACATCACACTCACAGCAGACCAATCGCACAGTTGTGACTACGCTCTCAACGGCTCATTATCAACAGGTATTGCTACAGTGTCAGTTGCTGCCTACACAGCAATAAGCCTTTTGCAAGTACCTACTGTTCTAAAACCATGCTAGGTTCTACATGTCAGGAAAGTAACAAAGGAACATATTTACTGAAGACTTAACGAACAAAAACTACATACTGCTCTTATAGATTTAGTCAACGAAAAAGGCGGTGTAGCTACACAACACTCAATGCTCTCAGTGCGTCAGAATATTATACAGGTAATCGACAGGGAGATTACGGAGTAGCAACTTGGATAGGATGTGAAACTGGCAGTTGTTTGACGTACAACAATTCGTCTACAGGGCCCGGTAACAATCACGACATACCTCACTAAATATGGCAGGTTTCCGGGCCGAGATGTGAACCTGGAGCCTCCCAGACACAAAGAACAGCAGTAACAGCAACCTCACTACTACGATCAATGACAACAGTATATAACAACGAAGAAGTTTACAAGCTGTAGGTTACTGTAAATTGTATCATATTTCCCAGTCATGATTCGTAGTTGTGTCTATATTTCAGGGGAGGAGGAATCTAAACACGGCATTGCATAAATATGACGACGTTAGTCAGGACATTAATACTTAACTCAGTCACATAAAGAGTGTGATTTCAGCGCAACATTTCCTAGACTTCACATTTCACGCACACTACTGAATGCCGCTCACAGCGGCTGTGTTAACCTCTGAATGCACAGCATACCTGTTTGAGTACGCTGATTCTTCTGTTCGGAGGCTTCAATATTCTCGCTGTTAATCATGTGGTTTAAAAAAGTCTATGGAATTAAGATGACGGTGCAACATCTATTACACCCGTGGACACTGAAGGGTGTTTCGCGGCCATACGTTACGGAATGCGCAGTACAACAGGGCAAAGATGTGACAATAATAACGAGAGAAACAAAATGAAAACACTGCAGGCATCACAAAATGTCTTCTAAATGTTATTTTATGTGTGTTGTTTGACAATACCCTCAACTGTTACGATTATATGGCGTCGGTGACAGATGAATGAATGAGCATGGAGCGTTGGTGGAATGATAAGTATGGCAGAACCAAAGTAGTCGGAGAGAAACCTGTCTCAGTGCTACGTTCTGACCATAAATCCCATATGGATACGGATTGTTTCGAACCTGGGCTTCCGTGGTAGAAATTCGGCGCATAACCGCCAGGGACACGGCACGACTCCGAAATGCTATTGCAATTACTCATTATATTATTAGTATATTATTATATTCTTCATTAATTCATACAATTTTCACTTTTCTCACTGGAGCGGGCAAACTACTTCACGTGTGACCCATACAGTCAGTACTGCCAATTCAATGTCATTCTTCCTACGGCATATAATTTCTATTTTAACTGACCATATTTCCTACTCTGGTTTGGTCTTTGTTTCCTGTAAATCAATTCCGTTATATACAGTGTTCTACTGATGAACCTGTCTGACCCGCCACACAGTCACTGTCGATTCTTCAGAACTTTCGCCCCAGTGATGATTGTTATACATATACACATATATTCCTTATCGATATACTCGTATATATCGATAAATATTGCTATTGTGGGCCCTTATTAGTGGGTCGCAGAGGGTAGTTTGAGATTTCTTTTTGCTTTCAAGACAACACCGACAGTTCGGGTAGCTGAAATATAAAAATGTTGTTTCATAAATTTAAGGTATAATCAGATTTAAAGTTAAGGCTCGTGGTATGACCGCACAATAATGATTGAAGAGACATGCTAGGAAAGACTAGTATCACAGCCGCGATTTGAACTCTGGACCACCGAATACGACACACAAATACAGTACATTAAACACCCGACCGAGACACTCAGGAGTTCAGCATTTATGTCAACCAGCAATCAGCAGTGCAATACGTGTGACACAGAGCCACGACAGCGTGTCACTAGGCTGGCACATATGTTCTCAAACAATAGCACTAATAAATTCGGGGGTCAGTGTGTTGTACACTTAGCTACTGAAGTATCTACAGATATGCAGTAACCACTTCTTCCACCTAACTTCACCATCTATCTGTTGGTTCACACGCTGCCAATAGATCATGACGCTGACGTGAAGATGCAAGCTTGACTACAAACAGCGTAACAGGAGCCTAAGAATTCTGATGACTCTTGTACGACAAAATGATATCACTTGACTGTGACACTGGGTAGGTGCATACTAAGGCTACTTCACAAATACAGGGCATACACAAAAGAATGGTGCGGTTTCAAAAGTGAATAAAAAATTTATGTCTCACATTACACGGGCACAACATACACCGTCAGCGGCGGCAACTGTCCAAGTTTCTCATGCGCTACCAGCAGTTCGCTTCTCATGCTTACTGCGTGGCCGCGGGGCCAGTTTCAAAGATGGCGTTGCAGTAGGAGAAGGCTTTCTGTGTGCTCCGTTTTGAGGTGTCCAGATCTGTGATTACAGTGCAGCGTGCGATTTCTTTCTTTGGGGGTTCGTTAAAGACAGCGTTTATGTACCACCATTGCCCACGTCCATCCATGAAATTCGTGATCGGATAACGCATGCACTGCAGGCCATTACAGCGGACATGCTACACCGGGTCTGGGATGAGTTTGATTACAGTGTGGATGTGTGTCGTGTGACCCAGGGTGCACACATTGAAGGATTGTAATTACCAACTGAGAAACTTGGACAGTTGCCGCCGCTGACGGTGTATGTTGTACCCGTGTAATGTGAGACATAAATTTTTTATTCACTTTTGAAACCGCGCCATTCTTTTGTGTATGCCCTGTATAGGACTGTGTCCCGACAGAGCCATATTGCTAAGTATTTAGATTTCTCATTCACTTTTACATTACACGGCGCAATCGTGTTTAACTGACACATACAGTGCTGTGCTCCTGCCGTGTCCGATCGTGTCGTGTCGCTAAAGATACAGTTTACGTCCTTCTAGTTTGAATTAGACAGCGAGGCACTATTTGATTCAAATAAACAACACAATATGTTCCGTTCAGCACAACTTATATTTAATATATTTAATATCCACTCAAACACGGCATGTTTCGGCCCTTAGACCATCAACAGGTGTGCCATATCAGAAGATTCTGTACAAGGCAAAAGTGTAAAATTTGTGAGACCTCACAAAATATCAAATAATATGCGAGTAATTGTTAAAAAGGATATTGTAACTTGTACTTGTCATAGCTCTGATGCGTAATCTGAGGTTAAAAAATACTTAAATTAAAATTGAAAAACTTAGTTCAAAAATCTTTAAAATTTATAAATCCTTGTGTCCTGGTTTCTGATTAATTATTGGCTTTCCAGTAGGTTCAATGCAGGACGTAAGATGGTTGTCTGCTTAAAACTTATATATTATCCCATTAGATGCGATGTCTGTTTTAATGTATTCAAAAATAGATAAGGTCGAGTAATGACTGTGTAACTTCACATAGTCATTACTCTGTATGTACTGTACAGAGATATCACATAGGGAATAACATCGGGTACCACAGCCAGGGTAACACGCTGCACGCTGCGTACGTCTATAGAGGATGACTCCGTGATATGGCTGAGAAAGTCAGCCGAAACATGTAGGAGCATATAGAATTGGTGTGCAGTACTTGTTATCAATAAACAGTATATGTTCATGAAGTTTGTTTCCACAGTGCTTAACACTCAAAAATAAAACTGCAGCTGGAGTGAATTAGCTACCACGCGGACTTTCACGGAGAACTAATTTATTGAGTGAAATGCCAGCAACACTGCACGGTCGGAGCACAGTACTGCGTGTGAGAATTGTTGTGGCACGACGCAGTCTGCGCGAGATTTGTGTGCAGTAGAAAAACTGCCCTGTATGTAAGAATTGTGTGACGTCAAGTCACGAGAAGACAAACATTACACTCTTCGGCCGAACACATAAACAGGGAAGCGTGCAAGGAAACAAACATTGTTAGACCTTTGGAATTCAGGTCAGGAATATCTCACCAAGACGTTCTTTGATATAGGAAACATCATTAAAAACATCTTCATTACAATCAACTGGAAGTATTAAATTAAGCGAACAAATATAAACTCTTCAATTTCAAAAAAGCTTCAAACTGATTTCTTGCATTACTAATTTACTAACTAACTAAATAACTCCATGGAGCAGAGTCCATCTGTGAACAAAAAATTCCTCAGCTAGCGAAGATAATCGCCTCATCTTATGGAACAAGAAGATTCATTGCCGTGCAAAGAAACCCACACGTCGCTGTCCTGAGCCAGATTCTTCCATTCATACGCCAATATCTTATACCTTTAAATCCATTTCAATATTATCGTCACATCTACGTCTATGTCTTAAAAGTGGCCATTTTTCCCTCAGGTTTCCCCACCGAAATCCTGTATGCAACTCCACTCTCCCCCATCGCGAAACATGCCCACAACATATCATTCTACTTGACATTTTCATATCCCAAATAAATGTTGGTCTGCAGTACATCTCATGAAACTCCTTATTTTGTAATTTCCTCCAGTCCCCTGTTACCTCGTCCAAGTTACACCAGAATATGTTCCTCGGCACCGTAATTTCGAATACCCTCATTCTAATTTCCTTCCAATTTATTGTATTACTCTGTAAATCTCTTTTTAGCTTACACATAAAGTATTCACACAAGGTCACAGGACACTTAATTTATAATAATTATTCATAAAATGCATCTGGAGCTTGAGATCAGAAAACACAACACAAACACTACTAAAAAGATAGTGTGCAAATAAAAATATACCCAAAAGTGGATGTGCATCTAATACAAACGGCACATTCCATACACTCCATTACCAAAACAATATTTCAACAGTGTTACTTTCCAAACACGTAGTGAATTTAGTCTTCAATATAATAATTTGATAACAGGGAATGCTAAGCCACATACAATCGTCAAATTCTCAAATTCTGAGACAAACTTTCATTGTTTTCACATCAAAACTAGCGTCTATTCTACTTAAGTTTGAAAAAAAACAACGTTTTCACGCTTCTAAATAATTATTTTTTGTCCATTCGTTACAGATGGCAGCATTACAAACTAGACTGAAGATGCACGGGACATTCCTTACTTTGATAGTAATTGCAGTATCTACTGTGAATACAGACAATAACTTCTTTCCTAATACGGAGGATCAACAAATAGCCCTGTGTATACAGACAATTGTACACCAGTACTTCACAAAAGGGCGTACTACTCTTGTTTTATGCCCAGTGATGAACAACCTACTGGAAGATCCCTTCATTCTCTTCTACCATATTATAACAATCTTGCGCTGGTAAGTTTAACATTAACAAAGTTACATGACAATGTCAGCTGGCCGCTTCGCTTGTTCCCACCAGAGATAACATTGCATGGAGTGGTTGAGACAACTCACAGCTACATAATTTTCACATGGCCAGAACGTAAAGACAGTGACGTCACGGGGGCACCTAGAAGCCAAGTACAGACGCTGAAAGAGGTTTGAGGGTCCGTCATGGAATCCTCGAGGGAAGTTTCTCGTCGTAGTAGCTGATAATGACGGTGTTTCTCCGAGGGAACTGGGCCTGCAGATAGATGTGGAATTGTGGAAAGAACACAGTATTATTGACTGCACAATACTGACCGTTGTTCGTGATAAATATCTGCCGATCAATGGCAGCATTACACTGATGTACTGAAAAAGGACACTTTGGACCTGTACACAGGATTCCCATACCAACGTGCAAAATGTGGAGACGTTACAGACATCACTCTATTGGATCAGTGGCATCTGCATAACGGAACGTTTATACACAACGCCAACTTATTCCCTCTGAAAACTCCAGACATCTTTCACGGCTGCCAAATTAGAGTTGGTACTTTTGGAATACCACCGTATGTGATCTTAACAGGAAATAGCACAGACAGCGATGGCAATGTTGTGTACAACTTAAGTGGCTTAGCTGTACAGAACCTTCTTCTCGCCGTCGATACTATGAATGCCACAGTCGTGTTTCTTAAGCCGTCTGTAAGTCTAACAATAGAAGACGCTTTATATGAAGGAGGGAATTTAGCGGCCGGGAGGTCTGATATTGTAATTGGAACACTGCCATTAACGGCAGGATTAGTGTCATCATGGTTTGAACCAACTATTCCTTATGAGTATGCTGCCGCTAAATGGTTCGTTCCTTGTCCGAAATCTGTCTCAAGAATGGAAAACGTCATGACGACATACACATTACCCGTGTGGTTAGCAATGGCCACTGTCCTCGTTCTAACAGCTATAGTATGGTGGTGTTTAGCTAACTGGCGGCACAGTGATTTGAAGGATTCACGGACATTCCAAACACTGTCTTACTGTTTATACAATTCTTGGGCTGTTTCTATGGCGTCTCTGCTACAAATATACCTAATACCTGGAAGTTCCGATTTCTGTTCCTCCTTTACGTATGTTATTGTTTCGCTATGAGCACTGTGTTCCAGGCATTCTTCATATCTTATCTCGTTGAACCGGGGTATGGAAAGAAATTTGAGACTTTTGACGAACTGCTACAGTCCAGCGTGATTATGGATATAACAATGCCCTGGAATTTGGAATGCGAGCACGTCCTACGAGGAACACCTGAGATTCCCTTCCTGGAGGCGGCAGGACTGCAATGATATGAGGGAATGCATGGAACGCATTGTGAATCACTCTCAATTGTGTACTATAAGTGATCCACGGTTTAGTCAGTACCTCGCCACTGAAATTGGTATTCGAGACGTCGGTAAATACCTGTGTACCCTCGAAGAGAATTTGATGACTACTGGTTTCGTTTCCGTGTTACGTAACGGAAGTCCGTTCTTGTACAGACTGAACGTACTGACAAGGCGCTCTCTGGAAGGAGGATTTCTGGGCCGATATTGGGCACAACTCATCTGGTCAGCGAATTTAGGAAGCAAGGCGAAATTTACTGATGAAAAAAATTTGTATTTTGTATTTTCACTTTCTCACTTGAGCCCTGCATTCTGTATTCTGGCGTTTGGCTATGTGTTAAGTCAGCTGTGTTTTTTGCCGAAATATTTGTCAAATGGATTGCCAAGATACAGAACTATGAGCTGGACTGAGGTTCCAAAGCGATGGTATTGTGAACTGAAAACAGCACTGTAGCCTACATGTCGCAGCATTCAGAAACTAATTTTTGCGACGCATAAATCAGTCAAGTTGAAAGACAGAAATATTTTGATTTTGTTTAAGCGTAAAAAATAATACATAACTGAAAAAGGATTATTGAAATAAAACTGTATTAAAGATATAACAGATTATTCACTGCCGTCAAACAAAATTAAAATATTATACTGTATCCAATTTGTTCACACTTGTCATATATATATGCTTATTCACAGTCGATTACTCTGAATATGAAAGCCACAATTTCGCCCAAAACATCGATACTGTAAACCAACGTTTTAGCACGCTTAGTTCGAGTCCGGTCTCCAACCCAGAGTTTAGTAGACTAACAAATGAAACACGTCAGTTTCCTTCATATTTAAAAACATTCACTACATTTGTGCTGTTACGTGATTTTGCAACATTCACTCAGAATCAGTCAGATCTGTAAAAATGTCAGTGAAAGTTTGTGTGAATTCTGCGAGACAAATTATAAAGTCTACAAGACGTGTTAACTTTTCCTTTGCAACTTACGTAAATTAAACTAAGAAATATTCTTACATAAGTGCACAAATTAATAGGTAGTTGTGCATAAATTTAAAAATTTGTGTGTCATACAATGATGTTATTAAAAACTCATCTGAGTGAAAGAATAATTTAATGGATATGAATCGTTGGCGGGAAGATACTGAGAGAGAGAAAGCGAATTACTTCCAGAAAACCCTGCCCCACAACTCCTTCGTCCACCGCAAATTCCACATGCACGGCCTGGGATTGAAACCAGGCCTCCAACATGACAGACTGTCGACCAAGCGCCTAAGCCATGGCTTGAGAAATTATGGCATTCGGTTCGTCTTCAGTGGTATAAAGTTATACCAACTTTCGTAACTGCAAAACAGGAAGCGTTAACTTGAAAGATAATTGTGATGTGTTTCTTGGAACGGCAGAAATTTAATTTTTATATTCAAGCTCAACCATTTAAAGCCCAGTGGTCAGTATATGTACCACCAGGTTTAACATTCACAAATTATATGTTCTGCCTACACAGTGTATTTAGGTTTTTTGTGTGGTTCTACGGGTTATTGTGTTTTTACCGCACAGAAAGTGAAACCTTACGTCACCTACACCACCTACTTGAATAACATGGGTATTCTGGACAGCGACAAGTATGTGTGCATCCTGGACGAGAATTTAGTGTCAGTTGGTCTCACTTCCCTGTTACGTAACGGCAGTCCTTTCTTGAGCAGACTGAACATACTGACAAGACGGTCTCTGGAAGGAGGACTTCTGTGTCGATATTGGGTAAAACGCATCTGGATAACGAATTTAAGAAGCAAAATGAGACTTGTCGATGATGAAAAACATTTGTATTTTGTATTCTCACTTTCTCACTTAAAAACCTGCATTCGTGTTCTGGCATTTGACTTTGTGTTAAGTTCAGTCGCTTTTCTCGCAGAAGTATTTGTCAAGTCGATTCCGAAGGTACACAAGAGTGGGCTGGTCTGAGTATCCATAGCGACGTTGCTGTGGATCGAAAAGGGTGCTGCTGTCTCACCATTCAGAAACAAGCTTTCCCACGTGTAAGTGTGAAGTTTAAAAGGCAGAGGTATTGTTACGTGCCGTGTTATAGAACTGGCGAGCAGGGGTCATCTAACGTGTTAAGCCCTCTCCCATAATTCCTTATTTTCCACCTCCCTAACTTATCCTCCTCCGTCTTATCCCCGACTACCTTAGGCAATCACTCCGTGTGAAACGTTTAACCTCATAGCTTATTCCTTAATTTTGTTTCGGACATTGAATTCTAAATTATTGTGCCTCGGGATGAGGGTGCTGTGCGGTGTTTGGCTTGATCTGTCATTCTGTCGTTTGTGTCAGAGTTTCCGGCAACACCATACAACTGTTTTATTCTGTGTTTACAAGAGCTGATGTCAAGTGGGGAATTTTTAATCTTGTGTTCGTTAAATGTGTGTGTTCCGACAACTAAACTCTATTTGGTTCTTGTTATTTCTAATTTATTTTACAATAAATATGCTAATTATTATTCATTTAATTCTTGTTTCTCATGTGATATTACCTGCTCGATATTTTCCCACCAATGCTTCGACGCGTTCCCTCATTATGGTGAGTGAGTTTTGTATTGCAAATTGCATACCATTAACACATATGGGAGGGGACGAGGTATCAGTTATGGTGTCTCAGCGTCAGAATTATCACTGAACTGAATAAATACTGAGGAACTGAAATGTATTAAATACATGAGAGATATTTCTCTTTCGTAAAGCAAAATTAAAGGTTATGCTGCATTTTAATAGTTCAAAATTCAGTCACCTCGGTGTGTCTGTTTAGGATCGATTATCCTGGACATGGAAGCTGCATACCCGTCCGAAACATGGGCAATGTAAACCGGCGTTTTTAACAGGCCTAGTCCGGGTACATGCTTCAACCTAGAATTTAGTAGAGAAAAACCTGCCGGACGCTGTTTGGTCCACAACGAATTCCGCGTGCTCCGCCTGGTTTTGAATCCAGGCTTCCGTGAAGACAGACGGACGACTAACTGCCTAAGCCACGGCACGGACCAAGTACGGCGTTAGGTTCGAACGTCAGTGGCAAAAGTCATGCCAAATTTCATAAAAATGTATCAAAGTTTTCAACAGTTGAAAGACAGGAAAAAGGACACTGACATTTGGCTTTAGTTGTTTCTGTGCACAACAAGCAATGTGTCTGACACCATACGGAGCAGAGAAGTTTACTTTCTTTTAAGTTCTAGGAGATTCTCTTCCATTTACTACCAAAGAGCAAGAAAGAATCCAGCTGCATCACGTCTTCATGGCGCGGTGGTAAAATATTTAAACAGAGTGCTTGATGATGTCTCCTTCATACGTTAGCCGAAACAAGTAGCTTAATAAATTTCAACGTATTATGCGAAGATTGTTGCGATTGATGATAGTCTCCTTACCTTTGTGTGTTTATATCGCAACGGGCTGTCACACCTAAAAATAACAGAGGGAAACTTCACATTAACGTTCTTATTTTTACTGGAGTGGAGTCATACTAACTCCCTGGGTACTAACTAACTAACTCCATGGAGCAGAGTTCTTCTTGAGAAATTAACAGGTCGTCAGCTAGTCAAGAATTCCCCGCGTTTTATGGAACCCGAAGGTTCATTACCGCATTCACAAGAGCCCGCCACCTGTCCCTATCCTCAGCCATATCAATTCAGGCCACGCCCTCCCATCCCACTTCTTGAAGATCCATTTATAATATTATCCTCCCATCTAAGCCTGGGTCTCCAAGTGGTCTCCTTCCCTCAGGTCTCCCCACCAAAATCCTGTATGCATCCTCCCCTCCCCCATACGTACTACATACCCCGCTCACCTCATTCTTCTTGATTTGATCACCCGAATAATATTTGGTGATGAGTACAGATCATTAAGTTCCTCGTTATGTAGTCTTCTGCACTCCCCTGTTGCCTCATCCCTCTTAGGCCCAAATATCCTCCTCAGCACCCTATTCTCGAACACCCTCAGCCTGTGTTCCTCCCTCAGTGTGAGAGACCAAGTCTCCCTTGTCAATTAAGAAATACTCAATGAAAACCAAGTAATGCACATTAGTTGGTTTTCATTGAGCAAGTCTCCCTTGGTACTACGACCGCAAATGTGCGTACCATGACAGCCCCCTGACGGTAGACACGCAAAGCACTAGCAGATTCATAAATGACGGCGGAAAACCGAAGTACTAGGACCTGCACCAGTGACACTATGACGGCCATAACTGCCACACGAAAACCCTCGGAGTGAACCCTGACTTCCCAAGTAAGAATCCTGCAACTAACCGCCTGGGCGTCGGCCTGCTTACAGCGAAATTTAATTGCATATTAAAATGTCGAGGGTAGAGTAGTATTCCTAAAATAATTTAACAAAGAAAATATGAGAAAATATCAGTCGTCAACACCACGTTATCGCCAGAAATATCACCATTGTTACACAGTATATATGCGCTAGAGCTACGTGTTCATGTAGACAACATAGAGGGGCTTCGCAGGAACAAACACTTGGGAGCCTCAACGCAGATGGGAGGATAATAACATAAAACTGCACCTTGACTTTCTGGGTTTGGACGGATTAAGCTGGCTCAGAATATGGTCCAAGTTTTAACACCGTTACTGACTTTGAGTTTCGTATAAGAGGACTGACTTCTGGACCACTCGTCGCGACTCACGTTCGTAGTTGCTAAGCACCTCCAGACAAACCAAAGGCTAGTACCTCAAATTAAACCCCGACCTCTTCCTTCCACATTCCTCACAGTTCATTAATCATCGTATCGTTCGACGCTACGTAGTCTGACCTCATGAGCAACGTACTTACATGAACTATAAATAAGCAAATAAATAAATAACAAATGTAGAAACGCGTCGTTTTGCGGTAATATTCTAAGCGGTAGTCTGTGAAACCTTAAAGCAATTCATTCCCGTTGTGCCTTAGTATAACCAGAAGTAGAATATATTCTGTTTAAACGCAACAATTTATTTGTTCTACAAAATAAGCTACATGTTTCTGCTAATATATGGCCATCATCAGGCTGACTACAAAAACAAAAAGGAAATGTCCACAATTTCACGGGTTTCAGATCTCTAACCTTAAATTATATTGTTATATAAAAATACATAACATACATATGTAGCCTTAGGAATAAAATTTATGAAATTTATAAAATTATATGTTTGTGTAAAGTTTTTATAAAAGACTGAAGAATTAAATATAATCATAATAATAATAATAGTAATAATAATATGTTGAGTTTAAAATATTAAAAGTAGGGGAGGTTTTGGCGTTTTTTGGAGAAACGGCTTGTATGTATTTGTTCCTTGTTCCTATTTTTAATATTTTAAACTTGTCTTGAAGGGAAATTAGTTGAAGTTTCTAATTTTATGAGCAGATGGTAGATAGGAGACATGATATTCAGGTTAAGTGCTGATTGCTTGATGATTATTATGCAGGAAGCTGGGGTTGTGTATGTAATGCTAGTTTATAGGTATTCCAGTTTTTGTAAGTAAATAGCCTGATTAGCTGAGAAACTTATGTGTAAGGATTCTGAATAAACTGTATACTCTTGTGCTGATAAAGCACTTCATCAGCACAAGACTACACAGTTCAATTAGAATCCTTGTTCAGCACATAATGTTCTCAGTTCATCAGGCTATTTACTTGCTTACGGTTCAAAATCTTGACGTAACGTTTAATTAGGACAAGGAAGACTTCACCTTTTACCATGGTTGTAAGACGAAGCCTGTACTACAAAAGCGGCACAAAGTACAAGATGAGATGTCATTTTATGTTTTGGGTTGGCCTATTCTTTTTTTTTTTTTAGTAAAGTATCAATTGTTATGAACTATCAGCATGTATTCCAATTTTAAGTTCAAATCGTTAGACTGCGTTTTTCGAAGCTGAAAGAACTGTCAGAGTTAGCACTTTCACGAACGTAACTTCATCAGAGTAATTCCATGAAGATTCCGTACGGTGTAAGTTGCAAGTTACAATTACAACAGTGCAACATAGTTCATGTTAACAGATTCCCATCCAAAATGACATGTTTCAACACACACGAAACAGATATATAAGCTTTGATGTGTTGTACTTACTCGTACGTTCCTTGGAACACCAAGATGTTGAAATATCCACAATTAATGTCACACTGAGAGCTATGTATTGGTATGTAACATCACATATCATTCATCATCACAATACAATGATCCCAATAATTAAGTATTATATTCACAATTAATAATACAAACAAACAATTCACCAAAACAGAAAATCGTAAAACAACCACAAATTAACGAAACACTTTCAGTTACCTACTACTGACCGCCAGAACTGAACGATATATCATCGACTTTCGATATAAAAGTGCTGCCAACCACAGCTTAATACCTTTAACAGACTGGAAAGTCCCTGGAAACATAAAACTACACCGCCATATGCGGCACCTTCGTGCGTTACTGCAGCCGGCATCACTCACTGGCTGTGTAGCATGACATCGGCAAAGCTGCCTTCTGCTTTGCCATACCCTCTCCACCCCCACCACCTAACCCTAAATAATGGCACTAAAAAAAGGCTAACTTCGAACTTATTACAAACCAACTAAATACACTTATTTAAGAAATATTATTTTACATTATATTTCTGCCGACATATTTCTGCTCACATAAAAAAAATAACGTGAAATAACAAGGTATATTTATTTCCTAGTACCTGTATTCAGTTACTTTGTAATACTGATACACTGCATGGGAAATGCAGAATATTAAGATTCAAAATTATAGTCTTCCAAGTTATGGGACTTTGTAACCTGACTGGTGGGTACTGAGGTTACGGTCAGGACATACAACCTACATCTTATGAACACATGTGAAGACAGACACAACATGCTCCTCCAAAACATCCATAACCATGTACCAGACTACACGGTGTCCTAACCCAGACCACATTATGAATTCTCACCACTGTCAGCACCTCAAATCCTCTACAAAAGAATATAAAGAACAAGTGAGGTGTGGCTGGAAATGTCACATTGGGAAAACTGAATCACAGGCAGTGCAGTATGTTTATGAAGGACATGGTATTTAATGTCACATTCTTTTTCCTCCAACTGTGTACACTTGTCTCATATTTTTCCTCTCAAACAAACTTAGGAAACAAGATCTGGAAAACTTCCTGGTTACAAACATTATCAGCATAAATGCACATTTTAGGGTCAGGACCACATACAACAAATTTTAAAGTTGTACTGAAATGATATCACAAGGACAATCACACACTCAAAACTACTTACAATGTTGAACGTTCTCGAAGTAGAAACAACTACTTCCTTTATATACAACTGTCACCACATGAAATAAATTAAATACATATGCCATAACTGATTACATGAATAAAAAACTGCATTTCTGATGGTGATATTTTCTATGGAATGGAAATGAATGTGGGAAAAACTAAAGTAATGAAAATCTCAAGGCAAACATCCCCAATGAAAATTATGATAGATCAAAAACAATTGGAGAATGTGGAATATTTCAATTATTTGGGTAGCATGATAACAAGTGATGCAAGGTGTACACGTGAAATTAAATCCAGAATTGCCATGGCAAAAACAGCATTCAACAAGAAGAAAAATCTTTTCACCAGCAAACTGGAATTAAATTTAAGGAAGAAACTAGTAAAGTGCTACATTTGGAGCATAGCTTTGTATGGTGCTGAAACGTGGACACTTCGGAAAGTAGATCAGAAGTATTTGGAAAGTTTTGAAATGTGGTGCTGGAGAAGAATGGAGAAGATCAGTTGGACCGATCGTGTGAGAAATGAAGAAGTATTACACAGAGTCAAGGAGGAGAGGAATATACTACATACAATAAAAAGAAGAAAGGCTAACTGGATTGGTCACATCTTGCGTAGAAACTGCCTTCTGAAACACGTGATTGAAGGAAAGTTAGAAGGAAGGATAGAAATGACGGGACGACGAGGGAGAAGACGTAAGCAGCTACTGGATGACCTTAAGGAAAAGAAAAGATACTGGAAATTGAAAGAGGAAGCACTAGATCGCACCCTGTGGAGAACTCACTTTGGAAGAGGCTACGGACCTGTCGTAAGACAGACTACAGAATGAATGAACACACAACACTAACAGACTAAAGCTGCAGCATTGCCCAGTGTTACACAACAGTCAACACACAAAACAACAACAACACAAAGTGTAATACAAAATACAAGTTCAATCTTAAGTCACTGAGGTCCCAGACAACAGTGTGCACAGACAACGACCACATGGTCATTCTTCATCACATGCAATGGCATTTTGTCACCGCTGCCTGTGAACAAGTACATCATTTTAAATGGTAATCCACTTCCTACTGTTCACACAACAGTTTGTGCTGTGAGCAACACAACTCATTAACATGAAAACACTTCCTATAAAGTAAAGCTGTCTCCATGTTTCACTAAGCACCGCACAGTGAGGGTATTGAGGGTTGTGGAGGTACAGAACATACAGGCTCCACACATTCTTAACACTGGCACCAGACAGAGATAAGTGGTATTCTTGCTGGCCCAGGCACTTTACTCTGAGCACAGACAGAATAGGAGGCTGGGCTGGCCTCAGGGGTTGTTTGGATGATTTGAAGATGAGAGAAAACTTTGCCCCTGCCTGAAATTGATGGACAATTCCTTGGTCATCCAGCCCACAGCATTGCCTTCATGTAAAACAAGCAGTTGCCCAACAAGTACAGAAGCTTCCCACATTACATAAAGCATGAATATTAATTTTGGGTTTACAAGCACCCTGAGCCAGATCAATCCCTTCAGGAACATCACACCTTATGTAAGATGATGTCAATATCTTCCACCTATGTCTAGGCCCCCAACTAATCTCTTCCATTGAGTTGTGAACAAGTGAGTGAACTGCTTGTTCTTCCATTCAGTTTGAAACCTCCCATGCATGCTACATGCCCTGCCAATCCCTCCTTCTTAATTTTGTAAACTTCACATTATTTGGTGAACATTACATTTTATTACGCAGTGTAATGCTTTATCAAACGTAACAACACAATGCACATACTTCACACGATGTCTGTTATTTTAAATTATAAAAATTAAACTTCCACACTAACTTGTTCCAGGACAGTGCTGAGGTAATTATCCCTCAGTTCCTGTGGGAAAAGGTTCACCATGACAGCAAACATTTTCTTCTCTTTGTTAATGCCAGTGTTCTCTCCTTCTCCTGTGGTGACTTTTCCTACAGAAAAATATAATACAGAGCACAATATAATTCTTTTAAAAAGACACACAGAAAAATTCTGTGTTAAGACTGGAATACAGTCATGCTTGTCAAACACCAAATACAACAAAGACACTCATTAGAACAGTGGTTTATAACCTTTTTACGTTTCGGTTACTTCGGTCATTTCGGTCTTTAGGTTTAAGTTCAGGTTTAGGTTAGGTTAGGTTATTTATTTATCTGTTTGCTTTTTATTAATTTGTTTGTATATTTATTTGTGTATTTATTTATTTATTTATTTATTTATTTACTGGCAGAAAGTTATGTTCTCCAACCAAACATTGCATCCAGAATGTCCTCATTCATTACTCTAAGCGAAAAACGCAGAAAAGATTGGTAAAATTCCTGTGGGCAGAAGAGGCATGGCTTGAATTTAACCCCTCACCTCCATCAATTACCCCTATTTTGGATGAAAATATAAATTTTATTCCAAACCTTAAATCTTGAAATGTGGCTGGCAGTAGGCTGCAATCCATAGCAAGGTGTTTGAGCATGACTATCTAGTTGATACCACATCTGCAATAGTTTCTTCTTGTTGGCATTTGTAAGTGCCATTTCAAAATCTTGTTTCCCAGTTGTTTTAAGTAAATGGAGCATTAGCAAGAGGCTGACTCATACGCCACTTATATTTTTCCTGCAACGAAAAGCAGACATATCACTGATATGCATTTCTTTATATTAATTCGCTATTATATTTAGTCACATTGGTCATTAGGTTAGGTTAAGTTATGTTTTTTGTCAGCTTCCATAAATTACAATAACTTGCTGAACGATTCCCAATTTCTTGTGAGGGACTCTGCTCCATAAGTTTTTGGTCTCTACATTACGCGATATAAATGAATGTTTTTGCAATGCTGAACACTAATACTGAACAGTCACAGAAAGTTGCAACAAACTGTCTCCAACAGTACTGCCAACATCATGCCCTTCCCATGATATCCTATGACATTTATTCCTATAACTACAACTAAGTGCACTTTAATTAAGTTGGAATTATATGAATAACATGCTTAATGCACAGAACATGAATAATATTCAGATCCTATCACCTATTCCTTGTGCCTATGTGTGACCATGAAGACTGGATAAAGAGGAGGCCCTAGCCCACTTGAGGCTGTTGCGCCATGAAAAAAAAAACCCCCATTCCTTACACTCCAACACACTGTCAACGTTACATTCACCTGCCCACTGTTCGAGGCACCTTCCTCCCTCAAACTGTTGCACAATCCAATTAAACCTTATACATATATGAGGCGCAGCTTATCACATCAAACAGCCCAGCTCCAAGGTAATGGTGTGAAGATTCTGATGTGTTGCATACCATACCCGTCACGTACTACGCAATAGCTGAAAGCAATACAATAGCTTCATGCCACATTTTTTGCTTCCAGCCAGCGTAACTGTTGCACTACCATGGTCGTATCATGTGACACAACTTTCCCCGCAAACGTGCCCTTCGCTGCCATCTATTTGGGACTAACCACATCCAGTGAGCGACGGCTACGGTAACGCACGTAGGCGCCGCATGTGGCGCCAAAAGACGTTGCTTGTAGGGGTCCATTGAACCTTGGCCGCGGTGCTGCAAACATACCGTCATGAAATTACACCCGTCTAGGGTGTCATTTCATGCAAGGTAGTGTACGTAAACTGTAGCACACGATGTTGGCAGCTCCACGCATGCGCCTCACCACTGTCTACGTTCGGAACTACCTTTGTTACTGCTGTCGGACCTCAATTTTAAACAATTCAGCGCCATTTTCAGTCCACTTAAAATTGTCACGGCTTATTTTCCTTGGAGCTAGTACGGTAATTTACACTTCCATATCCTTCCCGGTCTTCCACTTTGCGTAGTCCTAAAGCATATAATCCATAAAATTTTTGCATGCAATCAGTTATATGTCCGTGCCATCCAATCACTCTTGCCAGTACTAGTATATGTAATGTTCCTGGTGCATAATATACTCTATTCGTTTCAGATCAAGACAAATTTTAGGTACAAGCAGGCAAGCTCGTCACTACTGTAAATATTACTTACATGAAGCCTGGACAGCTCAGTCGGTTTAGTGTACCGGCTGGACAACCGAGGAATTGGAGTTAGATTCCCGGCAGAGGTAAAGGGATTTTCTCTTGCCCAACTTGTCAAAACCGGCTCTCGTGCTCAACCAGCCTCCCATCAACAAGTACAGGAGTTTCTTTCGCCGGAGATAAAGCGGCCGGGACGTGAAGCTGACCACATCCCCCATCTGGTGCCAAGATTAGCAATAAAAAAGGTTACACATCCACTCCGTCATATGCCTTAGTGGCTCGCAGCGTTCACGGTTAGTACGGTTACTATTGTTACTACATTTCAGTAGTGGCGATCAGGGGCAGAAACTGGGATTGGGGAAGGGGAAGCATGCAATCGCGACATCTTATCGTAGTGCACATCATACTCGTCAACAACGACAACTACAATATCTACTATTAATCATAACAGATGTCGCACAAAGTCGGAAGAAGTTACCATGCCACGTGATATTTTGGACCAATCACAAAGAAGCGCCAACCTTTCATTGTGACCTGTGATTGTAACGGCTCGTGCCTCCAATAGATTGGTGCAAGAATAATTTGAATTGATTATTTATTCTCTTTCGTCTGTGGATTTTGCTTTCAGCGTCTAGATAGTATCGTTGTGTGTTGATTACATCGTGTGTTATGTATTCTCCAGCACAGATTACTACAGATTCTCCAGCGTCTGTGGAACGGTAAGATTTGAATTTATGAAAGCTTAGCTTAATCCTACATGATGGGCCGTGTAATTTTGAGATGTACGTACTGTATCGCGTTGTATTCTGTTTCTTTCAGCAAAATGGCCAGGCGGAACAAGTGCCACGCGGCAAGATGTACATCGACGCACAAAGACGGTGTACGATTCTTCAGATTTCCTACGAATACGATACGGTATGTCACATGCAATATCGTAATATAAGCAGATCTAATTTAATATAGTACGTATGTGGAAAAAGGAAATGTGAAAATGTCAATTGCAGTCCAGTGGACTGTGCAGGGTTACACGGCGTTACAATAAAGAAGACCAGTCAGATGTGCACTGTGCATTCCTAATAGGAAATGTGTAAGTCATTAATACTAGGAGAATGCAATTTAAATGTATCCCATTAACATTAAATTCCCAAACATATGTAATGTAATGTACTTTCATTTTTTCTTTCCAGAGCCAAAGTATGGGCGGAGAACGTCGGGCAGCCATGCAGTATCGACTCTGCAAAAATGCTGTACAAATATTTTTTGTGCAGCAAACATTTTGCAGAGAGCGATTTCTGCACTTCTGAAAGGGTACGCCTGAACAAAGTGGCAGTTCCACATGGCTCAGATTCATTTTCACATTCAATCCCACAACCTTCGGAATCTTCCTATTATAACCCTTCTCTGAACTCCTTGCCCACAAATTTAACCCCTGAAGATAACCTCCATGTCCTACCACCCACCAGAACCTACGGCAAGGCGTCTGTGTCCTCCACTAAAACTACTATGCCTGTCCATGCAGACAGTCCTTCAACTTCTCATCAAATCCCTGGGTTCCAAACACCACCACCAGCAGGCAGAACTTTAGCAGTGAAAGAAACCTCTTGTTCCTTGAGCCCTGTAAATCCTAATGCTTGTGATGGAGAACTCAGATGTATCAATCATCAAAGCCTAGAGCAAGGCATTCTCTACTAAAAGAACTTAATTTGGCAACAGTTGCAGAATTGACACATAGAAAAAGGAAAATGTATGAACATATTCGGAAGCAGGGGAGTGCGCTATGTAAATTGAAAAAGCAATGCAAGGCAAAAAAGTTGAAAGATGTCTGTGATCTGGATAGGGATCCAGTGATGCAGAAGCTTGCATCTTCTTTGTCTGTAGAGGCTGCCAGGTTATTGGCAGGAGTTATTCAGAACAGTAGGCAGAAGCCCAAGGGCAGGAGGTGGAATTTTGAAGACAAAGTGTTGGCTCTGGCCCTACTGAAACGCAGTCCCAAATCCTACATCCTTCTGCAGATGCTCTTCCCCCTTCCATCTAGACGAACATTGCAGTCTGTCCTTAATACTGTTCACTTCACGGCAGGCATTAATGCCCATGTGTTTGGTGCACTCAAACACTCTGCGCAGACAATGTCTGATAAAGATCGTTATTGTATTCTGATGTTTGATGAAATGTCAATCAGAGAAAACTTGTGCTTTAAGCAGAAATTGGGCTGCATAGAGGGTTTTGAGGACTTTGGAAGCCAGGGCAGGACAAGCAACATTGCAAATCATGCTCTGGTTTTCATGGTCAGTGGCCTGCATCAAAAGTGGAAGCAACCAGTGGCTTACTACTTTAGTCGCGGAAGCACTAAGGCTGAGATGCTTGCGCAATTTTTGAAGGAGGTTCTTGACGCTTGTCAGAATGCTGGACTGCAAGTTGTTGCCACTGTCTGTGACATGGGTGCCAACAATGTCAAGGCCTTGAAATTGTTGGGTGCTTCTGAAACAGAAACATTCTTCAAGTTTCATAATTAAAGAAATTGCGACAGTATTTGATCCTCCACACCTCCTGAATGTACCCGAAACCTATTCCATAAGTATGATGTGCAGTTGAAGTCTGAGGCACTGGACAAACAGCTTCCTGTTATAGGTGGGAACACATTTTGTGATGTGTACAAGTTTGACAAACTGCATCCACTCCGACAACTGTATAAGCTTACAGACACACACCTGAACCCTGTGGGGCAGAATGCAATGAAGGTGAAGCTGGCTGCACAAGTGTTGAGCCACACTGTAGCAGCAAGTCTGTATAGCCTCGTATGTACAGGTAAGAAATGTTTCATTGCATTCAGTTATTTGTAATGCACTGTTTTTAAGGCATTGGTTACATGAAGACAATTTTTCCAACTTCTCCCCAAAATGTACTTGTGATCAGCCGAAAAAAAAGAACTTTATTTTCTCCCAGTTTCTGTGCACTGATTACTGTGTTATTCTAATATTAATGTAACAAGGCCCTAGCTTTATTATTTTACTGATTCTTTTAGGAATGTTGAGCAGCACATACCTGGCTACTGTCACCTTCATTGGGGAAGTTGATAAGCTCTTTGACAGTTTGAACGTGGTGCGGTGTATGATTTTGTGGAACATCAAAAAGTGCAAAGATACAGTGAACAGTGTGGTTTCAACATTCTGTCATTTTAACTATATTTTATACTCACGATTTTACTTATATATGATTTTATAAACAGTACACAAAAAATTTTACGAATGTCAATAATAGGCAGACCCAGCATTTGAGAAGCACTATTAGAAAGCCCCTGATGATGGCTCGTGGAGAGCCGAAACATATGTAGGGTTCGACTATAATAAAGGGCTGATTGCACCTTTTTAGTGATTTCTGCATTTGTTGGTGTATTCCTGAATATACACTGTTTGATGTTATACATCAATCACTTTTTTCATTCATCCTGTAGATGAAAATACAGTGATATAGGATGTGAATCTGTATTATACATAACAAAAGTACAGCTGTGTTTATTGTATATACAACATATACCTTTGCTTGTATAGTCATAATAGATAGATAGATTGATTGATAGCTAGATAGATAGATAGATATAATAAAGACTATTTCTTGTGTTACGTGTATGTACATGTTTATTTACAGTGCAGTTAGACTTTTCTATTACTTATAAGATTGTCTTTTGAATGTATAACAAATACACTGTTAATATCTTTAGATGACTGAAACTCTTTCTACACGATTCTAAATGTTTTAACCCTGCAGTATACCTTACTGCCCGTTTTTGAAGAATAAAAAATTTTTAGTTTCTTTATATCTTGTCCTACATTCAATATTGATGTGTTTGAAGTGGAAGTTAAAAGTGTGAACATTAACATACTCTGTAGCTGAGTAGATTTCAGTGCAGGGATAATAAATACATATGAATGAAATATCTATGATATGACCTATTGTACAGGACATTATTTCATGCTGCTGCTGAACCATGTCAAGTGAAAATTATCTGTATGACAGTGGAGAAAGGGAGGGGGGGATATTGAGGGCCGAATAGTAGTCAACCTTACCGACTGGGATATTGCTACCGATTGCTACTAACACCTTGTGGTACTTGTGCACTGCGCATAGATGGCAGGACAATAGACTCCGCCCCCACGTTTCCGACCAATAGCATTGAAGTTACCGATCTGGTAGTAGTAATCTGTGGTGGCGATGCTGTCGCTCGCATATGGAAGTAGTTCGTGCGCCCATCGCGTTGTTATAACCGACTGCAGGCAGGTACGACTTACGACAAGCTTGGGATAACCGCCTTTTACGTAACGTCCTTATCAAGTGCCATCAGAATCCGTCTAGTGTTTCTCGACTTCAAAGTTGCACAGATAAGTAGTCTCCTCACAAACGTTTTTTTGCACATACGGTGCAACGAATAGGCTACATAATAACAGACATGACGTGCCTCTAGCAGACTTGTGTCAGCAGCGAGAGAAAAGTAATGGTGGCAACATCGCAGATTGTACGCAGAAAACGTCTTGCATGTACTTTACTGCGGGTCCTCCCACAGCTCAGGCGGTTGGTCGAGGGCTTCTTAACATGAAAGCCCGGGTTCGCTCCCGTGGCAGTATATGTTGTAACTGTGGTTGACACATTGGCACTTGGACAGACTTTTCAAAGCATTTCGAGTTCCCTTGTCAATTGTCACTGCGCCAGTGCTCAATATTCGTTCTTCTGTATCCGAATTATGGATAATGTGTCCATTCGAAGGCACAGGTGCAGTCCCCAACATAAGAGAAAAAATACTCAGTTTGCCTTACCCCTTTCGAGACTAAGACTGACCTGAATTATGTTTCAAAATTCAGTTCGTACCGCGCAGTAAACAGTCTCCGTGTCGTATAATAAGAAATACCAACAACGTGCACTGTTCAAATCATGACAAGAGGAATATTTAGGAGTCCTAGAAATAATTTTAATTCATGGTCGAATTCAACCTTCATCCATAATTTGTCAGTTCTTTGTTGTATTGAAGAAATTCTGCGTACTGCGTCTAATGTTCTGACGAAAATTGCGTTCCTCATGTAACTCACAACTGTTTTCACTTCAATTTACGCAACAAGGAAAACTTCCATGTCGCTGTCATCACCTGCAGTTAGCAGACAGCAAGGAGCAATGCAATGCACGTGTACTGTTACACTCGTGCTGCAGCACCTATTCTCGGCCCCCCCCTCCCCCCGCCACCCGAGACGTATCACAACCCTCGTAAGTGAACAACAAAACTGAAATAATAAACTTTTTTTAACTCGCGCCGAGATTTTCCTTGGGAGAATGACAGCGCAGTGAGACGAAGATGGCGGAAGAATACTGCTGGGCGATAACACTTGCGGCAGGGCAGCCATGCTGCGGCCGATCAGGTTCCAGTGTGTTGGAGTTCGAATTTAAACTGGACTCCTTCGTATATACATAGCTGACCTTATGTATACTTAATTCAGAATTGCACAAAATGCGACCTGCGCCGGATCTTTCGGAACTGCGGTAAGTCGGGCAGTGGCTGTATATTGTTGGCATGTTGCATCCATTGTATTTATGCGATGAACAATTTTAGAAACAAGGGCTGTTATTTTATTGAATTTTTATTATGCTGAGCATTGCCCATTGCGTGAAGTGAAAGGCAAAGATGAAGTTTAATTAATCGCAAAACATGAAGGGTATGCAGGAATGAAGGTATAGTTCCACTCATTCTTAGAACTCCAGTCCCTGATGGAGGCAGATTGAATGCCCGCACCGCTTGGGTAGCAAGCTTCACTCCCGTCAACAGGTGGTATGATCCTTACGTTCACAGGGACGCTCAGCCCTCGCTTTCCGCGGAGGTTAGGTTCCAAGACCCCCGCGAAAAGTGAAAATCCGCGATTAATTGACCGCCCACCCCCCAGAAAGAAACAACATTTTAGTATTTGTTAGTGTTTTTCTTCTCTTTGCAGAAATATTATGATGGGAGCTGCTTCTTTTTTCTTTCAGCTCTTTGAACACCATGTGGTATGAATTTGCGAAAAGTGAGGGGTGAGTTTACATGCATTTTGTCTTATGTACGAGTGCGTAAACGGCAACTTCTGGGATCGACCCTGAGACCTTTGAATACACTGCACTTGCATTGCTGTCTAATCACGTTACCACTGGCAAACACTAATTTCATTCAACAAATTATCAAATGACTGGAAGAAATGCCCACATACCCCTGCTACACATGGGAACTGTTTTAAAACTCAGCACCAATTAATTACCTACCAAAAATGTAGATCCATATTGCCAATTGTGTGCATTCTGCTAGCAGAACGCAGAACTAACATTCTGCTGCGTCATGAGACGCAACCGTCTGTTAATACTCTTGGTGTCGTAGCTGCAATAACGCTTCCGGCCGGCCGCGATTCGTATTGACATTTGTGCTCATTCTGGTTTCAGAACATGGAACTACATGGTCACGTAATAAGTGACGCTGCCATCTATTAGTAGTTCTCAGTAACCTACCGGCAATTCCGTGTGTCTCGATCCGCATTGACATTTGAACGCATTCTATTCGCAGGACGTGGAAGTCCATGGCTCATACGAGACCTGATGCTGCCATAATAAATCCTCATAACCCACCAGCCATAAAGTATCTGAATTGCCACTAGATGTAGAGACTATCCATACCCACCATTTTAGATCCGGGCAAATTGTTCGGGAATGTGGGAACATCCGCTACAGACATATTCACACCTTACACTGAAACAGACGCACGTTTTCCAATACTGCATAACGGGCAGCACTAAGAAGATACTTAAATGCACACTCCTTTTACTCTGTAGATGAATTTCTTATGAGTACTGTTAACCTACAATACTGACGTCTAAGACTTCACATAGAATGTTTAAAGCATTTTACAATGTACATTTTTGTATGATTTTGTATGTTATGACTTATTCCACATCCTCTTGTCCTGTGACAAAATTATGGATCCATGGAATGTATATATGTATGTATGTGATCTGAAACTGAGCCGTTACTTGATCCGTGCGTATGACGACCCGCGCTATAGAACGAGTGAGATCACGGATAAGCTAAAAGAAATTTCAAGGGCTACGTTAGTTGCCTGGGATCATATAGTTCTGTGTGACGGTAAGTTACCGTTTTATTGTGGAAGTTGTAATGTAATTTTAATGTATGTAGTTTTATGTATAAATATGTGTTGTGTTTGTTGCAGTGCGCAGTGGCCGCAAACAGACATATGTTAAGCCTTGGTTGTCAAGATCCACGCATCCGTGAATGCATGAAACGTGATGCGTTATTCCGTGATCACGCAAAACTCGACGCGCATGGTTTATAATGTGATCATACATGCGTTATCACTGATCCGTGTCACGCCCCACTTGAGTTCTAGGTGACTTTGGCGTGCCACGCAAAGCGGTAAACTTGTAGCAATGGAATCAAAATGTTTTAATGATGCTTTGGATGAACAGTTAATTAATTTAGTGAGAATGCATCCAGCACTGTACCTATCAGGTCACAAAAGTTCCAAGGATAATACGGTGCAAGGAAAACATTTGGGATGAGATTGCTCTGTCTTTGGATAGAACTGGTAATACTGTAGAATGTATTTAATTTATTTGTATACACCTGACAGATTGGAATGGTGACAATGCATAATAATAAGAAAAATATTTTACGTTTGACTAAAAAGCTGTTGTAAGTAGTTCTGGTCACATGCTGCAGCTGCCAATTTAGAGAGTCCTCTGTGCTGCACAAATAGTGCTTGAAAGTATCTTTGATGCAGTATGCCTCATGAAATAGTATGTTACCTCCTTGTTGTATCGAAATGTATCATCTTATCTTAGGTAGAGGGAGGTCATGCTCCTACGATGTAGTGTCTTCATGAGGGTATGGAATATGTTCATTACACAGAAGTTTATGAAGTATGCAAGCTGTCATTACATTGCTATCTACTATGTCTCAAAGAATTGCGATTGGGTTAAAAGATATTCTGAAATACTGACATTAAATACTAATTGCATTTTCATATATTCAGGTCTGACTATGATGAAAAATGGCTTTTTGTACACCTGACTTTGACTATTCTGTACTATAAGGCCTTGTAGTGTATTTGTTAACTTATATGCCTTGGGACCTACAATCACGTTGCAAAACTGTGGTCAATCCGGGCAGTGGCCTGGCTTCAGGAAATTCAACAGTTCCACTAAGGATAGATTTTCCTAAGACTGAGTTTGTGAATATTCCTGCAACACCTCCTTTACCATATGCACTGACATCTAGAGCCAAGAATCTGTTATTTTCATCAACTAGGGCAAGTAGCACAATAGCAAAATAGCTTTATAGCTAAAATATAGAGACCCAGAGTGATGAGGACTGATAATTTGGATGTGCTTCTCATCTAAGTAGCTACAGCATCTGGGTAAATTCCAGTTCTAATGGAATCCTGTAGCCACTATTTGTAATAATTCCTTATTAGGAGGAGTTATTACTGTTTGCTACATTTTGGAACAAATTATTATTCTGTCTAATAGTTACACTTTTCCAGCTGTAAGTTATCTTGTACTGGAACCCTAGATGTCTGTAGCTTTCTCCAGTTGACATGAACCTAAAAGAAATAAAATGTAAGCTTGGTCTTAAAATTATCTTTTATAACTTACAATTTTTTTCCAGTCTCAGAATGTAAAATGAGGTGGAGAACAATAAGAGACTCTTATAGAAAAACCCAAAAGAGATTGCAGATGGGATGCAGGACAAAATCAAAGTACAACACTGAGAATTTGATATTTCTGGAGAGAATGTAAGTATGTATGTATATAAAATATATATTTATGTTCTGTTTGCAGAAACAAAATGCAGACTGTAATTATGTTCATTAACAAATTTCAATTTGTCATCTTCAGATTTCATGACTTGATTTAGTGAACTGTTGAAATCTCTTAACTTATTTTTAAAAAATGCTCTGAAGGTGGTGATGTGAGCGCAATTTTTCAATAAGGTGATGTGAGCGCAATTTTTCAATAATTTCAGAACAAAGTACAGTCTTGAAGAATCAATTGGCCCATCTCAGAATGAACCCAATGAAGTAATCGGTCAAGGAAACTCTGAACTACCAGATATTGCTGTAGAAGTCGAAACTGGAACTGTTGATAGAGACAGCAAAAACCATGTTTATAATCAGGAAAACAGAGGAGATGATCATGGTACAGAAAGAGACGAGACTGTCATAAATAGAGGATTTCAAAGATCAGAAACACTCAGCAAAGTGAGTAGAAGTTTGAAACCAGTTACGCAAAGGAAGAAGAGACCAAAACTTGTGAAAGAAAAAACTCTTGAAGAAGTAAAGAAAGGGCCTGAAGATCGAAAGATAGCTTCAAAAGGTTTACTGTCGGAGGAAAAATTTGACACTGCTGAGCATCCTGTTGAGATGTTTTTTAGAAGTATGGCAAAAATAGTGATGACTTTTCCTCCTCATTTGATAGCTGAAACACGAAATAAAGTATGTAGTATTATTTCAGAAATGGAGCTTCGCTCATTAGCAGAGCAAAATGTCCCGGGGTTTACCAAGTGTCATAACTTGTAGGTCAGTTTCACATCAGCAAAACTTAACAACTCTTAAAAGCAATTTATTTTGCCCATTTTCCACAGTATAATAATGATCAATTGAGGTAATTCTTCTTACTGTAAAAATAGATTTACTCCACAAAGAAAATTGTTGCAATTATGGTTGGTGCAAAACCCAGAAATTTATGTAGAGCTTTGTACATAATAATAATGCAAGGAATAAATACCATTTTTATAGACCAGTTCCTAACCTTGCATGTTTTCAGAAAAATACATTCTTTGCTAACCTCAAAATACTTGACAATCTACCATGTAGTCCATTGAAGGAACGGGTCCAGTTTAAAGTAGCATTAAGAACATATGTAAATACACACTCCTTTTACTCTGTTGGTAAATTTATAATGTTTAAAGAAGCCTCGTAACCTTATTATAAGCTATATATAATGGGTTTGGTGTAGCATGTGAATTATTTATAATATTTTTCTATTCTACTGCATTGTATGTTTTGCATTTTATGACTTGTTACACTTCCTATTGTCATACTGACCAACTTTCAGATCAACAGAATTGCGTGCGTTGATGCGCATGTGTGTAAAAGTGACAAATTTGAACACAAATGTCTGTAATTGAAAGATATTTCTCACTGAAGATTTCCCGCTCTGATCTGTATTTAAGCATTATGAATGTGAAGTGTTGTCTGTGTTCACGTAGTTTGAGTTGCTGTAAATGAAATCTTTGTAGTTTAAATTACTTTACAGGAATTCTGACACAGTGAGAATTTTCGTGTAATGGATACAAGTGACATGAAACTGTTGAGATCAGTTCACATGCACACACTTTTATCCAGAGGTGGAGAAGTTTCTCTGCAATGTCAGGATTGCATATTTATTCATTTTTTTTTTTCTTTTTATTTTAGACATCCCATTGTGTTTCCATAAATTACAGCATAGTTACCAATTTACCAACAACACAACTAATTCTGATTTTATTATTTTACACAGATATATGGCTACATTTCATATTAGTATCACCGTGCATCTTTATGAATTAATAAATTTATAACCAACTGATACACAATTGAACCACTTTTATTGTAGTATTATATTATTATATTATATATTATTATAGGGGCGTATAATAATATAGACGCTACAATAAAAGTGGTTCAATTGTGTATCAGTTGGTTATAAATTTATTAATTTGGCTACATGTTTCAACCAGCTATATAGTCTCCCTCAGGCTGTTTAAATTCATAAAACATAAAAATCAAAATTATAATTGCAACATCAGGTATGGGGTCAGATTGAGATCTCAACCTTTGGTGTTATACAATGCATGTCAATAAAAATGTTTAAAAACAATAAAATATATATAGCATTTTAGTAGTACATATTGTCAGCATTGCTGCTTATCTTCATAAAATTCAGTGGGAAAGAACCGGCTGTGGAACAATAAGACGGGGTATATAAATATTACGTTATATGCCAACATATAAACAGATATGTTTCACATACCACTATGCACCGCAACAAAAAAAAGACACCGCATTTTATGAAGACGACAAGCATCAATGCTGATAATACTAAAATGCTATATATATTTCATTGTTTTTAAAAATTTTATTGGCATGCATTTTATAACACCAAAAACTGAGATCTCAATCTGACCCCATAACTGATGTTGCAATTATAATTTTGATTTGTATGTTTTATGTATTTAAACAGCCTGAGGAAGACCACATAGCTGGTTGAAACATGTAGCCGCATATCTGTGTAATATAATAAAATTAGAATTAGTTGTGGTGATAATAAATTGGTAACTATTCTTCATATTTATTTAGTACTGTGATACTAGTGTGCTCACATTTTGCACTATTGTACTTGCTGTTTTACTTTCTTGTTGCACTCGCTCCTAGTTATATGTGTTTCTGTTTCATTTGTTTTATTGTATCTTGCTCATGTAGGATGACTTGTTGCTTGTCCTGTCTGATAAGTGAATGTAGCAGTCTTACAGAACTGACTTAACAATACAAGAAACCAAACAGAAACATGTATAACAAATAGTGTGAGTCCACAAGAAAGAAAACCAGTGAGAACAGTACTGCAAAACACAAAAACAGCGAGTGCAAATAATATGAATGACATTGTGTGTATGTTGCAGTAGTTGGCATTGACACACGTGCGTCAATAAATATTAAGTAAATAAGTGTAGGTTGTTAGTAAATGAAATGTACAAAAATAGTGAAGGTCGAATAGTAATTGGTTTGCTTGCCGACTGACGTACCACCGTCTTCATCATTTTAGTAAATGTTGGGTGCGGGGTGGTGGCGGCCATTGGCAGCGGTGTATTAGTACCCTTTGCCGTGGAGAGATGGCAGTGAGTGGTGTAACTGCGTTGTCCATAGTAAAAATTGCGTGGTCCATGTTTTCAGATGAACAGTGCTGGTAGACGAGTATATAATGATAGTCATTTTGATAACATTGCTATTTTGCCTGTTCTGCCCAAATACCCGTGTTTTCTATTAGCCAGTTAAAGGCAGTAAATGGATATGTATTTAATACTGCCTAGTAGCCCTATCGTGAATTAACACGAGTGTTTTGAAACGTACCCGGAGATGAAACCACAGTCAGCTTTAAAGTAAGCCAGGAATTAGATCCACTGCACTACAAAGTTTGTAAAATTTGTGGATGCTGAAACTGGTAGTTACATACCGTCTACTTAATTAGAAGGGAAGAAGTCGTCCGACTGAAGCATCAGGGCCCGAAAGCTCTGAACAAGCAGTAGATCGTAACTCGGTACCTCCCAACGCGAAGTATATGTTAGCCAAGACCGTAATCTGCATTACGTAGGTAAGGTAAAACAATCCCATTACAGGCCCTTAGGGCTCCAGGAGGTCGAGGCTCCCAGGTTTTTAGACAATCGGCACATGAAGGTGGTAAGGTTGTCAGCCCTACGCACCGGCGGCCTTTATCCCACAGGAAATATTCCTGGTACCATTTCTGTTAGAGGCTGAGTCGACCCCAGGACCATAGTGCGACCGAAACGATTGTCAGTGAAAAATTCGGGAATCGAACCCGTGACGTTCCGGTTTGTAGCGCAGTGCCTCAACCAACTGCGCCACCGCGTGCCCCGCGTTGCGTAGGTAGGCCTTGGAATATTCGGGTACCTTGTTAGCCTAAGGCGAACTGATAAACCAGAAGAAATGTTCGTTATACGTTGTTTCAGTTTCCATATCTATAGACTGGTGGCAATAACTCTCCAACTGTTTTCTTTCGTGTAAACAGTACATCGGAAAAATAAAGTATACCTACGTACAGGGAAATGGAACTTATTTACATGCTTGGGAAAACTTAAACAATGAGATTTGACTTTGTATTATTTCGTATTGTTATTTGCAGAGGTAACGTGACTCGTTCGGTTCCTAAATTAGCAGCATTAAAATGTCCAAAGTCGACAAATAACGGACGGAATTCCGCAGTTGGCATCCTCCCTTCTGCACACCAAAGGAATGCCAGTTTTCCTGAACAGCACGGCGCTGGCTCGTTGGGCGCGTCGCGTCATTCAACTGTTACCAGAATTTACCAGCAAGTCATTGACCAAGCCGCGAGTTTGAGTGTGAGAATACGCCGTTCGGAGTGGCTGAACTCTTGTGAGTTCAGCGTGCTAAATACTACCCAAAGTACAAAACATGAGTAATCAATGAAACATTTGTTTTATACATGAGTATTTCTTTATTTAATGGCTTCTTATTGACTGCCAAAATTATATGCCACTCACCTCCACCTAGCGCCGAGCTTCAGAATGCGTGGACCTATACCTCAATTCCCCGATACGTCTCCATGACGCGGTGCTTAATCAAGCGCAGGGCGACTTTGTAACCGTCGAGTGACAAAGACGCTAAAAGAAAAGGTTGTGATTTATTTTAAGAACGGCAAATAGCAGAACCCCTTTTCAGAAGCTTACATTTGCTCAGCGAATCAAGAAATTCTCCGCATTTTATGGCCCCCTAAATATTTATTAATATATTCACATGGGCCCGCCACTGGACCCTATCCTGGGCTATAAATTCAGTCCACCCCCTTCCATCTCGTTTCTTTAAATTTCGTTTCAATATACGCTCGACTATGACTGGATCTTCCAAGTAGCCTCTTTCCTTCAGGCTTTCCTGCTTAAAGGAACTAACTCCATGGAGCAGAGTGCTTCCTGAGAAGCTAACAGGTCGTCAGCTAGTCAAGAAATTCCCCGCGTTTTATGGAACCCGAAGGTTCATTACCGCACTCACAACAGCCCGCCACCTGTCCCTTTCCTGAACCATATTAATACAGTCCATGCCTCCCCATCCCACTTCTTGAATATCAATTTTAATATTATCCTTCTATTACATCTGGGTCTTACAAGTGGTCTCTTTCCATCACTTCTCCCCACCAAAACCTTATATGCACATCTTCTGTCCCCTTTACGTGCCACATGCCCCACCTTTCCTACCTAAATATTTTATTAATTTCTCTTTTCTTCAATATGGGCCACATGCTCCAATTTCAGTTTCCGTGAGCTGATCATCCTCAAACAATCTGACTGGGAGATTTTAAGGTATTATCCCAACATCTGAGTGTGGGGTCTAAGGAACATCGCCGAAGTGCTGTCAGGATAGCAGACCTTCGGGGCGAGCTAAGAACCACGACCAGCTATCACTACATCATAACTTGTAATGATAAACAAAGGACAGAAAAATAAATGGGGATCATATCAGTTTTTATGATGAGTCGGATTAGAGGAACGCTAGGACAAGGCAGGAGAGTGGAGCGTCACCCGTGCAGGTGAGTCGCCTTTAGAACCCCACTAAAAATGAAACCGTAAGACAACACATGGGAATTAGTGATTGATATATTGGAGAAAATATTTGTTTCCTAGTTCGCATTCATACGTGTCTTATAAACATAAATGGAACCATCCGTACAAAGGGGCGATACTGGCCACCACATAAAAGGCACGGAAAAGAGTCCGTGTAACATATCTGAATTATTAGAAAAATAATGCGCATTAGTAACGTGATAAATGTCGTCCTTTAGGGTAAATAAACCCATTAAATGAAGACGCCGGACTTCAGTGTTATCACACCTATAATTTAATACACTTGCATGCTATAAGTACCAAACTTCGAAGGCACCTACTGCCCGGGGAGCCAGGCTAGCTTAGTCGGTCCAGTAACTAGACTACGGGCTGGATGATCAGGGGTTCGAATCCCGGCGGGGCAAGGGATTTATCTGTCTTCCAAACCGGGACGTAAAGCTGACCACTCACGTCCATCTAGTGCCGATGTTAAGAATGAGTGGAGCTATATCTCCACTTCGCCATATGCTTTCATGGCTTGCACAGGGAGCAGTTGATCCACCTTAGCACCTCTATACCAAATAGGCCTTACACTTGCAGCAAAAAAAAAATGCACGTATCTGGCGCTAAATGCTGCTTTGGAAACTTGGCAGTCCTTGCGAAACTCAAAATAGCCACTTATATGCGTAGTCATTCACGTCTTCCAAGCAACTTGAAATTAAATGTCCCGCGCAATGTAATCCATCTACATAATGTTTAGTAAGTTCTGTAACACAACCGATGACATAACTTCCTTGAATTTATATTTTACCGCTAATTTACGGAACAATATTTAATTATATTTTATGACGTAATAGCTTGCATATAAATCGTGTGATATCTCAGTAATGTAGTTGAATAGTTCCGTCCTACTGTATGAAAGCAACTTCCTGTTTCAAATCGCACGTTTTCAAGGATAGTAACCTCACGCGAATTGGGTTAGTTGTATATTCCTGACCCGTTGTTGGTGTCACATTGATTATTGTATCAATTTGCTCGAAGTAATATGGCAGATGGAGCAACACGGAAAGTAAGTGTTTATACAGCTTATATATTCACTTTCAATCCAAGTTTATAATACGCGAAACACTGAAACCGTTGACAGAGAAGGAAAATATCAGTTATGAATGCACCATAATTTGCAGTACTCTGTATTATCAACACGTATGTAATTACAGTGCTTACAGATACGAATATATTAGCCAGTTCTTTCCATCGTATTAATATAGGACAGCAGATATTCTTACTGAAGTGTTTTATGCGACACAACCCATCTTCGTTTACGTGCGTGATTTTTTTGTAACAAAGTGAGGAAAGTTGATTCGTAATACTTTGAAAGAAAGGAATGTTACAACAGTAACGACACATCTGTTAAATTTGTGGGTTGACCAAAGACGCCACTGCTGTATTAAATTGAAACATTAGTCTTCTGTTTTAAGTTCTAAATCTCCCATTGTGCTGTTGTGTGGCAAGATTCTTTGTGTATTTCTGTTTGTGTCGTACATGAATAACGTTGCAGTGGAATTTCGGTTTACACCTTAACGTATTACTGCAACACTGGCTACGTTCAATTAAATTTAAATTTTCGTCTGTAAGCAATCTGGTAAATACTAGAGACCTCTAATGGATTACCGTTATTCTTCTGGAACTACAGCATTTCCATATGGTTCACTGCACTTGGTGAGCGGTCACATAATAGAACTCAAAATTTTAACCCAATGTATTTATGCATTTTATTTAATGGACAGAACTGGCTGCATTAAGGCCAGTGTTGGGTTTGTATCTGATGGTGATGAGCATTAGGTACAAAATGCAGAAATGTTCGATCAGGTAAATAGCTATCACCTCAGGGTTGACATTCTGTCATACCCATGTCCATCTCACTGTATACAGTGTAGTTTATATATCAAGTACTGGGCACACATTTATAGATAAACGGATTAAAAATGTGTGCACAGTGTACTACAAGTTACCTCATCTCAGTGTAGTGTTAAAGGTGATAATGAGTCAAGTTTTGCCTGCATGCCACATATGTCTCCGTGATGCGTGATTTAGGTGTGGGCAATTTTGCTTTTGGCTTTTACTGTGTTATAAGCTGTGAGACATTGAAGTTCTCACAAGAGTGAGTACCAAGTTTCTGGTATTCTGGGATATGACACTTGGTCGATAGGTACCAGCATTGCATTTGCAGAGTAAAATAAGTTGCTGGTTCAGCCATTGGAAAGAACATCAGAATCATTAATTGTGTTTATTTGATGAGATCATAATCTATTCATTACAAGTACCAGTGACTGATTGGAACTAGTTAATAAATTTTTGGATGCATTTACATCCCTGCAGAGTGCCTATTAAAATAGCTCTTTTGTGTGTGTTTTTCAGCTTCAACCCTTTGTACTCATTTGTTGGATGATGTCTGACTATACAGACTTGAAGTTTTACACAATTTTTGTATTTGTGGTAGTTAGGTGTAAGAAAAATGTTTGATTTAGGATTTATGGGTATTTTTATGATCTATTTCCATGTTTATATGGAATGATCTGTAGCAGCATGATGTTTGAATGAGGTGTTATTAAAGTCATTTGGTTCAGAAGTCATTGTGAGGCAAAATATGTGTGTGGTGTAAACCTATCTTCCCTTATAATATGGGACATAGGCAAAATTGGACTTATAAAAATACATAAGAGACAAGGTACGTGGCTTTATTGTGTAAATACACTTTGTCATCTAGACTCATCCCTTTGGTGCCAAACATTATATATATATGTAGCACGCAGTGTGGGTGTCGTGTGATATATCTGCTCATATGCAGCTCCCATTTAAATTCCAGTCTTCTTCAGATCACTATGGGCATTTAGTTCTGGCGACAAAGGGTCATACCCATTTAGAGTGCATTTTTACTAGGGAACTATGGAAATTTGAATGTTAAGAGTGACTGAATAGTAACCTTGGATTTAGGTACAGTATTAGTGATGTCAGTGTGTTATATTGCTGATGTTCATGGAACAAGATTCTCAGGACACTTCTGATTAATCAACATGCATGTTATATAAGTGAACAACAGTCACGTCTGATACTGAAGATGGTGTTTGTCTTAGGTACAATGCCACAGCAAGTTTCCTATGAAAGTTGTGTGTTTGTGTGTGATTTTCTTGCATGTAATTTTAACATTTGTTACCAGTACCAAGTATATTAATAATTTGCACCATTCATTCGAGGTATAATTAATTAAAGCATATTCATTCATTTTGTAGTCTGTCTTACGACAGGTCCGTATCCCCTTCCAAAGTGAGTTCTCCATTGAGTGCGATCTAGTGCTTCCTTTTTCAATTTCCAGTATCCTCTCTTTTCCTTAAGGCATATTAAGTCATCATAATTTTTCACCCATAGCAAGTGTATCTAAAGTAGTTCACTAGGACATGTAATTAGTTTTTGTAATTAATTTCCAAAATATATCCAGACTGCACGTGTTTATCCCACTGGCATGTGCAGGTACTCTTTAGTGTATCTGATTTGTTTTAAGAAACATATAAAGCACAGTTTCACCTGTTCAAAATAGGATCACCTTTACAACCTAGATCCTCTCCTTTGTCCAAACGTCAACATAATTGTGAACTTTTCCTTTGTCAGGAAGAGAGAATCAAAATTATTGTTGTGAAAGGGTTAGGGTTGTACCTCTGATGATGGTGTTAAGTAATATACCCACTGCATCTGGAGTGGAGGAAATGCCATTACCTAATTACCAGCAAATTGCGTCACTCATGTCACCAGAACTTTAATATCGTTTAATTGCTTTATCAGAACAAGGTATGCAACATACTACAGAAAATTTCAGGGTACCATGATGATAAAGGCAGCAAGTTCCGTTGAAATAATGGTACCTACAATATTTATTGTGTAAAATTTCACATAGGATGTTTATTACATGATACAGCGGATACCCATATGTATTAGTAGATAAGTGAAGAAGTTAATGTGATGTAACTTGTAAGTGGGTTTTATTAACACATTTTGTGGTGTGAGTATTAATAATGCAGCTGTTTTTGAGTTGTTGACTGCTTAATAAAGTGGTTTATACTTATGTAGTATCTGTTAAATATATTTTGCATGTCGTGGAAAATCAATATTATTTGCTGTACTTCAGTAGTATTTCTTATTCTTTAATTTTCAGCACAGATAAGATTATATATGAAAGCAATTTGTAACGTCTTATGCAGTGTTGTTTGTTACAGGTGCAAGAGTACAAAGACTCATTGATATCAAAGGTGAGTGAATGATTGGCCTGTCGTATGAGACCTACTAACATCCTTCTCCTAGCTTAAAGCAAGTATTTTGGGAAATTTGCTGTTCTTATCCTATGACAAAGTATGAAAGACATATATAGTGTCATAAAGTATCACTTTTTTATATCTTAAAGTGATGCTTGTTTAGGAGAAAATTGGAGGCATGACAGTTTAGATATATTGGATGATTCATGACTTAACGTCTTGACTTCTGGATCTTATGCCAAGGTCATTTCCACTGATAATATCACAATATCAGATGTCCATTTTTCGAGGGTTACAGAGTTACAAATGGTTGCAGTAAGGCCTGTTGGCATATGATGATGTCAAATTGCAGAATTCCAGATCAGCAAGTATTTAACAGCATATTCCACAGATTGCAGAGAGTGGATCATCTCTCAGGTGACATGTTTAATTTCTGCAGAATGAACAGCAACATCTGTTAGAGGATGCACCTTTGGAAAGACAGTGGAGAGTGTCCCAATTTTAGCCTTCAGTGCCAGTGTATCTGCTGCATTACTTTATTTCATTTTGGATGCTGCAACCATGTAAAGGACAATCCAAATAAACCGATGTGACCTACGTGCTGCATGTGCCAGGGTATGTGGTGAGACTGAGGGTGGTTGTTTTAAACATTTATTGTAAATTCAGCAGAAAATGTGTATTTGTTCATTTATTCTGATTCCTGTAACATTTAGGCAGTGACACATCTGTAACCTGTGAGAATCGGACACACATTTGTGTGATATTTCTGACTGAATGACCTTAGGAAGAAGCTTCTGAAAGTAAGATATTGTGTCATGTATCAGCCTGTATGACAGTAAGGCAAGATGTGATCGTATGACCATGATCAAACACAGTGACATTATCTACTGTAATGCTAACGTAAATATTACAATCAGGATTCTCTGCGTGGTTGTTCCTTCTGCGACGGTTTTGGAGCATGTTTTCAGTGGAATTTTGAAGTAGTTTATTTAATCTCAAACTGTTGTATTAGCACTCTGTGGTGTACTTTACTCTAGTCCACTCAAACAAGTGTTGATGGTGGTAACCTTCACTAATGACAGATGCTTTAGCCTGGTTGATAAATGCCTGAGGGGACTGGAGGAGGATATAACAATAGGTAGAATGAGGGAAGCCTGAATGCCATCATCTCCATACATCCCTACGCTCTTGATAAGTATTTATTCCCGTCAAAGAATGATTCTGCGTCATGTTTTATGATATAATTATATGATCAATTTACTATTTTGTCACTTCATGGAAGTTTTTTATTCAGATTCTGGAATGTTTTGCTTAGAAAAGTATGTAATTCTGGTAACTTTGTGTTATGGTCCACTGCCTTTGATCCTTGTAAAAGGCAGTTGGATTGTCTGGGGGCCTGTCTCTTCTTCATCCCTTTCACCGACTTAGAACTCCTGTCTTTTGTGACTCGCCTGTCCCCACCTTTTCTATGTAACCTACCCCTTTCGCAGTTTTACTCTCCTCTTCCCTGAACATGGGAACATTGTGTTACTCTGAATTGTTGGTGCCCACCTACCAGACTACACGGTGTCACAGTCCAGAAGACCACAATACATCTTCATGGCAAGAAGACCTCAAATCTTCTACTTTAACTGTCTCTCCCAAGGCTGTTCACAGTGACTCACATACAAGGAGGTAGATTTCTCATGCGAGTTTTTACAGATTTGCTGGAGTGTAATTGAGTCCCCAATTCTTCTGGGAAGTGACACTGTGTCACTGGGTGATTGGTGCCCAACATTTTGAGACCACTATATTTTCTCAAAATGTTGGGCACCAGTTACCCATTGATCCAGCACCACATCTTGGAAGTGTGGACATCTCCAGGTTTATCGTGTCCCCCAGTTTTGCAAAATGTGGGGCTGAGTTTATGTAAGTTTGCTGTCTTAGTGCACCTGTAAGATGTATTTAGGTGATGGAAGAATGTTCATTTGCAGTACTTATGCAAAGCATGAGTCATGGAAAGGATGTCGTCAGAAGTTTTGTAAAAAAAAAAAACTGCATAAGTATGCCATATGAAATAGCAATTTACAAAATGGTGGAAAAATTTCAAATGACAGATTCAGTGCTGGACAAAATAAAATATGAGAATATATGTTTTTGTTCGATGAGGAATGGTTTACATTGAGTAGGAATGTAAACAGCCAAAATTAATGGACTCCAAATTCCTGATGAATGTAGGCTTCCAGTGCCATTGTACTGTACCTCTGCAACAGCTGCCATGCTCAAGGACATGATAAAATATGCTCTGTGTGTTATCTGAAGCTTTGAACAGCTTTTGAAAACCGTCATTAAAAAGTATATTTGCTCCTACATATTTTTTTTGCTGATGAATGTTTTGGAATATGATCAGTGTTTATAAATGCTTACTGAAAACTTAAGAAAATAGTGGTTTGAGAATGGCTGTACTGAGAAACCTGACAGAACAGTGTGTCTGTCTTATCCTGTACACATGAAGATTGTAGTAGAGCCAACTTCTGAATCATAATGATTTTAAACAAACCATGACAATGAGCAAAGACCAAAACAACATCCTTAATCTTTTAAGTTGATCTGTTCATTTGTGTATGTTTCAGGCTGAAGGTTTGATCCTCCAAGGTTTTCCAAAGAAAATAGTTGAATTAAACGAGTTGCTTGGTACAGAGCAATTTGGAAGGCGAGATTTGACAGAAGTCCATCAGCCTCTGAACATCCCTGTACCAGATCCAGTTGTTGTCAACTGGTAAGTACAAGGAGTTCGAAAATTAGAAGTGATATTATGCAAAATGTTTCAACTGCCATGTTTTTAATGAATCATGAGTTTGTAATTCCCTATTGTAGGAATTGTGTGTTTGGGACAATTCCATGTTGACCAACATCTTACTCGGCATACAGTGGTAAAAATAGGGTCAAAGGAGCTTATTCACAGATAGCTGTGTGCAGCATATTACACGTTCAGTTGCATAATTTTGCTTTTTCTGAAGCCTGAAAAGCAACTAGCTCCTTTCCCAATGTAATTTCCATACAAATAATAATTAAGGTTGTTTTTAATTAATTTTCAACTGCTACTAGCATTCACCTTTTAAAGAGGCCACTTGGAAGACCTAGGCATAGATGGAAGATGAGTGTATTCATATGGCTCAGGACAGGGACCAGTGGTGGTCTATTGTGAACCTAGTTATGAACCTTTGGGTTCCATAAAATGTAGAAAACTTGTCTAGTGAAGGAACCATGAGCTTTTGAAGAGGGGTTTTGCTCCATGGAGTTTTAAAGTAGGCCGTGTCTACCATTCAGTTTCTGTACATTGATGCTAATTCAGTTTGTGTTGATAGCCATGTGGTGGAACAGCCAGCCAGCAAGAAATGGAAGTATGACAACTGTGTGGACAGTGAGAGTGAGGTGCCCGGTACTAAGGTGATGGCTCTCCCGACTGGCACAGTACCATGTAACAAACACTTATGCAGTGTGGTTAGCACTGTGAAGCCACACATTAGACAGCTAATTGAAGATGCAAATCTGGTAATTAATGCCTTTTTTGACCTGGCATTTCTGAAGCTTTTCCAGTCAACAGACCTATTGGTCTACGTAAGACCTCACACAGCTTTGGAATGATGACTTAATTTTTTGAGATTTGACTTTCTTACGGAAATTAATATAAATATTGAAGATTTACATTTACTGGGA
Organism: Reticulitermes speratus; assembly: GCA_021186555.1. Classification (NCBI taxonomy): domain Eukaryota; kingdom Metazoa; phylum Arthropoda; class Insecta; order Blattodea; family Rhinotermitidae; genus Reticulitermes; species Reticulitermes speratus. Next base: position 47,544,909 of record JAJKFL010000005.1, read on the forward strand.
TGTGATGCCATGTTGACTGGTAAGAGCTACCAATGTGTCGGTAACTGTTTACCCTCAGCAACGGGCAACATCCCAGAAGACTTGAATCTTGAACAACACTGCTGTGAGAAACTCAAATCTTCTAGGAAACAGGTTACAGTCATCTGGACTGTGGCAGCATTTAGTATCGTGCATATTTAATTTGAATTATGCTCACGCCAAGTAATGTATTGAAGGAAAGGAAGTACAGTAGTTTCCATACATACGAACACTGCATTTTGTCCACACAGTGTATGTATATGTTTTGAACACTTCTCAATAAACAGCCACTCCGTCTTTGTCGTGATTATGCAGTGTGTTTTCTCTGTGGTCAGAACTACATTTTTGGTGCATTCACAACACAAATTTGCAAAGATGCTCCTATTAGCTTTGCCATTTCCATCTGTCTGCCCACTTGTAACAACCTGAGAACTGGTGAATGGATTTTCATTAAATTTTATATTGGGGAGTTTCACTAGAATTTATAGACACATTAAAATTTTAGTATAAAATCACAGCAGTAACATTCACTTTAATGAATACCTGCATGCTTTTCCTCGCTTATATCAAACGCAGCCAGAGCTGGGGTAGCTTAGTCAGTATAGTGACTGTGCTACGAACTTGACGGTCGGGGGTTCGAATCCTGGTAGGGGCAAGAGGTTTTTCTCTTCTCCAGTACATCGAGACCAGCTCTGGTGCCCACCTAGCTTCCAATTCAGTGGGTACTGGCGTTCCTTCCCAGGAGTAACACGGCTGGGGCATGAAGTTAACCACTCACTTGTGTCTAGTGCCAAGCTGAAGAATGGGTGGAGCTATACCTCCATTCCCCATATATGCCTTCATAGCATGTATGGAGACAACTTTACCCTTTTTACCTTTATATCAAATGTAACCTGTTAAATATTTACCAAGTAAAAAATGTTCTGTATGAGAGCTATAGAGAAAAATAAAATACATTTTATTCCTTGTGCACCTTTTTCATAAGTCTAATGGTTCTTGGTATTTTAACAACAGGGAGTGGATGTACTACTACAATTGTTATGCCTTGTATACAGTTTTGAACTTGTTAAATGTTTGGTCTTCAAAGAGTTAAGTTATGTGTCTGTTCTTTGTTTCAGCTGAAAATGTGGATTTCTTTCATGATTCCAAAAATTGAGGATGGTAATAACTTTGGGGTGTCAATTCAAGAAGATACTTTGGGAGAAATTCAGTCTGTTGAATCTGAAGCAGCTGCATTCTTTGATCAGATCTCACGGTACTTTGTGTCAAGAGGGAAGATTGTTTCCAAGGTAAATGTCAGAATACATCGGTATCAAGTGGTAAAGAACAGAGCATATTGAGGCATCTTCTTTTTCTGCCTTTCTTTATTTCTACACAGATTAGGCATCTCAGTACATGTGTTGGCCACACAGTCATCATATCTGACCCCTCCTGTTCTTGTTTGTGTGTGTGTATGTATGTGCGCGCACTCGCGCGCGTTCACACACACAGGCTGACACATGATATGTCGAACCATTTACATTTTGTTCAGTTGCCATATTGTGTAGAAAAATGTTACATATTGCACATGTACTGTAGCACAGAAGTATGGAAAATTGTTTGTAGTACCCAGTATGTTCAGTGTGGTGACCATTCTGCCTGATAACCTCCAAGACAAATGTGTGTGTTTGTAACCACCATGCCACATGTGGCACGGTTGGATGCTTAGGGCCGTAAGTTCCATTAGTGTACCAGCTTTATGCACAAACCATTTCCCCTTCAAGAAGCTGCTCAGGAAGGATTAATATCACAATTGTGAGATGGCCAGATGTGTCCACAATTGTACCACTGTGGAAAACGGTGAGATATTACTCGGGCACAAAGGTTTCAAGAAGGTAAGCAAGAACCACATCAGCTGTGTGTGGTATGCCTCAATCCTGCATAAACCATTGCATATGCACTGGTATTCCAGTAGCAAAAAGTTGTGGCATGAAGTTGTTGCACCACATAACCAAATAACCAATCAGAGTTAACCATGTTATCAAGGTAAAATGATCCAGGCTTGATGGGGTAGTCCAAACTGTTTCACCATAATAGTCTCTCTTGAATCAGATGTGGATGTGCTGTAGCCCATAGTCATATTTTGCTTGTTGACAGTTGCATCCAAACAAAAATGAGCATCAGAGAACCACATTTTGTGGAGTACACTTTCTTCACATGTCGTCCAAGTGGTGAAATGCGTTCTTTGCCGCTTGTTGCCTGCCGTAAGTCTATGCAATGCCAGAACTATATGGAAACAAATACAGATCTGAATGCAGAATTCGCTGAGCTGAGTGATATGAAATTCCAAATGGTCTTGTGGCTCTTGTTTTATTGAGGCTATGCTGTGTGGCCACTCTCAAGATTTCTGACATTCTTCAGAAACCAGACACGCTGGCATTTTTGTTCCCAAACTTAATCTTGCTGCTTGAACTGCTGCTTCAGGTCTGTATGCATTGTTTTTAGCACGAGGCCCCTGGTGCCAAAATGCACATGGCAGCACCTTGCATTCTAGTAACACTCTTCATTTCCACATAAAACACCATGAGTTTTGCTGTCCACCTGTGTGGTGGCTATTCACACCTACCATACTGCAACATAATTCTTATCATTCACCTGTTTCCTTCAGATGACATTTCTTACTTGAATTTGAGCCGAATAAGATGTTGCAGTAAGCGAATTATATGAATAGAAAATTTTGTCTTTGGCTTATGTTTGTTGTAAATTCCTTGGCATTTTTATATATGTTAATCTATTTAACTCTTTGTGGTCAGGTTTTTACATAAAGTGGAGATAGCCATGTCAACATATAACCAACAGTGGGCTGAAAAACATGTAATTGTACGTCATACACCATGCTGCACAGAGTGCAACAATTGTTTATTTATTTATGGACTAGGCTGCAGTAATTTAAGCTGTTAACACATCAAACAGTTCAAAGCAGAATTTAAACTAAAGCACTAATACAACATATGAAACTTAAGGTTGCCATATCTTAAATTTTAAGGTTACTGTGTGGCATATGCCACAGTTTAGTACCACTTTACACAGTAGTCTGACCGTAGTCTTCACAGAACCTCACATCTCATAAGTTTCAGGTTTTAAATTTGGTTGTCATTTGTTTAACAAGGCAGCATCTTGTGAACAGTATAGTGAACCTTCAGGTTCCATAAAATTCAGTGATTTTCTTAAAAAGCTGATGTACTATTAGTTTTTCAAGGATTCTGCTCCATGTGGTTAGTTTCTTTGAAGTGTTGACTTTGTATATGAGAAGGGTTTAAGTATTGTAATGCATATACCACAGATGTGGTGATTATGTGAGCCAGTTTCCTGTTTATTCAGTGTGTATATTGTCTTAATATTTGCTGTTTGTAAGGTTGCCAAGTACCCTCATATTGAAGATTATCGGAAAGCTGTCCAAGAACTTGATGAGAAAGAGTATGTGAGCCTGTGGCTCATCATGTGTGAGATACGGAATCGCTACTGCACACTTCATGATATTGTGGTTAAGAACCTGGAGAAGATAAAGAAGCCTCGCTCGTCTAACACTGATGCACTTTACTAGGACATCAACACGCCTTGATATGAATTCCACACCATTATTAGGGTTTGTACAGATGGTAGGGCAGAAGATTTGCATTTCAGATTGTCAGTTTCAAAAATGGAAGAGACTAAAATTTTATACAAAAAGGATGTAAAATCCATAATTGATGTTCATTTAATTTACTGTCATATTAGATGTGATGTTGCTGTAAGTGAAAAGAACTTTTTTTCTCCAGAATGTAGGGAGCAAATTTAAGAGCATATGGGTGTAAGTTGTATTACGTAAATATTCAAAAGAGCCCTACCATTAACAGTTTTAATGCTTAATTAGTCCAGTTTCCCAGTCTTATTTTTATTTCCAGTTCCTGCTGTGCCCCCTTGCAGACATTATGATAGAGTGTGGTAAAAAGTCAAATAACCTTTATAAGTTGCCTGATTAAACTGGTCCTAAGCAAGAGATTTTTCCCTACATTCCATCATGAAACAATCAGTAGCGTATGTAACAAGGGCAACTTTTATTATTATTGGTTCAATTTTTTACCATACACTGTATTTTGTCAGGGAACATTCTGCAAGTTTTGAACAGTATATGCCTAGACTTTATACTGTGCTGATGCAAGACTTTGAGTTGATTTTTACAGTGTATTGTATGGTGGTGAATAAAAACAGTGGTATCTTGCTAAATCCAGCAGCTTCTGTTGTGTTTGTGATAATTGATGATATGCCTGTTTCATAGCATGTGATAATGTAACTTACTTTGCCTTATATTGTGGTCTACGAGGAAGCAAGGTAATAAAAACTGCCATTTTCCTTTCTTCTTCCTGCTATGCTGTAATTTTGTAACTTTAAAGATTTAGGTGTAAGCCTTGTGGATTCTCCACGTACAAAGTTTGTAACTAATCAGTATTAGTTTTCAGGTTTTGATGGCTGGTATTGATCAAATGATGTTCTTCGTGCTTTGACACCATGTAGTATTGTGGGTTTGTTGCTTCATTGGGCTAAACAACAACAAAATCTTTTCCCTGCTCTTCATTTTTGTTTGTTTTTAATATTCGTAACTGGGAATCAGTAAAAATTGATTCCAGTGAGTATCATCTTCCTTTATTTCTTAATTGTAACTACTTGTATATTGATGTTTGTGTATTATAGTTGCATTTCAGTTTCTTTCCTCTCTGAGCAATAAAATGTGTGCGTGAGAGCACAGCAGAAGGTTTAGTCACACAGTTGGCTTAGCTCTGTGAACAATTTTGATGCTTGCAAGTGTGACGTTAGGATGGCTGCAAAGCAAAAACTTGCTGAACAAGCCACAGCAGCTCATGCAGCGTATGTATTACCAGAAAAGTTAATGGAAGAAAGACTAGAGCAAGGAGTGAAAGGAAAAAAGAAATTATGAGCTGACATGTGCAAAATCGCTTTTTGTATGTGGAAGGAAACTGCAAAAAAAAAAAAAAAAAAAATATACACCTAAACCTTTGGCCAGTGCAGTAAAAGATGAAGTTTGGTTTAGGTAATTATATAAGGCAACACCAACAAAGTGCAAACTGTGTACGAGTATAGTGCAACTGTAAGCCGGCTACCCTGCTTACAGTTGCACAATACACAAGCTGCTTCTACAATATGAACATCTGTAATCCTATGCACTGATAAGAACCACTGCATATGGAATACTTCATCAAATTTATGTCTCTACTGCAAACCTTCAAGCCATCTAACAACATCAAAACCTAATTTTAGCCTCATTTATTTACACAGAATCTGTGTTCTATACATGTAATTGATGTTCACTCCCTGAAGATGACCCGAAGAGGGTCGAAACATGTTGGAGTTGTAGTATTTTAATTGTAAAAGTATGTATAATAATAATGTGCATTTTGTTGGCGTTGTCTAATGTAATTATCAGTTCATGCATGGACATGAATAACGTAAAATTGGTTTAGATACAGCTTTGACTTCACGTCTTGATATATAAGCATGACATTTGCAAATACTTCATTGCTGTTTAATACTGTACAGCAGTTTTGAAGTTATTATTTACCACTATGCACACACTTAATTATTATTAGTACAGAATGAATACTGCGATACTGCAACTGTCCACTTGGTTTTGTCTTGTAAGAATCTACTTCCGGCAGAATTAATGCCATTAAATGTGGACTGTGATTGGCTCATGAAGGCTCAATGTGCCCATTTGATGCTTCAGAGTTGAGTATCATTGGTTGTAACATGTTTCATGTGATGCTGGCTTCTGTAAGTAATGCTAGGTCAACGTGATCTCTTGTTTGTTACTGGAATCCTGTTCCATGGTGTAACTTAACAGATGAGACTGAAAACCATGTCCTGGAAGATCATAGGGACAGAAATGTAACTACTGAAAGGAAAAAAAGAGAGCAATTCCTAATTCCTCCAGTTTTAGAAAAGAACCATATCCGCTTAATGCCATTTCGTTAGCGGTACAGTGAACATATTTGTCTGTTGTTGCAGATATTTCATTATTACGTTGCACTTCGATCAATACTGCATGTTTCAGTCCAAGGTACTAGTTGATTAAGAATTACAGTTGCGTTAAATACATGTTACACATTTCAATATGACTGTACACAAAATTATTATTGATGCAGTGCATTTATGTTATGCATGAGGAGGGTGCAGGTAAAGTTTTCCCTGTCCATGCCTTGAAGGCATATAGGGAGAGTACAGGTATAGCTGCACCCATTCTTAATCTTGAGAGGTGAGCATGCAACTTTATGCCCCGGCCACTTTACTCCTCAAAGAGCATGATACCCATTGAATAGGAGGCTAGGTGGATCCTAGAGCTGGTCTGAATGTTTTGGAGAAGAAAAAAATATCTTTCCCCTGCTGGGATTCGAATTGCGGACCGTCCAGCCTGTAGCCTAGTCACTATGGAGAAGGTTATTTACAGTTATTAGAATTGACTTGTGTACTTAAAACCAAGTAGCTTATACTTTTCTAAAATCTGCATATGAGATGTGTGTAAAGGGGCACTTTATGTTAGCCTTAAAAAATAATTTGTAACAACAGTGAGTGAACACACCAAAATTGCCACTCAAAGCGTACAAGCCTAACTCCTTTTGTTCTCTCATTATACACCATTTTGATTATTTCTCCTAAGGGAGACTAATTCAGCTTCGTTATAGTAATTCAGGCACTGGAAAAGAAAGTCAACCGAGATTACAGAAAATGTTGACGTTGTCCCTGGCAGCTTTTTACCGCTTATTTTCCTGGGAAAATACCTTTCAGTGGTAGGAGTGGACAAGTGACTAAATCGTGTTTGGAAAGTTTGTATGAAGAAACTGTTCGATTGTGAGTGTTTGAGTCTGAGACGGGACATGCATGTTATCTTGAAGAATACGTACAAAGTCTGCAGTCACAGTACAACACAGTAGGCCTACGTGAATTTTAGTATGTGTCACACAATTTCTTATGTGGGTATGAAATAATGACGAAAGACACCAGTTTCAGCAGCTGTTACAATATGAGGTATGTACCTATGGTTTTGTTGAAAATAGTTTCCGAGCATTGACGTGGCCTGCAAATTGGATCGTGCCACTGTGTGTTTAACATACCCATTGTTCCATTCGAGAGAAGCCGTCCACTAATTAGCATCTCGCGGACATGCCGGAATAAGGCGGTAAGCGAAGGAATTACCCTGTGTGGGTAAATCTGAGCTGTTGAGATTCTTGGAGCATCACCGAAAGATGTAAGTATACGTTGTTAAAAAGGAATACATGCTTACCATAGGAAGTGAATTCCACATCACTTCCTTTCCAAATTTCAGACCTCCCACAAACCGCTCAGCACTGATAAAAGGTTGGTTTTTGGCTGCGGCTCCTGGGCCTTTTCTCTTATAACCCCACCACAGGTTAGGTTAGGTGAGGTGTCATAAGTACTGAGACTCATTTCATGATATTTATAATCCTTTGTAGCCCAACCAGGAGTGGTGGAGTTGTAACAGGAAAGGTCCCAGTTCATATATAAGGTAATGTTATCCCTTTACTTAATTAAGCACCATGCCATGGAGGCATATGAGGTGTGTACTTACAGCTCCCCAGCACTAGATGTAGGTGAACAGTCAGCTTTGTGCTCCATCTGCTTTACTCCTGGGGCAAGTATCCAGTAGGCCCAACCACTTAATAGTTGGCTGGGTGGATCCCAGAGTCCGCTGGGACACTTTGAAGAAGAGAAAAATTCCTTGTCTCTACCACAATTCCTAGGTTCTCCAACCTGTACCCTCTTATATGGTGTCTCATTATTTATGAGTTTCTGTCAGGTGACCAGTAATACAGGTAAAGGTAAAGTTGTCCCTGTGCATGCCATGAAGGCACATGGGGGAGTGGACGTATAGGTCCATGCCTTCTTAAAAACTTGGAGTACATTTTATTGAGTCTTGTCATTTTTATCTTAAGTGAAAAGCTGCCCAATTCACCATTTGGCATGTATTGTGCAGTCATCTCACCAACAGTTTCATCATTAAGTTTGTCAGCTTGTCTCTGTATTCTGTTGGCATGGTGAATTTATTGCTTTTGTAGTCTAAAAGTGTGGTTAATAAGTTCTTTGTTCTTGTATAACTGACTCAGTAGAACAGTTCTGTAGAAACTGATGGTCACTCATCAAGTCAAGAAGTTTCTTGTCCCTTACGGAAATCAAGGCTTCGGTGCTGTGATCGTAAGAGTCCAACCATTAGTACCTGTCCTGAACTAAATGAATCTAATTCACGAAGTCCCAACTTAGTGATTTAAGATGCATTGTAATAGAGTCTTCTACCTTCAGCTGGGTCTCTTTCAAGTGGCTTTTTCTTACAGGTTTCTTGACTGAAACTTTGTATACCTTATTCAGCTCTCCAGAGTATGTTACATGCCCATCCCATCCAGTTGTTGATTTGATGGTTATAAAAATATGTGGTGAAAAATGCAAATTTTGAAGCTCCTGATTACATAGATGTACAACCTGTGGAAGTGGTCAGCTTCATGCCCTGGTCATTTTACTTCCAGTGAAAGGGTACCAGCACCTACTGGATAAGAGGCCAGGTAAACACCACAACCAGTCTGGATGTGGATCCAGGAATAAAGTTCCAGTCATTCATCTTGTAGTTTAGTCACTATACTGATTGAGCTGTACCAGCTTCAAATCATGTATAGTTTAATAATCATTTTGTGGGTTTCATGCAGCAAGTTATTATCAAACAGCTACTTGTGCCTAAAACAACCAGTCCATGGGAATCTACGCTGAGATTAAAATACACATAAATTAGGAAGGAATGTTTGAATTACATATGGGATGTGGGAAATAGGTTAAAACAAGGATAGCTATGTAAGTGAAGAATTATATACCAAGAGGCAGAAAATAACAAACATGTGGCAACAACATAGAATTTTGAGTTTATAAAAACATCACTTTTTGTGCCATGCAATATGCATGTATAATACAGCATGCTTGTACATATGAAAGTTTAATTTATTCCAGTTTAACAATATTATACATTTATCATATAAATAAACTTCAGTGTGTTTGAAGTGAAACAATTTTCGAAACAACAGAAGCAAATAATTTATATATTCATAGCCTCCTCATCATCTTTCAGCCTGAGAATGTCAGATTTATTCATGAAATAATAGCTAGGTTGTCTGCCTTTCTGTAACAATGAAAAATAAAAACATTGTCAGAGTGGATAAATATGTGAATAATTTAACATCAGGTATTTGCCTTCTGTATTTTGTTTTATGTCCTTTTACATCCTCTGAAAACACAAAGCATTTCTTGTATCTTCATTCTTTCACTCCCCCTCCCCAATTATTTATCAGTTACTTCAAGGACAAGTCCCAGTTTTTTGTTTGTCTCAAACTTTTAATATCTAGCACTAACACCTGTGGGTTGTAACCTTATGAAATATTACTGCCACTGACATACTCATTAGTTAACCAAAATGTTTCTTCATTGTCTCATTTATTTTATTATATTCCTTGAATATCTTAATATTTTGGTGAAATTAAATTATAGTATGTTCAATCACCAAACTACATCTGTGCAGGCATTATTCTGTACTGTGATATAAATCCAGTTTTTATGGAAGATTCAAAACTTACAAAATCTGAATATCCAATCAGGTACATTGTATAAGATCTCTTGTATTATACGAAACTAAGCCAGAAGCTGTTAGTGTCATGCTATTGTCAAACTCTCAAAATTGTATATATTATGTGTAAAATGTATCCTATAACATGCCGTGAAGGCACAGAGGGAGAGTAAAGGTATAAGCCTGTCATTCACAACCTCGGCACTAGGAGGGGGTGGGTGGTCATCCCCTTTACACCCCGTACCTATTGTACAGGAGGCTGGGCCTTGGGGGCCAGTCTGGACTCGTTTAGAAAAATCTCACCCCCACTGGCATTAAAACCCTGGACCATCGAGCCTGTAGCAAGTTGCTATTCTGCCTATTCTATCCCAGCTGCCACATATTTTATGTACCCCAGAATATATCACTAACTGTATGAGTACAGTATTAGGGCAGTCATGTCATCCATTCATATCCACACGAGCAGAAGATGTGTGTAGGATGGATAATATTAAAATATTTACTCAATTCATCTTGTTCAGTTCTGAGACTGATACTCCTTCTGTGATCAAAAATACAGTCTTTGTTACTGACTCTCCACAGATTGGAATTCACAAAGTGCAAGCAGATGTGTGTAGAGTTCTTCTTCTTCTTCTGTGTCTATGGGCCCGTCGGCATTAGCTCCGGACGCACCGCAGCCTTAGGCTTATTGTGCTAACCCTTAGTCTTTCAATTATCAAGTCTGCAGCCACAGCCGTTCCTTGATCAGGTTCATCAAAGGTGGAATACTCGAGTAAGAGTGGGGTCTGGTCACACCCCCACTACTTCTCGCCACCGCCTTCTCTTATTTTAATGAGCTACTTCCGCTGCATTCCCGAGAGTCGCCTGGTCTGCAGTTTATCACACCTGCGGCCAGTCTGTCCTCATCAGAGGAGACAGCGCAAGGCTCAGAGCGTACAGCCCCTCTATGGGCCCGTCGGCATTAGCTCCGGACGCACCACAGCCCTAGGCTTGTTGTGCTAACCCTTAGTCTTTCAATTATCAAGTCTGCAGCCACAGCCGTTTCTTGATCAGGTTCATCGAAGGTGGAATACTCGAGTAAGAGTGGGGTCTGTTCACACCCCCACTACTTCTCGCCACCGCCTTCTCTTATTTTAATGAGCTGCTTCCGCCGCGCTCCCGACAGTTGCCTGGACTGCAGTTTGGTGACACCTGCAGCCAGTCTGTCCTCATCAGAAGAGACAGCGAAAGGCTCAGAGCATACAGCCCCAATATCAAGTTTGCAGTCACAGCCGCTCCTTGATCAGGTTCATCGAAGGAGGAATACTCGAGTAAGAGTGGGGTCTTTTCACACCCCCACTACTTCTCGCCACCGCCTTCTCTTACTTTAATGAGCTGCTTCCGCTGCGCTCCCCAGAGTCACCTGGTCTGTAGTCTGGTCATAAAGACACCTGCAGCCAGTCTGTCCTCATTAGAAGAGATAGCAAAAGGCTCACAGGTTAATCGAAGGTGGAATACTCGAATAAGAGTGGGGTCTTTTCACACCCCCACTACTTCTTGCCACCACCTTCTCTTACTTTAAAGAGCTTCTTCCGCTGCACTCCTGTGAGTCGCCTGGACTGCAGTTTAGTCATACAGACACCTGCAGCCAGTCTGTCCTCATCACAAGAGACAGCAAAAGGCTCAGAGCCTACAGCCTCCGTATCAAGTTTGCAGCCACAGCCGCTCCTTGATCAGGTTCATCGAAGGCGGAATACTCGAGTAAGAGTGGGGTCTTTTCACACCCCCACTACTTCTCGCCACCGCCTTCTCTTACTTTAACGAGCTACTTCTGCTGCGCTCCCAAGAGTCGCCTGGTCTGCAGTCTGGTCGTAATGACACCTGCAGCCAGTCTGTCCTCATCAGAAGAGATAGCAAAAGGCTCACAGGTTCATCGAAGGTGGAATACTCGAGTAAGAGTGGGGTCTTTTCACACCCCCACTACTTCTCGCCACCGCCTTCTCTTATTTTAATGAGCTACTTCCGCTGCGCTCCCGACAGTCGCCTGGACTGCAGTCTGGTGGCACATGCAGCCAGTCTGTCCTCATCAGAAGAGACAGCGAAAGGCTCAGGGCATACAGCCCTGTGTGTAGAGTTACTTACCAGGTCTTTGAGTACTCGCTTGGCACCTGCCTTGATCAGTATGGTACTGAGAGACTCCACCTTCTCCAGGCCCATGGCATAATGCAGAGATGTTCTTTCCAACTGGAAGACAGTGATTTGTGCTTCACACAACAGTGAATATTAAGATTATGGTATTCTGGGATGTGATACCATGTACCTCACTAGATAAGTACCAGTGTTTTGGAGGAACTTATCTACCACTGTATACAGCATTACATTCCAGAGGACCATAATGTGGAAAACAGAGTTCTGTGCTTTGTATCTTTCACCTACCATTGTTAGACTGATCACTGTGGAAGGGTGAAGTGGGTGGGGATATATTGCCTGCATGTACATACATACATATGTATGTATATGTGTATGTATGTGTTTACATACATATGAGTGTATGTATGTGTTTATGTTTGTACGTATGTGTATGTATGCATGTACATGTGTGTATGTATGTATGTACAGATGGATGGATGCATGTGTTCATACATCTGTGTCTGAGTGGTATATTTACACAAAGGACCACTTAGTTTCTGTGCTTGTTCCATCGTCTGGTGTTAAAGAAAAAGCAGTGTTGTTGAAAGTGGATGTGTTTCTGTACTTTGACGAAATGGTGGTGAGGCACTTGCCCATTAGAGGCAAATAGAAAGAACTGTGGTCACACACTGGCCTTGCTAATGGACCCACCCCAACTGACTACATGCCTGTCCACCCTTTTACCTGAGGATGGAAGAAAATCCAAAAATAGAATATTACTTCCAGAGTGTCAAGCAAAAGAGCATTTGGGCAAAAAATATAGATCATCATCACCACAGATCTATCTTTTGGCAAGTTGCAGTTTCGGAGATTAAAACTGTTTTACCATTCCTTTTGTTGTATGTCCTTGGCATGGTTTATCTTTTGGTTTGTATTGATAGAGTAATTTTGCACTTACATTGTCTCCAACACGGAGAGTCTCCCGGAAATTAGTAGCAATGAATCTGGTCATCTCCTCATCTTGGCATAACACTGCTATATGTAGACAGCATCGCCCATAGCCATTCTTTGCTACCGCCAGCAGATTACCTTTTCCTGCCTCTGGAGTTAATATGATCTTCATTTCTTCCATATTGCCCTGTCGAATAGCACTATGCAACTGTTCACGTCTTTCCTGCAAATAGACCTTTCATAATAGACCCATCTCTTAATGTAAACTGAATTACATGCATGCAAAAGAAAACGTCTACATATTAGCAAGATTGAATAATGGAAGGCCTAGCACAACCGACCTCTTCAGCTCATCAGTTTACTGGACTGGAAGGTATTAGCATCAAAGTCCATATAAGGTTTGTCAGAAGAAAACTGTTGGAAAAGGGGGTGGCGCTGTAGCAGCCTGTTGGCACACTAACCAACTGAGTGCACTCCAGTCAAATCACGTCCCACTTGCTAAGATGCTGCACAGGTAGATCCATAGCTTCACTTAACTCGAATAACGTGGTGGCAGAGGTGTACAGGAGTTCTGTGTGAAGCAAATGGGTTTGTAGCTTCTTAGTGAGTCAGACTGTATCGGACTTAACTGGACTCAAATTAGTTAGTGTGTTTGTAGCCTTAAATAAACCAGTAGTACAGCCTACTAAAAGAGATGCCTTTAAAGTTTTTAATTCATGCACTAATTCCATTTTGACATTCACACGTGGTATGATTAGGAAAACATTTTTATAAAGAGTACATTACAGTAATATGAGTCATTTTCCATAGTATTTAGAATAAGCAAAGAGTTTTGGATATAAAATCATATTTGGTACAATCAGTGTTTATTCTAATAGTACACAATAGTACTCAGTACCAACACCTTTTTCCAAAAAATAAAAAATCCATTTTGCCTTTGCTGAATTAAGCATTACAGCATGAATGTGTGTGTTTAACAATGCTGTCAGTTGCTAGGATTGTGTAGTGTCAGTGACAGTTGAGTATATGAGTATGGAGCACTGGTAGAATTATGATGACAGGAGAAAAACATGGCATTTGCAGAAAAGCCTATCCCAGTTCTACTATCTCCACAAAATCCCACACGGGTTTGCCTGGGATCGAAACCAGGCCTCTGCGGTGGGATGCTGGCGACTAACCATCTGTGTCATGGCACTACGCCATGAAAATGTATGGAGGAGTGAAAATACACGATGAAGATGTACGGAGAGTGAAGATATAACTACAATAATCTCAGGACTAAATGGACTTAAGCTGTCAGCTACATGCCCTGTCCTATGTATTCCTGGGGAAAGAGCCCCCAGTACACTGGATAGCAGACTGGCTGGTTCCCAGATCCATAGTGGATGTTCCGGAGAGAAATAAGTCTTGCCCGGCTGGGAATTGAACCCCGATTGTCTGTTATTAAAATAATTTGCTTTTTTGAAAAACAGTCATATGTGGGTTGTTACATTGAATGTTTTTAATTTGGATTAAATAATGCAACACAGAGCATGTCCTCCCTCCCTTATAACAGGTTTTGACTGTTGGTGTTCAATACAATCACCTTTTCCAGAGAGAAAACACTAGTTACAATTAAATTAATTTGAATGTACTGAAAACAGGCATGTTACCTCAAAAGAAGGTATTGATTGTAGGAAAGTCAGTGTCTCCTGCTCATTTCGCCTCTGCACTACATCAAAAATGTGGTTGTTCTCTTCATCTTCTACATCTAAAATATGGTCGTATCCTTCAAGTAGCAGCTCCATGAGTTTATCATTCTCACCTGTGAACACATGTTGCATTCTGTGGTAACTGTTTGCTTGACTTTCTGGTATTCTTGGTAATAGTCAAGTATCCATCCAGAATATAAGATGCAATTTTGAAACATGTACAAATACAGAACTGATGAGGAGTAACATAACTGTGTCCGATAAACCAACCGAACAAGCATCACACTTTAAGCTTTTAGTTTTAACAAGTGCTTCCACAGGGTGCTCCTTGCAAAGTGCATATTTACTCAGTTCTATAACTTCCCATTGTGTATGAAATTCATAGGTTCTTCAACATGTTCCTAAAAGCCTACTCTCCTGAACCAGTTATGACCAGCATTTCCTCCAAGATGCAAGCAATGTTTACTTCCCATTTATAATTAGGCCTCTCAAATGATCTCTTAATCCCTTCAGGTTTCCTGACCAAAATTTATGTATGTTTATAATCTCTGGACTCGAACTGTAAACTTGCAAAATAAATGGAAGCACCAGGAATGAAATTTCTGTGACCTGTAGCAGGACATATATGTGACTGAATAAGCAGGATGTAAAAAGTAAATTAAATATTTTTTTAATAAGTGTAAAAGTAATGAATATTTAAAGGAACTGCTGTGGAGTGAATGGAGAAACACTGTCAAGAGTCATAGAAGTCTTTTGTGCATGTGTTCTGAGGGAAAATGAGATAGAGACAGAACAAATGAAGAGATGGAAGAACAGTTTCCAGAAATCTCTGTTGGAGTCAGAAGATACTAGCAAGTCCAAACTTGATGATCATGTTTCTTGAACTCTCCCATATGTGCTATGTGTCCTTGATTTACTCACCCAAAACATACTGATGAGAAGTAAAATTCAACAAAGTTGCTCGTTATGTGTCTGACGATGGTGTTGCAATATTTCAATGAGCATGAGTATTATTTCTGACATTGGCAAATGGCTTGAATTTTTTCAAAGAATATTTGAGGATGCTATCTCTTTCCTTCATCATGTGTAAGGTTTGTCTCATCAGAAATGACCCTTTCTAATGAACCCAGCAAAGTGGGAACCTTTCCTTAATCATTATTGTGTGATGACTGAGAAAGGACAGGTCTGTGAAATGCTGGGCTGACAGTTATGAACTGGTAAGTTTGTTAACCTGTTCATCACTCAATAGCGTGAGGCCAAGTTTCAATCCCATAATAAAATACCTAACACAATTTGTAACAAGTGCTGACAAAGAAACAGTAGTAGAAGCAGACGTTCCATATCTGTTCCTTTACCTCTTG
Source organism: Reticulitermes speratus (assembly GCA_021186555.1). Taxonomy (NCBI): domain Eukaryota; kingdom Metazoa; phylum Arthropoda; class Insecta; order Blattodea; family Rhinotermitidae; genus Reticulitermes; species Reticulitermes speratus. The sequence continues at coordinate 47,560,691 of JAJKFL010000005.1, forward strand.
CAGCCATGTATAGGACCCACTTATCAATGTCTTGTATGTTCTCGGGTATGTTTGCCTGGATGGCAACATCACGGGCTGTTCGGTACAGTTCATCCCTGTAACCAATATTTATATCTGCTTCCTGCAGCATTTGTAATAGGGCATTGCGTCCGTGAGAGCGTGCCGCTGCAAAATGTAGCATGCTCTGTCCATGCTCATCCTGAAACAATCATGCAGGGATGTCAGTGTATTGACAAGAATCATGCTTGTGGCCTTGGTGTGACTTAACACAAAGAGAACAGAGTTGTTTTCTAAATGATACTGACAACTCAATGGCAGTATTTTAAATACAGTAACTTGGAAATCAAAAGCCAAGTGTTCTATATAAAGTATAAGCTTTTCAGCTCCAACTAGATATCTTGTACATTGATTAAGAAATTCGGTAAGTCAAGTATGTCAGTCAGTCAAGTATGGAGTTCAAGTGCCTAATGAGACTGAGGAACTGTTGGCAGTCATTTGATATTTTATACTTTTGAACTCCAAAGAAGAGACCTTTTCAATTTTAAGCCACTCTAAGATTGCTGTGTTCTGGAATGTGATGTCTTGTAGTTTGGTAAACAGGTACCGACGTTTCAGAGATACATGTTGTCTCCATCTTCAGGATAGAAGAGAATATTCTAACCTGCTTAAAATGGAAGTGGAAGGTACCTCCAAAACGATGGTACCCATCTAGCAAACTGTAAGGTATCACATCCCCGAAAATCTTAACCTTGATATGTACCACTGTGAGAACCTCATATTGTTAAACCATATGTATTGCTGTGATTATGTGATTGTGGGAGAATTTCCTTTGGGTGTTATCTATTATCAGTATAAATATGTATGATATTTTAAAGGACTGATCTCTCTCTGTCCTTATTAGTTATCAGCAAAGGATATCTTCTTTGTATGTCTTATGTTAAAATATGTATTGCTTAACATCTTTAATTTTCTTCCCATATTCAGATTGCTTTCATCAAACACCAACACCGTGTAATCTTAGCAATTGACAGTGTTGGTAAAAAAAATGCTTCTCTCTCTGCCTCTTTTCTCTATTTTTATTTACATTTTAATTATGTGTCTCTGTATGAATATATTCATTAAAAGCATATTTTGTTTGTTTCTGGCAAGTCCTGAGCATACACATTTCTAACATTTTAGCATTTGACTGATCATGATAGATGTCACTTACCCTGTTAGCACTGGTGACTGCAGTTTCTGGAGAGTCAGAAGCTGGTTGGATCATGTCAGGATCCTCATCCAGGGAGGCAGGTGGTGGTGCAGCAAAATTACCAACTTCTTCAGGGGCACCAGTTGTTATCATCATGGCTGATTGCTGCGGTCATAGTGGGAGCACATTTAAATAAATGAGAAGCTAAATGCATTTTGAAGTCAGTAATCAGATTTGTTACTGAAGGAAGAGAGACTTACTGTCTATGTAGTTAAAATGATGATGATGATGATGGTGGTGTTGGTGGCAGCAGCGATGATGACAACAACAATGACGATAACTGAAGCCCCTTGGTTTGATATATGGTTATACAAAAATATAACAGTTTATCATGATAGTAGTGTTTTTGGATATTGCTCTGTGCAGTTTGATGACAGACTGGTACCAATGTTTTGGAGGAACCTGCTGCATACATCTTCAGGGCAGAAGAGTCTGTACCAAAACATGCAGCATCTTATCCCAGAATATCATCATCGTGGTACACACCACTGTGAGAACAGCAAATGACGTAAATATAGTGTAATTCTGACAACATAACTGTCAGTTACACATAATGATGAGTAACTGTGATGCAGTTCCTTCATATCATGCTTTTTTGAGTTATGAGGCCTAGCTTTGTCTTCAGAAGTTTGAATTTTATGCTAATATGTATGGTAACAGTCTTTTCTTTTCCCTGAAGAAATTATTTTCTCAGAGTAGGTAATGTTAGTGTTAGGATATTCTTCTCACAGATTTTGATCAAAATCTTTTTTGTATTTACCCTGTAAGATTGGGTACCCTTTGCCACAGAAGGTAATATCTCAGTTCTTTAACCCACACAAATTTTTGAGAGTTAACTTTCTCATGGCAGCAAGTATCTAGATTACATTCTTCTGTGAGTTGGAACTGCGTATCAATGTGCCAGATAAATGTGTTGCTTCCATCAGCAGGATAGACTGCAGTAGTGTTGTGTTCCAGAAGACTGCTAGCTTCATTTCTTAGAATGCTTAAATGTTTATGGCTTGGTGAATGACACACTGGACATTATAAAGATAGATGGAAATATCAAGTTTATGCATTATGGTTATTAACTCACTTGCTGACTATGATGAATGTTGTGCATATTTTCTTGAGCCTGAATTGACTTTCATGAGTAGCACGCGTCATGTTACTGTAAGACAATACCTGTCTATGAAAGTTTACCAAAGTTGCCAAAAGATTTCAGGGACCCATAGAATAATTCATTACAAAATAGTACTTGTTGATTAAGAGCATGCCTGGTGCCATTTGGCCCAGAATCTTTTGTCTTCCCATGTGCTATTTACAGATACAAAGATTACAATATACGGAACTATAATTATAAAGATTCGAATATACATACAGAACTGTAATTTTTCATGTTTTATGTGGATGTGAGACTTGGTCTGTCACATTGTGGGAGGAACATAGGCCGGTGGTGTTCAAGAATAGGGTGTTGAGAAAGATCTTTGGGGATAAGAGGTTGGAAGTAGCAGAGGCTGCAGCAAATTGCATATTGAGGAGCTTCATGAATTGTACTTCTTACCAGATAGTGTTTGGGTGATCAAATCAAGAGGATTAGATGGGTGGTGCATGTGGCATATATGGGGTAGAAGAGAAATGTGTACAGGGTTTTAGTGGGGAAACCTGGAGGAAAGAGACCACTTTGAATACCTAGACATAGATGCTAGGATACTATGAAATTGGATAGTAGAAAAATAGGATGGGGTGGGCATGGAATAGATTTGTCTGGCTCAGGTTAAGGACAAGTGGTGGGCTGTTGGAACGTGGTAATGCATGTTTGGATTCTCTGAAACGCGGGGAATTTCTTGACTACCTGAAGGTCTGTTAGCTTCTCAAGAACTCTGCTCAATGTAGGTACATAAGCAAATGTGTTACTAACTATTGCATGAAAGAAGAGACTGATGGTCCTCCGACTGATTGTTGTTACCTGTAACTCCAGTAGCTACAAAAGTAGTGGATTACAGTTCCATAATATCTTGCTAACCTGAGTTCCATTTGTTACATCGCGTGATGTATTGGCGTAATTGTACAAATATGTAGCAAGGTATGCAATGGGGTCACTGGGTCTTGTATTTGCCACTTCTGTGAGTCCTCTAACCAGTGGGTCTCCAAGAGCTGAAACAAAGAGACCAGTTTATTCATTGTTAGTAAAAATGCATGTTTTTCACCCATGTTTTCCTTCAAATAAACTGAAATAAAATAATGAAACTTCTTACTTGTTATCACACTCATAGAAATACATGCCTGTTGACAAATTTTCCAGTGTTTATTGCTGCAGTGTTGCACCGCGATCACTGTAAGTCTAACTGTTGTAAAGGAAAGAAACATCAATCAAACCAGACATGGGGGGACAAACAGATAACAGACCTACTCTGAACATGGAGGCAGCAAGCATCTCCGAAACATTGTTACCTATCTACCATACTACATGTTGCCACATGTCATGAGGTCGTAATCCCATTTTTTCTAATATCTTTACAGAATGTATTTGTAATTATTAGTACTTTCTCTGGAAGGTAATTTAATATTTATACACAGTATATTGTGAATGACAGACTAATTCTTAGTTGTCACAATTTATGATAATCTGTGTTTTCTGGCATAATGTGCTTACCATGTGCCAAATATTGTCCCTCCTCTGTCCAGAAAACAGGTCTTCCAGCTGGCGCATTCCTCTGGGGTGAGTTACCTGCAATTGTTGAAGATTAAAATAATGAACTAATACTTCATTAATTTTGATGAGACATATTATTAATCAGAACTCATAATTGTTTTTAACTGATTACTAATAAACCATTTACGTAGTGTATTTTTCAAAAATGTTTTGAAATCTCACTTCCAAAACGTCAGGATTATTTATGATCAGAAATTACAAAATGCAACTATGAAGAATCCTGTTTCCTGGGATGTGATGCCCTGTGTAGGTGGGTACCCATTACATCCCAGAAAACAGTAATCTTTGTAATCACTAGTGTGAGAAATTGAAATAATACGGAATGGAAATAATTGAAGTAAATAAATACTGTACTTCATTTGGAACCACTAGACAACATAACATGAATCTGTATGTCACCAATTACACAAATTTTAATTACCTTTGTGCCTATGATAAAAAAGAATCAGCTTTTAAATATCATCAAATAAAGCAACACAATGGATGAAGCTCAAGCCTTAAAACTGTTGCTTTATGAACTGCTGTCTGCTGTTCTGTACTAAGGGCATCAGTAATACAAATTAAACCATGCTTCAATTTGCAGAAGAGAACAAAATGATAGAATCGCACTGCACTACATATGCTTAATGAACAGCTCACTCAAATAATACCAGGACAGGTCTCGTTCTGTTTTATTTCAGTAGTTAAGTTCTCATTTCAGTGAGTGTTGGATTGATGTGCAGACGTATATCAAACTTTGTATAGAGTATCAAAACATGCAAAATAAAACAAATAATCAACATGCACGTGTGTGTGTGTGTGTGTGTGTGTGTGTGTATATAAAGATGTAAAATGAGTTGCAAAAGGTAACTGAAATCGTAAACCAGTGGTCAATAACTTGAAGGGAAAAATATTTAATTCAGAAGGAAATTAACATTTCCAGATGAAGCCTGGTAGTCAAAATGATCACCATATTCTGATAACATCACATTATGTTTATTGATGTTCTCAAAATTTGAAAATTTTTCTTAGCTGGTTTAGAATGTTGTATCACTCTTTGAACATAAAGTACTGAGACAAGTCCTTCAATCAGAGTTGAAGTACGTGTAGAATGGATAACATCAGCATAACAAGAAGCTCTGTAATTATTACAGCTGACTTGTTATTGTTAAAGTAGTCAAGTCACGGAAACAAGAAATATGTACAGAATATAGTGGGGAAATCTTGTGGAAAAATTATGCTAAGAACACCAAAAAGGATTTGATTGATTCTTGGTTTATTTATTAACACTTTATCAATACCACAGTTCATGTAGCACTGAATGACAGTGATTTGTGAATAAAGAAAAGGCACTTATTCCTGGATGAAGATCTCAGTCCAGATAAGATATAAGGTCAGTATGACTGTCAACCAGTGAGTCATGTAGTACTGCATGTTTTAACAAACAAGGTTGTGTAAACTAAATAGTACAGGTATAACTATTTGTCCACTGTCCTAGTTTTTCCTTTCTTTCCCCCCCCCCCCTTTTTTTCTTGTTCTTTTTTATTCTTTTTCGGTTTTTCTTTTTTCCTTTTTCTTTACTCTCATCTTTCTTTTTTAGTTATTTATTTATGTAAAAACCACAATGTTTCTGTTTCCTTAATCACAAAATTATGAGCATCTGTTTCAATTGTTTGAGGTACTGACGACCATAAGTAACCAGTGTGGTTGAGTCAATTACATTCTAACCAAGCTATCCAGGTTCCATCCCACAGCAGGAGAGTGAACCAGCTGTCTTTTGAATACAAGTCAGTTGCAATAATTCAGAGTGAACTAATATGGTACATTGCTTTTGAATAAAGATATTCACAGTATGGTTTGTGAGGGCTAATTCTTTTAAGTAGTATGGTTATAAACAATTTCAGTTATCATTTTGACTGTTACAAGGAACTAAAATTCAGAAAGGAATAGGTAAAGTACTGACCTAAAGTTCATCCAAAATGAGACCAGAAGGGCATGTCCAATTGTAGAACCACGTTGATCTGAAGGAAGGGTTTAGTACTCATCTCCCAGGAGATTGTATAGTGTTAGTTATTAGTACAAATGATAGATATTAAATTGTGAATGTAGTAAGTAATGAAGCTCAAGAAATAAAGTTTTGATTTTAGAGAATGAACATGTATTGTATGCACCAAAACAGGTTCCTGAGCCACTCTACTTCTCATCTCTACAATATATACTGCTGTGACTGAAATTTTGTAGTACGTTCCAATTGGAAGTACTGTTTATTCTAAAGCATGCAGAACAAAATAATTTGTTTTAATTGTAAAGGGATTTGATTGATTTGCTCAGTCATGAGAATCTAGATTTCTCAGTTTTGCTTTATTTTTGTATGCACAGGCTGATAGTAAATTAGGAATTGTGGTAATGAGTGGGATGATTGATGGTGATGAACACAGCACCTTAATGCCTCACCAGTCTTATGGCTACTAAAATTAACAGACCCTAAAGCTGGTGGCAGTCTTTTTCTCCTAAACATTGCTACCTGTCTAACAAGCCATGTGATGTCACATCCCATAAGATCATGATCTTAATACTTCACCACCATCAGAACCTCATATCTTATGTTCTATAAAAGGGACCTGGCGGTCTAGGGGTAATGTGCTGGTGTTCCGTGCAGCAGATCTTGCATTGAAGCCCAGCACAGTTTTGCCTCCTGTGACAAAGTCAAAACCTTGCAAATCTTATGTTTATGAGGGCTACACCATTGTTTGCTTTGTGCAGTAAGCTGCAGATCCCCCTGTCTGCCATATTCTTTGCCAGGCATACTGAGAGGCATAACCATAGGGACACGCAGAATTTTTCTTTGTGGGGGGGGGGGGGGGGTTGTAAGCTGACCCTGAGGCTATGTATAATTTATATTTGATTTTAAAAGCTATGTTATAAAAATCGTGTCAAGATCTCCGAGCCCACATCTAGCTAGGTTACAGGGAAAATTAAAACTAACTGAAAAAGAAATCTACATACTCATATTTGTAAGTTTTTATTATATTTTTCAATATTCCACTGTACTAGTCATCAGCCGATTTCAGTGGCTGATTTAGGCTGAAGCGTAAATCACGTAAAACCTAAGATATCATCTTCTCTACAAAATCTGTTTTTTCACGTTTGCTTTTGGGGGAGGTTGCAGCCCTCCCCCTTGGGTGCATCAGTGGTTTAAACCATGGAGTCTGTATTTGTTGTGCACCCCTCCCCCCCACTCCCTACATCCTCCTTACACAGAACTCAGATTTAGAGATGAGGAAAATTATCTGTTACATGTGCAGATTGATGATAGTGGCTTATGAACTTGATTTATCTTATATTCAGATATTCAATGTAATAAAAACAGTACTGGGTGGCTGTGTGACTTGTATATGTCTTTCAGTTATGCATGTTTGAACATAAAACAAAACAACAGGAGTATTGTCTTCTATCAGATGTTACACAGAAGAAGCATGAAATGTATGTATTGTGTAGCATAGTACTCATCACCCCAACACACTCGAAATGGAACACATTTAAGTCACTTAAATTTAATCTACATTTAAGAAGGGGTCATGAGAACTCCAGTTTGTTGACATTTTGCTCTTCTGAGTTATGATGTTGCGTTGTTTGTTAGCATCTTTGACACTGAAGAAGGAAGCAGTACATATGTTGGAAACTGTGATAACTATCAACCAAATTATGTGGCACCACATCCCAGAAGGTCAACATCTGAATACTTGCCACCATGAGAACCTCAAATACTATGGAGTTTATTACTTCCCATACCAGTAAATTTGATCAAATGCTGTGGCTGAAATATGTTTAGCAGCTGGGACTGTCATTTTAGCAGGGTATTGGTAAAGAAGTTTGCCTTTCAAATATTAGCTGAACATTTTGACAGGGACTGGAAATTTTGTTTAATGACTCTCAATATGATGACTTCTTTAGTTCCAGTGTTTGGCAAGACATAACAGGTTTTAAAATTGCAATTTTATTCTACACGGTTTGGTAGCAGCCACTAATTATGTTTAACTTGATGCATATTTTCAAATTCAAGTATTAAATTAAAACCAGAACATGACCCATTTAAGGTGACAAGGAAAGACATTTGTTTCTTCCTTGCCTTTATCCCTTTAATATCTTCTTTCCCATCCTTAGTTGTCCATTCTATCATCATTCCTCTCCCTATGTCCTAGCAATGATGGAAGATAATGAAACTTTTTCTGTATTTAGGGTTATCCCCAAGTGTTACAGGAATAAACTATTAATTATATTTAGGTATTTTAAAGTTTGGTTAGATTTTGGAGATTAAATTGTAGTTGGATATTAATGCAGACAATCTGCACTCTTCTGGGATTTTACGCAGTGTAGATTGGTAGTTTGTTTTGTAACAAACTACCAATCTATGCTGTGTAAAATCCCAGAAGAGCGCAGATCTCATTACATCTCGGTGGAAGCCTAAAATCACGCATTATTGCAGACACTTTTAACAGTACATTACAAGGATGGTATAATGTTATGATTATCAGAAAGTGAAGAAGAGTTAAAAAGTAAATCTGAGATTATCATGGCAGTGAATATGTTGATTATGGTCTTCTGGGATGTTACACTGTGTACTCTTTTATATAGGTACTGATATTTTGGAGGAACTGTTACCTGCATCTACACTGAAGATGTAAGGAGCAGGTTCCTCTGAAACTTTGGTACCAGTATATAGCAAATATGTGGCATTACGTCCCAGAAGACTGTAATCTTCAACTGAAATTTTTCTGCATTATGTCATCTGTCACACGTACTGTATAGTGATGTTTTGTCATTACTAGGTACAAAAGAGCAATCAAGTGTCACTGCTTTGTTAATTTTTCCTGCTTTCTCTGACCCATTTATACATACATAATATATTCCTTCAGTTTTTAAAAATATTTATGTAGGTCACGTGCAGTGCATTTATGTGGTCATGGATATTAAGAAAAGTAAAAAGGAATTGTGTTTATATAGATCCTCAGTAACTAAATCTGATAATGTAACTGCAGGAACCTAATATAGTACACAATACAGACAAGGGATTATGTTCCCTTCTCCATAATTTGGAAATTGCTTTGAACATGTATCATTGATTCTGTTTTTAGACGTTCAGCAGAAGTAAAGAAAAACCATGTTTTACGAGTTGCTCGTATACACACCATAATGAACTATTTATATATTTCCATGTAATATGAAATGCCAAATTGAGGATTATTTGTTTTTCTTGTACTTTTGATGACGGTTTTGAACCACATGTTTATGTGTTAGGCACTAAAAACAAATCTTAGTGGTGTAACCACTCAGGCAAATTTATAATTCTATGAAACCCTGAAATTGGATAGCTGATACAAAACATGATGTATTCTTAATGGGTATTTATTTGGCCCAAATTAAGATTATTGTCTTTTGGAATGTGATGCCTTGAAGTTTGGCAGATAGGTACCAACGTTTTGGAGTTACCTGGTGCCTCCATCTTCAGGGTAGAAAAGCAACTCAAGTAAATGGCTTTCTTTGTATGCTGAAGATGGAGGCATCAGGTAACGCCAACAAGTTGGTACCTACCTACTAAACTACATAATGTCACATCCCAGAAAACAATACTCTGCATTTACACGACTGTCGGAACTCCGACTCTCTTATTTGATCCCAACTGGCTTATTGTGACTGGATGATCCATTCCTGAGTGATGTGACTGAGTGAAAGCTAAAATAGAAACACTATAATGTGTTTATACTGAATATGTCCAGACACAGTAAAACAGGACTTACAGATTTTGATACTTCAAGCAATTTTAATATATTATTTTAATATATTAAACTTATTCTATAGGTAGCCATGTACACAGGTCCTAGCAGTATTACAATTATATCCATATTAAATCTGAAAATTGTAAAATTAACCCAGAGTCTTATTCTTATAATATTGATTTTGGTCCCAAGTTTTTGAATGCTGTAGGATGCCTTCAGGTAGCCTTGAGTGCACAATCCAATGATACAGCTATCAGAGATGTCTGTAGTGCAGTATACTAAAGATTGACCTCATTAGCGTAACTAATTACGCCATAATAACTAAACTTCTACTGTTCTGTGCATGATGTCTGTAATGTCAGATACATGCAATATTTGCAGGTAGCAAATATTTAAGTATAGTTTTCAGCATCGTGTCAGACACAAGATTATAATATCTGCTTTGTGCATTCACATTTTCCTGCGGGACTCATTACAACTTACACAGAACACTGATCAAGAAACTTCCTGCATTTTAAGGAATACAAAGATTCATTACTGTGTTCATAAGAGCCCGTACTTTTCCCTGTAATGAGCTACATGAATCCAGTCCATGCCCTTCCATCCTGTTTCTTTAACATCATTTTAATATTATCCTCCCCTCAATGCCTAGATTTTCCAAGCAATATCTTTTTGCCATATGTCCTGCCAATTTTATTCTCTTGGATTATTAATTATAAGCTACACATAAAGGAGAATTTTGTCAGAGTTTTGTACTCTCTCGTTAATGAAGTCGTGTTGTGTGGTGTCTATAGACTGGTACACACCCACTCAGACCCACTTCCAGAAATCCAGTGATATTAGAACTTGGTCACTTGCTTCAATTGATAGTATCCTATTATGTATGTACCTGCTTACAGGGCACTAAGATTGTCAGTGGTGTACTTAGTGGTAAGGTATATGGCAAACCCTTTTGTTCGCAGGTGTTCCATTTCCTTTCCTTTTTATCCTCAGGCTCTTTATCAGCATGTACATTACTATTTCCAGACACAACAAAACCAAGAAGACAACAATTCTAAAAGTTGTGAAAAATACAGTCAGAGTACTTGTCATGTCACATATCTATGTAGCTACTGACTGAGGCATGTGGGCAGATGCAGTGTCCTGAGTATTACAACACATGCCTACGAAAACATATCCGCTAATGAGAAAGGGACATATAACGTGACACATGTTGGTTGCCACAGTAATTCCTTGGCAAATGAACAAAATCATGATGCGCAAATGCAAACGGAAAGGGTCTGCTGTACTTCGGTTTTGGGTGCAGGAAAATAAATACTATAAATATGCACTCAGAATGAGATATAACACATGGAACTGAAGGAGTTCTATTCTAATAAATGTATGAAAGAATATATGGTAGAACACCCTGGCATATGGACACTTCATATAGTTTTAAGTTCCCAGAAGAATATAAATTGCACTCATCTAAAGAGTGTTAGTGCTCCACTAGCTCGAACAATTTTATCAAGAACTTGTCCTCTTGTAGCGTGATTTGATGATGGTTACTCATTTATGATAGAAGACACTTAGTGACTTACATAAGAAGTTCAGTGTTTATTTCTTGGATTTCTTGGAGTGGGTACTTTCAAGTTGTATAATATTGGAAGCTGCTGTTGAGAAAACATTCAGTGTCTGATGCTCTGTGATACCCAGACTTTGTTGATTCCATATGTTAAACATATCCTGTCCTTCAGGTTTCTTCTTTATGTTCAGTCCTCTGACAGAGCACAAATATTGTAGTTTATCTTCTTCCTGACCCAACTTTGACAGATGTGCAGTCAGATATATGTGTAGACTGTTCCCCAAGGCAGATGGACATGCTGTCACATATCCAAGCACTGGATCTCTCTTGAATTCAAACATTGTTTCCAGATCCATCATCAAGTGAGCAAGGCGATTGTATGCCTCACCCAAGCTACTAGGTTTATCTTTTGGTGTGGATGACACAATGCGCAGATGTTCCTGTACATTTATCCAGATAGCCATGTTTTCAGCCTTTGTGATAAACACTCCTCTTCCATGAGGCCAGTGCTGACCGTGTAAAAGATTGTCTTCATTTTCATGACCATCTGTCAGCAATATCATCAAATTTAGTGCTTCAAGTTTCTCTTTGATTTTAGAGTTCTCCTCCAACACTTCAGCCATGGGGTAATATGACTTATCTTCCTCATTATCATTGTTGTCTGTAGTCACTTCTCCAGCACAGTCTTCAAGAGAATTCACAAGATCTCTCTCTAAAGCCTCAAGTTGCGCAAAACTCAAGCCTGAAGGTAGCTGATACTCAGCTACATTTCTGTAGCATTCAATTCTTCCAGACTTTACATGTTTACCAGAAGGATCGATGATAATTTCACCAACGTTTCCCTTTTTTGTCTTGATTTCATCTTCGTCATTCTCATCCTCATCTTCTTCTGCCAAGAAGAATAGTGACTTTGGTTGTGGGTTGAGGTCATAGCTTACAAGAAGACCATGCAGGTCTTTGATTAGTGGTAAAAGGAGTTCAGCAAATACAATGTAAGACTCATAATCTGGAGCAATTACACCTCCATTTCTTTGAATGACTTCTTGTAGTTCCTCATCTATGTCACCAACATTGTCTTCAGGGACTTCTTTGGATCCTGGCCAGATTACATCCAAAAGATTGTGGTCCATTCGTGTCAGACGCTTCTTCAGCTTTTCAAACACAGGTCGTTTTAGGTAACGTTGTAGCAATGTTCCAGACATCAGCTGCCCATTGGTTGAGGTTTCTTCACGTACAAGTTCATAACAGCGTTCCAGTGTTTCAAGGATTTCTGGATCATCAATGTCACGTCTTGCAGACACGGTGTCATTTGGAACTGCATTCAGATATCATAAATAATGGCAAACATTTAGGATCTTGTATCTCTATGTTTCTAAACCACTACTGTATGGTATAGTCTAACAAAGTGTAATTTTAAAATCTCCATTTTGAACAGGTGGATTCATTTGAGGGACGCACATTTGACTACTTATTATGCTAAAAGCCTACCCCAATGTCATTTTGTCCACCACAAATTTTATATTGACTGGCCCAGAATTAAACGCAGGTAATTACATAGAGGAGACACCTTGTCCAAATAGGTGAATGAAGGCAGTGTGTTATACTGCCTATTAGGCTGCGCAATCCACAGTACCAGCGTATGAATCTTCACCACCATGAAAGAATTCAAATGTGTCTGAGATTAAAATATGTAAGTTGCTATACAACGAGTCCATACCAGGAGCAAAGCTCTCATATATTAGAAATATACAGCCAATAGACTATCCAGTACAATCAGAAAGAGATCATTAACCGAACAACATACTTCACAAGCAAAAGTACAGGACGTGATCATTTCCAACAAATAATGTAAAGTAGCCCAGGCTGTTGAAAGTAATCATTTTCAAACTATTGGTATTGTCTATTAAGCTACAGGTATCACATCCCAAAAAGATGCAAACTTGTTACTACTGCAAGAATCTCAGAGATCAAGATCAACTAAATTCTACTGTAAGATACCTGTTATTGAACAACACAGAAACGTTCAATCTTCATATAACTTTTACATTCCCTCAAATGTCACCTACCCTGTGCAAAATTGGATGAAACATGCAACATAAAATTCACAAGAAACTGAATTCATTGTGTTAACGACATTAAAGTCAAACTGTGTGTCTTAATTCCCATCTTAACCAAGCCAAATTCTCCTCTGTAATCTACAGACTTTATGGTGGTATCATTTCAGTCATACAGTTGTGTCAGTTTCATAATAGGACACTTCCAACCATTTCACTGCTATTGGTGGAACAGTTCATCTCTGTTACAAAGTGCATTTCATGTTATGGAGATAACTGTTCTGCCATGTACACAGCATTATTTTTCAGTCCATGAGATAGTTAGTAGCAGTAGTAGTAGTAATTTAGTGACTTAAAGAAATTGTTTCAAATTTAGATGTTATATAGATGAGATTGCAGAATGATCATGAATGGTGAGCAGACAGGGAATTGAAAGGAAGCAGTCCTCATTTATTTGAAGGTGTTCTCCCAGAATTTACCAGGAGAGACTGATAAGCACCATGGAAACTTCCAGTCAGGATAGCCAAGAACTTGAAACTAGGTACTTCCTAGTGTACCGCTACATTGGCTTATTTGATTTTGAGTTTGATGATGAAGAAGAAGAACAGCAGGAGCAGAACAACAGTAAGAATAGTAACACTGATTATGATAGTGAGAAGTCAATTTTCTAAGTACAGTTCAAAAGTTGTAACTAACTCCTTCTTCTTGAGAAGCTGCTAGTCACCCAACTGGTGAAGAAATTCCCCACATATTACAACACTCAGAATTTCATTATTGTGTTCACCAGATCCCATTGTTGGACACTGTCTAAGGTCTAAAGGTGAAAAATGTATGTGCTGTGACATGAAGTGGTGAGAATCAAGTGAATAGTATCCACTGTGGACTAACATATTTCATTAAGAACAGTAAAAGGGTTCATATTGAATGTGGAGATAAGTGAGTAGTCCACCAACAGCTCACCTTTGTCCTCAAGCATGCCGTTAAGAACCTGCTGTGATGCGCCGTACTCCTCCAGTAGGTCTTGATGAGTAAGAATACCAGGGTTCTTCAAGTAGTACTCTGCAGTATTACCTAGCTGCAAGATGAAGTGAATTTGACTTAGTTCTTGGGAAGAAATCAAGTAAAAGTAGTCAAACCTGCAGAATTCTGAAGCTATGAGAGATGGGACCAAAAAATAACTGGAAAACATTTTAGATATGTTTGTACTGTCATATGTTGTGTTTCCAAAAGTTCCGCTTGTAAGTCAGTAAGGCACAATATCATTTTTACAGTGGTGCTTTATATAATGGTTATTCTGATATAGGCCTATATGTTGTGAATTTCCTGAATGCAGCAGGAAATGTTTACTTCAAATAGGCCATTCACCACCTCCATATCTTTCCAATTCATCATTACCATGATTTACAGCTTCTAAACTAGCATTTTCCAAAGAGGTTGCCACAGCCTCTTAGGGGGCTATGACACTTTTTTCTGAGAGCTGCCAAAATATTTGCTTTAGAATCTTTGGTCTTCCAATCTGTTATGTAAAAACACAAATACGAAATTTTACAGAACTGTAATTTTACCTGTTGTTTTTCATAGTTTTGAAAGAGGCACGTAGATTGTGAATGTCTGTAATTTTCAATACACCATCCTAGCACACTTAGCATAATTCAATTATTTAATTTACATGTTGGTTCCAACATGTCTCGGTCTGATTTATGTTTGATGGTGTATTACAAATTACAGTTATGCAGTTAGTGCACGGTTTCTAAAATGTGTAATTTCAAAATAGATTGAGGGTGTCTGAGAAGAGGGTGCTTGGGGAAATATTTGGTCCTAAGAGGGAGGACATAACAGAGGCTTTCCAGAAAACTACATACTGAGCAGCTTCATAATTTGTGCTTTTCACTAAACATGATCAGGATGATCAATTGAAGGAGGATAACAAGCACAGGGCATACAGTTTGCATGCACGTGATAAGAAATCTACGCAAAATTTAGGCTGCGAAGCCTGAAGGAGGGAGACCACTTGAAAAATGTAGAATTAAGTGGGTGGATATTAAATGGATCTTGAAGAAATAGGATGTGAGGGTGTGGACTGAATTAGTCTGGCTTGGGATAAGGATCAGGAGTGAGGTTATGTGAAGACAGTTATGATTCTTAGTTTCCTTAAAATGTAGGGAATTTTTTGACCACCTGAACAACTTTCAGCTCTTCAAGAAGGACTGTGTTACATGGAGTTAGTTACTACATACACACATAGTGAAATAGGTTGAAAGATCATGTATGTTGTGTAGGTGCAGACAGATACCTCAGTTCAGCATGGAATTATAAGCCTATAGAGTAACTGGAACACTATAATGGAAATAAGATTTTGAGACTTTAAGGCACACGAGACTAAAAGTTATAGAAAACTATTCCAACTTACATTGTCTTTGAGCGCAGGGTCAGACCCCAGATTGAGCAGTAAATTGTAATAATGCCCATTGTCTGCCATGGTGGCTGCATAGTGTAAAGGTGTGCGATCACTGTTGTCTCGGGCCTGTAGGGTCTCCGCAAATCGACCGCCTAAGTACCGGATTATAGCTGTGTGACCAAACAAAAGTAGCAACATGCAGAGGTGTAGTGCCCATTGTATTTGAACCATCACGGGCAATTGCAAATTTGCGTCTGTCCAGAGCTGCCTGTAAGTCTCTCAGGCGGCCATCCTGAGCTGCTTCATGTACTGCACGAATCTTTGCCTACAAAACGACATTCCTAAATAAAGGTTCCATAATTTTATATTGCAATTAAGCTGTGAGTGTTCTGCTTCACATGGAATATTCTCCCACATTTTTAAATAGAAGTTTACTTGGTTTAAGAAGAGCAAAATATTAGTAAAATTAAACCAAAGGAAAATAGGTTTTTAAGAAGTGTCTCATGCAAGATTTGAGGTCCTCACAGCGGTGTTGATGATGTTCTTCTAAACGTGTTATTTAATAACACTGTCAATTGCTCAGATTATTTATTGTTGGTGATAGGAGAATGAATGAGCCTGGAGCATTGGTGGAATGATACTGACAGGGGAAAACAGAAGTACTTGGTGAAAATCCCGCGCTAGTGCCACTTTGTCCACCACAGATCTCACATGGGCTAGCTGGGATTGAACCTGGATCTCTGTGGTGAGAGAATGGATAGGTGGAGATGAAGATTCATGTCTTCTTGGATATTCAGGCTTCAGGTGACAAACTCAAACACAAAGAAATGTGGAGAGTACCAAATATTAACTCACTGAATGTTAAAACAGGAAAATAGGGCGAGATTAGGATCACAGTCTTCCGGGATGTGATACCGTGTAGTTTGCTAGGCAGATAACAACTTGTCGGAGGAATCTGCTTTGTCCATCTTCAGGGTAGAAGAGGGAACCTGAAGAGGAGGCAGCAGATTTCTCCAAAATATTGGTACATACCCATCTACCAAATTACATGGCACCATAGTCAAGTAAATCTTAATCTAAAATTTTACCATCATGAGAACTTCATATCTCACATATTAACCCATTGCCTCTTTGTGTAAATTCACCACATTCTGATACTATCAGATAAGTAAATTAAATACCATTTATACAGAGCCAGAACTATAGGGGACATCTACATGTACATCTGAGTTCACTGTATGTTACATTAGGTATGGCAGAGGGCTAGATTTGAAGTAATTTTTGAGAAACTAGCCATGTATGCTGGCACGTTGTTGAGGAATCCCTGCAGCTCAGAATCATCAGATTTTTGCCCCATAAGGCGATGTCCGTCTCCATTCAGCACTAAGTTTGCCAGCTGTTCCATGTTGCCTGCCTCCACAAGTTGCCGCACTTCCTCATCTTCTTCTGCTGGTGCTGCGTTAGTATCTTCAACCATTACTTCCTCATTTTCCTCTCTTTCTGGCACTATTTCTTCCTCCTCTTCCTCACCCATTCCTGCATCTTCCTCCCTATCATCTCCAGCATCCTCCATTTCGTTATCTTGCCGCTCCCACCTATCAACTGCCTCATCTGTTCCTTCTTCTTCATTTACTTCTTCTCCATTATTTTCTTCTTCACCATTTTCATTGCCTTTCTGCTGAGCTTCCATTTCTGTTTTTGTAGCTTCTTCCTCCTCCTAAAATTCATAAAATCCCATTTGCACTTTGATTCATCTTATCAGAGATTTGTTTGAATAACAGACAATAAACATTTTCATAAGTTGGGGAATTTCATAAAAATGACACCTCTAAATTTGCAAGACTTGAGATTCTCACAGCAGTTTTGCTGAAGATTTATGTCTTCTAGGTTGGAACAGAATTTTTAAATAATATTCAAGTGAATTTCATCCTTGAAGGAGTTAGAGAGCAGCACATACTTACCTCTTCCATTTGCCTCCTGTACTCCTCATCATGGTCGCCCTCTTCCCCTACACCTTCATCCTCATCCTCGTCATCTGGCCCCTCTGCCTCCTTATTCCCTGCAATTGGGGTTGTTGTTCTTTGGCTCAGATGTGATACGCCTGCAGCCACTGCAGGTGGTATTGCCTGTGAGTGAGCACCGAAATGCTGAACTTATTCAGAGCATCATAAAATATACACACGCACGCACACACACACACACACACATAGGGTACAAAATATCTGTTAATTTCCTCTGGCAGTACGCAAGAGTATGCATTATTCTTTAAGGAAGGAACATAAGCCAAAAATACATTTGAAACCATCTATTTTGCTTTATTAATACTACTGCCAAAATAGAATCACTGGGCATTTATATCTATGGAACAAAATCTTAAACTTTCATTAGGAAGATGTAAGTAGATTGTAAGTAACTAACATAATGTTGCTGTGACATACCACTGCTGTTGATTTTATTGACATTCCTATGGAATAGTGCCCCTTATCATATTGATATTTCTTACAGAAACCTTCTGCTGTCAGTGTTATTTTACTGTATTGTACAATTCTGTTTACATATTTTGAATATTTTATATTAACTGTTGAGAAATGACAGGACCTATTTATTTCCCCAGTATTCTTGAATGCTAAATAAATCCAGATCAGAAGGGCCAGTGATTCAGAGTGAGATACATCATACAAAGCTTTGAAAGCTTTAAGAAATGCACAGGATAGGGCATGATCTGAAACCAGAGCAACTGGCAAGATTTGAAAGTTGAAACACTAAAAGAAAATTTGGCCCGGGTAAGGACACTATGGACATTTTTCATAAGGGAATGATAATAGGATTTCTTTAAAAATGCAGAAACTGAAGCTCTCAGACAAAGGATTGCTGGGGAAAACAAGAATTGGGTGATGACCCAAGCAAAGAATGATATAACAGAAGAGAGTAAGAAAAGAATGGACACTGACAGAAGACATATATTGGTGAAAGGACTGGAAATTGGAGAAGGCTTTGTCATGAAATGACCTAACCTGGTGGAAACACTGGTGGATGACGACAACTTGTGGTGGTGGTGGTGGTGGTAGTGGTGGTGGTGGTGGTAGTGGTGGTGGTGGTGGTGGTGGTGGTGGTAGTGGTGGTGGTGGTAGTGGTGGTGATGTTGATGTTGATGCAGTACACCTAATGCTTACAAAGATATTTTTTTACTTCCACTTTAACTTACCACAGCTGCTGTTGCTGCTGCTGCTGCTGCTCTTTCAGCCATATTTGACACACTCCTTTGTTTCTGCATGAAACAGAATAATTGCATTCGTTTAGCTTTATGTAGTCTTTAATCTAGCAATTTCTGTAGTACAGCAGCTTCTTTCAGCAGAAATTCCCTTTTGGTATGGACCCAAAATGTTCATCACTATGACAAAAAAAATTCCTGCCACTGGGTGAATTCAGTCCAGTTTCTCTCTTTGGGTCATATTTGTCTGAGGTCCATTTTAGTATCATACTCTGATCTGTTCGTAGATATTCCAAGTGGTTTTAAATGACTATCTTTCAGTTTTCAGACTAAAATTTTTAAACATTTCTCATCTCTCCCTACCTATTACATGTTCTATCCACTAGTCCTGCTTGGTTTACTAATAATCATAACAATATAGGTGAACTTTCTTATGGTGTCATTTTATCCACCCTTATTTTACTTCCCTTCTCTTAAATCTAGATACTCATTTTATCACCTTGTTCACAGGAAGATCCTAGGTTCTGTAAAAAGCAGTGAATTTTGTCATTAGATGACTGAGTTCCTCAAGAATCAAATATTAAAGTAGGTTTTGTTAGTTTAGACAATAAGATATCTTATTTATTCCAAGGAAGAGAAGACCTAGGAGTAGAAGGGAGGATAATGTTAAAATGGGTCTTAAAGGTATACGGTGGTGTGATGTGCACTGAATTTGTTTGGCTCACTGCATGTAGCAGTAATGATCTCTTGTGAACATGGTAATTATGCTTAGGGTGCCATATTATAAGCAGAATTTCTTTGCCAGCTCAAAGACTGTCAGCTTATCAAGGACGACTGTGCTGCACGGTGTTAGTCAGTCAGTCAGCGAGGTATTAAGACCTGAAATTTTTCTTATAATTCCTTTTTCAATATAATTTGTACCTGACACAAGAGGAGACACAATAACTTATCTGTCTGCAGTACAATTCATTGGCTTTCTTAAAACAGCTTTATGTCTGCAGTACATAAACATTATGACCAAAAAGGTCTGCAAAGTCAGTAATTATAGTACATCTATCCATCATTATATAAACATATTTCAGAATCAGAATTGCAGAATTGACATTATTTGAATCAGTCAATATCCTTTCACCTTGTCTACATTCCACCATCCACTTAACCCCAGAAAACAGGATATTAAAACTGTATAGATGTAATTATATATTCAGGCTACAACCTTCATCCTTTCAGGAAGATTATCTCCATCGTATTTCAAGTCACTGTCAATGTGTATAGGGCCAAAGTCATAAGTCATGTTGTTGAGTAGCCTCCAGTCCCACGCAGGTGGGAAAATTGTGGCAGTTCGAGGGGCATCTGGAATCGCTTGCAAATTTTTTAGGTCCAATTCTGCAGGCTTGGTCCGGTAGTAGCTGGGTGGTTTTCCTCTCTGGAAACAAGAAGATAACACCATTTGAAAATCTAAGCCAATACGACTGCTTATGAACACTGCCAGATATTCTTAATGTGGTACATTTGATTAGTTTATGTAGACATCTTCAGAATTTCTAATTTTGACAGACATCTTTGACATGAAAACTGCCAACTAGTGTCGAGGTTAAGAATGAGTGGAGCTGTACATCCACTTCCCTCCCCTTCCATATGCCTTCATGGCATGCACAGGGACAACTTTACCTTTACAGTTTACATGATAATTTTGTAAGTAATACCAGCCAACTTAACCCACAAATTATTTGAAAAACAGGATAGAATATAAGTAACTTCCAGGTAACAGAAACTATGAAGTTTTATCCGCTCTAACACAAAAGTTCCCTAGAAGAAAGTCCAACTGAAATTGTCACATGAGAAATTTTTAATATAATCTCCCATGTCTTTGATCTTCTAAATCATTATTTCACAACAGATTAACCATGGCTTCATGTATGCCTGTCAGAAAGTTGTAATTAGCATTAATTATGTCATTTGTAACAACAGCTTGAACAGTTTCTATAGATTTGAGATTCTCATGGTGGTTAGTATAAGAGTACATTTTTTGCTTATATGATATGTATGATAGTAGTGACATATCTCTTGGGAAGACCATAGTCATAAACAATTGGTGTTGAACATTGTTACTTTTTGCATTGAGTCTCACTATATAAGTCAAGTTATGACTATTTTTCGTTGTTATATCAACATGGAAAGCCATGGTCAACAACTTCACTTACTAGGCCATCCCATTTCATACTACCATCAGAATTCAACATCTGACTTTTATTTCATATCTGCCTAATTCGAATTTTGGTCAAAACATGGGTTACCATCACGGGCAGTTTCTTTGGCCTTCATCTATCAGTCCTAGTGAATGACACTTATAACTGCTTCTCTGCAACACTTTACCATAAAAATTTTCTCACTCCATTCATTGCTAAATAAATGTTGCAGCTGATACAGAATGTTTGAACTAACATCTCTTAATAAGAGATAAGTTACTAACATTATCAAGAGCATTTTCATCAGACCCAGCCTCAACTAGCAGATTGTAGATGTGTCCTCCATCTTTGACTGCTGCTGCATAGTGGAGTGGTAGTCTTCCTTCATTGTCTGTAGCAGTGGCAGCATTGGGGTTGCGCTGTAGGATGTTCTCTACCATCCCTTCACGGCTGAGCCCCGCTGCCTGTGGGTGATGAACATGCATCAATATTAGCCAGTCCAGTGAACATTTCCATGACTTCTGTGACCAAATTTTCAAATTTGTTTCAGTCATCAGGCAAGGTATACTATTAAGAAAACCGACAGCCCAAAAATTATAAAATAAATATGTTATTACCCTCTTATGTAATAAATGTTACAGTGCCACACCTTTAAAATATATGCCTATTAGGTAAGATGTAGGTCATTTGCAGGCATTGTAAAATGTTGTTTAAATATTATGCTGACACCACATATGTGCAAGTGGCTGTTACTGTTTCTGACACTGCATTTAGTAGGCATTTAGATTTTTTTTTAATTACCGCCTATACATGTGAATGGAATTGGGTGTGGGGATGTAGGTGATGTGTGATAAGGATATCATGTGAGATGGCTACCTTGTATGAGATGGGAATGTTTGTCATGTGGCTGCACTGTAACAAAGTAACATAAACCGTGCTTTTGTTTGAAGGCTGTGGACCTTACTAAGATGGATAAGTTTCATAATTGAGTTTCTAAGAAGATCAAAAGGCGTATAGGAAAAACGAAACTAGTTGGGATAGATAGCGTAGATGACGGTTGTTCAAGATCATTCCAGTCATGTGGTAAAATGAGGTTAGAAAAGCAAACTAGCACACACAAGAGAACACAGTAAAGTGTGTGGCTTACAGATGTTACAAAGGTTAAGAATAAAGCCCAGATTCAACCCAGTAAAATGTTTAAGTGCCATAGACCGTGAAATAAAAATGAAATCCAGAAGGACGGTGTATGACTGGGAGAAGGAGTTAAGACAACACCAAAGTGTGAAAAGAAGGTTGGAAAATGAAGTGGTTGAGGATCCTGATAATCAGTCACATGATGCTAGAAGGTACTGAGAAGTTTCATTTCTCTGAAGCTTGGTTGTTGTAAGTTCAGGTGTTTGGTACTCAAGGAACATTTTCTCAACTTCTGATTTACAGGGGAGGTTTAGATGCTGAACATTGTTTATGTTACTGAATCACACATTTTAACATGGCTTTTTGAATATACATTACTAAGAAAAAGAGTTTTAGGGACTATTAGAAAAATGAAGAATTAATAAACATGTTACCATATGCTAAAATATTGTATCTGAGAACAAAATTGCAAGCTTAATTTCATTGTATTAACATGAAGCAGGTGGATGATGCTAGATGCTGTAAAAATATCAGCTACCTACGTTCCATATTTTCTGAGACAATGTTCCTTACATTTCAGTAACTTAGGACAGTACGGATGTGAGATTGTGGGCTCTCATTAATTATTTGACATGCTGTTACATGATAGTTTATTTCAGCAGATGACTGGGTAGATCAATAAAGGTAAATTTGCTGCAGTGCCCATGCAGCATGATCTGAAAGGACTGCACACTTCCTAGATCTTGGCACAAAATGGATATGATTGGTCACCTTCACAGTGCTGTCATTTTACCTCGTGGGGATGAAGTTCTTCATACTTGTTAGAAAAGAGTCTTAGTTGGTCACAGAACCAGCCTGGGCATGGTACATACAATAAAATTCCCTGCCTTTGTCAGGAATCAAATTTTATTATTAGACCCCTCTCATTATCATCACAAATGTGGTGACTACATTTTCAGGTTGTTTCAGATTTATATTTTAAGTACAGCACTAATTGTTATGGTGATGACATCTGAGAAGCTGCAATGGACCATGTAGGTAGGATGTGGGAGAAGAAAAATGCCTGCAGAATTTAAGTGTGGAAACATGAACATGCCCATTTGGAAGACAGAGAATTAGACAGGACTGTAGCATTGACATGGATCTTGGGGACATATTTTGTGACGATCAGATGTTGATGGACCTACGGTTTGATATAAATAGTTTTGAACTTTTGGGTTGTGCAACAAGAGTGGTAGTTATATACAATTAATTAACTGATGTGTCTGTAAGGAAAATATATGGGCCCATAAGAGAGGGAAAACACTGGGCAATAAGAACAAACAAGGGGATAAAGGACATATTACTAGGGGAAGTACTGTAAAATTTACAGAATCTCTCTGACTAAGATGGTATGGTCATGTTGAAAGAAAACAAACCAAAGAATGCCAAAACAAATTGCAACAGCTACAAGGGAAGGGATAAGGAAAAAAGGAAGACAGTGTAATAGAAAGAGAGATGGGGTTGAAGAGGATTTAAATATAATGGGAATAAAAAACAGGCAGGCAATGGCCAGAGACCCTCAGGAATGGAAGAAGATTGTATTGGAAGTCAAGGTCCACAACGGATTGTAGCGCTCGAGAAGGAGAAGGAGAAGAAAGAGAAGAAGAAGAAGAAGAATTGATGTGTGTTTTATAATTCAGGCAGTCATATTGAAGTTTCTTGCAGTGGAAGCCTTTGTTCATTCCCAAGGCAGTTTATGATTCTCAAAAAATTACCTGTTTTGGTTATGTGGGTCTGAACAGGACAGAGCAAAGGTTGTGATGTTTGATGTTGTCAAGAACTGTATGGACATTATCTTTAATTGTTACCTTGTGAAGAGGATTCAGGCCATTCTGATCCTTGCTAGTGAAAATCTGGTTTGGTACAGGATCTGCACTTCTTTTCTGGAAAGTTTCTTCATCATTGTTGACTACTGCACCATGCACGTCTTTAATTACTCCCTAGAATTACAGTCAATCTTAGAATGACGATTGTGTTCTGTATTGCAAGGTGCTCAGTTTTCTTACAAAATAATAATAAAAGGAAATTGTTGTTCTGGTGCAAAATTTGAGTTTCTTACAGCAGTGACTTTGAAGATAACTTTCTGCTGGAATGTGAGTAATCTGGTAGAAATTTACCTCCGCTTCGGAGTGACTTGTTGCCTTCACCTTCAGGGTGAAATAGGCGGCAGCAGGTTCCCCGGAACGTAGGTAAGCTTTTATCACAGTACACGGTACCACTTCCCAGAAGACAGTGATCCTCATTCGCCTAATTTTTAGACGCGTTTGCAAAATTGCGAAAATCGACTATTAGCTTCTTCATGTCCGTCCGTCCGCATGCAATAACTCAGCTTCCACCGGACAGATCTTTATTAAATTTTATATTTGAGTATTTTTTCGAAATCTGTCGAGAAAAATCAAGTTTGGTTAAAATCTGACAAGAATAACCGGCACTTTATATGAAGACCTATGTACATTTATGATAATATCTCGCTGAATTCTTCTTAGAATGAGAAATATTTCAGACAAAATTTGTAGAGAAAATCAAAACACGCATTTTATATTCATTTACTTTTTACCGAAAATCGTGCCTTTTGTGAGATACGTGGAAAAATTTGGTAGAGCTAGACAAGCCACAGATGACAACATAATACGGCGCATGCGCGTTGCATGCTGGATAACTAAAGCTACAGAGACACACTCATAATATGTAATACGTATTGCTTTTCCACGGCAACGGTGGTCACGCGAACGCGCCTCAACCTTACATTTATACGTACATTGCCTGTCTTGTTGATAAATACAGTGAAAGGCTTGCATAGAATGAGGGAACTTTGTGACCAGCTGAGCGACTGTCAACTTCTCAGGAAGGGCTTTATTCATTTGAGTACTATCCCCTTGTTAATTTTCAGGCGTAACACGACCTAATCGGGCTTATGACTTTTAAACATTAAAATATTTTTTCTTCCGGAATGACCGTGATATTGTCACGCTCCTAACTTAATGGCTAATCATCAGCATTAAACAGCGAGCTGTACAGAATTGGAAAAGTGTTGTGTTATTAATACCTGAAGAACATCGTGGACTATATTTTACCCGTCTCTGGACTGGAAGCTCTGAGGGAAGTCTCATGGAACCTCAGTCGCTGTAAGAGGCAATTAGACGGGACACAGAGCCCAGAACAGTTCAGAAATTGTCTTGATGTTACGTAAGTAGCTGGTCATATCGATTCGGTTCAGTTACCAAGCAATTTGTTAATAATTTATTGAAAATGTAACATTGTTTTTTTGGGTCACTTCTAGGTGGAGCTTAGCCTGCGCTCAGGCATTACTTAACGCAATAATATTGCCTTATATCAGGTAATTAATAACGATTGACCAAGAAAACTTCTCGTAACCAAAGACGAAAGGTATAGGCCTAAGTCCGTCACACCTTAAGAGTAAATAAGTTTTATGCACAAGAGTGGTAGTGTGGAGGTTTGCTCGTTATGGAGTATGGCTTACACCTATGCGAAATTTGAGGTTTTTGTGGCAGTCACATTTCATATTCTAGTCTTCTGCGTCATCACACCATGTAGTCTGGTAGGTGTATTCCAAAGTTTCGGAAGAACATACTGCCTTCTTCTTCTTCTGTCCTGAATATGGAGGCAGCATAGTTTCTCCTAAAGGTTGGTAACCCAGAAAATGGTTAGTAATTTTAGTCTTGAGTCGCGTCAGTTGACGTTGTCAGCTTTTGGCACGATCTGTAGTTTTCTGCCTGCTTTGGGGAGCGTGTTTGGAATTGTTCGTCGACCTGTTTTATGCAGTAGAATTTCGGAAGATAGAAGGAATTTGAGAATTGTAATAGCATGTCGGGGTGCGTACCCTTACTAACTAACCAACCAAATTAACTAATTGCCTCTGACCAGCATCTTGTTCGAATATTTGATAGTCTCCGCCTTTATATGTGTAACGCCCGACACAATTTCACAGAACTCAGTCCTGAACTAGGTCAGTTCATTCCCTACCTTACTTCAGTAACAATCGCTTCAGTATTATCCCAGCTAATCATAAGTGTTATAATCCAGGGGTGCACAAATCCCGGGCGCCAGGTCGCCCGGACGACTAAAATTTGTACGGTGGCACCTAATATTTGTGGGTTCTTAGTATGAAACTTGCTTCATATCACCCTTATGGCGCCTAGAATTTTGAGTTGGCTTCTATATTTTTTAAAAATATGTGTCCCCCTGTCCTAAGGGATCCCTTCCCTTGAAGTTTTCCTATCAGCAGTGTATTTGCATTTCTCCAAAACCTGTTCCTCTACTCCCGAAATTTAGTAAGAAAGGTAGTTCTTGATTTTACTTTCATAATTCTTGTTTTGAGGTGCGTTTTCAAACGTTTATCACTCACCATGATGTAGGGGACAGCATCCAGGAAACGCTTCACCCGAGGGTTGTTGCTGGTTTCCACTCTCAGCTTACCCCATGACCTTCCCACAGCATTTGTTGTAGGCGGCCCAGGTCGCGGTCATGTATCCAGATTCTGATGTTGGCCCTCGTGACCACCAGGCCTGCCAATACACGCATATATTATTTGTGGTTTCTTTAACGACGCTGTCGGTATCATCGTCGAATGTTAGGATGCCCAGTGAATAGTGCATTAAACTATGATAGTGACTGACCGTCCAACACTGCATCAGGTGAACCAGTGTAACTGTCTCAGCTACGAAGTTTCGTGCACACATGCAAGTGATGCTGGTACTGTGCTCCGTAAATGTAACAGCTTGCCGATGCAATAAACAGAATTCTGCTCAAACTGGCAAGGAACAACTCATTCCTCACGTTTTATTAAACTATGCTCATGCCAAGGGCGTGGGCCGGGATAGCTCAGTCGGTATAGCGAGTCGCTACGGGCTGGACAGTCCGGGGATCGAATCCGGTGGGGGGCGAGATTTTCCGCACGCATCCAGACCGGCCCTGGGGCCCACCCAGCCTCCTGTACAATGGGTACCGGGTCTCTTTCCTGGGGGTAAAGCGGCCGGTGTGTGGCGTTGAGCACCCACTACCGTATAGTGCCGAGGTTAAAGAAACAGTAGAGCTATACCTCTGCCCCCGCTCTGGACCTTCATGGCCTGTTAGAGGGTGAACCTCAGCGTTACTTTTACCTTATCATGCCAAGGGCTTGGATAGCGTAGTCCGTATATCGACTGGCTACAGACTGGACGATCCGGGGATCGAATCCCCGTAGAGGCTAGATTTTTCGCACCCGCCCAAACCGGCCCTGGAGCCTCCTGTACAATGGGTACCGGGTCTCTTTTCCGGGGGTAAAGCGGCCGGGGCTTTGCGTTAAACACCCACCCCCATCTAGCGCTGAGGTTAAAGAAAGAGTAGATCTATAATTCTACCCCTCCCCTCTGTGCCTTCGTGGTAGGTTATAGGGTGAATTTTACCTTTTACCTTTCATGGTAAACGTGTCTACACGTTGTACATGAAATATTGTTCGTGAGTTAACAACTGTAAACATGGTGACGACGCGAATATTTAAGATTATTTCCGACAAATGAAGATGGAATCTGTATTTAAGTAAGATTTGTCGCAAATATAGAATAAATGAACGGTAATCGTAGTTGTTTTATGTCTAGAACTGCGTGCGATAGCAAAGCAGGCTTACAAATTCTGCACAGTACTGCACGTTAACCCTTCGTGTTCCAGTGCTAAGCTGATGCTTGCAGACAGTCCTCTTGAATTTCAAATCCTCATGTTTTCTGGGGGGGGGGGGGAGGGGACGCGTGTCGCAGTTGGTTGAGGCACTACGCTACAAACCGGAACGTCGCGGGTTTGATTCCCGATGGTGTCGTTGGAATTTTTCCTTGACATAATCGTTTCGGTCGCACTGTGGCCCTGGGGTCGACTCAGCCTCTAACAGAAATGAGTACCAGGAATATTTCCTGGGGGGTAAAGGCGGCCGGTGCGTAGGGCTGACAACCTTACCACCTTCATGTGCCGATTGTCTAGAAATCTGGGAGCCTCAACCTCCTGGAACCCTAAGGGTCTGTCCAGGCCTGTAATGGGGTTGCTTTATCATGTTTTCTGGTCATCATTAAGGGAACGTTGAATAAGGACAATATTATTCTTTACATCTGTCCCCAGTGACCTAAATAAACAATTTATGTCACTCTGTGCAGTATATACTAGTTGAAATAGAAGCATCGATTGATGTGTCCTTGACAAACCCTAATATCGAATCGTTGTAACTTGTTTTCCATGAATTTTTAACGCGTGCACCAAGAGAATTGTTTTAAAATTCATTACCTAACTACAACACGATCTGCTTTGGAGAATGTAAAATTATTTGGCTGGTAGACTAGGTCGCGACTTCTTACGTACTGACCGTGTGGCTGTACGACAGTTTTCAACTATATGTACAGCGAAACAGTTCTTCATTCAGAATACTCTTTTGCCTTTTTTTTAATTTAAGTAAATAGAAAGACTTTTGAATTTAAAATGTCACTGGACATCGACTGACAGACGCTGTCATAATACATGATTGTTGACCCACTTTCTTCAAGTAAGCTTATGAGGTCATCATACTGTCTGTGTGTCCACCAATTTCAGCTTTTGAACCAGTAGACCGATTTTCACGACCGCGACTTCGCTAAACAACATTTGTTGAGATGGAAGTAGGCAAGTAAAGTTTTACAGTTCCATCGGAGTTCTTTTTATAAGGTTATGCTACTCCTGACAGTTTCAGCCTCATTGTGAAAGTGTCACTGGAAAAGGTTACTCATTTAACCGTTTAAAGACAAAAACTAATCTGAATTATACACAAAGATTCACTTCGTACCGCGCAGTAAACACACTCCGTCCCGATTCTAAAAAAACAAGCAGTAATGCTGTCTAGAGAAATAATCGCTTCTTTTTCGAAAAGCCATAACAATCACAGTAGTACATTTTGTGGGCAGAACATAGAATTTTTTATTGTTAAACCTGGTGGTACATATAGTAACCACTAAGACTTTAATAGGTTAAGGCGGATACGCACCGTCCTTGCCGGAAGTGAAACGCCGGAAGGAGCCACTCGTGTCCCGCGTATCTGGAAGTTCTATCTCGTTCGGGTGGTCGATGTAGTAGGCAGCAATGCGAGACTGGGAGTCTGTGACAGTGGGATCAGCTCCCGCGCTTTCCAGCAGCTCCCACGTCTCTTTTGGATCTTTCAACACGCAGCAGTAGAACAGGGCTGTCCTGCCCTCCTGCAAACAAACGCCTCGTCACAGTGACCGTTTTGCTCAAAGAGACGGAGAATCGCCTGCTGCATTCGTTGACTTGATAAAAAGAACGAAAATAGATGACGCCATGTATTTTGTTTTGCTTTCCCTCTGCATATGTATGTGTTTATTTAAAAGGCTAGTGATTACTACGAGTAAAGGTAAAGGTAAAGCAACCCCATTACAGGCCTAGACAGGCCCTTAGGGGTCCAGGAGGTTGAGGCTCCCAGATTTCTAGACAATCGGCACATGAAGGTGGTAAGGTTGTCAGCCCTACGCACCGGCCGCCTTTACCCCCAACTACGCCACCGCGTGCCCCCGATTACTACGAGTATTCTATCATTATGTATGTTAGCTAGCGGTCCAAATTTGGTAGTAGCTACGAATAACTCCAGAATATGGCAGAGTTGGTGATACTTACGAATAGGAACAGGAAGTGGCAGTAAGAAAGGTTACTGGAAGTTATGCATAAGTCGTTGGTAATGCAGTGAGTAGAGTCTCGGCTGTATGTATATATCAAAATACAGTAATCCCCAACTTACGAACATCCCACTTACGACAAAAATTTCATAAGAAAATTTAAATTCAGACTACTACAAAATACAGTTAAAATTTTATTTCGAACTACATTCCTAATCGTGCGCAAGAAGTGTTGATTATCACAACTACCGTTATTGGGACAACAGAAAGACTACTGTGTATTTGAATCCCGCTCGACCTTCTGGAGGGTGTGCATTCCATCTCATTTCATATTTTCGACTTACGACCATGTTTTCAGAGCGTATCCTGTTCGTAAGTCGGGTAGTACCTCTGTTTGTATATGAAGTTTTCAAATGTATTACATACTGCTCTATTGAGATTATGTATTTTTTTTTTTTTTTTTGGTAAAGTTGCACATGCACATAAATTGTTTTCTCAATAGATTTTGTACTAATAATTACCGTTTAGCACATCCATATTTGGATTTCTTAATTTATTCGCTCAGCTGTGCACAAATCCTGGGCACCAGCTCGCTGTGGCGACGAAATCTTATACGGCGGCACCTAATATTTGTGTGTCCTCAGTATGGAGCTCGCTTCATCTTACTCTTCTGGCGCCAAGAATTTGGAGATGTGTCCTAAATTTTTGGAAAATTTGTGCACTCCTGCATGAGCCATGATTTTAAAATAAAGTAGAACTACTGAAGAATCATACTAGCGGAGAAGTACATTTGAAGACACCATGTGGTTTGTTAGGATGTCATCGACGTTTCGAAGCAACGTACTGCCTTTCTCCTCCGGGTAGAATTATGTTTTTTCCGAAACCTTAGTAAGAACTCCCGTGGCAAAGTGTTCCATTCCGAAAATCGTTGAACAGATGTTCATGAAATTTGACATTGAGAAGTTTTACTACAATTGTTGTTTGGACAAAATCGGGCAACAATAATGGACACATTACATGAAGACTGTCTCTGCTTTTGTCCGCATTTCCAACGTGTGTCGCTACATATTTGTGAGAAAGAAAGATGTTTCGAAATAAAGTTGTAGGGAAAATTGACACAACTTTTGTATCCGAGCTATTTTTACGCGCCTGAGCCAAGTCTCGAAAGGCCCCTTGTAGTTTCATCATGTCTGTCCGTCTGTGCCCATTTATCAACTCGGCTCCCACTGGACGGATTTTCATGAAACTTTTTTTAAAATCTGTGGAGAAAATTAAAGTTTGTTTAAAATTGGACACTTTACATGAAAACCTAAGTACGTTTTATATTGTTGACAGTAACGTATGTACAGGACTCAACAATACAAAAACCTCTTTGTGTTTCCATGGCAACAGTCGTTACCCGAAGGCGCCACAATGTTACGTTACACGTACATTGCTTCTCTGCTTTAGAAG
Source organism: Reticulitermes speratus (assembly GCA_021186555.1). Classification (NCBI taxonomy): domain Eukaryota; kingdom Metazoa; phylum Arthropoda; class Insecta; order Blattodea; family Rhinotermitidae; genus Reticulitermes; species Reticulitermes speratus. The sequence goes on from JAJKFL010000005.1 coordinate 47,592,075, forward strand.
TGTTACGATTTTCGAGATAATTAAACAAACATGGGAAAACGCTCCGGAATTGTTAAAGCTATGCATACTTTTCCTAATTTCTTACAAGCTTCCTTTTTGATTCGTAGTGAAACTTTTCATACGTTGAGGTCCTTCCAATATGGCATACAAGCAAAACATAATTACAACATCGCGTTTCGAAAATCGCCAGTGACGAATACAACCGTAATGTCCGATTCTGGAGGCAGAGTACAGCCCCTGTTTAGCTCCTGTAAAGTAGCGAACGGCAATCTATTATATTGCATTGTGTTGTAGCAACGGCGTTGTTTTTCTGAAAGGTGTCGGCTATTTGGCGTCACCTTGCTGGCGTAGATTAATGGTTCTGAGCAATCAATTGCGGCCGGAAAGTGTTCACATAAAGTGCGCGGTCGAACACAGTGGCGCAAAGATTACGTCGAATAGACTGGACAGTTCTTCCGTGACTTAAACACCTGTCCACAGTTCTCAGTGTGTCTTAATGGCAAACTGTGCTACAACTAATTAAATTGTTCACATGTATACGTATTTGCAAAAGGTAAAGCAATCCCATTACAGGCCTGGACAGGCCCTTACGGTTCCAGGAGGTTGAGGCTCCCAGATTTCTAGACAATCGGCACATGAATGTGGTAAGGTTGTCAGCCCTACGCACCGGCCGCCTTTACCCCCAGGAAATTATCCTGGTACTCATTTCTGTTAGAGACTGAGTCGACCATAGGGCCATGGTGCGACCGAAAGGATTATGTCAATGAAACATTCCAACGACAACATCGGGAATCGAACCCACGACCTTCCGGCTTGTAGCGCAGTGACTCAACCAACTGCGTCACCGCCTGTCCCCACACGTATATGTAGTGTATTTGTTTATTTATTTATTCATTCATTTATTCATTCATTTCCTTCTGTTTGTCTCTTCATTTCTGCATCAGAACATGGGCTATCTGTCACAGTAACCTATCATTGCAAAGTAGCAATTGGCAACATCCGGACAGCGGATTGCGCATGGCCCACTGTATTTCACATTCAGGTACAAGGGCTATTTCAGTAAATAAACGAAAATCAGTTATGTTCCCAAACGCGCAAATTATCCATAATTGGTAATCAAATAAAACTTGCTAAGTTCGTCAGTGACTTTTTTCCATCTATAAAATTAAAAATATAATTATAAAATTGTGCCAAATATTTCCTTTATGTCGGCATTAGTAGCCCGCGTGTAGAAAAGTTTATGCTGCTGTTGCTGCTGCTGCTCGTGGTGGTGGTGGGGTGGTAGTGGTGGTGGTGATGGTGGTGGTGGTGGTGTGGTGGTGGTGGTGGTGGTGGTGGTGGTGGTGGTGGTGGTGGTGGTGGTGGTGTGGTGGTGGTGGGTGGTGTGGTATGGTTGGGGTGTGGTGTGTGGTGGTGGTGGTGTGGTGTGGTGGTGTGTGGTGGTGTGTATGATGGTGATGGTGATGGTAGGTATAAAGAAAGGAAGAAAGAAAAATTAAATTGAGTGGGAGAATTAACGAAAGGGACCATGTCTTGGCTCAGGCGTTTAGTGCCTCTCACCGTGAAAGCCCGGGTTCGATCCCAGGGTTTGTGGTAGACAAAGTAGCACTGGTTTCTCTGTCAGTATCAATTTACCAATGCTCCATACTCCTTCATTCATCTATCAGCACCGCAGCATAATTTTAGTAACTTACAACGTCGTTAAACACCACACTTTAAATAAATTAATAACTGAAGGAAGGAAGAGAGAAATGAACAAAGAAAGAAAAAACAACATAAAGAACGAATGAGAGGAAGGACAAAAAAGAAGAGCTAAAAGAACAAAAACAAGTGAATAATAAAAACAAAGGGAAATTTGTTTATATGGCTTAAATAAGTAAAGGAAGCAACAGAGAGAGACAGAGAGTAGTCTAATAATGAAAGGGAAGAAGCAAAAAGTAAAGAACGAACGAGGGACCAGGAGAGAAAGGAAGAAATTAAGGAACAGGTAGTAACGACGAAAGGAAAAAAGGCGAAAAGGAAGTAAAGTTATTTATGTGCACGCCATAAAGTCATATGGGAGAGAGAGTGGCGATATAGCTCTACTCAACCTCGGCACGAGATAAGGTGCATGGTGAGGTTCATGCCCCGGCCGCTTTATCTCCACGTAAAGAGCTCACAATATCCATTGAATAGGAAGGTGTGTGTGTCTCAGAGCTGGTCTGGACTCTTTGGAGAAGAGAGAAGTGTTTGCCTGTGCCAGGCATCGCACCACGTTTCTTTGTCGTCTAACCCGTCTACGCTGTCCCTGCTCGGAAGAAGAAAGACGCAGAGAAAACAACAAAGTACGCATTGATTGGTGACTGAACACGCGCTCACCCTGTCCTTAGTGTTGACTGTGAGAGGGTAAGTCTCCACCAGCCACTTGACTATGTCGAGGTGATTGTAGTACACCGCCTTGTGCAGCAGAGGAACTCCTGCGGCGTCCTTGCACAGTGCCAGCCTCTTGCCTTTCTCCTCCTGCAACAGCGTCTCCATGTCCTCCAGCTGGCCCTTGGACACAGCCTCGTGCAGCATCTCGGTCTTTGCCTGCAACATGGCGTTAGGTTAACTGGTAATCCACAGGGAGGTTTATAGACGGTTGACTTATGCTATATGGGTAGGCCCGACTTGACGGTAGTGGTGTCCGATTCTTCCGTCCGAGTGCGCGCTTGCAATATAACTCCCCGTGATAAACAGACTGTACATCGGATTGTTGATCCATTTAGAGGTGATTGAATCCCTGTTATGAGTGGGGGGGGGGGGGGGGGTTTCAAAAAAAGTTGTACAGAAAAGTGAATCAAATATTTAATGTGTAGTAAACTTTTTCTACAAATGTTACGGTTTTCGAAATAATTAAACAATATTGCAAACAGTGTACTCCGTGATTTAATACACAGATTTTTACCAAGGCATTCTTTGCTTTCTAAATATCATATGGTTTCACGGTACAGGCTTAAATGTATTTTTATTTATACCCGTAAGAAAATTATGGCCGTTGCTACGCCGATTTTCACGAAACTCGCTAATGCCGAACAACAGCATGTTCAGATCTCTTGTACAGAATTTGACCTAAATTGGACAATAAGTACAGAAAGTACGGATATAAATAAATTTCCGTCCGTAAGTAAGGTATGGTTTTCTCACCGCCAATTTTTACGGAACTCACAGACACGTAATACGTTTTTGTGGGCGATCAGGCGAAAAATGTAAAAAAATAGGGCAAAATTTAATTCTACGCCTTTAAGTAAAATATGGCTGTCACGCCACTGTTTTTCAGGAAAACTCGCGTTTACTCAGCAGCATTTCATTGAGGTCTTCTATACCGAATTTTATCCAAATCGGTCAAGAAATATGGAAACCTCGCGTATAAATTATTTACACCTTTAAGTATGTCACTGCCCCAATTTTCATGAAATTAATGCTGGACTGACAATTTGTTCTGAAGATCAATTCCAAATTTTTATGAAAATCCGACCAGCGGTGTAGTCGTTACTCGTCACAGAGGGAAGGACGAACGTGATCCCCACATTGGAGCGAAAGCACCAGAGTTGTTACGCTGTACATACTTTCACTGGCTTTTTTGCCTTACTCTCATATTCAGACCGACTTAGAATCCATCCAGCATCGTGTCCTGTCGGTATAAGACGTTCTGTACGAGCAAGATAAACAAACAGCAACGTGAAGCGAACCACTTAGCTTCCTCTTGTACCAGTATTCACTTGTGTCTGGGATTCCCCATAACAGCACGTGAGAGCAGATTTTCACACTCTACTCTGCATTTTCACAGTTGCATGATTTTCATACGCATTGGTATTACCGGCTGTTAATCCCACATAAGCAGTTTCTACCGACCCGCAATACAGTTGTGTCGGAGACGTTGCCTAGCGAACACGCGTCAGTGTTTTATTACAGCGGAACCAGAATCGTTGCTTTTACTTTGAAGCAGACGCCTGCACACACCGTTCCGACTGACCCGCAACGCTGTGTTGCCGGAGAAGTTGCCGCGATAGCACGGCGTCAGTCGCTGTTTAACTGCCTTTCATATCGAAGTGCTGCTACAAATACTAGAATTTATATCCAAAGTGGAGGAATAGTGGACGCGGGGAGAAAATTACTTCATGAGGATATTCATGATTGATACATTTAGACTAATTGGGTTAGTTTCTTGACGTCACGGATTTGGCATTTGTACAGTCTTCAAAACCCTCATCCTAATTCTCTTTTTTTGTCTGTGTCGTGATTTGCGTATTCCGGTCTCATAAAGTTTAGGAACGTCCTGAGCAGCTGAACGAATGTTAGAGTATCGGGAATTACTCGGCTTTGTGGAGTTTGTTACTTAGTTGTACTTGTGTACGAATTAAGTGTATATTACTTGATCTCTAACCGTAGGCTGAACAATCACGTTCCTCCCTCTACAGGACCCTGTCAACCAACCTCAGGTCTATTTACCATCCCGACAGAATCAGTCATATTGGCTCTACAATCCAATTGGTACTGTGGATTATTTTCATGTCCAACTGTTGCGGAAGTCTGAGAAAGAGTGGATCCTTTCCTCCTTCTGATACTCACCATGAGGGGGGTATTGTCTTGAGATAGGCCCTCACTTTGGGGTCGGGAGAGTATTCTCCCACTAGCTTGTGGCCCTGTCCCTCCAGCACTACTGACTCCAGCTTATCCAGGTCGCCACTTCGTAACCATTGTCGGATTATCTGGGGTTCACCTGAAGCACTGCAGAAACGATAACAGGCGATCTTCCAAGTTTTATTAGGTTCAAACAGGTTTCAGAAATTTAATGATTACGTAAACAAGGTAGTAAACATTAATATACATATAAAATAGGAGTCACCTCCATTTAGAACAGCGTTAATCTACCAAAATACACATAAAAAGTTTCTAAGGTCAAAGTCGTTTCCCCTGTGCTTAACCAAGCACGCCATGGCCTCACGCGGAAAGTGGAGTTATAACTGCACGCATTTTAGCCTTGGTATTAGATTGGAGATGAGTGATCAGATTCACGCCTTGGCTGCTTTTATCTCTGCATCCATTGCATATGAGGATGTGAAAACCCTCCCGTGCCCGTCTGGACGTGATGAAGAAGAGGAAAATTTTTGACCGTGCCTTGAATCGAACCACGATTCCTCGGTCTTCCATTCCATAGCCTAGTACACAGACAGGGCTTCGGGTGGCATTGTTGCACTGTGTTCGTGTTATTTATGTAGCTGTTATCCACGTTAAAGGAATAGACAAAGAGAGAAAGAGGAAAAGACAAAGAGAAAGAAATTGGTAAATAAAGAAACGGAAGAGGAAGCTGGCGAGTTAATCCAGGATGTAAGACATGTCATTGGCACAGTGTTTGGGGAGGTCAAAACCGTTCAACTTTTGAAGACGTGGCAACGACATATCGATTGACCTCTGTATGTTTGACTTTCCGGTATCAGAGAAAATACTCGTATATAGTGGAAACCTTATTCAGCTAACAGGAAACACGCAAGAACATGCAAACAACCTGTCCATATGCATTCAAGGAAACCGTTTACTTATATCCTAGACAGTGATGGAAGACGGTAATAATGCTTAACTAAATGCCCTCTCTTCCATACAGTGTGTACAGGGTGTCTCTTTTATCGGTTCCCTAAGCGCGACAGCTTTATCGCATAGAAAGCCTGCATTCACCCTGTCATCCCGTGTCAACAGCTGTGCTCCGGGGAAAGGTAAAAGATACACTGTGTACATGTGCATATATTCGTCTGTCTGTTTGTCCGTCTGTCTTGCTGTGTATTCAGGAAGTTAGTAATGATAGTGGGAAAATATATTAGAAAAGTTATTCCTTTTAGCGACGAAAGCCTGCTAAAGATATTACTTTCGCTATTATGTGCACGAGTTTCAGTTTAGACTAAATTTATTTGCCAGTTGTGTACAGCAATTGTAGCGCATTTGCTAGAATACAGGGAAAACCGGTAGACGTACTTCTTATCGTTCTCAGCAAAAGTCCAATTCTCAGTTTTAGTTTTATAATATATAAACCGTGTCGCCCTCGGTGGACTAGTGGTTAGCGTGCTCGCCACTGGACCCAAGGTTCGCGGGTTCGATCCCGGCGATAAAAATCCGGAGCACCACTTCCTTCGGAGGGGAAGTAAAGCCGTCAGTCCCATGTCGTAGATTTACGGCATGTAAAAGAACCTTCGGGCATGAAGAAGAACCAGTAGTGTCCGCAGAAAAATTCAAAGCGGCCATTTCTCACCCAAGTCTCCTGACTGTCTGCCAGATGGCTCTGGCAGTCTTATCAGGATCGAGCAAAAAGTGCGGGCAGTGAGCCGGTCACTCACTACAGAATGCACCTTCGGGATGAAATCCCAAAAACAAGGAGGCTCTGGCCCACTCCGGGCTGTAACGCCATGGAAGAAGAAGAAGAAGAATATATAAACCGTGCATCTTGTCACAATCTTCATTACAACCAACAAATGCACTACATAAAATACATACATAATATATATTAAAGGACCCTTGTTGTCGAAACATGTGTAGGGTCTTTAATGTGCATTATACACAGTATGTATTTATCTAATGCATTTGTTGGTTGTAATGAAGACTCAGTTGTAGTGTCGTTGCTAGGATACAGTACAATTTAAGTGGACAAATCAGCATGCAGACATCCTACACGCCTCGGCGTTAGGCCATGTTATACAGACATTTACTGCGGTCTTAACTAAATCCGTGGAACAGTCCGTGAGTAAATATTAGACACGGGGGTGAAGGCGTATGGGAGAAAAGGGGTATAGCTCCACGCCTTCTTAATCTCGACATCAGATGGAAGTGAGTGGTCAGCTTCACTGTCACTCTACCCAAGAGAAAGGCCTGTGGTACCCATTGAATAATAGGCGTGGGTAGGCGCCAGAGAAGGTCTGGACCTTTTGGAGAAGAAAAAATCGCCTACTCCTGTCGGGAATTAACAAATGAATTCTGTGATCCAGCCTGTACCCTGTAGTCATGCTGACTACGTTAGCTCTGCTAATAGCCTCCCAGCTGGTCCGAAAATGCCCCACCGTGTATAGAACCCAAAGTTTCATTACAGTGTTTACTGTACCTTAAACTGAGCCAATTGAATCCAAACCAGGCGCACCGTGTTCCTTTAAAATCCAATGTAATATTTCTGCCGACGCCTAGATCTTCCAAATGGCCTCTTTCCATCACGTTTCCCGTCTAAAACTTTGTCTGCATTTCGTAGCGCCCTCTCATGTGTGCCACATGCTTGTGTTTCAAGTGGGATTGGTTGTCTTAGTAAACGTCACAGTCACAGTCAAGTGGGTAGCATCCTGCTTCATATTCTTGAGATCTCGGATTCAAATCTCGGCCCGGAGATCAACTATCGTGACTGAGATTTCTTCTTGGTTTTCTAAGCCCTGTAGGCAAACACCAAGATTGTGCACCCATTAGGACACGACCGCTTTCATCCACGTTATAGCGATTAATTCGGTAATGACTCTGTGTAGTCTAAGCTGCTAAATAACTAACTCCATGGAGAAGAGTCCTTCTTGAGAACCTAATAGTTCCTTAACTAGTCAAGAAATTTCCTGAATTTTATGTAACCCGAAGGTTCATTACCGTGTTCACAAGAGCCCGTCACCTGTCCCTATCCTGAGCTAGATCAATCCAGTCCACGCACCCTCTCCCCAAACCTATTTCTTTAATATCCATTCTAATATAATCCCATCTACGCCTGGGTCTTTCAAGTTGTCTCTTTCCCTGAAGTTTCCCCACCAAAACTGTATATTCACCTCTTCTCTCGCCCATACGTGCCACATACCCCGCCCATCTCAACCTTCTTGATTTGATCACCCGAATAATATTTGGTGAGGAGTAAAGATCATGAAGCTCCTCCTTATGTAGTCTTCTCCACTTTCCTGTTACCTCGTCCCTCTTAGGCCCAAGCATCTTCCTCAGCACCCTATTCTCGAACACCTCTAGCCTGTGTTTCTCCCTCCCTAAATGTGAGAGACCAAGTTTCACACCCATACAAAGCAACGAGCAATTATGGTTCTGTATATCTTAATCTTTATATTTTTCGATATCAATGTTGAAGGCAGAAGAATATCTTAGCTGCTGATAGCGTCGTTAAATAAGCTTGCTATAGCAGTTGAAACTGCGGGTCGTTCTGCTTATTTTCACTCTGGAAGCAAAACACAAAGTTTTTGTGATTTGAGGGCAATTAATTGGCTTCATAGCTACATTTTTTGCAGAAATGTTACGAGGTTCATAAAAACTACTGGAACAGTTGACGTCTGACAATACTGCTGTATGCTGCATGTCATCAGTTTCATTTTCCGCACGGTAATTATGAAATAGATTTCTGGGCATTATCATAGTCACGAAGCGGGCGACAAGCAGTAATTACAACCACGTGACATTCATTGCCTCTTGTCTACCGGTGCTAGATTGATGTTTCCCCCGAGCGCTACGAAACCCGCAAATCCCTTTAGACATTTTATCACTTCAAGATATTTAACGTTAGTGTTAAGCGCGACAATGAATATGTTAAGAACAGATTAAATTTTCTAAATGCTTGCTACTATTTAGCTCAGAATATTTTGTGTTTCCTTCTGCTATCTAAAATATACACAACTATAATATTACTGATTGAATGTAGAGGTGTGATGCTTTGTCTCACGTGTAAAGTGAAGAATTTAGACTGAGTCAGCTCGAGAACAGGGTTTGAGGGAGAACATCTGAACTTAAGAAGGGGAAGTAACACAAGGCTTTATTATTTGCACTATCAAGGAATATGATATGGATAGCACATGTAGCACGCATGAGGGAAGAATTTTGGTGGGAAAACCTGACAAAAGAGACCATTTTAAGATGTATGGCCTAGATGGAGGTTGTGGACTGGATATGACTTAGAATGGGGACAAGTGATAGGATTTTGTGAAACTTCGGATATCATAAAATGCGGAAACATTTGTTGACTGAGCGACGGACTGAGAGAATTTAGGCTTCCACTAAAATAAATTTCGTTTTTTTTTTTTAATCTATGATGAAGTTAGTTGGTCTGTGACCATAAATGTATTTTTCTATGTAGCACATAAACCTCCCCCACATTTGGTTGGAATTCCGTATGGGAGACTTTCACTAAATTTATTTCAAGAGGCCTGTTTTTATTTTAATCTCTAAAGAATGATACTAACTAACTCCATGGAGCACAGTCCTTGAGAAGCTAAGAGGTCGTCAGCTAGTCAAGAAATTCCCCCGTTTTATGGAACCCGAAGGTTCATTACCGAATTCACAACAGCCAGCAACCTCTCCCTATCCTGAGCCATATCATTCCAGTCCACGCCCTCCCATCCCACTTCTTGAAGATGCATTTTAATATTATCCTTCCATCTACGCTTGGTTCTTCCAAGTGCTCTCCTTCCCTCAGGTCTCCCCACCAAAATCCTGTATGCACCTCTCCCCTCACCCTACGTGCTTAATCTTAAATAATACCGTCAGTAATTTGTGTACTCTACTTCAAATATTGTGCAGTATTTAGAGTGACCTGCACTGACCTCTGGGTGGGCTGGAATGGACGTACAGCCCATTGGCCTGCATGTTCTTCAGCTGCTGGCTGTTAGGTGGGGTCACCCTCTTCCTCTTGACCGACATTTTCCTCCGCTGTTGCCTGAGGGCCGTCTTGTCGAGTCTCGAGGGCGCTGCCTCCACTTGTACCGACATTGACTACCTGTCACTGTGCATTGCAATAACTACAAAAGTAATCTCACTACATTAAACGTGAGATATCTTCATATCTAGTTCCAACGGATCATTTTTTTTTCTTTCCTGTCTCTTGCAATTATTTCACAACTCACAGACACACGACATTACTCTTAATTGTGATATTTACTTATATTATTTGACTTGTCCACGTCTGTCTACTTAAAGGTGTTTGCATTTCACTGAATGCCCTCACATGTGACAGGTCCATATAATGTATGACTGTTCTGGAAGAGACAAACGGGAATATCAAAGAAGCGTTTTATAATTTGTACTCATGCAGTGTTCTTTGGTTGATTAGACTAAGGGGCGTGCTACTGGTTACAGATGTAATGCTTATGAGAAAAGTCGGTGTTCGGAAAACCTTAAGGGCAGGAACGTCAGGAAAATAAAACTAAATGGATGATCTTGATTTCAGGCTCCCGCCGCGATGTTGATGTAATCTGTGGTCTTTTGGGTAATTACATGACCACACGACGCCGTGTAATTACCCAAAAGACCACAGATTAAATGGATGATAATATTAAAATGGACTTTTTTTGAATGGAATGTGATCTTGAGAACTAATTGGTTTCGGGATTTTGTCCATCGTCCGGAAATCTAAAATCGCGACATTTCGGAAGCTGGATCTGCTTCTGTCCTCAGGTGAAGAGGGAGGGAGACACCTACTCTGTTGGGTCCCTTAGACAGAGCTAACCTCAATCACTGGACCAGTTAGTTCTCAATGTTACATGCCATCGTCAGAACCTTTTAGAAATGTACTAAGTCTGTTAAGCTAGTATAGAATATGGTCCAATATAAGATTTTGGTTAAAGTTTGGGATATACAAAAGTTGACAATTTGTTGACCAGTTGAGTAAATATTAGCCTGTGACGAAATATCGGGATCACAAACTGACTGGTTATCTAGTTAGTTGGTTGGTCGGTTATCTGGTTGATTAGTTGAATGGTTTATTACTTTATAATACATTGGTCGATTATTGGTTGGTTGATCACATATGGTTTGTTATTACATGGTTTGGTTACTTAGTTTGGCTATTTCACTGACTAGGTAGGCGGTATTGTAGTTGGTTGATTGAGTAGTAAATTGATTGGATGATTAGCTGGTTTTTTGGTTGGTTGGTTTGTTGATTGATTGATTTTTTATTACTTTGTTGATAGGTTAGTTAGTTGGTTAATTTTGTAAGACCAATCGTACGGTTAATATGAAAGAGGAAATAATAGGCCACGGTCTGTGACGGTATCCTGTACCCAGTCACATACTAAAGAATCTATTTTGGAATAATTTTGAAAAATTGTACAGGAACTTATCTCTGTTCAGACCACTTCATACGGACTTTGTCGCCTCACAACCTCAAGTCCAACTCATATGTCCTGTATTTTGTCATTCTAAAGACACTAAATTAACTGTTAATGTCCGGACCGAAATTCAAACCTGGGACCTCCTAAATAAAAAGCAGAAATGCTAGCCGCAACACCACTAATTAGGGCACTTGATAACTCTAAAGAACACGCGTACTTTTGAATTTATTTGAGGACTGTACTTCGCAACAGCCTGGTGTTACACATGCAATGTCCACTGTCAATGCCAACCTGATTTAATTTAATGTTCAGCATTTTCAATCAGCTAACAGCTGATGATCTGAAGAATACACATTAGGCGTGAAAACTAATTTTAGTGACGATTCATCAGTCGAAAGTAGCTAATCTATATTACTGGACTGAAAAGTCTTTGTTGATTGTTTTATTTCAAACGATGTGCTGCACTGTAAGCACTTTATGGGCTTGATATAAATGTAATGCAGATGTTAAGCACGACCAACATTGTATGGTGAAATTTAAAAAAAAAAATCCAATCACAGAAAAATAAAGTGAGCGAGCTGACATATGTCACTGTCAGTAGCTCAGAGTGGGCCTACATATATAGTGTCGAATGGTAGGATAGTTAATGAATAATGAATTGGATAAGATGTGAAAGGAAGTGGTCGTGGCTTATTTTAAATCTTAAGGTACAGTCACGGTATCTGTCTGGAGGCACTGAGGAATAGTATGATAAACCTCGGGCTAGTCGGTCAATAGGCCAAAGCTGGAGCTCTAAACATTGGTGTTACGTGTACACGTGGGGGAATTTACTGTCACTAAGCAACCAAACAAACAGGATACAGGATTGTTCCGAGTCGTGCTGCAATGGTAACTGTTTGCATGAACTAAATTTTATCTCAGAGTAGCTAATGAGGACGAAAAGATATTCTTATTACATATATAGACGTAATTGTCGTTTCTTGATTCCGCGAGCCTCACACGAGTGGGATCTCAAACGTGTTAGTCCGATGTTTTTAACAAGAGGAACTGTACCTCCACACCTCACCTGGAAACTATTCACGCCGAACAGTTTAAGAACCAACACAAAATACTCGTCACGTCAGTGAGGGACGATTGATTCCGACGTACTGACACTGTCCAGGCGTCTCCGCTTCTACCTGCTCTGTCCAACCGGATGGGCAGTTCTTGCGCACTCCTAGGCGTCGTCGTGTTTTCAGTCACAATTTAGAAGTTTGACACTTTCAGTGAGTGTCTGTGGGCGGAGCTCAGTTCTGCACACACACCGACCCTTATCAGCCTGGTTGCTTATTATTTGTTACGATTTATTTAACTACACCTCTGTCAGTACCGATGATTTTACTTCCATAGCATGACGTGCTGGTGTGCGTACTGGGTAATGAATTGTAAAGTATGTGGAATGAAGCGGTCGTGGCCCATTTGGATTTTTTTTTCCATGGCTCGACAGCCCCTAGTGGGCCAAGGCCTCCTCATTGTTGAGGTTCCGCGATCACACTCAAACACACCACACTCGGTAGGATTCCTCTGAAAGAGTGATCAGCCCGACTCAGAGACCTCTAACTGACAACACACAACGCTCACAAGAGACAGATAGCCATGCCGCCAGCGGGATTCGTACCCGCAATCCCAGTAAGGGAGCGGCCGGAGATCCACACCTTAGAACGCACAGCCACCGGAATCGGCCAAATTGGAAATATTATCTCGAAAGTTGCCTGGAATGACTGAGGTAAACATCTATAACTTCAGTCGGCATAGCTTGTCTCAGGGCAGAAATTTGACCTCTAGACCCCCGAATACAAAGCATAAATGCTGTCCATTCAACTGTGACGTTTGATTTGGTTGCTAAAGAGGCTATATCAATAGAATATAATTTAGTGTGGAATGATGTGATAACGATACAGTTATGCGTGTACTTGGGATTGATTTAGGTCTATTTAGGTCTATTTATTCCTATGTTCTTTAAGAACGTCTTTACATCTTCAGAGTTTAGAATGAGATGGATCATGATTGAAAAGTAGGCAAGCATTTGGAAAGTTGCCATGGCTTATTTAAATATCTTTTCTCATTAATCTCGTGGACAAACTCAGGCAACCCAACATAAGTACTAGTGGCGGACATTTCTGAACGCGGTATTCAACCTTCGTGTTTCTTAAAGGCAGCACTTCTTGTAGAACATGTAAATAACCGTGAGAGATTTCAGGCTTCCGTCGAGGTGTAGTCGAGGTCTTTGCTCTTCTGGAATGTTACGCGGCTTAGGTTGGTAGTTTGTTACCGACGTTTCAGGAAAACGTGTAGGTTATATCTCCAAGCGGACTGCTTGATTCTTGAATATGGGAGTTGTGACAGATATGTTTTCCCGAAACGTCGGTAAATAACTACCAATCTACGCCGCGCAACATCCCAGAAAAACGAATACCTCATCTAAATAACTGTCATTTGTTCAAGAAACTGTATTGTAAATTTCACTAAACAACTTTGTGAGAATTCAATAATCGCCGAGCTTGTCAAGAAATTAAGAGCCTGTAATATAACACAAAGGTTCTTTGCCGTGTTCACAAGAAGAGCTCGCTACTGGTTCCTGTTTTGAACAACTTGAATCCAGCATTGTGGAGTTGAGGATTATCAGTGTAGAATGTGGACCTCATTCCCCGTGGTGTGCTTTTATGTAGGCCTGCTCTATACATATTTCCCTGGAGGAAAACATGAAGAGAAACATCAGTAAATATGCCCCCCCCCCAACTGGGTTTCAAACACAGGACCACCTGAATACGAAGCTAGAGTACCAACCAATAGGCGGATATTCTCGGCGTTCGAGCTTTCCCTTTGCAGCGTGTTATTATGCAATGCTTCACTCACTGTCTGGTATTTCGATTACTTAATTTGTTCGTGTTAGAGGTGAGAAAACTTAAGAAACCGGCAGCGGCGGAAACCATTTTAAGTCACGCTAACTTGTTGGAAACAGTTAACATTCTAACGTTGTGAAACCATAACATAAACAGTCGGCAGTCTTTCTGGTGTCAAAAGAAGACTGTACAACCACGAATCGGATGTTACTTGACAGTTTGTTTAATGTGTGACATCCCGCTGTGTTGTGTAAATATCAATGAATTAAGAACACCGTCAAACAGAACTACATTTTATTGTAAAATAACATATTTTTCTATATGCTACGTGTTTCGGCCTATTGGGCTTTGTAATATTCTGAATAACACAAATATAAATTCTACAAGTATTTATGCGAGAATGAAATCCTGCACCAAGGATAAGACATGTAATACCACCAAATTATATCCTTTTACTCGTATATATTTTTATACAATGGCTGATTATGGCCCAATAGAGCCGAAACATGTAGCGTGTATGAAAATAGTGTTATTTTATAACAACGTGTAACTGTGTTAATTCAGTGATATTACATGACAGGCATAATGTAGGTTGTAGTCTGATTTATAGGCGTGCTGTTGAGTAAAATGTAGTAAGTATTCGTGAACCGGGTAGCTCAGTCAGTACAGTGATTAAGCCACGGACTGGACGACCGGTAATCGTGGGCCGATTCCGACAGGTGCAGAGACTATTCTCTTCTCCACGGCATAGAACCTGGCTCTGGGGCAGAACCAGCTTCCTATTCAGTGGTTACCGAGGGGTAAAGCGGTCGGGGCGTGAAGCTGACTACTCATCTCCATTTAACGCGGAGATCAGAAATGCGTGGAACTATACTTAGAGTGATGTAGTATTTAATTACGCACTGTATTTTTCGACTGCTCGCTTAGTCTCCGTAGATATGACGTGAAATGGGAGGATACTTGTGACTCACTGTGAAAGACGGCTTGCAGTCTAATAATTTCAAGCACGGTAATTGATACGTGTGCAGCCTGCGTTATAAATAATGACTGGTATTCATGTGCTCCATGTGATACACGGTTTTGGTGGGGAGACCTGAGGGAAAGGGACCACTTTGAAGACCTAGGCATAGGTTGGAGGATAATATTAAAAAGGATCTTCAAGAGGTTGGATGGGGAGACATGGACTGGATTTATGTGGCTCAGGACAGGGACAGGTGACGGGCTCTTGTGAATACGGTAAAGAACCTTCGGGTTCCATAAAATGCGGGGAATTTCTTGACTAGCTGAGGAGCTGTTGGCTTCTCAGGAAGGACTTTGCTCCATGGAGTTCTTCATGTGATTCTCTAAGTGAAAACATTTGTTTGTTAAACAGGATTAACAGATAGGTTTTTCAGATGGAAGCGGAATGTGTTTTCTGAGAGGAAGGAACTGAGTGTTTATGTATTTTCTAGATGAAATACAAGCTTTTAAAGGTTAATAAATTGGGCGTATGGTCGAAAATTGAACCCGGAACCTCGTTACTAAGACTCATGAATGCTAACCGTCCTACCAAAATGTCGGTCCACCCACCTCTTCTTTTGATTTAATTATGACTTTCTATGCTACTGGTATTGTTATGATTATGATTTTTAAAGATAATTCATCGCTGATTGCTTCTGTGAAAGAGATGGTGAGAACCTTTATCCAATTAATCATTTATGTCCCCCCGCACCGCCCTTCCTCAGCTGCGTGCTGCCATCTATCATGCCACTACTCACTTAGTAACAGTGTTGTTAGCAACCAACTCGAATTGATCGGGTTCTTCAAGTATAGTCAGTTAAAAACATTAAGAAGCTTGAAGCCTCATAGAAAGGCGAAATTATGCGTCAAGGAGTATGATTTTTTTGCAGATTGTACATACCGTATTACTTCGAATTTAAGACACATTCTACTTTTAAAAGGGGATTTTCAGAAAATAAACCTAGATGGTGATTAGAAAGGAGTAAATATGTTTAAAAGTATTTTATTAACGAATTAAAAATGTTAATAATATATTTAAAATTAAATATAATAAATGAGATCTTCTCACTTCAGGGATGTTACGCAGCGGAGATTGGTAGTTAGTTACCGAAGTTTCGGGGCAACCTATCGTTCCTATTCAAGGGTCAAGCAGTCCAAGAAGAAATATAATAAATACATTTCAATCTCCATAAAATTTACTAAATCTTTAGGCGAGGCCGCTTTTTCTTCGAGAAAAAATGATGTTTACGAGACTTTCGAAGAGTGAATAATAATACCTCGAATTTAAGGCGCGCCGTAATTTTCATTTCGGAAAAATGTGAAAGAAAGTTTCATCTTAAAATTCGAAGTACTACAGTATATTATGTATTGTACATGAGTTTAAGGAACTGTGGTTCTATTTTACGTGAATCCGTGCTGGGTAGCACCAGGTTCTATGTTGATTAATTGAATATCGCAATAATTGTTTCCCAATTAAGCAATGTTTCATTTATTTTCCTGTTTTTTTTTTGTGTGTGGTTTGTTTTACGAAAATCTGCAGTTACGTATGTTAGTAGTTGCAAATAATTTCAGAAGATGGCAATGCTTGAGTCGGTATTAGAGTGTCCACTTTTTAAAAAAAAAGTCTCTAGATAGCAGCGGCACTTGTGTATTTTTACTCTGTGTAACTGCCCAGAATTTTTCAAATTATAGAGGTTACGTACTTTTGGGTGTTCTTTTAAATAATTTCTGGTTCGAGTTTTAAGTCTTTATGCTCGTAAGACTTTACCGTGTTACCTCCTCCTCGTCACTCGCTCTACGACAGGTTGACTCACACAGAATACTGTATAAGCGTCAATCAATATTTTCAATACAGAACACTGAGAAATCTTTAACCAGTATATGGTGTCTTTCAATTCACCGAAGCCAGTAATTGTCCTAAGAATAGAGGCACCATGGGAAGTGGTACATAATATACAGGGTGGTGCAAAAAAGACACTTAAAAATGATACATAGGAATGGCTATATGGATTCGAATAAAGCTCATTGCGTAGTGCGGAACATATATAAGTAAATAATTATACGTACAGGATGTCCTAATAGTCGCTTTACCTAGATTATACTCACGTTCCCGGGCAACAGTGCTTTATTTACAACGAACCACCAGCAGAATGTGAAAACTGAGGGACTATTGAAATTGTTAAAGTTGTTGTTTACAATGTTCAATGCATATGTCACATTTCCTAAACACTGATATGAGAATTGCTGCACAAAGCGTTTGTCTGCATTTACATTTTTAGGCGCGTTCGCAAAATTGCGAAAGTGACTATTAGCTTTGTTATGCCTGTCCGACTGTCTGTCTGTCCGTAAGCATGGAACAACTCGGCTCCTACTGGACGGATTTTCATGAAATTTGATATTCGGTTATTTTTCGAAAATCTGTCGAGAAAATTCAAGTTTTGTTAAGATCTGACAATAATAACGAGTACTCTGCGTGAAGATCTATGTACATTTATAATATCTCGCTGAAAATTCTTCTTAGAATGAGAAATTTTTCAGACAAAAGTTGTAGAGAAAATCAAAACACACATTTTGTGTTCAATAACTTTTTCCCCGAAAATCGTGTCGTTTATGAGATAATGTGGAAAAATGTGGTAGAGACAGACAGGCAACACATTGCAATATAATACGACGCATACGCATTGCATGCTGGATAACTAAGGCTACAAACACACACTCACAATATGTAATATTTATGGCTTTTCTACGGTAAAAATGATTACGCGAACGCCCCTCAATGTTACGTTATATTGCAAAAACACTAGCAGGCTTCTTGCTGAACACTTTGTCATTATATATATAAAGTAAGGTTACTCCGTGCACGCCATGAGAGCATGTGGAGGGAGTAGTGGTATAGCTCCACTCATTTTAAACTTGGCACTAGTTGGAGATAAGTAGTCAACTTCATGCCCCGACCGTTTTATTGCCTGGATATAAACCCGGTATTCATTGAGCAGGAGTCTAGTGGGACCCAGAATCAGTCTGGACGGTTTGTACAGCATAAAATTTTGTTGCCGCTACCGGGATTGTAAGACAGAGTGTAAAGTCGTAACTCTGAATAAGCCAACCTGTAGGCCTGTCTGTCTTCTGCCCAGGGATTTATTCATTTATTTATCGCCGCGTTTCCTTCTAAATGTTTATTTATTTTAATGAATAAGTGTACCTAAGTAGCTAAACAGTCTGCAGCTCCGAGTAAAAGTCAGTATTTTTTTCCATGGCGCAACAGCCCCTAGTGGGCCAGGGCCTCATTGTCGAGGCTTCACGATCACACTCAGACACACCACACTCGATAGGACTTCTCTGGACGAGTGACCAGCCCGACACAGAGACCTCTACCTGACAACACACAACACTCACAAGAGACAGACATCCATGACCCCGGCAGGATTCGAACCCGCAATCCCAGCAAGAGAGCGGCCGCAGACCCACCCCTTAGACCGCGCGGCCACTGACATCGGCATTGTAACTATATATTTTTCCGTTCATCAGTTGCAGCTGTGTTACACGTGAGCTTGTGTAACTGCCTATTTCCCACACACACCTGTGACACGAGAGTGCCTTTTACAGCATTATCCTTTTATTAACCGCACACGATATAACAAACGAATGTTCTGACTGTAGAATACTGTTTTCATAGACTGACGCTTTGAACGTCCATTAAAAACACAGTCTCACACGTTATAAATTTGAAAGAGGTTTCCATTTGTAAAATGGTACATATTTGTAAATCTACCTAGACTTCCACCCGTTTAACAATCAAAATCTAAAGTGTATCTAAATATATTTAAGAATTCAGTTCCTGCCTCAGAGAAAGTGCACTGATTCGCCATTACAAAGATCATTCTGTTCATTCTGTTTAGGGAAATAATTACAGTTTATTCTGAGGATTATACTGTACAAATACATCCACCCGTGTAAACAATGCAGTGCCAAATTTCGCTAAATTGTATAGTACGAATCTTGAACTTGGACCTCGCAGAAAACGCACACTCTCCCATTACAGTTAGTGACTAGTTAATGCTGTTTAGGAAAGAATTTGTTGTTGTTGTGGGAAGTCATACGAAATTTATAAATACAGTCTAACCCATTTAATATTATTCCCGATCCATGTATTATGATTACAATCACCCACATACACCAAAAAATGCACACAATTTATATAAAATCACAATAATGTATATACATGAACACTCCTACATATTTCAGCGATCAAATTACCATCCTCGGGGAGACGTTAATACAAAGGAATATAAAATTGGTACATAAAATTTACATATACAATATTAGAAGTAAATAATGGCAGCTATATCTATAAAAATTTTGTGCTGTAGATGATGTGATGCTGACATATTCCTGATTAAAATTCATTGATATGCAATCAGTGTGCACATTTTTACAAAACGAATTGGTAATGTAATTTTATGTATCCGTAAATAAACAGCTCATACGTTTTCAGAATTGCTTTGGCGTTCTTCTCAGCTTTGCCAGGGGAAGTGTCACTAGACGTTTTCTCATATCAAATGTATCCGCGGGCAGCAGGACTGTGTTGCGGGCAGTATGTTACCCACGAGCTACGGGTTGAGTGGGTCTGGTGTAGGGTATGTACATTTAATTTAGTGTGGATGAAGCCTAGAGATATTATCGTTAATATTTCACTATTACTGTGAATCATACCAACACAGTATTACAGATTTATTAAGAGATATAACCTACTACAAAATTTCTTTTTTTTTTTACCATAATATTTCCATCTTCTTTTCGAATTCGAAAAATTATGCACATACACAATTGGTTTATCTTTGAACTACAAGAAAATTAAACGGTTTTATAATTTTTTATATTTTTATTAATTAAAGCCTTGCATAAGTATAATTATTACTGCAAGTGCAGAACACATGAAAGATCCCCCTTAGCGCTGGGACTTCCCCCATATGTAGTGCCTGTCTTCAGTCATGCTCCGTCATTTATTGGATCCGCCATACCCAGGCGATCTGGACCGTGTTGACATCTTGGGGTCTGAAGTCCAGTGCGGCCAGTGCTTGATCTCATCAAACAGCTTATCACCTGGACACACCGTATTGCTCGCTGTGTTTTGTCGGTGGCCGATCAGCTGATAATCTCCGTTGATCTTGCTACTCTCCACTCCGCACTCAATCAGCAGCTCCACAGCGTTCAGGGCTGCCTGGTTTGGCAGACGATCTGCGGAAAAATGCGTGTGAAAAATTAACAATAATGGGTAATGGTCGCACTGAACCGCTTGGCACTGCTGCCTCAAGCCGGCCTGCTGGTCCGGCTTTTGGTGAGATGATAATGAGAATATGAGATATGAGTATTAGTGGAATTCCAGGAGCGCATCAATAATTTTTCGTTGGGGGTATGACTGACCCTGAGGTTTATATAATTTAAGTTCGATTTTGAAATCTGTGTTATAAAAATCATATCATAATATAACTGTAACATG
The DNA here is from genome assembly GCA_021186555.1 of Reticulitermes speratus. Classification (NCBI taxonomy): domain Eukaryota; kingdom Metazoa; phylum Arthropoda; class Insecta; order Blattodea; family Rhinotermitidae; genus Reticulitermes; species Reticulitermes speratus. The sequence goes on from JAJKFL010000005.1 coordinate 47,612,525, forward strand.
ACATTATTTGCAACTGCATTATACACATATAACTACGTATTCCATGACTCAATTTAAATCGCAAGATCTAATCTTCTTGGTTTTTTTAAGTTCGTCTGAGACTTCTTAAGTTTAACATTTTATTTTTTTAAACTTCAATCATTCTATTTCAATGGCTGATTTTGGTTGAAGGATCAATCGCGTAAAATAGTTCATATCGTCGTGTCTAAAAAATCTGTGTCTATTTTTAATTTCGCTTCGGGGGGGGGGGGGGGGACTGCAGCTCGGCAGCCCCTTCTTTGTGTGCGCACCAGATTCTTTACTCTGATAAATAAAGCCATACAGCAGAACCAGTTTCTCCAGGACATCACACATGAACTGGCCTGGTACTGAACTCGGACTTAAACCGTGCCATGGCTGAGGCTTTCAGCCTCCGGCCTTAACCTCGGAGGCCCGGATTTAATCCAAGGTCAATCCGTGTGGAATTTATGGTAGAGTAGGACTGGGACAGATCTTCCTCCTCGGTATTACCCGTCAGTATCCATTCCACCAGTGCTCCACACATTTCATTATTCTACTACCTGTGCTATGTAATCTTATCAATTGACAGCGTCGTTAAATAACCTCCCCCGCCTCTGAATGCGGTCAATTCAAGGGGAGAAACTAGCGTCTAATATGGCATGGCTCGATACAGTTTCAAGCTATGAACTCTCTGAGATTCCGTTGGGTGGATGTCGACGTGAGAAGGGGACATAGAAACGAAGATAAATTTGAGGTGAGGGTAAGGGAAAGACACGAGCGATGGAGAGAGGAGACGAAACTTCTGAATAAAGAGAGATGAAGGCGAATGAGAAACAGGAACGACGACTGTGGAGAATGACGAATAAGACGATGAAGAAAGAGGCCCAGGTCAGAAAAATGGGGTGGAAGTGAATGTAGTAAAGATTCTTGTGTAAGAAGCGAGAGACGTAATGGAAGAAAAAAGATTTGATGCTTACGAATGAGAAAGATGAGAGGATTACGAAAGAGAGACATTGAAAATTAGTTGGACATTATATAATTATTTATCTGACGACGCCGTCGTAACTATAAAGTGAATAATGAATTGGAAAGTGTCCGGAAGGAAGCGATCGTTGCCTTACTTTGAGTTACTTTGCTGAATTTTCCTGGATGTACTGAGAAAACGCGTGAAAATCCTCAGCGACTGTTGATGGTCTACGGCTAAGACGTGAAGCAAGTACATCCTGATTATGAAGCAGTAATGCTGCCCCTGAGCCTCAACGGTCAGTGTAAGGAAGTTCTGTATATATGAGTGTAAAGGTAAAGTGTCCCTGTCCGCGCTATAAAAGCATACAGGGGGAGTGGAGGTATAGCTCTATTCATTCGTAACCTCTTCGCTAGATGGAGGTGAGTGGTCAACATGACGCCCCGGCCGCTTTACTCTCGGGAAAGAACCCCAATACCCGTCGACTAGGAACCTGGGTGGGAGCCAGAGCCGTCTGGACGATTTGGTGAAGAGAAGATCTCTTGCCTGTGCCAGGATTCAAACCCCTATCGTCCAACCCGTAGCCTAGTCATTATACTGACTACGCTATCCCGGCCCCACGTATAAGTATAAAAACGTGCGTGAAAGGTGTGAAATTCTCTGCTTTACATGTTCCCATGTAGTAAGGCATTTTTATAGTGATAGATTCATATGCCAGGTGTAGCCTCTCGTTGTGAAGCAGTTGAGAAGTGCCTATGGTTGAATCGTACTGCAGCTTTGACATTTGCCGATTGAACGTTCCCTCAGGTACTTCTACCGGTTATTCTATCAAAGTGTGTTCAAGTAAAGTTTCAAGTTTTTTTATATTAGTCTCACCTTGCATTTTTTAGAATTCACTGTTTATAAACCAACGAAATGCACTACACTTTCAGTTTTATTATTTATTCATCAACCCCTACATATGTTTCGGTCTTATATAAGGCCATCTTCAGGGGTTCAAAAACTACGTTCACTTTACATTAATGTTCCGTCTGTCATTATAACTAGTCCAATCTCTTTGTATATAAATTACAATCACTTACAAAGTCTGTATTTGAACACGAATATTGACGAATTTTTAAGGATTTTTTATATTTGTGGTTATTATATATATATACTATAAATACATATTTATTCAAGTACAGCTTGTAAGTGATTGTAATTTATATACAAAGAGATTGGACTAGTTATAATGACAGACGGAACATTACATGTAAAGTGAACGTAGTTTATGAACCCCGTGAAGATGGCCTTATATAAGACCGAAACATATGTAGGGTTGATGAATAAATAATAAAAGTGGAAGTGTAGTGCATTTCGTTGGTTTATAAACAGTATAACGTTTCAAGATCATGGCGTGTATATTCAATGAAACTGTGATTTCACGCTATCTCTCTTAAAAGTAGTTCAATGTAAGGGTTATCTGTGGAAATCTCAAATGTTCATGTTTAAATTTTAATGATTGTCATGCTAGACGGGCTCACCTGTGAAGTCCCCTATGATGCAGATGCCAATGCTTTTATTGTTGTACGTTGGCGCATGCGCACCCACGGCCTCCCAGCCGCGTCCCTCGTACACGTTGCCGTCTTCGCCGACCACGAAAGTTGTAGCCAATGTCGTTCCAACCGTTCGTGTCTATGTGGTAGTTCTGGTACGAACGCACGATGGCAGCACACTCGGTCTGGGTCGTGCAGTATGCGTTGCTGCCCCCGTGGTGGATTACGGTAAAGGGCACCGGCACACTCAATTTTTCGGGCGTACTCACGGGGGGTCTTCCACCCCAATCTGCTTTGCTGATAATCGTAGGGCATGCTATGGGGTAAAAAGTTTCAATGTGTTTGTGTCTTCATTATGTACAACTTATTATATTAAGATTTATTTAACATAACAACACCGTGTTACACCAGTTAATTAAACAGAACTTTATCTTATACGTTGTTTTCCTCATCATCAGGAGAACTCACAACTCTTTCTTTCTTTCTTTCTTTCTTTCTTTCCTGCTACAAAGCTTGGTATGTTTATCTTTAGCTCGAATTATCTCCAACACATGTCAGCACGTTTATAAAGGCAAAGTTAAAGTCAAGGTTGTCCGTTTGTTTAAGTATCACGCCATGAAGGCGTATGGGGGAGTGGTGTATAGCTCTTCACATTCTTAATCTCGGCAATACATGATGGTGAGTGGCCAGTTTCACGCATCGACCGCGAGCTCCCAGTAACCAATCATTACGAGGCTGGGTTAGCTTACAGCCGGTCTGGACTCTTTAGGAGGTGATCGAGCCCCGATTCGTCCGTAGTCCAACCCCTATTCTGGTGACTTTACTGACTCAGTATTGAAGCAAACTGACTTTTTAAAGTAATTGTGATGTGAAGATTTTAAATTTGCTACAAGACAAAATGTTGAAGAAAAAGTGTAATGACTGTTTTTCAGGCATGTTTAAAAACATCGGCATCCCTTAGGGAATGTTTGCAAACTGGAGAGTAGAGGCTGGGTTTTGTAACAGTCTTGTGCAGGTTGGGCCTATTGTCAACCATAACCTGTGAGCACTTGACTCCAGTTTTATGTTTCCTATTACTTTCACTTGAATACAGTGAATATGTTAACAGTTAATATGGAGTGACGACACCATTATGCCTGTTTGAAGTTGCCGGACTATTGTTGTTATTTTGGGCAGCCAACTTTATGATCAGCTTGCCTGACGTAGTTAGAATTAACTTACGATTACTAGACTTTTGAACTTTATCCATCGCTACAGAAGCGATTTGAAAAGAAACGGAACGTTTCTGGAACTGGAATTGTTGCCTTCTTCGGGTAAAAGGATTTGGAGGCACCTGCTTACTTGGGTCTGACAGGAAGACTTCCGAGTTTTCGAAATATTTTTTCATTTTTGAATGCAGGACGAAGGACTAAGTCCAGAAATCCATGAATCCTAAATGTAATGTACCAGGGGTGCACAAGTTTTCCAAAAATCCAGGAACCATATCAAAATTCTATAGCCAGAAAAGTGACATGAAGGATGTTCCATACTGAGGACCGACAACTGTTAGGCGCCACTGTACAAATACAGTCGCCCGAGATTTGTGCACCCCTCTGTTACCACTGGCACAATGCTTCAGAATTATAACCACGTTAGATTTCCGTATTCTGAGATGTGGCTCTGGGTCGCTGGGTACGTGGTTCCCGACGTTTCGAAGGAAGTGTACGCCTTCAAAATTTCTTTATGGACCTTGAACCCTTGAAAATGAAGGCGTCTCTTTCCTTCGAATCGTCTGGAACCACTTACCCACCGACGCAGCGTCTTATCCCAGCAGACGGGGATCTTTTATTACATCGTTGTAAAAGTCTCACAACTCTCACAGAACCAACTTATTTCGTTAATGTTATGGAAAATAGTGACAGTTTGTTGTGCGGTGTAATTACTACTTTTGTTATGCTATCGTCAATACATTTCCGCCGTGGTAGACCGTGGCCAGTGTTTCAACTGTAATATTGTCCTTCTTAATTATAGTTAAGATTATTTAAAGGTGCTGTCAACATCGGATTCCATATAGCGTCGAATGATAATTGGATTTCTGAACCATTAGTCGGAAAGGATTTTAAAAGAAGCAGCTTAATCGTGGTACTACCCCTGCATTTTCCTGTAGCTACTGAGGAAAACCACGGAAAACTTGATGAGGGTGGCCGGTGCCTCGGCCGATGTTCGAACCCTGCGCTTCCTGTTGCAGCTGCTCTACCCCGTTCTTTAATATCTAGTTCTATTTAGAGTTTGTTGCCAACGCTGTGATTTTTTCTTTAAATTAGCATTTCTAAAATACTGTTCTCGCAATTCAACATTGGTTTTAACCCCAGTTTTTAACAATAACTATAAAATATAAATAAGTGATTGTATGTCTTCATAATTTTATAATTTCAATCTTTATCTCTAAAGGGGAGGCCTCCACCTCAACTTGTACTTTTCTTTTATGATTTTGTTTCTACCTGATGATGGCCAGCGTACGAGGCCGAAACATGTCGTAGGATAATAAAAGGGAGTAAGAAGATAGTGTTGTGTTTATTCTGTAAAGATTGAAATAGTGATTATATATATGCACAACGTGTTGATGTTTCCAAAAAAGAAACATATAAACCTGTTCGAAGTTTAAAAACCCAACAGAATGCACTTCACTTTCACTTTAATATGTATTAATTAACCCCTACATATGTTTCGATTTATGTAAACCATCTTCAGGGGGGTCAAAACTACGTTACATCACATCCAATGTTAATACAAGTTTAAATATTGTGCAATGTCTTGCATGTTATTACAATCACTGTAAAATCAGAGTTAAAAAACGTATAAAATGTTGTATAAAATACTTAAAATTCGTTGAATTTTGTGTCGAAATAATAAAATGTAGTAGAAAGGATCGCTGTGTTACTCCACACCTCTGGTTATTTTGGTTCTTGGTGTTGTATACTGTGGTGGAACTTTTAGCAAGTATATCCTGTAAAAATGTGTAATTATCAGAAACGTGCATTCTAACGATGAAGTTTATATAATTTTATGAATTAACGCGTTTGACTCGAATGACATACCTGCGTTGTTCTGTCGTATTTGTTTTGTGTTGCGTTGTGTACTGTTAGGGTATCTTTAAGGTGGGGTCTTTATATAGCTATGTGAGGCTTGGCGCATGCGTATTGGGTGTGGTTGGTGGAGTGAATATCCTAAATAACGGGTTTTCTTCCCCGTGATATTGTTCATTTATCAGTAGGCCTTGCTGGTGAAATACTTGTATATAGAAGCTTTCTATTTTTATTCATACGCCATCCTTTCTTACATATTTTAATGAGTCCATGCTGTTTTGTATGGGAGCGTATTCATGTCTATTATTTAAAATGTGTAGAACGTATGCTGATTTTTGGGTCGTTAGTTTTTATATACCTACAATGTTCTGTGAAGCGTGTCTTTAGGCTGCGGCCCGTTTGACCAGTGTACTGTTTATTGCAAGTGCTGCATTTTATGCTGTATATTCCACTATTTGTGTATATGTCGTTATTTCTTATGTGTGTCTTTAGAAGGGATAGACTGGCGCGAAAGAAGATTGATCAGCAAATTGTACATGGAACAGAGTGTCAAAATACGACTGGACCAAGGGGAGACGAGAAGTGTGAAGATTGGAAGAGGAGTTAGACAAGGTTGCTGCTTGTCACCGATTCTGTTCAACTTATACAGCGAGTACCTTACCAAGGAAGCTCTTGAAGGGTTTGGAGACTTCAAAATAGGAGGACAAGTAATTTGCACTGTGAAATATGCAGATGACCTTGTGCTACTGGCTAGGGAAGAAAACGTGCTACAGGGCATGATTGATAGACTAATTGAAATTGGAAGACGCTACGGAATGGAAATGAATGTGGGAAAAACTAAAGTAATGAAAATCTCAAGGCAACCATCCCCAATGAAAATTATGATAGATCAAAAACAATTGGAGAATGTGGAATATTTCAATTATTTGGGTAGCATGATAACAAGTGATGCAAGGTGTACACGTGAAATTAAATCCAGAATTGCCATGGCAAAAAAGCATTCAACAAGAAGAAAAATCTTTTCACCAGCAAACTGGAATTAAATTTAAGGAAGAAACTAGTAAAGTGCTACATTTGGAGCATAGCTTTGTATGGTGCTGAAACGTGGACACTTCGGAAAGTAGATCAGAAGTATCTGGAAAGTTTTGAAATGTGGTGCTGGAGAAGAATGGAGAAGATCAGTTGGACCGATCGTGTGAGAAATGAAGAAGTATTACACAGAGTCAAGGAGGTGAGGAATATCCTACATACAATAAAAAGAAGAAAGGCTAATTGGATTGGTCACATCTTGCGTAGAAACTGCCTTCTGAAACACGTGATTGAAGGAAAGTTAGAAGGAAGGATAGAAATGACGGGACGACGAGGGAGAAGACGTAAGCAGCTACTGGATGACCTTAAGGAAAAGAAAAGATACTGGAAATTGAAAGAGGAAGCACTAGATCGCACCCTGTGGAGAACTCGCTTTGTAAGAGGCTACGGACCTGTCGTAAGACAGACTACAGAATGAATGAATGAATGTCTTTAGAAGGTTAGGGGGTTAATTAATACATATTAAAGTGAAAGAGAAGTGCATTATGTTGGTTTTTTAAACTTCGAATCGTAAAATGCACGGTGAGACTAACATAAAAATATATAAACCTGTTATTTATATAATTCAGGTTTCGAATTTTTTTAATTTGTACACAAATACATCCCGAAGCTTTACTTGTGACAAATACGCCCAACTTCCTAACTACCTTACAACACCATATGGGCCGAATGTATGTTAAACCACTTCATTAAAATCTGTTTTTGTGTCTAGTCGCACTTGCATCTAGCAAACATCATTACCCTATGTTGTTACTGTCTGTTTTCTTTGTTGTCCGCTATACAGAGTGTTCAGAAAGAATGGGCGAAGTGTTTATACATGAAAGACATTTGTATTTACGTCCAGGCATTATGCTCGTAGTACACTCACCTGCATTTCCGAAGACAATGAAGTTTCCGAGTAAAAGAACGAAACTCCAGCGTGACACCATGTTCACTGCGAAGATTATAACTTTTCCTGCCTGGTGTGGCTCGGATTTGACCTGTCAAAACAAAGCGTCCTTTTATATTGAGCTCTCTAGATAAGTCTAATCTGAATCACAACGATATCGGAGAATTAGTTGTACTTAATGTGCGACATGTGGCGTGATATCGTGATATGCTTCCTGCTGATCAACTATCTGATTATTGAAACAATCACTATGCTATGTGTGAATAATAATAATGTACGAATTGCTAACAGTCACAACCTTCACAGCACCATCACGGAGAAGCTACAGAAATATACATACTTGAAAAAGAGCTTGTAAGAATATGGCAAATGAAAACGGCCTATTACTACTAGTACTATCCACAACGGGTATTTTTTTTTTATGGCTCGACAGCCCTATATGGGCCTCCTCGTTTCGTCGAGGTTTCATGGTCACACACTTTTTAGACACACCGCAGTCGGTAGGACTCCTCTGGACGAGTGATCAGCTCGTCGCAGAGACCTCTACCTGACAACACACAACACTCACAACAGACAGACATCCATGCCCCCGGTGGGATTCGAACCCACGATCCTAGTAAGCGAGCGGCCGAAGACCCACGCCTTAGACCGCGCGGCCACTGGGATCGGCCCACAACGGGTATTATCCCAAACAAATTACACGAAAGTTTAAAACTGCTTAATATCCGTCCTGCTCTATATATTCTAATGCAGAAAGCAGTAATACTTAATACATGTCGTATAGTCAGAAAGTTTGTGGCAGAACAGTGAACAAGAAATGCTTGGTCAGTGAGACCCGTACTCTTTTGAGAACTAAGTACTAAGTACTATTGAGAAGTAAGGAAAGTGGATGAAATAATAATAGTAATTACTGGCGCTGCAGTCCATTATGTACCGTGGCCTCTTCTACTGGTCTACTGTTGCCCTCCATCGGTCCCGATCCTGCGAATTTGGCCTCCAATTTCTAACGCTCATTATCTTCAGATCTTCTTACGTCTTAGATGTGTCTGTCCAGCCTCAATTGTTAGAAGCTTCTCGACAGTTAAGAATTTTACGGGGTGGAGTTTTAAACCCCACGCCCAACTTCCAACCTGGAGGGCTAGGTTATCTCTTTAGTTCGGGTCATCAACTTTGACCTGTGCTGCAAGACAGGCCCTGCCAGAAGCTAACCTACCGCCGGCATAGCTCTCAGGATCATTTGACGACGCCAGCCCGACCACTGCGTCGAAGTAGAAATGCCTTCGGAGGAAACTATCCAACATGTGATTGCCTCCTGTCCAAAACTAGCCCAAAATAATTATAAACACTGACATGTCAAGGACGCCAGAATTTTCTGTCCGGAATAGAAGAAACAGCTTCACCTTCTTGAGGAACCATATTCTCCATATTATAACCATAAGCCGCAGGTCATCTTGGAAAAAGACAACTACAAACTCTGCTGGGGTCATGCCCTGCTAACGAGAAGACTCTTCATTTCAGTCGGCCAGATATGACAGTGATTGACAAAACAAATAAGGAAGTTGCATTCATTGGCTTAGCAATTCCATTAACCCACAATGTACAAGCCACAAATAGAGAAAAACAAAGCAAATGTCAGGACTTGGCTTTTGAAATCAAGCAGCAGTGGCAACTGAACAAGATTATTGTTATTCCAATGGTCTTGTCTGTTACGGGGCTCATCCCTAACATGCTTAACCAAAGCCTCACTACCCTCAATTTACTGGCACTCCTATTGTCCCAGGTCCAGGAAGTGGTCGTACTAAGCACCTGTTCCAGCGTCAGAAAATTTCTCAGTAATGAAGTCCACCTATCTGATGAACAGGCTTATCATGTCAACTTATACATCCATTTCAATATACTCTGATGCAACTCCCCAGAAGATACTTGGTTAAAAGCCTGTACTTTGGGTACTCAGAAACACCGGGTATAGCCTGAGACTACCTCAAATAATAATTGTAATAATAATAATAACAATAATAATTTGGCATATTTAATTACGTATGTGTCTTGTACTAACCTTCACAACACCGTAAAAAGTGCACATATGACGCTCTTCTTCTGAAACATAGCAACACTGGAGACACTGATTTCAAAAACGGGATTAGGTTTTATGCAGGTTTTATTTTGAGAAAAACACAGAAGACTGTGTACTACATTTTTTTGCAGCTGACCTAGGGACATATTTCTTTCTGTGACTAAGAGGCTTCCATGTTTACACTTATAGCAGAAAAGTAATCAATTTCAGCGATACCAAACATTTTAATATGTTGGAAAAAGTGTCATCTTTTCCCGTTTTTGATATTAATAAAGAATATTTCTAAAATACTCTACCAGGAACACAATAACTAGTATTATGTGTTACAACTATGCATTGTTTAGATAGGTCTCCGTTCTTGTGGTACCTGGTGCTGCGTCACTGTGTGATTGGTGCCCGACGTTTCGAGACAACTAGTGGTCTCATTTTCAGGGGTCGAAATGTCCATCATGTGTACAGTAGACTCTACTCGGTAGAATTTAAAGTTGCCCCTCCCCCCTTTAGCCTTTTCCTGATCTTCTCTTTATTGTAATTACTGCCAGAAAAGTTTTTGTTTTTAATGAACTCTTTCTTTTTTCTTAATAATGTTTTTTCACTTTAAATATATTTCTTATTTGTAAATATTATATCTTTAAATGTTATCGCGACTTGTGGCTAAGGATTATGCGAGTTGAGATAATTCTGGGGAGGGAGTCTGCAGAATTCGTGAATCTCTGTAACAGGTCCGAAGTACCAAAAATGTTGAGAAACCATGGAATAAAGGGCCTCTTATATTAACAAACGAATGCGATCACAGAATTAAAGAGGACAGGCAATGTACTATAACGTAATAATGAGGCGCGTTCGCGTAACCATTTTTGCCGTAGAAAAGCAATAAGTATGACATATTTTGAGTGCGTGTTTGTAGACTCAGTTATCCAGCATGTAAAGCGCATGCGCCGTATTATATTGTAATCTGTGGCCTGTCCGGCTCTACCATATTTTTCCACATTATTTCCTAACGGCATGATTTCTAACAAAAAATTTTTGAACATAAAATGTGTGTTTTGATTTTCTGTATAACTTTTGTCTCAAACATTTCTCATTCTAAGAAGAATTCAGCGAGATATTATCATAAATGTACATAGGTCTTCATGTAAAGCACCCGTTATTCTTATCAGATATTAATGAAACTTGAATTTTCTCGATAGATTTTCGAAAAATATTCAAATATCAAATTTCAGTTGTTCCATGCGGACGGACGGACGGACACGAAGCTAATAATCGCTTTTCGCAATTTTGCGAACTCGCCTAAGTGCAAGCGAACGGACTGCACAAGACAGCGAGCGTGACTGCGAATTGCGTCTTGAATTTTGTGTGTTCATTGATGCTTTATAAAATGCCTGAAATTACGTATTGTGGCATAAGATGTGTTAAGGTGACTCTGAATGTAGAATCGCGAGAGATTTCTTCTTCGGTGGCACTACAGTCCAATGCGGACCTTCGCCTCCTTAATGGCCCTTTCCCAGTCAGCTCTGATTTTTTTACCTTTCTTTCCAGTTGTTAATTTTACACTTCTTAATGTCTGTTTGTACACAATTCCACCATCTGTTTCTTGGTCGTCCTCTTGGTCGACTTCCTTGGGGATTATTATTAAATACTTGACTTACTGTTCTTTTATTCTCCATTCTGTTAACATGACAATCCATTTGAGCCGATTTATTCTGACAAATGACAGTATATCTACGAGTAAATCTCCAAACACCTGCTTCAGTTCCTTGTTATGTCGCTTTCTCCAATTTTCATTTACTTTAATCGCGAGAGATTTGCAGGGAAGATATTCGTTATATACTTCCAAGTACTATAGCGATTTTTTTTTTTCGGAAATAAAATTTCAGTTTGAACATCAATACAGATTAGCACGTGATATTATAATACTTGACTGTGAGTTAGCAGCTGGGCTCGTGCTTTTAGAGTGTCCCCTTTGAGATCTGTCATTCTAGGCTGGGTGACACACTTTTGATCTTTGTCGAAGTTGATACTGAATATCTATTTTGACAAAGTCAAGGTCTTCTTGATAAAGCATGCATTTAACCTTCGACTCTGGACTCTTACGGCCTTGTCCATATGCACCGATGCTCTTGAGATAGTGTAAACAACTTTCAGTGTTCATCATATTCTCTTATCCCCCTCTGGGCCTTCATGGCCTCTTCTAGGGTGAATTTTACCTTTTTATTCTCGTTTATTTCTTGTTGCACTGGCGTTACGGACTTTTTATGGCTCTCTTCTCTTGTACTTGTTCCATTAGTTGTGTTAATGTCAAATTTTGATCAATTTATAAATGCTTTACTTTCAGTATGAGTCCCTTTGTACAATCCGTTAGAATCTGATAGACATTTGTCATGCAGATAAAGAATGCAAACAAATAACCTCCGCATTCGGCGACAGTAATATAATAATAACACGAAGAAGAAGAAGAAAAAGAAGATCTTTCATCCCAAATTGCTTGGGCACTGCCGTTAGCCAAAATCGCTGCGGACTAACCTCAAAACTACAAAAATATTTGTCTCTGAAGTGTTAAATGTTATAAGAATGAGGATATACTTTGGGATCATTCACTATGGGGACTTGGCCATCGTTCCGTGTTTAAAATACAAATTAACACAGTGCGTCGGGAACAGGGTCGGCCTCTATCCTCAGGCAAAGAGCAAACTTCTGGATTTTTTTGTTAAAGCCCAAATGCTTAGAATAGCTTTGCCTTTCCCAAAATTTTGTTTTAATTTCTACGCTAAACACGGTACGATGGGCGCAATTCAAATAGCGAATTATACCAAATATGATATACCGTCGTCGGAAACCTGTAGAATTTTACTGTAAGATATACAAGATAAATTTTATATTGTATATAGTATATACGAGATAATTTGTTTACATTGGAAACATCAGGAGTCTTTTTTTTTATTGTGCGAAATTACTGAGAAAGGTAGTAGCACATAAGTACCATAACGGGGCTCCATTTCAGGAGAACACAATATGTTTCACACGCTGAATTTAGATAATGCGTCAATTGCCGCGTACCTCTTTTTGTTCTGTAAAACTTTTGTCTTACTCCCTAATTCACTTGTTGGATGTACACGGAGATGGCAGCACATTCCACGTCAGAGCTGTGTTTCGTGTTGGACCATGGAAAAAAGCGACGAAAGGCGCGGCAAAATGTGTTTGTGATGATGAGTTCGAATGTGCACTAGGTAATGAGTGGCCAAAAGGAAAGGAACGAAGTTTAATGTTTTGTTAACAAAAGGAAACATGAAGAAATCAAAATCACAGGTAACAACTGTCATAACAGTCGACACGAATGTGATACCACCATTATCATGTCTGAAAGTGATGGGTAACATGACGTACTGTTAGGTTATGTAACGTTCGTCAGACCTGAAGCTACGTGGTTTTGGTGTGCAACATCTGTTGGGTAGTTTGCAAATCGGTGTGTACTTTTAATAAGGAAACCAGCAGTTCTCAATCTGGATGAATTTGACGTAACATAACCATGTGCCGGTTACATATGTATCGTGTATTGTATGTAATACAAAAGCCTCTAAAATTACCACATCTTACTTAGGTGAGAAGAGGGATGACCGAACTTTATGGCTGCGTTTGTGTACATCAGTTCTTCAGTCCTTACATCCATGCTTTGCTAGATGATAATGCCCTATGATGCTGTGAACATTTTCACTGGTTTTGTTCAGTTCAGCTTCAGTAAATGTACAGCACACAACTTCATATTTACTGATTTCAGATCCAGGGAACGAATGACTTTAATACGGTCTCGAAATGCTCTATGGCAAAGAACGGGTACTTTAGAGACGACTATTTGTGTCACTTTGTAACGAAATGCAGTCGGCGAACTCCACTGATTCATCTTGGTTATTGCATGAGACTCTTAACAGTTGACTTCACTCTGCGGTCCTTTCTTGGTGCGATGTCAGGACAGCCAACACAGGTACTTCATTGTGAAAAACTTCAGAATATTGCTTGCCCATATTTAAGCTGTTCATATTCCAAACCTTTTATGTAGTCTAAAATATGTTTCAATTTCGTTTTAGGAGGATCTTCTGTTTAATAACCCCAACCAAGAATTAAAAATAAAAAAGAATCACAGACTGCATTTATATGACTTTTTTTTGTTAACCCTGTTTTGGCAGATTATTTCATGGGTGCGGGATTTGACACGAGTTTCTTCCGTTTAGCTGGCAATGGTTCCATGCACCCAGAAGTCTATTTTTATGAAGTGGACTTCAGAGAAGTTGTTGATAGGAAAACCAAATGCATTCTGGGTTCAGAGTCACTCCGAGAATGTATTGGATCTTTTGAAGGTTAGGATTATAGTTCTACTGAGAAAAGTTGTGAAAACACTAGGATGTGAAGAATGCTGTCTTTTGTTGTGTAATGCCCTGCAGTTTACCCAACTACATCGTGTCATATCTCAGAAGACAGCAGTCTTCATAGCCACTACTGTGAAGCCTCGGATTTCACATCCTTAGGTTAACTTGCCTTTATACCAAGATTCATACATGGCATCTTCTGAGACCTTAAAGTGTTAATGTTGAGCCTTGTTTTGGATACAGTGGATCAGAATGGTTTGAGAGGACTGCTTGGTTCTCAGTATCGTCTTATAGCCAGTGACTTGCATGCCCTCGACAAGCTGGAGTCTAACCTGATGCAGGCAGGAGTAACATTTTCCTTGCCGACTCTCTTTCTTGCTGAGTGTGCCATCTGTTATATGGATGAGGCCAGGTAAGGTGAGTGATAGAATAAAACATTTTGGGGTTTAATTTTTTCTTGTAAGCTTTCAAGGATAGATTACAGTTTTCTGAGATGTGACACCATATAGTTGATAGACAGGTACCAGTGTTTCAGCAGACCTTTTGTCTCACCTCCAAGATAACAGCAGAAGCAAGGTTTTTTGCTGTGTGGTGTCATGTCTCAGAAGACCATGATCTTAATATATGCCGCCATGAGATGGAATTCCAACAGCCTGTACCCACTTTACAACCTTGATACTTATGTCTGCATCATATTGTCACTGCCCCTGTGCTGTCATTGGTTATTTTACATGTGATTGGCAAAGTTACATTCTACTCTACTGGGTGTGTTGTGGTTTTGTAACCCTGTTTTGCACTGTTTGCTTACGCAAGGTGTGCCAGAAACACCTGACAGTTTTTGTAATGAAATAGCATTTTAAGGCAAAGTGGAAAAGTATTATTAATGCTGGTAGATACATTCCATGTCCATGAAAATTCATGTTAATCATAAAATCATTACTGCTTGTATATGACACGTTGTAGGTGACCACCATATCATTCAGTACACTCTGCAGTCATGGCGGAAAGGATGTTAGAACTTGTTGTGGCATTTCGTTGTGGATGCTTCTAATACACTCGTGAGTTCGCTGTTTTAAGTCGCCAATTTCGCAGGACGTGTTTTTTATACCTTGCTTTTGACATAGCCCCAAAGAAGTAGTCTGGTTCTGCAAAATCACGCGAGCAGGCGGGCTAGGTGATGCCCATGAAATGGGAAATTAATCTGCCTGGAAAAACTGTAGTGAGAACATGCATGGAAATCTGTGCTGTATGAGCAGTTGCTCCAAACGTCGTGGTGCATGACGACAGTCAGTATGAAAGCACCGCTCATCAGACAAGCTGGTTTTCAAATTTCAGATACAGTCACTTGTTTCTAGCATACCTAGTGCACCCACTTGCTTGATATTGCAGAACCAGCCTATTTCCTTTGGGGCTACGTCAAAAGCAAGGTGGACAAAACACATCCTGCTAATATTGATTAAAACAGCAAATTCGGGAGTTTATTCAAGGGATCCTTAAAGAAATGCTACAGTGTATTTTGACATCCTTTCCATCATGACTACAGGAGTGTATGTAATGACATAGTAGTGGCCTATAAATTGTCATATTCAACCAATACTGATTAGCATGAATTCTCATGGACTAGGAATGTATGTACTAGTGTTAATAAAATTTTTCTGCTTTGCGTAATGATGTTACTACATTTCTAAAACGATTAGGTGTTTCTGGTGCACCCTGTGTCATGTTCACTCATCTCTCACTTAGTCTGTATTTTTCTTACTATTAACTGAGCTTTTTGCTTTGGGTTTGTCCTACAGATCTGTTTTGTGGTGGCTTCTTCTTGTTGTTTGCATATTTGTTGTGGTTTGTTCTTGTTGCTGTCACATTGTGCTTTCTTTGACAACAAATTTTCTCTTTTTTAAAGCATCCAGACAAACCCTGTGGCCTACACAGTTTCCCACCCAACTGGTCGTGACGCTGACCACTCACCTCCATGTAGTGCTGAGATTAAGAATATGTGGAGCTGTGCCACCACTCCTCCATATGCCTTCATGGTATGATGCTTAATTAAGAACAGATACAGCTATTGCTTTTCTGTATTCTGTTTAATCTCCAAAACTTATCAGGAATGTGATTGATTTGTCCATGAATGTTGAATGACATTGGGTGTCTTCTTGTGACCATAATCTAGAATACATCTTGCTTTTGTGTCCTCTGTTGATTCATGTATGTGGTCTATATTTAGTGGACTTGTATTGTTAATTATCAAGATCAGATTTCAGTAACGCACCTGTTGCTGTAGATAGCGTAAGAAGAATGATGCCAGTGTTTGCTATGACACGTGTGGGCCATATCTTACAGTTTTTATCCCATACATTAGTCAAGCTTCTGTGAAACATTTCATAAGGATCCCAAGTAAATAAATAAAGTAATGTTTTCAAAGTAAGAGAATAATTCTTATTAATCATGTAAAGTAAATCAAAGTTATCAACTGTCATGCCATGAAGTCATATAGGGGAGTGGAGGTGTATCTCCCCTCCCTCTTAACTCTTAGCATCAAATGGAGGTGAGTAGTCAGCTTCATTCCCCAGCCACTTTATCTCTGGGAAACAAACGCCCATTACATGTTGAATCGGAGTTTGGGTAGGCCTCAGAGCTGGCACGAATGTTTTGGAGAAGAGGGTCTAAGGGTTTCTGCTGGGAATCAAACAACAGTTCGTGTGTCATCCAGTCTGTAGCATAGTCAGTGTACTGACTACACTATTCCAGCTCCTCTTATTAATCATATAAACTGACGTAATACTTGTTGACATTTGGACAAGAAATGTCAAATGAAATCAGTTTAACAGGCATAACTTAAATTCACATGAACTGTGTACACCACTGGGTTTTACATCCAATGTGGGAGTGACATAACTGCTAAATTAGGTCAAATTAGTGCAAATTTTTGTTTTCATTAATTTTATGTGTTGACAGTTGTGAATACCCAGCCTTTAAAGTGATTAACTAGAGCTGCATTATTGTGTTATATGTACGGACATACAGATCAGAGACTAACAACTTCTTTCACGTTGTTGCAAAATATTTCAGAAGATCACTTGGCAGGAACAGGTAGGACATGCAACATTCAGGGTTTTGCAATGGTGAAAACAGATCACTTCTTGTTTTGATACTGTTTAGTGTGGTAGGAGAAATCTGCTGCCTTTGCATGCAGGGTAGAAGTGACTCAACATTGTGAAATTTGATTTCTGCCCAGAAGGTAGAATGTTTTTCTGAAACCTTGGTAACCATCTACTAGACTACACTTTTTCATAACCTAGAAAACCGTAGCCTATATACAGTAGGACATGTTTTATGACTGAGCTGTGTTGTAGAGAAAATCTGAAAACGAGCATTCATTTTTGAGATCTGTTCTCTTGTGGGATTTTACACAGCATAGAATCCCAGAAGAGTGCAGATCTCATTTATATCGTGGTGGAAGCCTGAAATCACACAAGCATTCATTATTGTTACCAACATGGCTGATGTAAAAAGGAGCATAATTCCTCATTACCTCCAAATTTAAAGAACTTTTTTGAGCATATGAATGTTTTTGTTACAGTTCATCATTACTTATACAGTGGGCGGCATCTAAATTTGAAGATGCCACTTTCGTTACTTATGAACAAGTGCATCCAGATGATGGCTTTGGAATTGTGATGCAGAAATACTTTGAGAGCATCAACAGTCCACTGCTTTCTCTCACAAAGTTCCCCGACATGCAGTCACAGGAACGTCGCTATGTCTCACGGGTTGGTATTAATTTCAGCAAATTAAGTGCAAAAGAAGTTCAGTATTTAGTATTAAAAAAAAGACATAAAGATTTCAATCTTCTGCGATATGATACTTCGTAGTGTGCTGTGTCCTTTTTTAGGCCCAGCATGTCACCTTTGGCCCCCTCACAGCCTTGGTTCCTTCCCTCATTTCTCCAGCTACCTACCCTTTCTTCCCCATGCAGCTTAAAGTTCTGCCCAGAGGATGGAGGCATGTTTCCTTCACAACATTTCTTTCTGGTTACCTTACTGCATGGCATCACATCCCATAAGATACTTGCCTAGTATACTATATAGCATCTCATATCAGAAGACCGTAATCTTCATATTCACTGCCTTTGAGAGCTTAGATTTCTCAAAGCTGTACCTAACTTTATATTTTGTTATTTTAACAGGGGTGGAGCTCTTGCAATGTCTGGACAGCATTTGAAATGTTTCTGCAGGTTGCAAGTTACGAAGAAAGATTAAAAATCATAAACTTGGAACCTTTTGATGAAGTGGAAGAATGGCACCTTGAGGGTTGTCATTTTGCACTTATGGTAGCATCCAAGGGCAGTCTGACAGACTGGTTTCTGAAGTTTGCAGACATATCTCGAAATGTAATGATCAGTTGCGTAAGGAAACCTTGTGTTCAGTGGGATCTTGTACAACCAGCAAGTGAGCCTGCTATATGCAGGTTTGCACAGAAGACTGTGAAGGTCAGAGAAAAGGATGGTTTCGATATACTGGTTGTTGGTGGGTTTGGTCCATCGATGGGGTCCCTGCATGGCCGACGTCATGAAGTCCTCAACATATGCAGCAGGTAAACAGCTGACCTTATTGTAGTTTATTTAATATTTATAGCTGGGATAGCTCAGTCATTACAGTGTATAGGCTATGGGCCAGGGACAAGGAGTTTTCTTTTATCCGTAGCATCCAGACTGGCTCTGGGGCCCAGTGGGTTATCAGGGGCTCTTTCATCAGATGTGAAGTAGCCAGGTCTGAAGCTGTCCATTTACTTCCATCTAATCCCAACGTTACAAATGCGTGGAAATATACCTCTATTCCCCCATACTTCATCATGGTATTGTTCTTAATTAAATGTGGGAGTAGCTTTACCTTTTTAATGATTTTTGTATATTGACTGAATTTTGGCACCATTGCTGTCACAATCAGGCTTGCTGTTTGGCAAGGACAAGACAAGTTTTCGGGTGTCTGATGTGCATGGATGCATCCCAAGGAGGGTACTTTTGTGTCTGTGCACAAATGTGTGGGTATTTGCTTAGTCCAGAGAAGGTTAATAGAACTTCATCAGTTGCATTGTTATGTACCCTGTACTAAAACAGGGATCAGAGTTATAAGATGAACTAAAAAGTGGGAAGGTTTTCTATTTTTATTCATTTGTAATTTTTTTGTGACCCTTTAGTAGCTCAGGTTATACAGTGCAAAATGATAGGCTAATTAGTGAATGGTGAATTGCTAAGGCTGTGGATGGAAGCAGCTGTGAGCTAATTTGAGGTCTATGATTGCATTTGTGTGGAGTGACTAAGAAAAACACGAAAACCTGCAATCAACATAGCCAAGATTGAACCCCAAGAGATCTCGGCAATACAAAGCGTTACTAACCACCCCATGTGCGAGGCTTGTAATGCTTTGTGTTCACCACGACTGACTGTTTCACTCTAATAGGAATCCGCATGCAGGCAGTTTATTGACTGGCAGCAGCATACTTGATGTTGAAGATGCTGTGGTGGAGTCTGATGTCAAGTTGGATGTCCTACATCACACCTGCACACGTCTGTCTGTGTGTGGGCCTGATGGCAGCACCAGGGTCATGCTGTATGGAGGCCGGCACTCTCCTTGCAGAGCCGTGAATGTGTGGCCCACGATACTGTCTGTATTGCCAAGAGACAGAGGAATGAGGGTGACAGTAGTGGACAGTAATACTGCTGTCACACTGGAGGAGAATGCTCCTGTGTCTCGCTGGAGACACAGTGCGGTGTGTCTCAAGTGTTCCACTCCTGACCCTGTTCAAGAACATGTTGTTGTATTTGGAGGGCGAACACCAGATTTTAGTATGTTAGTATTTTTTGTCTGCACTCGTTATATTTTTTTTATTGTTAATTAAAATTGACTTGAATGGTGATGACATCACATTGTGGCGTGCTCAAAGTAAGATAGTCTGTTTTTCAATGGTTTCCTCATGCTAGCAGCTGCATCAGGTGGTTAAATGGCGAGTAAACCAATGTTTCAAGAACCGTCTCTGTCCTTATCATCAGGGAGTTCCCTGATGATAAGGACAGAGATGGTTCTTTAAACATCTCGCCATTTAACCACCTGACACAGCTGCTAGCATGAGAAAATTTTATTGAATTCAGTTCGCCATGAAAGCTTTAAATTATACATCTGTTTTTGTTATGAGTTATACAAGTACTATACTTTTAGCTTGTATGGGTTTTTAGAGTTCTGCAAACTAGTTATATGTGAAGATTATAGTCTTGATACAGTACTGGAACCTCTGACACTGAATATGAATGTATCCTTCATAGAATGTGCCACAGGGACCTCAGAAGGGTCTCTCACTGATAAAGCTGATATGAATTGTGTCCTTGTTAGCTGCATCATAATGAGTGTAACTGGAGAAAGGTCTAGAACGCGTGGATCATTAACCTCCACATTTCCATATCTCTTCATGGTGTCAGAGGCATAGAGGTGATTTTCTTTGCTTTCATTACTGTGCTTGTACAGGTGTTGGGGGACCTGCTCGTGTGGACAGTACAAACATCGGACATGAGCATTAGCTGCAGAGAAGTGTTGCAACAGACACACTCATCACACATCGCTTGGCCTTGTGCAAGGTTTTCACATAGCGCAGCAGTGTGGCATGAGCAAACTATGGTTGTGAGTGGCGGACTGGGACAAGAAGTGCTGCCTCTCAGAGACATCTGGTGTTTCAGTCTGGAAGAAGAGAAATGGAGTGAACTGCACGTTAATGGAATGTTGCCTCGATACTCACATACATCAGCGGTCTGCGGGGACCAGTTGATTCTCATTGGAGGAGTTAACACTTTACCTGCGAATCAGCCTGGAGTTTGTGTCGTAGATCTGAATACAGCTTCATGCACTGAATATGCACTGCCTGTAAGTGAATGGGAATTAAGAATGTTTCTGCTTTTCATGCTGGGCACAGAAATTGT
This sequence comes from Reticulitermes speratus, assembly GCA_021186555.1. Lineage (NCBI taxonomy): Eukaryota > Metazoa > Arthropoda > Insecta > Blattodea > Rhinotermitidae > Reticulitermes > Reticulitermes speratus. Next base: position 47,633,469 of record JAJKFL010000005.1, read on the forward strand.
CTCCCCTGTTCAGTGAAAGTTAGAATGCCTGAAGAAAAGAGCCAGTTGACAGTTCATCATTATGAACAAAATTTCCAAATTCCCTGAACAGACTTTCATGAAAATATGCTAATTCCATGAATTATCCTTGTATTTGAAAATCTTGTCTAGTGGGGTTGATGTGCTGTAGGTTTCTAAAAGCTGTATTTCACATTATTAAAACTTCATACTCCAAATCTTACTTCAGGGAATTTGTGTAATTGTCTTTGAATAGGAGGAAAGGGCACCCACCTTGAGGGATTGCTGTGTCGATAAAGTCGTTTGTTATCTCCAGGATTGATGACAAGTAATGGCTTTATCTAATCTAACACAGACCTCGCAGAATCTCTAGTTTCGAGATGGCAATCCTCCTAAGGCCATGTACCAAAACTTAAGTTTCACATATAACAGAGTAACCCATGGAACAGAGTCCTTGTTGAAAAGCTAACAGGTGTTCAGCTACATAATTATATATATATATATATATATATATATTAAGTTACTTTTCTTACTGCTGCACACATATTCACAAATAAACATTTATTAGTAAGCAGTTATGATACATAAAAGTATCCAAGAAAAGTTTTGACATGCTGTTGCTGTTGCGGTGTGACCAAACATGATGAGGAATATCTTATGTGTATTATAAGCCCCACAGGGTACAGACCCTTCCTCGTATGTCTGAAATGTTGTATATACTTCTAATTCAGGCAATGATGGACAACATGGATAGGAAATTCCTCTGTAATGATACTGTATCACTCTACAGACCTTCAGAACCACATTCCTTTCCAGGTGCAGAATCCATCGTGCCCTATTATGCTGCACAACCATTCAAGTGAAGTAATTGACAGTGATTCCGCAATTCTGGTTGTTGGTGGAGGAGGCAACTGCTTCTCTTTTGGGACAGCATTCAACAATTATGTGGTTAGGATAGATTTGCAGCAGTTCAGGTGAGAAGCCATAGGTATGTATGGGAACTTCTGACAGTCGTTCAGTTTGAGTTCAGTAGTTTGTGGCTGCTGTAAGTTGGCTTGTTGTTGATGTTTTGATTTTTTGATGTGCAGCTGCATGTCTCATTTCTGAAAATGATTGTTGTTTCAATTAAATTCTTCTTGAAAATTTGTACTAATAGCTTTCAGGTATATGTAATTTTGTTAGAGTTGAAGTTCTTATAATGGTAGCTGTGAAGAATACTGTCTGCCTTGAAGATGGAGGCTACATATTCCTCTGATATGTCAGTAGATTTCTACCAGATTATAGCCTCACATCCCTGAGGACATTATTCTTCAAACATAATTTTGCTCTGTATCAGTTTTGCCTATATCTATGTTTTTTTGCAAACACCCATTCAAATGTGATAGTCCCAACAATATGCAACCCCTTCAGTTCCAGCAGAGAAGAAATTAGGGCTAACATGTGCTTCCTTCAGGTGCCACATCATCTGAACAGGTCTGATGGTGTGTGGAGAAATAGAGGGTATAAATTTGCAATCCTCTGCACACTTTGTTCTGCAGTAGGCCTAAATTAATATACAGTGTGTCCACAAAGTCCCTTCGTGGTTTTGAAAAATTGTGGCGCGCAAACAAATTGAGCTAGCCACATGCGGTTTGCAGCAGATTACAGTGAAACTCTGGAAGTTTTTTTTTTTTTGCTGCTGACAGATGGCATAAGCGGCCATCTTTACATTTCTCAGTCAGTTGTTTGTTAAATGGCGACTGTGCAGGAATGCGCGCGTTGTGTGGGATGGCAGAGACGGTCCAATGCCTTGGCCTCCACGTTCACCAGACATCACGCCACTGGATTTTTTCCTGTGGGGTTATGTCAAGAGCAGTGTTTCCGAACACCAGTTAACGACTTCATGACCTGAAGACCCGTATCAGGAATGCAATCTCGGCTATTCCAGCGGACATGCTCCACAGAACAAGGCAAGAGCTCGAATATTGTCTGGACGTTCTCCGTTCTACCAAGGGAGCCCACAATCATTCATGAGAAACTAATATGTCCTCACCTAGACACAAAATTCCCCCACCTTACATGGAATCTGATGAGTTCATTACTGTGTTCACAAAAGCCTACTACTTGTGCCTCTCCTGTGCCAATGAATCCAGTCATGCTCCACATACTCCCATCTATGCCGATGTCTTCCAAATGCTTTCTTTCCTTCAGGTTTTCCCACCAAAACTATTGGGTGAGGAGTACAAATGATGCAGTTCAGCATTATATGCAATTTTCTCCAGCCTCCTGTTACTCCCTGTTATGCCCAGATATCCTGCTCAGTACCCTGTGCTTGAAAACCCTCAGCCTATGCCCTCCTTTAGTGTGAGAGACCAAGTTTCACAGTCATGTAAAACAGGCATTTTAAACTTTGTTTTTAGGTAGCAAATAAGAATATGTAAGATTCTAAATGGAATGGTAGCAAATATTACCAACAACCCTTTAGATGCGAATTAATTTGCACTGCTTCTCATTTATGATCCATATTTTCCACATTTACATTGCGGAGTGGCCTCTTAAAAAGTTATTTACAGCAACGCGGAGAAACAGATAGCGAGACCAATGTGGTCAAATAGTTGTTATAGTTACCAAAAGATGGCAGTAGCTGTCAAATGTAAAAACTACGGTGTGAGGCCTCACAAGATAGTTATGACAGGTACAGTTGTCGGGCTAGGTAGATTCAGAGGGAAAGAGGTAATGTTATAAATTTTACTGACACATGCAATCACACACATAATGGAGAATGAGTTTAATCATCTCCATGCCATAACTGTTTGAAACATGTTACTTTCCATTGCAACAGATGAATTGATCCCCAAAGAAAGGGTGAAAGACCATGGAGTTCAGATTTTCACCAGCAGATGGCAACAGAGTACAGAAAACAGACGTGTGAATGTGTTGTTATTCTAAGCACAAGTCCCTCACATGCTGCGTTTTTGTTGGAGGGTAGTTTATGCCAATTATACATGGATGCAAGATTTGACAATAAAATTGGTGAATCAGAAACTATGTGAAGTAATTTTTCAAGTTCCCATTTCTAATTTTCCAGATCCTGCCTGAATTTTCATCCAAATTCTTTAGCAGCATTTGTTACGGTTTATTTGTCCACATAATTCTAATTTCCCTGTTTCTGTCCGTAAACATCATGTAGTCTGTAATGATATTAAAGTGTATGTGAATAGATCTTTGGCGCCCTTCTTCCTGAGAAAATGTATCAGGCTATGGAAGGGTACATAAGTGGCCAAAAGTAAGGTTAAGGTTTAAAGGATTCCTATATATAGTGCGTTAATTAGAAGTTTTTTTTAATTGTATGGGAATGCATAATATTATTAGGTTGATGAAATCAAGGAGTATGAAATGGATGGGTATTTTCATGCATTTCTTCAAATTTTATGGCAACACCAGATCTATCAGCTTTCCCATCTTCACCAGGTGCATTTATAAAATACTGGAGAGGATACTGAGCCAGATAAGTTTGCTCAACATGCTGTATGTACCTGAATGTGAGACGAAATTTTTGTCCAATTCAAGTAAATTGAGAAAAAGAATTCTCATCTAATATTTGGGTAGATATATTGTGGCAGACATTAAAATGAATCTTAAATAACTAGGATGGGAGGGTATGGACTGGATTAAGCTGGCACAGGACAGGAACAACTGCTGGGCTTTTTAGAACATGGTAATGAACCTTTCGCTTCCTTACACGTAATTTCTCAACTAGCTGAGGAACGTTAGCTTCTCAACAAGGACTCTGCTCCATGGAGTTAGAGTTCATTCATCAGAAGTAAGCTTCATGTTTATATACTTTTTAATTCATCTTTGGAATGTACATTTCTACAAACTGCATCACAGCTTTGGTCAGATGTGTGTTTATATTACAATAATGTTACTGAAAGACAGGGCGGGTATCGGAATTGTTATACATAAGCGTCTCTGAAAATTGTTTCGAGTACTGAGTATAATCACCAAGGACGCCACATGTCCTTGTTTGCTTGGGCTGTTGATGTAGTCATAACATTTGTTGATGTGGATGGTTTGTTTGAAAGATCTTCCACGACTACTGCTAGGTGACTCTTTGTTTCTGAGCATTTTAGCAAACCTTCAGTCTCAATTTTTGTGGCGGACTGTTGAAACATTTCATTTTGCATATTGAATGACAACCTCAGCATCTTGCTTGGTGATGGAAATAACTGTGATACATCACTGGGGCAATCTTTTGCAGTGAAACTTGCAGATACCTGCCTCTTGTGGCAAGAGGACGTTTGTGTGGACATGCTTTGTAAGTCTTCCTTCTTCAGAGAGAAGTCTAATGGAGGGTTCTTAGCCCCCACAATATGATGTCCAACAAAAGGTACTGCTCCTGGCACTGTTGTCACAATTGACAGACATTGATTCACTGGTGTAGGCAGTGTGATGGGAAGACCTTCACTGAAGGGAGCATTTGACGAGGATACTGTTGGAAATGCACTGGTGGTGGGGACAGCAGGCGACTCTGCTGATGGCATTGGTACTGTTTTGAATTCCAACTTAACCTCAGTGACAGTTCCAAAGATTCCAGTTGATGATGGTGATGAATCTGCAACCTGAATTGGAAGTTTGAGTTTCCCAGAACGATCCGTGGCAGGTGACGATGTTGAGGTCACCAGAGGCTGTTGCTGTGGTAATGCTGGTGGTTTCTGGGTTTCCATCATAGGATAATGAAAGACTTTGAAACCTGCTGATGGGCTTCGAAGAGGCATTTTAAACTGGTTTGTGTGTACAATTATGGGACACGACTGTGTCTGGGTTTCAAGATGATGACTGCTTACTTGAGGCTGAGGGTTGACCAGAGATTGTTGCAGTGGTGGTGGGGGTGTGTTTGGACTAGGGTAAGTATCCGTGGTATCACAGCTTGAGATGGAGGAGGTGGGACTAAGCAGGGGCGGACTTCCAGAACGTACCCTGGATGAACAGCCATCCTGTGGCAAATGGGCTGGACTCTTGGGTCGGTTCGGGACAGATATTGGGCTTTGGGACCTGGTAACAGCTGTGAATGCACTTGGATGGGATCTGTCAATGCTACCACTGGTAACTGTTGAGCTAGGGCCCACATTTGCTGTGTTGATCAACGTCGATGTAGTTGTGGATGTTGTTGAAGCTGTCGTGGACACTCCTTGTGTTACTGATGGAGGAAAGAATGGTAAAACATTCCCAGGGAGTTGTCCATTGGTAGGGAGAAGCAGAGCAAGTTCTCCTGTTGGAAGGCGACTTGGGATTAGCTGTAAACCACCTGTCATCTGCAGCCTGGTCCCTGTGTTGTGGTGGTGATTGTTATTCACGTCCCCAGTTGGGATTTGTGGCAGGATAGTTGGTAAGCCTGTTGTACTGGATGCCGTGTTTGGGCCCTGCTGTAGAGGCAGATGAAGTGTATTTGATACCCCCATAGCTGGGAACACACTGCCGATGTTACCGCTGATTACACTGCTGCCCCCAAAACTGAATGGGGACAACTGTTGCAGTCCTGAGACGCAGTTGGCAAGGTGTGCTACCAGACGCTGTTTCACTGCAGATTCAACGCCTTCTATGCGGCCAATGTATCGACTGACTTCAGTGGCACATTCGTTGAAACCAGTCTTGAATTTATGCAGCACTGTGGGATCTGTAGCCACAGCCACAGCTAACTGCTGGCGCTGTATGTTCTGCAGATGTTTCACTGTCATCTCAAGAATGTCTGCTTTCTCCAACTTGGAATGGCGTGCTGGCTGCAACAGTTCGTACAACACTGTGTTATTTGCATGTGAAATTGGCAAGGTTTTATTGCAGGAATACAGAGGTATCAAAGCACGACTGTGTTGTAATGTACATGCACTCTCTTGCTTTCACTGTTCTTCTGTCAGCAGACAGGAAAGGATCCTGAGCTGTGCATAAATCAACTGATTGATAAGAACTAGATGAAAAATAATGTACATGGAAACATGTTCTACATAAGGAATACAAAAAATAAACAGTTAAAATAATTATGTTGCAGGTCATAGTGTTTATACACCATGAATCACGCCATAATGTGTTTGTTGGTATGGTACTCGATATTCCTCATGTTAAGGCTCCTGCTCTCCTGTAATTAGGTTTAAAACAATAAGCATAGACTGCTGCTGCACAAAAATATGAAATGTTCACAGTATATATTCCAGCAACTAAATTATAATTACATACAATAATATACAAACATGTGGCAGTCCTCCTACATGTTTTGGCCATCTTCAGGGAAGTACTCGACAAAGGAAAATACCATTGTAATTTTTCTTCGTCGAGTACCTCCCTGAAGATGATCGAAAAAGGCCGAAACATATAGTAGTACTACGTGTTTCTATATTGTTACATCTAATTATAGTGCAGTTGTTTGATTATACACTGTGACATGTTTTACTGCACGGAACATGGATAGTTTTCAATATAAAATGTTATTTTTCATGTTTCATTAAATTTGGAAACGATGAACAGAATTTTTTTAAAAAATCGGTTCGCCTTCTATTCAATGGGTAGCGGCTTACTTTCCCGCGGCCGGGGGGGTGAAACTGACCATTCACTTCCATCTACTGCCGAGGTTAATGATTTGGGGCTCTACCTCCAGTCCCCCTATGTGCCAACATCGCGTGGTCAAAATTATTTTGGCTTTACTTTTTTACTCACTGGATAAGAGGCTGTGTGGGTGTCAGAGTGGAGTGCGTCTGCGCATGCCCGTTAAGCCATCCGTGATTCCTTAGTCGTCCGTGAGTAGAATGTACAGTTCCACAAGCAAACCACAGATTGCACTGTGGGAACTGCACTAAGTTGTCGAGTCTTTGTTAATATCATAATGGTAATACTTCATAATACAGCACGGTCACGCTACTCTAATTTACACAGCAACAGATGAGCTACAGACCGTCTGTCTGAAGGCTTTATTGTTCAAATGATATCCTGCCCCATAATTATATTAAAATCGACTTCAGTAGCCAACAGACTCCCAGCTCACCTTTTCCTCTCCCCCGCCCGGTGTGATGCTGGCGACGAGGCGACTAGCGGTATTCCACTAGAGAAAGACCGTGGGAACGCACCATCACCCTTCTGTTCGCATGGGAACCCAACAGCATATGGCGGCACGAAACAAAACACTCTCATCCGTCACTGAACCGATTCAGGCCTCTTTTTTTATTTACATTGCTTTAAAATGTCACCCTTCGCCGAGAACAAGTCAGACCGCCAAGGATCCTTGCTATTCCACGAATCTGAAACTACGAAACGGCAAACATTTATACATATGGGAGCTTTTATGAGTAACGGTCCCCAAACTGTGGTTCGCGAACCCTTTCACCCTATAGACGTACCCGAAAACTTTTCAGAGAGCTGTGTGGGTACAATTTTGTAATAAGACTTTTTTGTGTACCCTGTTACATAAAAAAAACCGGCCGAAACATGAAGCTGACTTACCTGCACGTAACGTTAATGCGTGGAGGAATACTTTACCCCCCACACGACTGTGTGAGACAGTGCTTAATTAGGTACAGGAATAAATTTGCCTTTATGAATGATGCAGTAATACCTGCAAGGTGAAACCCGGATTCAGACCTATATGCACAAAATAAAAATGGACGCTGAAAGCGTTTTGTGGTTGTCATTCGTCAGAAGCATAGGTTTCCGAATTCGGAAGTGGTCGTGATTTTGGCGTTATTTGTTTTAAGTGGTAGTGTGTCGTTGGCAGCATTTGGAATTTATGAGCGTGTTTTGACCGGAATTTTTTGAACTGTGTGTTGCTGACAGGCTGTAGTATTGAAACCGTTTTGGTGGAAAAAAATTTAAAGTTGGACCCAGAATCATGTAATTCGGAGTTGCGAGTTCATTTGTTAAACTTTATAGCCTGGTTAACTCAGTCAGTATAGTGATTCGGCTACGGGCTTGACGGTCCGGGGTTCGAGTCTCGGTAGGGGCAAGGGATTTTTCTCTGCACCAGAACGTCTCCACCGGTTTTGGGGCCCATCCAGCCTTCTGTTCAGTGGGTACCGGGGTTATTTCCCGGGGGTAAAGCGGCCGGGGCGTAATGTTGACCACTCACCTCCATCTAACACCGAGGTTAAGAATGGGTGGAGCTACATCTCTGTTCCCCCTACCTGCCTTCATAGCCTGGACAGGGACAATTTTTATTGGCTCAAGTTTAACGCGTTGTTTGCCATAATTTGTAATTAAGATCGTATCTTGTACAGTACACAGATGATGATCATACCTGAATTAGGATATGAAATTGTTCTCTGCATTTTATTTATAAGTGGACGTTTTTAATCTGGGGGGCATGGTGGGAACAGAATTTTGAATGTGGCGTGTTCGGTGGACAAAATCTGATATATGGTGGTAATGTAGCAAGAATTTGGAAGCTGTAGTTATATGGGCATATTTTCGAAAAAGAAACGTAAGAAAGATAGGAGACAGTGGAGAGGGTGTCATGTAGTCGGAATAAGCAGCGATACTTAGCTGCCCGTCGGCCACTTTGGGCAGCCTTCTTGATGGACGTTGTAATTCAACTTTTTTAAATCTTATGCCACCTTCGGGATAATATCAAACAGAACTATTGTCTAGAAGTTGTCAGTGCCCTCTGGTCATTTGTTACAGAAGATGGACCGTCGGTTTTAACAGGAGACGCTAATGAAATCAGTAAACCCCTTCATTAGGCTTCTGTGCTCATATTGCTCACTATATCTGTGTGTGGTAACTACGATACCGGCCGAACTACCGAGACATCTCGATTCGGTTCTATGCACGAGCAAAGATTTTTGTTCGCCGCGTCTAGACCAGCTCTGGGGTTCACCCATCCTCTTATCCAATGTGTGCCGGGAGCTCGTTCCCTAAGGTAAAGCGGCCGGGACGTGAAGCTGACCACTCACCTACATCTAGTGCCGAGGTTAATGCGTGGAGCTATACCACAAATTTCCCATACGTTATATTGTAACGCTTAATTATGTGTAAGTCAGGGGTCTACAAATTTACCAAAAATCTGGGAACCACCTCCAAATTCTACACGCCCAAATCTGAATTTACCTGTGAACCTCGCTGTTATCTGGCGCTTTCTACTGGATGCATGTGACCGATATAAATTTTTTTAGTAAGGAAAGAACCGCAATAATTACGCTGAAAATATTGGGCGCCATCGTACAAAGCGTAGTCGCCCGGGCGACAAGGTGCCCGAGGTGTCTGCGCGCATGGTCAAAAGTGCGTTTTGGGTACCTCTGCAAGGTATTTTCAGTAGACCAAGTACATCGAACACAGTAGGTGCAACAGGTCGATTACGGTTGTGGCACTAAAGTCATATATTGGATTGTCTGAAACGTCCGTCTTAATACATCATCATGTAATGGTGATGTAAACGGTACGTCACCATTACGAAGTTAATAATTATATTTTCAAGATAGTTAACGGTGTTCACACGCCGGTGGAAAATTTCAAATACACTGGGGTTTGTACGGATGTTCTCCAGCTGTTTCCTACTTTGCCATGTGGCACCGGCAAAACAGCTGGCATGGGCCGGCCACATTACTGCCACAGTCACGTGTGAAATAAAACTCACAAACAAAAGAGCTATATTCATGATAAATTTACAAAAATAACACCTCGTTATTTGGAAGTGGTTACCTACAATAGATACGTTTGATGTTTCTTCCTCGAAAGGCAGTACTGCCGAATTATGTACACAAAAATTTTTTTTAATATCATAAATATTGTTATTAATTACGAAACACGGAAACGACGGTAATCAGGATGGTGATGTAAGAGCTGTCAGTGAACCACGTGACTTTTCTTCTATATGGTTACCTACTGAAGGTACTGCATCATGTATCTTCAGAGCTGTTTTAGACGAATTCTGCTTGCTGGCCCTTCACGACATACTCATCTATACTATCACTGGAATAAACTGTGCCGTAGTTATGTCACTTACGTCCTTCTTCATCGCGTCCAGGATGAGAGCCTTCAGCTCGTTCAGACAGTGGTTGATCCGCGCTCTCCTCCGCTTCTCCATGATGGGCTTGTTGCTCTGCACAAGAACAAGTACTGATTAGCCATTGACATCTAACAACGGATGTAGGCATACTCGTCGAGCAGTTCTTCGCTATTTAAATTCTTCATCAAATTAGTCTTATAACCGTCACAGACCTTATGTAATACTGTCTGTCACCCCGAAGGAAGGCCGTAAGTTTGTATTGGTTACAAACTAAAGCACGACAAATGTGGGTATCTGACACACAATGGGGATATAATAAATGCTTACAAAATTTTATTCCGGGAAACAGAATGGACGGCATTATTTGTGATTGTAGGTGGGAAGATAATATTAAAATGGATTTCAAGGCTTAGATGTGCGCTTGATTACTGTTCAGTGTAGGGTCCAGTGGCAGATCTTACGAACACGGTAATGAACCTTAAGGTCCATAAGGACGTGGAGCGACAGGTTAATACAGCGGTAAAAAGCAAGCAATCCCATTACAGGCCTGGACAGGCCTTTAGGGTTCCAGGAGGTTGAGGCTCCCAGATTTCTAGACAATCGGCACATGAAGGTTGTAAGGTTGTCAGCCCTACGCACCGGCCGCCTTTACCTCCTAGGAAATACTCCTGCTACTCATTTCTGTTCGAGGCTGAGTCGACCCCAGGGCCATAGTGCGACCGGAAGGATTACGTCAATGAAAAATTCCAATGACACCATCGGGAATCGAACCCTTAATACAGCGTACTCGTTTATAACCTTGACAGAAGTGGTCGATGCTTCCAGAAGTCCCTCCAGACTCCCCCCCCCCCCCCCCCAAATGGCTCCCTATGCCTCCTCATTGTTAAGGTTTCGAGATCACACTCGGTTAGATACACCACACTCTGTAGGACTCCTCTAGACGAGAGAAAATACAGAGTCCGCTTCCTTCAGGATCGCTCCTGATTCACTTTGCGCCATCACAACAGCTGATGCAGGATTGTAATACAGTGCAATAACAGACCATCATCACAATGTAACCAAAAATTATCCGCCAACAATATATATTTTTAGATATCAGAAGGCGGCCAGATAATGGCTACATTTAGACGTCTGTGGTATAATTTTTGATTGAGATTTTGTTTCTTATCACATAAGAATTTAATGTCATCTTCTATTCTCAAAGTGTGAACTTTCTTTTGAGTGTATTTAGATGCTGGGGAAGTGTTAGAAATTTTAATTTTGGCGTAATTTGGAATTAGGTTGCTCCGAAGACATTGCTGATTGAAGTAAATGTGAGCATTGCAGTTTTTTTTTTTCTTTTTTTTTTTTTTTAGATTCTTAAAATGGTGGGTGTAAGTCTGACTAGCATTCATAATTTTAAGGCGATTCATCCCCTTTGTGTTCTAACAGACTATACATCAACACAACGTATATTCTTAGATATATCTTTTGACATCTAAGAATATATCGCTCATGAAACGGCAGTTTGTCATAACCCACAAAATTCGTCAAACTGAGATTCCCGCGTTACCAGACAGTCAGGTTACAAACACGCCTTCTGTCAAAATGTTGTGTCAACAAACAAAATTCCTTGTCCTTGTATTTCCGTATAAACACAACACGCTTAAGTGTTGGTTTGTTGAGGATCGGTCAAGTTTTTTGTGTCTCCTGTAAAATTGTGTATCGGTAGGTTACGACAAATTGCTGTTTCGTGAGCGATATGTTGTGTTGACGGATCTTATGTTCGTTTTACTGTGATAACAGAACACAAGGGGGATGATTGGCCTTACGAAATAACGCTAATATTGTGGACTTCGGGGGTTCCTCTCACGAAGCAAATTCTGACATTGTACCTTAAAATATGTCACGACCGCTTTCTTTCGCTCCTTTCAAATTCGCAGTCGTCCGTTCGAGACTATGAAATGTATCAATCTGCAGTCGCGGTATCTTCATTTGTAATTAACCTTTACAACCTTAAATTCATTTAAATAATGCTTATAGAAAATAAATTCCTGTCTCACAAATAACACTGCGTCTGCATTACGAAAGTCAAATGCGTAATGTTGCTGCTTCGCCGATGCTAGTGGCCGTGCGGTCTAAGGCGAGGGTCTGCGGCCGCTCGCTTGCTGGGATTGCGGGTTCGAATCCCGCCGGGGGCATGGATGTCTGTCTCTTGTGAGTGTTGTGTGTTGTCAGGTAGAGATCTCTGCGTCGGGCTGGTCACTCGTCCAGAAGAGTCCTACCGAGTGTGGTGTGTCTGAGTGTGATCGTGAAGCCTCGACAATGAGGAGGCCCTGGCCCACTAGTGGCTGTTGCGCCATGGAAAAAAAAATTGCGAGACTCATATTAAACACGTAAATACACTGTAGGCAAAATGCAGAGCTGTTTAGTGTTAAATAAGGTGGCACACACAGTAAGCACTGTGCTTAAAATTTTTAAATGAAATAAGCAATGCGTGCGTCCAGCTTGTATGAAGAACTGAATAATCAAAAGTAACCCTTTAAAGCCTAATGGTTACAGTATGTACCACCAGGTTTGACATTCAAAAATTCTACGTTATGCCCACAGAATGCATTGATGTGTTTTATGTGGGTGTCACAACAGAGATTGTATCCCTAAACAGGTTTCTATGATCAAGACTGTGTTTACTGCGCGGTACGAACTGAATCTTTAAATATAATTCAGGTTAATATTAGTCCTTAAGGGACAGATACTGATTTATTTTTTTTTTGTACTATTAACAACACAACGGGATTACATTCTTTAAAACTTAAAGGGTTCATTACACTTGGCTAGTCTATTAACACAGGCTAAATACTTTTTTTTTTTTTTCCTAGGGCTCGCCAGCCCTGTATGGGCCTGCGCCTCCTCGTTTCGTCGAGGTTTCATGGTCACACACATTTGAGACACACCACACTCGGTAGGACTCCTCTGGACGAGGGACCAGCCCGTCGCAGAGACCTATACCTGACATCACACAACACTCACAACAGACAGACATCCATGCCCCCGGTGGGATTCGAACCCACGATCCCAGTAAGCAAGCGGCCGAAGACCCACGCCTTAGACCGCACGGCCAGTGGGATCGGCCAGGCTAAATACTACCTGTATATAAATGCCCGAGCTTAAGTTGCTTATTCTTACAATATATGTAATTAATTTTGGTCCCATGTAAATGCAATTCGTGGCACAAAAAGGCAGTTCGAAGGTTCAGGGTGTAACGTTTAGTCCATCTTCCGCCCCAGCTGCTAACCGCTCCAGTTGGAAAATGAAAACCTGCTTTACAACCGACAAAGGGATGATGAAGAACAGAGGGTAGCTGCTGCCCCTCCCCTAACTCGTATCACAGTCTGTAATGTGTGCTAATCATTATGCTTGTACCTCGAGCAAAGCTTTTGACAACCAACATGTAGGCTAACTAACGAAATAGTTGGGCTTGAATTGTAGCATGCAGTTGTGTTATGATTATAACTAACAACTACTACACAATCCCTCAAAATTTCAAGGGGAAAATGTGACAAGTCCCATCTGAAACTTACTTACAATGTATAACCCTTTCGCTGACCCAGTCTTATACATTGCAGTCCTTGACTGACGCTGTGAAACCTCAGATTCACTGAATGTTGTTCCATGAACTTGTCAGTTCCTTGAAAGACTACTTCAGAGAAGATATTACCACGATTAAGCCACGAGTCTCCTTGCAGATCCCTTCCAGTTTATCACTCACCAGTCATCCCAACGTTCGCCGCTATATAATCCTTGATACTGACAGCGTCGTGGATAAAAAATAAATAAACATATTGAGGCCGCAGAAACAGTTGATCATCCCAAGCGAAAAAGAGAAGGAAGTAGTGACTGCGTTTAATAGGGGGAATAACGGCTACCACGGCAGAAGTGTTACGCCCTCCGTACATTTCCTACCTTGCCTCCCATCTACTCCTAGGTCTTCTCCGATTAAAGTCCTGATTGTACTTTACCCACCCCCATTTCCACGGACTAACAAACGTACTGTATACCTCATGCAGCAGCCAAATCACTGTCACGTTCGTGATTTCAGGCTTCCGTCGCGATGTTAATGAGATGTGCGCTCTTCTGGGATATTACGCAACGTCGAATGGTAATCTTTTACCGACGTTTCGGGACAACGTATCGGTCCCCTCTTCGAGGGTCAAGCAGTCACATTGTTTTAATTTTTTGCCATGTCCACATTACCACATGACCAGTGCAGGTGAATCTATTGCAACTTCACCCTGCAGCAAATCGGTCAGCTGGTGTGATTTCAGGCTTCCGCAGCAGTGTAAATGAGGTATTCGTTCTTCTGGGATGTTACGCAGCGTTGATTAGTAGTTAGTTACCGACGTTTCGGGACAGCCTATAGGTCTCATCTTCGAGGGTCAGTCTTCTTCTTGGACTGCTTGACCCTTGAAGCTTGGACCGATAGGCTGTCCCGAAACGTCAGTACCTATCAACGATGCGTAACGTTCCGGAAGAGCTAAGACCTCAGTCAGCGGGTGGTTCTGTCGGTTGCCCATCCGTCCCGCCATCTGATTCAATACGTTCACTTGGTCCGTGTGTATAAAATAACTACCAATGACCGGTTAGTTGGTGGGCATAATTACGAATATCGTGAAAATGGCGGTCTTCTGGCATCTGCTGTCGTGTAGCTTGGTACAGGTACCGACGTTTCTTACGAGTCTTCTGCTGCTGTCTTCTGGGTCTCTCTTCTCCCCTCAATAATGAGACACGGCGTCGCATCCCAAGAGACCATTAGTGTCATATTGACCGTTATGAGAACCCCAATTGTCATACGAGTGTATTATGTTTGTGCTGAAGAAATTTGGCTTATTACTGCTGTAATTACACGGATTTCAAAAGGAGCCGTTAGTGTTCATGCAATTCTTGTATTTGACACGAAGTTAACCAGTGGACACAGACGTTTGACAGGAAGTGCTTGCGAATCCCAACCGATGCGTGACAATCTTGAAGGAAATTGTTCTTGTACGAAAGGTATAACGTTTATTGAACGTGAATTCAACAACGCTGTTAAACTGCACTGGTTATACGTATAGCGTTGACGTCAGAAAGTGATTAAAATGATCAGGCAAGGGTTTAAGACAGGGGAGTCCGAACATTTCTGTCACAGGGCCAAAACCAACGTTCCCTCTAATTTGTTTACAGCTGCGCAGACCTGCTACTGCTCTGAGCAGATAATTTTCACACGACCTGACGACTGCGCGACACTTTAAAAGTTTTTTTGTAACATGCATAATAAGAATATTTACAATGAAAACTGAAAAATTCCAGCTGCGCGAAAACCATTCAGTGTGCGCGGGAGCATTTCAGTTACTGCGCGGCCGCGCAGCTTAGAGGGAACATTAGCCGAAATCGTTATTGTGGGCTGGTTCGCGAGCCGCACGTATAAAAATTACGATAAGTCGTAAACCTAACCGCCTAAATTGATACGTTGTACGTAGGGTCTAGTTTCACTATAAAAATGTAATGTTATAAAATCAATTGACTGCTTTCATAAGATAAAATTGTGTTTAATAAGATAAAATTGTGTTTAATAAGATAAAATTGTGTTTAATAAGATAAAATATCGTGCATATTACACTATTTGTGACAGGGCTACCAACGTGACAACCTGGCGTTAGTCGGTAGGTAGCCCCAAGGAAAGAAGGATGAACCGAACCCAATAATAATAATAATAATAATAACAGTACCTTAATTAAAATACCTTTATCCTAAACACAGAAACTTTATTTTACGTGTAAACCCAAATGTCAATGCGAGACTTGGCACTGCTCTTCACGATTAAGATATATATACTGGGTGTTCCACCTAAAACCGGCCCTCTTGCACGTCGAAATCAAGAAAGGATTTTTTATTACACGTGCACAAAAATGTCTTGATTCACAAGGATCTCATTTCCAACATCTTCTGTAAGAGTGTGCAAAAACTAAGCGAAACAAAATCCTTTCTTGATTTCGACGTGGAAGCAGGCCGGTTTTAAGTGGAACACCCTGTGTGCGTGCGTGTGTATCCAATCTATAAATATGGCCGCAGGCCGCATAACACAACGTGGCGGGCCGCGGGTTGGACACGCCTGGTTTATGAGTTTGTGGCCGACGGTCCAAATGAATAAACCGCCTTACTGAAAGTAATTCGATCATACGGGACAATTCCGATGTTCCTGACTGCTGTGTGAGAACATGCCAGCTGAACCTGAGTTTATTTACTCGTGGTTTAACTGCGCTCTCAGTAGTCGATGGATTTCGATGACTACGGAGTTAATTATACAAGTAAAAGTTCTCCCTGTGCGTAATGAAGCACAATGTGAAGAGTTAAGAGAGATGGAGGTATTACTCCATGCATTCTTAACTTCAACACTAAATGAAAGTAAGCTGTCATTTTCGAACCTCCTCCGTTTTAGTGTCAAGGAAAGAACCGCCGGAACGCACTGGGTAGGAGGCTGGTTGGGCCCTAGAACAGGTCTGCAGGAGGCTGGGTGGTTGACCCTAGAACAGGTCTGCAGGAGGCTGGGTGGCTGAGGCCACTGGTAGAACAGGAGTCTGCCAGAGCGATGGCTGGGTGGGCCCTAGAACATGTCTGCAGGAGGCTGGGTGGGCCCTAGAAATCCTAGGTCTGCAGAGGCTGGGGTGGGCCCTATTAGAAACCATTGGTAACTCTCGCCTAGATAGGTTGGATGTGGCCCTAGAAAGTCAGGAGACGGGTCTGCATGAGGCTGGGTGGGCCCTAGAACATGTCTGCAGGAGGCTGGGTGGGCCCTAGAACGGGTCTGCAGGAGGCTGGGTGGGCCCTAGAACGGGTCTGCAGGAGGCTGGGTGGGCCCTAGAACAGGTCTGCAGGCTGAGAAGGAACTGCCTCTTGAAGATTCGTCTTTTGGATTGTTACGCCCTGTGGTCCGGCAACGTTGCCGACGCTCTGAAAACTCGTAGTGCCGTCATTTTCAGTGTCGGTAACTATTTACCATTGACACGGCGTCACATCCCGATGAGAGTACCTCAAATCTCGCAGAAAAATGTGTTGCCTCTGCTAGAGCAACGGAATCCGATCCTTTGGTTATCCAGGTCCGATTTAGAGGACTTTTACTGCTGCAAAAGCTGTTAACGATGTAATCACTACGAATGTCCGAAATGAGAACTTTTAGATGTGTCGATAGAAATGGCAGGCAGAAACCGCACGCTTCAGATTACAGCACTCAGTTCAGAGTTTTGTCCCTTTCTGTATCCAAAACAGAAAACGTACCGCTTCGGATACCGGATCTGTTCTTGTCGACATGTAAGGGGTGGGCGACACGTAATGTTTTGAGTCCGACATGAATCACTGGAGCCACGACTGGTGAAGAATAGCTCTTTCTGTCCGACTATAACTTTATGTAATACAATGACAAGGCTTATAAGTTAGATAACTTTTGTGTTTGGATACGGGCTGAACGGTTCGGGGTTCGAATCACAATAGAGGCAAGTGATTATTTTCTTCTCCCAATGGTCGAGACCGGCTTTGGGACCCTCCCAGCCGCCTGTAGAACCATCATCGGCGTTCCTTTCCTGGGGGCGTGATGTTGACCACTCACGGGCACGAAGATTACGAATGAGCGGAGCTATATCCCTACTCCCCTTGTATGCCTTGATTTTTTTTTACATTTTTGTATTTAGAGTAGCTGCTCCAAAGTAAAATTAAATTATTGACACGTTTAAATGGAGTTTAGACAGTTAAGATTATGATTTTCTACGATGTGACGCCATGTAGGTTGGTAAATAAGTACATAACATTAAAAGGAATCTGCTTCCCCCATGTTAAGTGTAGAAGAGTGTGTCACGTTTGTCTATCTTTGACCTGTAAATACAATCAGGAATCAGAAACATACATAGCATTGAGAATTCTTCAAAAATATATACGTGAAACAACTGGGCAAGCTTTCACGGTGTCCTGCAGTTCCACAGAACTGTGTGGCAACTGTCTCGACACATTCTGCGTACAAAATGTTATCACTAAACCTGGAACCGAAACTGAACTTAAGAATCCCCCGCACATGCGAGGATAACATTAATATGGCCCTGTACATGGATCGGATTGATCTGGCTCAGGATAGAGTGAATCTTGTAATTTTACAAAAGGAATTTCTTTCAAAATGTGGTCTTCAGATTTGTAATGTTCTGTAGTGGGATGTCAATGCTTTGGGTATTGCTTTCCATTCTCAAGTTCCCTTCGACCCTAAAGATGGAGGCAGCATGTTCCTCCAAACCCTGCTATCTATATACAAGACTGCACGGTGTCACAATCCAAAAGACACTTCGAATTGACCACCATGAAAAATTGATCATGTGCGTAAGGAAATTACTGAGCAGCTTAGCAACTGCTGGCGTCTTAACAACTCTGACCATGCAGTTAGTGCGAATGAAGAGCAGTATAACCTTACCCTGCGCTGTTCCGCCTTAGACATTCCGTGATGCGGAGGTTTGTGGTCGTACTCATCCTCGCTGATTGGCATGATGAAAACAAGAATTACAGCACACTAAGATGAACGCCAGTCACATGTCACTGAACAAACAGCTTGCAATCTGTGACGTCATACCGTCACTGCCGACACAAATATCTTGACGATGTAATAACATAAGCTAACAAAGTAAGAAAGTTTCAAAAACAGGGTAAATAGATCGATCTTCCGTGTTGGCCTTTAATAATTTAATGCGATACAGTCGTTGTGTTAAAATATTTACACCAGCGAGTCTCACTTGTTCGTTTTAATTAATGTGAACACTGTCATTAACACGTTCATTAAATTCGTTCCCTAATAGTTTAATTTTACGGCGCAGTGTACATTTTCAGTCAACGCAATACACACATTTGAGTCCATCTTGTGTGGAAGTTATTCGAGAAGAGATTCATCTGGATGTCTTTTCATTCACGAATTAAATTTCACATTCAGATGAAAAGAAATTAATTTTTTCTCACTGTAGTTTTATATAATGACACAAAACACACTTTTAATCCAGTAACCACATAAATGTCGGTACGGTACACCTTGCACAGAAGTCAATCAGAATCCGGTAGCTTGTTATATTATTCCTTCTTGTAAACGTTTTAAATTGAACATTTAACGTAGTAACTTTTTCCTCGCTGTAATTACACTCAAGACACATTACACGTGGGTAATCCAGTGAACACTGACAGTTCAGCCTCTCTCGTACGAAGGTCTTCAGGAACTGATACAAGCAGTCACAACAATCAAGGAATATCGCTGTTCTTCCCCACCAACAGTTCCGTAACAAGTTAGCAGCTGGAAGTAGCGATGGTGGGGCGATTTGTGCATTACTACACACTCGGAGCGCACAATACGCGTGTGCATGCGTGTGCAGAGCAGTGGAGTGGGAGAGCGGTCTGTGGGAACCGCGGCTATGCGTATTGTAGACAGGCATGTCTATCGGAATGACGGCAGGGGCGGGGAGGAGGGGCGCATTGTTTTGATGCAGGTGAAGGGGAAGGTGACTAGGAGGGGGTGAAAGGAGGGATGGACTACGACAGAAAGGGAAAAAGGGGGAGGGGGGAGAGACTTGGAATCACCTGGGAAAATTTTTGAATCGTGGGAAAAAATATTTTTAAGAGTTCCGTAAAGCTTCTGAGTCGCGGCACATGTTAGTCGTGTGTATAACGTTGTTGGGGGGGGGGGGTTGCGGTGGGCATTTAAATGCACCCCCCCCCCCCCGACTCTGAAGGAACTTACTTTAAGAACAAGCTGTATTTTATGTACGTTGTGATCGTAGTGTGGAACCGTTTTAAATTATTTTATTAATTAAAAAAAGTATTATATTATTAAAATGTGTTATTTAACGATGCTGTCAATTGCTAAGATTATATAACGTCAGTGATGGATGAAGTGGGTGGAGGACTGGTGGACTGTACTGACAGGGGACTACCGAAGTACATACTAAAGAGAAACCTGTCCCAGTGCCACTTCGTCCACCACAAATCACACATGGACTGGGCTGGAATCGAACTGTTATTATTATTATTGGTATTATCATGTCATCATGTATGTTCACAGCAGTATACTTATACGAATTTATTTAATTTTCAGGTTTCGAAAAGACACGGGCTAAAAGGGTGTTCGTGAACGTGACACCGTGCAGCCTGGTAAGTACCAACATAATGTTATTATTTTAGTGTATTGACGTATTGGCCTAATACTCAAAAGGTCTCTGGTTTGATTCCAACCATCGTTACAAATATCAAAATTAAAACTCTATATAAAAATCTCTCATTAAAAGCTATCATCCCAGTCATATGAAGAAGAAAATAAAACCAACTCTCGAAGTGACGTGTATAGCAGATATCCCCATCAGTCGTGTCATAAGTCACGGTCACGTCTTTAAACATTTAAACATTTATGTTGCATCCTTTTGAGACGCATACAGACGTCGATGCCGATGCCCTACTAAGGGCACTTCCCATTCGAGCACTGAGACTTGAAGTTTTGTGAGATTTGAGGTGACTGTGACGAGTCGTCGAATGAAGTATGTCCGGAAAACACGAGAGGATGAAGTATTTTGGATATGTACAGGGAACTAGGGCACGAAGATGTGAGTAGGGTTTAACTGGCCCCGGTAGGGCATTTTCGAGTTCTGTCTTCACCTTTTCTTCCTCGTGAACGGTAACTGAAAATGAATTTGATCGTGAGACTGTGATGCAGACAGGAGATGTGAGAACGTCCTTCTGTAGTCGGCGCAGATTTGCGTGCAGATGATAAACACTACAGGGATGGGGGGAAAGTTAGTTATTTTGAGCCTACATAGAAAAATACAAAACTACAAAAGTAATTGGTTGCAGAATCTGCAAGGAACGGAAGGCTGTCGAATACGTAAGCAGGCTTGGCAATATGTAAGCAGGCTTGGCAATATGTAAGCAGGCTTGGCAATATGTAAGCAGGCTTGGCAATACGTAAGCAGGCTTGGCAATATGTAAGCAGGCTTGGCAATACCATTCACGAGGGAGTGGAAGTATTGGAAGATCGATGAAGAGATGGTCAGACCAGACTTAGAAACCGGAACAGACCGATAGGGTCAAAATTTTATAGTGGATGATGATTTTGATCAGGATTGCACACATTGCGGGCGCCAGGTCACCGTGGCGACTAAATTTTGTACGGTGGCTTCTAATATTTGTGGGTCATAAGTATGAAACTTGCTTCATGTCACTTCTGGCTCCTAAAATTTTGATGTGGCTCCTAGATTTTTGGAAAATATGTGCATCCCTGTTTTTTTTTATCGTCCTTCTTCCGGCATTCTGTATACTTTTGTCCATTTGTGCCTTGTATTTATTTTGTCTTGTACTGCAAAATGTAAGCAGTGCTGGGTGGAGGCTGAGGAAAGAAATGACATTAGAAGCGAACGGAAAGTTAAAAGTTTAAATGAAATTGTTGAAGAACAGAGAGACAAACTGAAACACGTGGAGGACGACAGAATTACGAAAAGAATAACCGAACACAGATCGCGCCTTGTTACGGCCAAGGAAGGGGTAGATACCTAAGCCTAGTAAAGAAGAAGAAGGAAAGAAGGAATATATTCTCCAGTACCATTCTTCATTTTATCGAAAGGACTATATTCTCCAGCACCATTCTTCATCCTATCCAAAGCAATATATTCTCCAGTATACCATTCTCCATTTTATCCAAAGGACTATATTCTCCAGCACCATTCTTCATCCTATCCAAAGCAATATATTCTACAGTATACCATTCTTCATTTTATCCAAAGGACTATATTCTCCAGCACCATTCTTCATCCTATCCAAAGCAATATATTCTGCAGTATACCATTCTTCATTTTATCCAAAGGACTATATTCTCCAGCGCCATTCTTCATCCTATCCAAAGCAATATATTCTGCAGTATACCATTCTTCATTTTATCCAAAGGACTATATTCTCCAGCACCATTCTTCATCCTATCCAAAGCAATATATTCTGCAGTATACCATTCTTCATTTTATCCAAAGGACTATATTCTCCAGCACCATTCTTCATCCTATCCAAAACAATATATTCTCCAGTATACCATTCTTCATTTTATCCAAAGGACTATATTCTCCAGCACCATTCTTCATCCTATCCAAAGCAATATATTCTCCAGTACACCATTCTTCATTTTATCCAAAGGACTATATTCTCCAGCACCATTCTTCATCCTATCCAAAGCAATATATTCTCCAGTACCATTCCTTACCCTATCCAGAGCATTACATCCGTTCATCCCCTGACCATTTCTGACCAACTCCTATTATCCTCGTTCCTAGTGTGTTGTTTTTTATTTTTTAGACCAGCGCTGAATGGACTCGTGTTACATATTCTTTTAACATTTGAATTTTGACGCCTGTACGTTGTAGAATCTGATTTGCATTTCTTTTGTTACTTGACTTTTGAAATACTTCAACATTTCTCCGTACTGCAACTTACTGGAATGACCGCATGTAATCCGCTATCTCGTGACACGAAGCAAAGACCGGTACTGTCAAGAAGCTGATGAAATGTAACTTACAGTTGCTAGCCACTAACATGAAGAATTTTATTGCTGATTTAATTACAAGCTTGTTCAGTTAGTCAGCTCTGTTCTTGTAGTTGACCTGTCGTAACCTTAACAGTCTGCTCCCATATACAGTGCGAAGAAAGCAATTATGTCGCAGTTGGTCAAACGTATGTCGTAATGATCAACAGAAGTCACTAAAGGAGCTCTGACCCAGTTCTTGTGATGTGTGTGCTTGTTGCGTAACAGTTGTAGAGGGGCGAGTGTACTTGGACTTGAATCAAATTTTGAATGAACTAAAAAAACACATAAAATCTCCATTGTACAGACTTTTTCAAATCTTAAAAGTGGTGACAGTTTTTCTTAGTTGAACCTAACTCGAAGATAATGCCCCATCTAAACATCCAAGTTTTCCAAGTGGCGGGGATGCACAAATTTTGCAGAAAACATGGTGCCACCTCAAAATGCTAGTCGCCAGATGGCTGACATGCAGCAAGTTCCATACTGAGGGCCCACAAATATTAGGCGCCACCGTACGAAATTGAGTCGTCCGGGATTTGTGCACGCTGCCTTACAGTCATCCTACTAATGTTTTCATGTAGGTCTGTTTATCTTTCTAGCGCGCGCTTCATGCCCCATACATGCGATCACCCTAATGAATTAGGCGGAAACTTCAAATTATGTTTCCATATCATGTGACTGCTTTTCTCCTTAAGATTACCGTCTTACGGGATGTGACGCCGTGTAGTCTGGTATAAAATTAAATTTAAATAAATATATCAACTCAAAATACATTTGTGGGTTAGAAGACAAATTAAAGTATATTGTCCCTGTGTTTATTCAAGAACCACGACGTGACCATGTGTGTGTGTGGAGGGGAGTGGAGGTGTACCTCCACTCATTAACCGCGACGCTGTATAAATGTGTGTCGTTAGCTTCAGTCCCAGTGGCTTTACCTCTAGGGGAAGAGCCCCGGGGTACGCATCGGATATGAAGATGGCTGGGCCCCAGAGCTTGTCTGGATTCTGGAGAAGGGAAAAATTTCTTGCTCCTTCCGGGGACCGAATTCCAATTCGTGGGTTGTCCAGCCCGAGACTTGAGTGTAAGGGAGGACCGGTTAAATTGATAGCGTTGACATAACATTGTGGAGGGAGATCCGAGTGGTATAGTGGGTGTGTAGGGGAAGGGGGTAGGCAGACCGCCCGCCGCATTGTGTGTGAGAACACTGTGGGCCCTGGGTTCCCACAGTGGACGGACTGGCGGTGGGGGAACCAGTGAAGGCATGTTCGCTGCCATTCCTATACTGCAGCAGGGAGCTGCCGACACCGGTCAGTGGCGGATCGCCGACAGTAGCAGACTAGACAAAGCCATGATCGGCCCGCATCGTGGAAGGAGAAACTACATTATGCACTCATCTTCATTAGTTAGCCCAGTCGCTGAAATGACCAGGGTACTTTCTGGAGGGTACAGGTTCAGAGTTTCTGATTTCCACGAAGTTTTTCTGTAAAGCGTGCAGATTGCTCTGGGACCCAACCGGCTTCCGAGGCACTGAATAGGGGCGACAATTTGAGTCAGGGATAAAGCACTCGGGGCGTGAAGTTATAGCTGTTGGCTTCGTGATTTTTGTCTGTATTCGTCGATTTTCATCTTTCACTGATCATTCTCTTAACTTTCGCTGCTTCAGGTAAATTTGTTTAACTTCAGAATGGATAATCTAGCTTCTTGTGTGGCAGTCACTCATTCCTTTGTTAAATGTACCTCCTATTTTCACTTCCTGATTACCGGCTTTGATCATATACTTCCTGTTACCTCTGTGTCTCCAGGGTTTATTTAATAAGCCACACTCTGCCGTTCTCGTCTTTAGGTATCGGGCGTATTGGTATGGCAACCTCTTCAGTTGTAACAGCGCCTTTATATAACCCAAAGAGTAGGCCTGGCTATTTTAACCTCCAAGATTTTTCCAAGATATTCCTCATGTCGGTCTGTGGGTTGTACATCAGTAAAAATGTTCAGAATATGAATTTTGTTGGCTTATACACGTACTTAAATTATTCGTAACTTAGTTGCAATTTCTCTAGAGGAAGTAGGCCAATGTTTTATAAAAATTAGGACCTCTCTGGGAAGTGACGTAGTTACATCGTAGTTAAACTATAAATGAATAAAATACTGTAAGCTTAGGGAGTGACAGAGCAGATCCAGTTGCGTGTAAATACAGTAACTGCTGTTCAGAACAAAATTCCTGTAGGGGGGAGAAGGAACAAAGGGTCGACTTGGACAGCATGCACTTAAAAACCGTTGAACTAAAGTGTGAGGGGTCCTGTTCCCCACAGTATCATATGTTTTTGTACTGCTGTGAATTTTGTTGGACACATGAACAGTAACATGTAAGGTGAGAAGTTGCTACCTCACACAGAGGCAAGAGGGTGCTGAGAGGAATATGTGGACCTAGGAGGGACGAAGTAACGGGAGGCTGGAGAAAACTGCGTAATGAGGAGCTCATTTTTTCTCATCGCCAAATATTAATACGGTGATCAAATGGAGAAGGGTGAGATGGGCTGGACATATGGGTCACATAGGGACAAGAGAAAGCATACAGGGTTTAGGTGGGAGCCCTGAAGGAAAGAAGCCACTTGGAAGACGTCAACGTAGACGGGGCTAATATTAAAATGGACAGTAAAGAAATAGGATGGCAAGGTAGGGATTGGATTCGTCTGGCTTAGGATAGGAACTAGTGGCTGGTGATTGTGACCACGATAATTATCGTCAGGTTCCATAAAATGCGGAGAATTTCTTAAATAGCTGCTCCGTGGAATTACAGCACTTCGTATCAATATTGCAACAATGATACTAAGTGCCAAGCAGTGGCGAAGACCGGGACCGAAGTCGCAGTGAGATGTAGGCCTATCATTTGACTATACCTATCGGTATTGAAGTATAGTTTTTCTGGGATGTGACGCCGTGTAGTGTGGTATAAATTTACAATTATGTCGGCGGACTTTCTATCTGCATGTACCTGAAATATTCCTGCCAAACGCTGGTGCATTCGCCGCACTGTGTCGCTCCCATCTTCAGGTAAGGTAAAGGTACAGTTCACCCTAGAACAGGCCATGAAGGCCTAGAGGGGGAGTAGAGGTATAGCACTACTCTTTCTTTAACCTAGGCGCTAGATGGGGGTGGGTGGTCAACGCCACGCCCCGACCACTTTACCCCCAGGAATGACCCGGCACCCATTGTACAGGTGGCTGGGTGGACCCCAGGGGCGGTCTGGACGGGTGCTGAAAACCTCGCCCCCACTGGGATTCGATCCCCGGACCGTCCAGGCCGTAGCGAGTCGCTATACCGACTGAGCTATCACGACCCACTCCCATCTTCAGGATATCGTGTAATGTGAAGTCCGCCACTGGCAGTGAGTGGAAAGGGGGGGGGGGCTGGGAAGGTGAGAAGGGGGATGCTGGATAGGGCGTGGGGGCGAGGAGTGTGACAGGCCGCTACCGAGTGGAGGGGGAAGATGGGCCCATGGGAAACTGGGGTGCCTGCCCTACCCTACTTTGTTACACAACATTCAAATTCTTTGGCACGCCGACACTTGTGGCAGTGTATCATGACCGCTGCTCGTCAATGGACTGTCGGATAGCTTGGCGACACTCGGTCAACTGAGACCGTTACTTTTATAGCTCGTGAAATCCACTAAGGTTTCCACTGTGAAGCACAACGGAGATACGTTGATGATGGTGGTGGTGGTGGTGACGACGATAAATATGAAACGAGAAGGAAAGTTACAGAATATTTAATTGCTTGTAAACCTAAAATTTTACCTGTGCTCAGTTAAGTACTATGCCGTGAAGGTTTGCGGGGCGTAGAGTAGCTCCACGCATTGTTAATCTAGGCACTAGATTGAGGTGAGTGGTTAGCCTCACGCATCGGACGCTTTACCCGTAGGAAATGACCCCTCCATATCAGTTGTTTATGAAGCTGTGTGGGCCCCAGAGCCCGCCTGGACGCTTTGGAGAAAAGTAATCGAAATCCAATTCGTCAGTCGTGGAACCCGTGTCCCAATCACTGTACCAACTGAGCTGCTCCGGATCCAGGACAATTCCGTTCCCTTCAAGAAGACGGATACACAACCATCGTGTCCGGAATTCTTTCAGATTAAAACCCTGCCACTCCACCCAGTCGTTTTACGTTTTAAGCTTAGTAAACGGTGTGTTAATTCAGATACATTTCACTTTTGATGTGCTTGCTGCCACTGCACCCTGAGGCCATTACCGGCGGCTCCAGACCGAGTCGGGACTGCTGGGGGCGAGGTTGCTACCTGTCTGTCTGACCGCCAGAACGAACTTTACTCGAATATCCAGCTCGGCTGTCTCGCACCGTTATAAGCCATAGTCGCCTTGCCAGTCCCGCTTCTAGCAGTGATCACTGTGTTCTGTACTGGTCTGATCCTCCGTCTTGATAACACTTTTTTCCCAATGGCTCAACAGCCCCGTTTCGGGTGCCTAGGCCTCCTCATTTTTCGAGGTTTTATGATCACACACATTAGACACACGACACTCGGTAGGACTCCTCTGGACGAGTGATCAGCCCGACGCAGAGACCTCTACCTGACAACACACAACACTCACAAGAGACAGACATCCATGCCTCCTGTGGGATTCGAACCCACGATCCTAGTGAGCGAGCGGCCGCAGACCCACGCCTTAGACCGCACGGCCACTGGGATCGGCGCTTGATAACACTTCAGGGACGAATATGTCTTCCTAATTCGGCTGGGACACCAGTTAGTACAAAAAGAAAATCCGAAAGGGAAAAAAATATATAAAAATAAGAAAATGTATATACAGAAAAGGGGAAAGTAGAGGGGTAAGGAGAAGAGTTAGAAGAGGAGGAGGAACAAAATGAAGAAGAACCGTAACAAAGAAGACAGCTGAAGAATGATGACGTATTAATAAAGGGAGAATACGTGGCACAGTTCGAAAGCCCATGAAAGAAACGGATTGCAAGATAACAAGGGATGAAGTAGAACCTGAAGGTTTGGACATGATCCAGCAGTTTTACTGGTCCGGGAGTTAGAGAAGCCTCACAGCTACTGTTTGTTGTGTCACACACTGATAAACCATCAGACATAACACAGTGGAACTCGGTTATATCGTCATGAAAGGGACTGAATACTTTGTGTCGTTATACACGAGTGTTGTTACAACCGAGAAGTATAATGTTACGGTTAACAGTTAATTGATACCACAGAATATCTGACGCTATAGACGAGGTGTCGCTTAAACCGATGTCGTTATAACCGGGTTCCACTGTACTTGCAGACTGATTATTCGCCGGAATAATATTCGAAAATTAACTTTTTGTGAATACATACAAACAGGAGGTAATGCACAGGTCGTCATTCGCAACTTGATCTTTATAATTAGATTTCAATTTGTACCACATGTTTCGGCCCTATTTCCGGCCATCATCAGGTAGTGCATTTAAAACATCTTGAGGAAGAATACCGCTGTATAATGAACATTCTTCCTCAAGATGTTTTAAATGCAGTACCTGAAGATGGACGGAAATAGCGCCGAAACATGTAGTACAAATTGAAATGTACCTAAAAAGCTTGAGTTGCGAACAGCGAAATGTGCATCATTTCCTTCTTGAAAATTCTGTTTCTGTTTCACAGTGCCTTCATTGCAAAGATGAGTCTTTTAATGCTGTTTAGGCAAGTGGTCACTGCTGACTCTGAAAATCATACGAAACGCATAAATAAGCTGTGTGGACAAAATAGTGAATCTTAGTTTTGAAGCAGGTGATGCATGTGGTAACCGCTGTGTTCTATGGGAGAAGACGTAACGGACACAGGACGTGTCGTCCTAGCACCACATTAGTTTACGGAACAAATGAAGTAAGCAGAAAATGAAATGTAATGGAAACAGCGTGTAGTCATTTTTTGTTCGGCCACAAGTGTCACGTTTAGAGGTGAATGTGGAATGTTTCCCATACATTTACATAATGACCTCACAAAGTAGCATGCGGGTTCCACTTGTGCGCATTAAAACAAATCATGATTGAATATTTAAACACCATCGATGTCCTTTCAGGTGTGTTGTTGAATGCGTAGACGGTTGAGAACAAAAGGGGACCAAGTCACTTTTCGACATGCCTATTCCCTCTTCAGAATAAAGAGAGTGACACATTGCCGATCCCAGTGGCCGCGCAGTCTAAGGCGTTGGTCTGCGGCCTCTCGCTTGCTGGGCTTGCGGGTTCGAATCCCGCCGGAAGCATGGATGTCTGTTGTGAGTGTTGTGTGTTGTCAGGTAGAGGTTTCTCCGTCGGGCTCACCACTCGTCCAGAGAGTCCTACCGAGTGTGGTGTGTCTGAGTGTGATAGTGAAGCCTCGATAGTGAGGAGGCCCTGGCCCACTAGGGGCTGTTGCGCCATTAAAAAAAAATTGGAGCGACACATTGGCACGAGTAGCTGGGTTGGCTGAGTCGGTATCGTGATTAGCATACTGACACAACGGAGGAATCGGGGTTCGACCCTCTGCGGGGTGTAAGCGGACTGTCTCTGGGGTCCACGCAGGTTCCTAACTAACGGGCATCGGGAGTTATGACCCTGGGAGTCAAGCACCCGGGACCAGTCAACTTTAGTTAGTACATAGGCTAAGAATGTGTGGAGATATATCTCCACTTCCCCATACATCTTCGTGCTTAATTAAGCACAGTCAGAACTTCAACTTTACGTTGACGTTTACCATTATTTTAGGCTCTGTTTTGGACAGCTTGTACCGACAGTAAAATGGGGCAGGATATAACAGACAGGAGACACAGATTAACGCAGGGGTGAACAAGTTCTGGGCGACAGGTCGTCCGAGCAGCTAAATTGTGTACTGTGGCGTTTTTAGTGTGGAATTTACTTCATGTCACCCTTCTGGCTCCTAGAATTTTGAGTGGCTGCTACATTGGTTTGGGAAATTTATGTACTCCTGTGCAAACGGATACGAGAAACGTGGGAGTTGTGTCGTTTTTCATGTGCGGTCGTTCAGCACGTCTGGGGTTGAGCAGAACCTGTTCGAACAGTCACAAGTCAAGTGTTCCCATTACGGACCGCTTCCGGAGCAGCCACATATGTTCTACCGGAAGAACTATACGTCTTTATCTGACAGTGCATCACGTGCACCTGTGAGGATGTGTCATGGTGTCCGTGACAGGGACTCAGAACCGCGCCGAAACACGTATCGTGTGTCGGGCAGGGAAATAATGTACACTAGACCAGTGCTTTCCTTTTTTTTTTCCTGCGGAATGCGTTTGGCTTTGGAAAAAGCTGATTTTTCCGCAGACAAATGAAACGTATAGGCGTCTATTAAAACTTGAATGTGGTGCTGAAACGTGGATACTTCGGAAAGTAGATCAGAAGTATCTGGAAAGATTTGAAATGTGGTGCTGAAGAAGAATGAGAAGATCAGTTGGACCGATCGTGTGAGAAATGAAGAAGTATTACACAGAGTCAAGGAGGAGAGGAATATCGTACATACAATAAACAGGAGGAAGGCTAACTGGATTGGTCACATCTTGCGCAGGAACTGCCTTCTGAAACATGTGATTGAAGGAAAGTTAGAAGGAAGGATAGAAATTACGGGAAGACGAGGGAAAAGACGTAAGCAGCTACTGGATGACCTTAAGGAAAAGAGAAGATACTGGAAATTGAAAGAGGAAGCACTAGATCGCACCCTGTGGAGAACTCGCTTTGGAAGAGGCTGCGGACATGTCGTAAGACAGACTACAGAATGAATGAATAGTGCAACACATGTTTGCTGATTTTAAATCAAAGAAAAACTGTATTGGAATACATAAAAGCGTAGCGTAATGGAGCCGAATTTCAGTATTTTAAGTGACGTTTGTTGTGAATCGTTTGGTTTGTGAACTGTAACTTAAATTACTTATTTCGCTTTTTGAAACATATCTGTACAAGGGGGTTTATGAACACAGGCTACTATCGGCAGTGCTGCTTCATGTGTCTCGCACAATTAAAGCAACTTTTTAGTTCTCTTAAAAATGTAATACAGTGGAGCGTCGATTACACTGAAAGACAGTGAAAATGCTTCGGAGGTGAAAGTAGTATATCTTTACTAATTTTGGGGCGCTGAGCACGAATATGACAATTAAAATTCTTAATTGGCTCTACTTTCAAAGATCTGGGATGGGTCCCAATTTCTACACTTTACACTGCTTTTGGCGTTGAGCGGCTTAGAGCAACGATCTGGAAACTCTTAACGTGAAGAAAATGATGCAGTCAGCATCCAGGTCCCAATCAGTTCGGATAATTATCCGAGGAAGTTCGTATAATCAAACATGGATGAGAATACCCAGTTTATACCAAACAAAGTGTAATCACAACTAAATTAGTGTACACAAGGTTATATTTCTAAGCATTTAGTATTTTGAAATACGAAATGTTATCATCAAGGAATTGATTTAGGAAATGGTTTGTAAATGATAACCAGAAAATACTGAAATAATGATGTACTAACTCCATGGAGCAGAGTCCTTCCTGAGAAGCTAACAGGGCCTCAGCTAGTCAAGAAATTCCCCGCATTTTATGGAACCCGAAGGTTCATTACCGCACTCACAACAGCCCTGTCCCTATCCTGAGCCATATCAATCCAGTCCATGCCCCCCATCCCACTTCTTGAAGATCCATTTTAATATTATCCTCCATCTACGCCTGGGTCTTCCAAGTGGTCTCCTTCCCTCAGGTCTCCCCACCAAAATCCTGTATGAACCTCTCCTCCCTTCCATACGTGCTACATGCCCCGCCCACCTCATTGTTCTTGATTTGATCACCCGAGTAATATTTGGTGATGAGTACAGATCATTAAGTTCCTCGTTATGTAGTCTTCTCCACTCCCCTGTTACCCGTCCCTCTTAGGTCCAAATATCCTCCTCAGCACCCTATTCTCAACACCCTCAGCCTCTGTTTCTCCCTAGTGTGAGAGACCAATTTTCTCACCCATACAAAACAACAGGTAAAATTATAGTTCTGTATATCTTAATCTTTGTATTTTTGGATAGCAAACTGGAAGACAGAATGATTCTCACTAAATTAATTTTTTTGTTACCGGCGGTGTTTCGGATACTCGTCGCTATACTGTAGTGCTTGTTAAAGAACTGTGTAGCACTAACGTTCGTCGTTAGAGTGGATATCCGTGGAGCACAGTTTGGGAACTGGTGCACTGTTAGCGTAGTTCATACTGAGCTATCTTATACTGGAAGTAATTCGAAGGTTAACTTAGCTATTTAGTTACAACAATCCATAGAACTGCCACTGAGTTCGACTTGGTATGTGGGTTTTCATGTCAGTGGATTTATTTTCGTATTTTCCTGTCTTTCAGTATGTTTTTCTGTCAGGCCTTCCAAAAAATATGTGTGTATTTCTGATTTCTGCATGTTTGCAAATGCCCCTCACAATCTGTAATAATATTTGGTGATCAGTACACATTATGAAGCTTTTTGTGATGCAGTTTTGTCCAACCTCCTGTCACACCCCCATAAGTTCAAACATTATTCTGTTCCCATATTCCCTCAGTCTATGTTCTTCCTTAAACACAGTGACAAGTATGATAGTTGTAAATCCATCTCCACAACGAAGCTGAATTCCAATGTCAGCTTTAGAGTTATTTATGGCTGACATGGCATGACAAAGGCCCAAGGATATTTAAGATATTTCGGGATAATGACCACAGAAAGTCAGAATTATCACTTGTTTATCTGTGAGACCATTAGAGGTGTGTCAGCTCTTGGTTGTTCGCTTTGTATGGTCCTGCGAACAGGATCAGATTTATCTCTCTGGGCCATCGGTTCATCAACATAACTTTGATTCGTCATGTCGTGGCAAACTCGGTGCCAGGTACGGTCGAGGTGTGTATGGGTGTGGTGTGATGTGGTGGAGGTGTGGTGTGTGTGTGTGGGTGTGGTGTGTGTGTGTGGTGTGTGGTGTGTGTGGTGTGTGGTGTGTGGTGTGGTGGTGTGTGTGGTGTTGTGTGTGTTGTGGTGTGGTGTCGTGTCGTGTCGTGAGTGTAACATTTCTGAGAACCTTCAGATACGTATTTAGGAACGGGCAAAATGTACAGTTGAGATCTGCGCTCTTCTGGGACATTACGCGGCGTCGTGTGGTAATTGTTTACCGACGTTTCGGGACAACGTATCGGTCCAATCTTCACCGGTCAAGAGTCAGAAGAGCGCAGATCTCATCAACATCGCAGAGGAGCTACTCGGACTCTTGACCCGTGAAAATGGGACCGATACATTGTCCCGAAACGTCGGTAAACAATTACCACACGACGCCGCGTAATATCCCAGAAGAGCGCAGATCTCATCAACATCGCGGCGGAAGCCTGAAATCAAGGCAAAATGCACAGATGTCAGTAACATCAGACTGTCTTCTGTTATCTGGCTAAATACAAAGCCTTCTAAACCAAGTACGTTTAACTGAAGTTGATGTCATTGCACTGAGTAGGCCTACGTGTTAAGAGCGCAGTCGTATCGTGTCAGCAACCGTATTGTTAATTAGACAGTTATCATACCCGGACGTTGCATGGAGTAGCCTTACCACAGAGGGTCAGTAGACCCATAAGAGGTATCAGGTAACACCCTAATGGGATGTGACGTCATGTGGTCTGGTACCTATGTATCGACCTTTCACAAGATGCTGCTACCTCCATCATCAGAGTAGAGGATCTACCCTGAAGCTGGAAGCAGCAGATTCCTCTGAAACATGGATAGTATCCACCAGAGAGCATGATGTAACGTCTCAGGATATCATCAGCGCAGCATATCCCGTAGACCACGCCCGCCCAACGTTTGATGTGTGGGCAATTTCGGCAAAATTTGGTCTGCATGCGGGCAACATGAAATTCAATACACAGAGTGAAGAATGAATAATTATACATCTCATTGTGTGTATATATTTACCTGTCATTCATATTAAATAATTTTTCAGACCAACTGATGCACCATTAAAACCACTTTTTATTGTAGCTTTATTAAAATTGTTAAAATTATACCCCTACACGTGTTTCGATCCTCGGATCATCGTCAGGGGTTTTTTTTGTCATTCATAGTTTGCTAGGAAACGGGTGCGATTGCTTCGGTGTTCTAACTGGGCTTAGCTAGGGATGGCGTCACAAGACGTCTCATTGCAAATGTGTCCGCGGGCAACACAAAAATTTTAAGGGACTTAAAATGAATTTAAAGTACTGGGCACGTTTGTTTATGAACATGTTCGCGGAAATTTCTTTGTATTCATGACGTAGTCGTAGGTAAATTTCGCTTGTGAACACGTTCTAAAGGGCTGAGACTAAAGTTTTCAACGTTATGATAGAGAATTTACTTCCAACCCACCCGACCCTCAAAACCCTCCAGCGGGACGCGGCCCACCGGGTGAAAACATTGCTGTATGTGTAACGCGAGACTATGTGCTGTACGCCACTGTTCCACGCAGCGCTAGGAACACTCCCACGCCTGGCGCATTGCGATAGAGTCCGGGTTCACCTTGGTTCCCACAAGGCAGGTAGCGAGTGTGTCTGCGTGCGACCGCTGCCAGCCCATTGGCTCGTACCGGCGGCGGAACACGACCTCTCGCAGGGGAAGAAATGGCATCACAACATCCTGTTGCGGGGATAAAGGGCTAATTTACCTTGGCATTCCTTTAGGAAAGGAAATCATGTACTGACCTACCGCATTCGGGATACGGGTTCCAGACCTGATCATTTAAACTGTAAGTTTGTGTGGATAGTGGGAGCTGTGGAGTCATATTTGGGAGGTTCGCGGCTCGAATCTGAACCGTGTTACAGGCTATTCCCATCGAATTTTTGTTATTTTTTGGCATCTCCACAAGCAAATGGCTGGACAGTACCCTCGGAATGCCACGACAAGTCCTCCACACCGGCACTCATAATCACGTTTCCGCCCCCATTTAACGGTATGTAAAAATGTATGGCTGGTTGAACGTTGTTAAATAAACTTAGAATGCAGTGGTCTTTGTTTTACATTTGTTGCAGTTGTGGTTTCTGAGTGAAGCTCATTAATTCACATTTATGTAAGTGAATACGTGGAGTCTTACATCAACGTTTACAGACGATCAGACAAGAAGACTTCTTGAGTTCTGCTTTATATCGACTTTTAATAAGTACCGGTACGATATTTTGTTGAGCATCGTTAAATAACTTTTGGACTACAACACTACACATCGTTCGAAAGGTGTAGCCATATTTGAGTGATAAAAACTGGCTTGACAGTTGGAGTTAGTTTCCCGTCATAACTTACGGAGTTTCCCTTTTACCACACTTCTAGAGTGACTTTTGGGATCAACCGCCCTTTCATGGAATGGC
The DNA here is from genome assembly GCA_021186555.1 of Reticulitermes speratus. Classification (NCBI taxonomy): domain Eukaryota; kingdom Metazoa; phylum Arthropoda; class Insecta; order Blattodea; family Rhinotermitidae; genus Reticulitermes; species Reticulitermes speratus. Next base: position 47,668,368 of record JAJKFL010000005.1, read on the forward strand.
AGACAATACTATCTTTCTTGGGGTAAATTCGGCTGGAGTGTTAAGCAAGTGTTGAGGCGCGGAGCGTTCCACCACTAATCCTCGTAGTTCTGGTGACCTGGTAGGCACACGTATAACAGCGCCTTTAAATCATTGTCAGTGCCGTGACAGCTGGTTTGTTCCGAATACACTGTGCCCTGAAGCACTGTTGCACGGACACCGTGACTGCTCTGCAGCTAGTTCCAGTTCCCCCGCCGAACAGCCACCTGCTGCCAGTGGCTCGAGCCTGCACGTGCCAGCAGTGAGTATGCTAGGAGCGTGCAGCCGCAGAGTGTGGGAAAACTCCGCCTTTGGTTCCCAGGCTCTGTAACTACTTTCCAACAAGTGGTATTAACTGTCGTAAACTTATGTTCAAAGTTTCGCCTTACATGCAAAAGTAATTGAATGTGTCTCTAGTGCGTCATATCAGCAAGCTGGGCATTTTGAATGACTAGAGAATTGAGGATTCGATTCCCGGCAAGTATACAGAGATTTGGCTCTGTTCCACAGCGTGTAGGCCAACTGTGGACTCAACCTAATTTCATACCGGTGCGTGGAGCAGACCTCTCACCCTCCATCCGGTGTTAAGAATGTATGGAGTTACACCTCCGCTTCCTCGTTCGTTTTTATGGCGTGGCGCTTGATTTAGCACAGCGACAACTTTCAACTCACATGACGTGTCGAGAGGTGGCTCTGCACGTCTGCAGATGACGTAATCGTTATACTAACATACGGACCTCCCCGAGCGGCTCGCTCGAACGTGTGGCACTGCTGTATCATAATCCGAGGGAGCCGGGTTCATGCCTCGGCCCAGAGACAGGATGTCCTGATTTTTATAGTTTTTCTCAGGCCCTGCAGTCAATTTTCGGTTTTCAAGGGCCTGCCTCAAACGAGAATACGACGGCTGCCTTACACATCCTTTTAAATTCATTACGCACTATTCATTATACGAGTTGACGCTGTGTACTCCTGACATCGCTAAATAAACTGCGTGTTGGAGGTTGCCATTGTGTAGGTGTAATAAATTATTTGAAAATATTTCAGAATTTAGATATCTGAAAACAGCTAATTAAGAGTACAAGAAGTATATTTATTCTTATTAATTACACAGTTAAAGCTAACACTTCATTTTTAAATGCGTATTTAGGCTACCTGTTTCGGCTCATAAGCGCCATCATCAGGCCATAACAGAAACTATAAGTTGGAAAAATCCAGATCTTCCACCTACAAAACGTATGTAGTTTTCCAACCTACATTTTCTGTTATGGCCTGATGATGGCTCTTATGAGCCGAAACAGGTAGCCTAAATACGCATTTAAAAACGAATTGTTGGCTCTAACTGTATAATGAATAACAATAAATACACTTTTGTATCTGCATACCAACGGTAATGGCTTGTGTTTTAAAAATAATTAAGAGTACAGTTTTCTGGGCTGTGACGCCGTGTAGTTTAATAGATCCTATCGTTTCGGAGGAAACTGCTGTCTCCATGTTCAATGTAGAAGACGCCTTACGCAGATGAAAGAGGCCAACCGTTATCCCGAGTAGGTATTAGTTACAGTAGACTGCAGTGTACAGAATCCGTGTGTTCTGCTCATAGTAGAGCACTCGGCCTGGACAGTGTCACTAATCGAAATAATTAATTTTATGGCCGGACTTAAGTGTTTGTGTTGAGTAGCCCTGCTGTACTCACCACGAACGGCCAACAGGAGCCGCCACTGCTGCTGCATACCTTGCCCTGGATCGTATTGCTGCCATAGCGCTACTATAATAGTACCGAGCAGTCAGGAGGGCCTAACTGCAGACTCTGTGTGTAAAGGGAACAAACAGAAATCGCCGCTGATCAACTGATGTTTCGTTTAGAATGACACCATTCGGCTCCGAGTATGTATGTTACCAGTAAGCCTATTACATATGATGTATTAAAGCAGTGTTTGGGCCGTGCCATGGCTCAGGCGGTTAGTCGCTGGCCTCCCACCGCGGAGGCCCGGGTTCGATATTGCTGGGATCGTGGGTTCGAATCCCACCGGGGGCATGGATGTTTGTGTTGTGTTTGATGTACGGACGATAGCATGGAACGAAAAGTAACATGCAGGACAAAAAGGACTTCAACAGGACAAAAATGGATCAAAGGGAAAACCCCAGGAATAAGTATTAAAAAAAAAAAAAAAAAAAAAAAATCCAGATCAGTTCGGATTTGTGGTGGACAAAGTGGCACTGGGAGAGGTTTCTCTCCGAGTACTTCGGTTTTCCCCTGTCAATTTCATTCCACCGGTGCTCCATTACAAGGAAAAACGAAAGAAACTAATCATCTTCATCACAGGGTTGCACAATAAGCCTTCAAGGCTGCGGTGCGTCCGTAGCATCTGCTGCGGGGCCCTTCAATAAATAAAAAAAAGCATTGTTTCCCAAACTTTTCTGCTCGCGGACCCCTTTAGGCTTCGAAAAATAACCAAGGATCCTCCAAAATTTAAAATTTGTATCAGACGTGATTTTAGATAGCTACGAATACGTACCAGTAGCATACGTAATAATGCGTTGCATTATTTGACCTTAATTACTATTTTCCTTCGCTTCGTGGGTACGGGATTATTCTCAACTAGATATTCTAACGGTCATACGAAGTAAACACATCGCCAGTTAAAGAAGTTTCGCGATTATTTTTAACAAAACATCAAACTTCAAAGTAGCCATTACAAAAATATACCCATGGATCCCCTGGGAAATGGGGGAACCCCTGAACGAAAGGAACGGAGACGGCTAACGCAGTCTAGTGATAGTCTGGTCAACCGGGAAATGGGGTTTCGATTCCCGCCTGGTACAGTCATTTTTTTATTCTCCACAGCGTACAGACCAACTCTGGTACACTCAACCGCCTGTCCAATGGGTACCACGGGATTTGAACTGATCACTCGCCAGCATATAGCGCCGATGTTAAAATGCGTGGAACTCTACCTCCACTCCTCCATACCTCTTCATGGCATGGTCGTCGATTAATTAAGTGCAGGAAAACGTTAGCTTTATTCGTTATATTTTCAAAGTGATAAATAGGATATACACATGAACAGTTTTTAATTTTTTGATACTTAAAATTCATTTGAATTATATTTAGATATTCAGTTATTGTCTCGCTGTAGACACGCCATGTCTCAATGCAGATGATTCACTGGATAATGTTGTTAGATAATAACTGCTTATAATAATCGTCATTCGAAACATAAATACACTGCGTGAAACAGTGCATAATTAAAGGTGTTACGGCAGGTTGCAGAACTTGGTGTTCAGTGGGTCTTAAAGGGTGAAGAGTTGAGACAGGACGATCCACTACATGGCAACGCTGGCAGCACCTAGTGAAGACGATATGGGAATTGGGATGGTTCAGCACAAAAAACGCGGGGTGGAAGGAACCGTGAGAAATAAATTCACCTGCTACTGGCCGTTGTAGGGGTGTCACGCATGTGCTGCTGTCTTAATTTTAAAACATGGCGTCTGATACTCAGATTGTTGTTGAAACCAACAGGTAATTTGAAACGCGTCTGAGGAGGATATTTGTACCAAATGAAGAGGAAGTAGTAAGAGACTGGAGAAAATTGCATAATGGCTAGACCTGGGTCAGAGAAAGAATGAACATGGATGGTGGGTGTTCCAAGTACGCCGACTGTCCCCCCCATCTGTACCTTTATTGTACACCGCAACTCTAGTAAGAAAGCGGGATCACGACAGCTGTAGACGGCACGATAGCCACAGCACAAGTGATAACTGGTGCTAGGTAGATGGGTGGGGGAAATCTGTGATCATCTCTTCCCTGACCCGACTTTAACTCAACTGTGTTCGTAGGGCAGAGTCCTCCTAGAGAAGATAATAGTCTGTCCGCTTTCTTCGCCTGTTGTGGAACGCGAAAGTTCATTACCATGTCCACAAGAGCCGACCATTGGCCTTTGTTCTGAGCCAGAAGAATCTATGCCTAACGCGAATAAAGGCCTATTAAAGGGCACTGTTTTGCGTTACACAGTTACTTGCCTTTAACTGCCGTTGTGATGATACAGAGTTTTCATTTATTAGAGGGAATTTTATGTTAGCTTTAGCAGTAAGTGACACTCGTATTGGGACACGCAGTGGCGCAGTTGGTTGAGGCACTGCGCTACAAGCCGTAAGGTCACGGGCTCGATTCCCGATGTTACCATTGGAATTTTTCATTGACATAATCCTTCCGGTCGCACTATGGCCCTGGGGTCGACTCAGCCCCTAACAGAAATGATTACCAGGAGTATTTCCTGGGGGGTAAAGGCGGCCGGTGTGTAGGGCTGACAACCTTACCACCTTCATTGCCGATTGTCTATAAATCTGGGAGCCTTAACTCCTGAACCCTAAGGGCTGTCCAGGCCTGTAATGGGTTGCTTTACCTTACCTTTACACTCGTATTTTCGGGATTACTGAGTCCCACCTGTTCCCCTTTTTCGACAGATCTTCGTGTCTCAGGAAGTGCAATGTACAGGTCTGCGCTAGGACAGTTTCCATGTAATACTGTGTCTAAGACTAGTGATATAGGGTGCAGCCTGTTGGACAGTCCTGAAATTGTGGTTGGATGGGTGGAGAACATCATTGGCTTGGGATCAGAGATCACATGACAGAGACAGCAGCTCTGGAAAGTTTCCCTTGGAATAACTAATAAAAACCAGAAGGTCAGGTCATCTTCGACTGCAAGGTACGCCGACGTGTTTATCATTAATTAGTTGGCCCGGAACAACAACCGCCTATGTCGCCGTGAGTTCCACTTTAGGACTTGCCCGCGAGACGCTTTCAGAGCTTTATTAACGTTGACTGTACTTATTTTAACAACACCGGAGATTAATATATCGTACACAACGCAGTACTGGGTCTCTTTCCGGGGGTAAAGCGGCCGGGGCGTGGAGTTGACCACCCACCCTCATCTAGTGCCAGGGTTAAAGAAAGAGTAGAGCTATACCTTTACTCCCCCTCTGGGCCTTCATGGCCTGTTCTAGGGAACTTTACCTTTACCTTACACAACGCAGTCCTTACCCGTGTTTGAAGGTTATGAATAGGCATGCATTGCTAGTAGGCCTTTTTGTTAAGAAAGCATTCAGTAACCTCTGCGTGATTTCAGGCCTCCGCTGCGGTGTAAATGATATCTTCGCTCTTCTGGGATGTTACGGCGTATATTGGTAGTTAGTTTCCGACGTTTCGGGACAACCTATTGGTCCCTTGCTTGAGCTTTGAAGATGAGACCGATAGGCTGTCCTGAAACGTCGGTAACTACCAATCTGGGCTGCGTAACATTCCAGAAGAGCGAAGATCTCGCTCAGTAAACTGTTTACCAAATGCGCCTGTACTGCTGGTGATGTTTCTGCGCACGGGAGTAATTTGGCGAATGTAAAGGTAAAGTCTGATGTGCTTAACGTGCACCATGTAATGAAGACAAGAGCTGTGGGCAGCGACATACAGCAGGTATAGCCCACGCACACTCTGAGACCTGGGGGTACCCCAGTACTAAAATCTGTTGTGGGTTCTTCGGGGCTGGATTCCGTTCTTATGGCAGAAGGCAGTATTCTGGGTCGCTGTTATGATATCTCGGAGTAAGTAAAGTTCACCCTAGAACAGGCCATGAAGGCCTAGAGTGGGAGTAGACGTATAGCTCTACTCTTTCTTTAACCTTGGCGTTAGATGGGGGTGGGTGGTCAACGCCACTCCCCGGCCGCTTTACCCCCGGAAAAAAGACCCGATACCCATTTTACAGGAGGCTGTGTGGGCCCCGGGTGCGGAAAATATCGCCTCCTCCGGGATTCGATCCCCGGACCGTCGAACAGGTAGCGAGTCGCTATGCCGACTACGCTGTCCCGTCCCACGATGTCTGGGAGTAACTTAGTTGATAATTATATCCCCCCTCCATTATTGAGCCGCGGGGGCCCTTGACCGGTTATCTACGCTACTGGATGTGGGGGAGTTTAGGTTCAGCTTCACGTTTACCTATGGAGAAAGAGCCCTCTGTGCCCACTGGGTACGGGGCTGGGTGGCCCCCAGAGCCGACCTGGACGTAAAGAACGAGAAAATTCTAACTCATTTTCCCGGTCGCTGAGCCAGTAGCCGAGTCACTATACTGACTGAGCTATCATGACTGCCACTAGCGAATTGATTTCCGAATATCTCGCAGGAGGTCGGATCGATATTGAACTCGAAATGGACGCTGACAGAGAAGATTACGTAGTTCTACACTCCCACGTGATGGCGGAGGCTTGTGTGCTGACTAGAAATACGCTATGCCAGATTTCGAGTGTGACTTTCTGCTTTGCTTAGCTGCGAGTGTAATTCAGTGGCGCTTTGTCTGGTCCACTGCTAGGCACTGTTATGTCCGCTGCTAGGCACTGTTATGTCCGTGCTAGGCACTGTTATGTCCACTGCTAGGCACTGTTATGTCCACTGCTAGGCACTGTTATGTCCACTGCTAGACACTGTTATGTCCGCTGCTAGGCACTGTTATGTCCGCTGCTAGGCACTGTTATGTCCGCTGCTAGGCACTGTTATGTCCGCTGCTAGGCACTGTTATGTCCGCTGCTAGGCACTGTTATGTCCGCTGCTAGGCACTGTTATGTCCGCTGCTAGGCACTGTTATGTCCCTGCTAGGCACTGTTATGTCCGCTGCTAGACACTGTTATGTCCGCTGCTAGGCACTGTTATGTCCGCTGCTAGGCACTGTTATGTCCGCTGCTAGGCACTGTTATGTCCACTGCTAGGCACTTATGTCCACTGCTAGGCACTGTTATGTCCGCTGCTAGGCACTGTTATGTCCGCTGCTAGGCACTGTTATGTCCGCTGCTAGGCACTGTTATGTCCGCTGCTAGGCACTGTTATGTCCGCTGCTAGGCACTGTTATGTCCACTGCTAGACACTGTTATGTCCACTGCTAGGCACTGTTATGTCCTTCCCGCGCTGTTCAGAACTTGCCTGGCCGGTCCGTCTCTGCAGTATTACCCCATTATTACAGCACGGAATGAAGGCGTGACCTAAATAAAGTATTATTATATAGATATAATAACTTTTGATTGAATTATGTGATTGTAGGACTAATTATACAAATAAATAATCGATATTGAATGAATTAACGTCTGTATGCTGATGTGTGTGTCTGTTGGTACGGTGTACAATTCGTGACCACGAAGGAAACAGAATAATAAAAAGCTAGTATCCCTACATGTTAATAAATAAATTAAACAACAAACAGTATGAATGATATACATAAATTGATTGAATAATTAACTCAACACTGAACAGGAAACAAAAGTGAATGTTTCAATGATGGAAGGAACGAAAGAAGTTGTAAATAAGTGTGTCTTTATAAATGAATTCACCAATAAATAAGTAAATAGTAAACAAAGAATAAATAAATATGCTACTAATAACTGAATGAATGTATGTCTATAATTGTTTGATCAGTTAATTAATCGGTTGATTAAGAAATGAATAATTAAAATGTATGAACGTATGAACTTAGGAACAAATGAATGAGCAGATAACAGGATCGAAAGAGCAACACGTAAATCAACGTACATATATTATATGTTACGAAGCACTAATATCCTATCACTGAAACAAACAAATGAATTATTTTATAATGAATGGATCAATTAAACTACTGTTGAAGTAGGCTAATTGATAACAAATGACCGCAGGGTGTGTAGCCTGAACTTTTTATTTTTTTTATGAGAAGGGCCCCGCAGCAGATGCTAATGACGAGGCTTATTGTGCAGCCCTGTAATGAAGATTAAGAGAAATATGATGGGTTTTTTTTTTTCGTTTTTCCAAGTAATGGAGCACAGGTGGAATGAAATTGACAGGGGAAAACCGAAGTACTCGGGGAAAAAACCTGTCCCAGTGCCACTTTGTCCACCACAAATCCCATATGGACTGACCTGGGATCGAACCCGTGCCTCCGAGGTGGGAGGCCGGCGTCTAACCGAACGGATACTTAGTTCTGAACACAGTTGTAGCAGTAGTTCCCCTGTATCTATGACGTTTGCTTTCAGACTGTGGTTCGCAGGAATTCTGCGGGTGGTCCGCGGGCTGAAGATCCACCTGAAGGTTGGTGCTTGATACGCTGCTTCGGTGAGTTTTTGGCATTATTTGTACCTCTTGTAATTGGTTTTTATAAACAGCTATCACGAGATATTAGCGGTACGTTTGATATCACAGTAAGTTTTTTCTGTGAACTGTCTTTTTCTTTGTGGTTGTTTGTTAATTCCTCTGGTGCCTGTAGCAGTATACAGTCAGATCCCGATATAGTGCCCCCCATACAGCGCCACCCTCGCTACAGCACCACGAATTGCGGCGAACACACAGTGGCGCTATATCGCGGTTTGTACTTCAACAGACTGCAGGATGGTGTCATGTGCCGATTACGCTGCTAGAGATATTGAACCTTCGGTCTGTGCTCTCAGCCATTAGCTAAGAGTTCTCCCTAGAACAGGCCATGAAGGCCCAGAGGGGGAGTAGAGGTATAGCTCTACTCTTTCTTTAACCCTGGCACTAGATGAGGGTGGGTGGTCAACTCCACGCCCCGGCCGCTTTACTCCCGGGAAAGAGACTCGGTACCCATTGTATAGGAGGCTGGGTGGGCCCCAGGGCCGGTCTGGACGGCTGCGGAAAATCTCGCCCCCACCGGGATTCGATCCCCGGACCGACCAGCCCGTAGCGAGTCGCTATACCGACTGAGCTATCCCGACCCACCTCAGCCATTAGCTACTTAACATTAATCGTCTTTAACGTTGGACATACTTTTTCTTTGGCAGCAAGTGCCTTCTGTTCTGTTACGATGGTTGCAGTTCTTTCTCCTCACCTGTAGCTGTGTTACCGCTGCCATAATTCCTATCTACACAGGGAACTGTTAAGACTATAAACGAAAACAAAAGGGCTATAATCTTGATAAACTGAAGCAGCCAACAGTGATGCGATCTACGTCATCGATGGCTTGGAATGGTTCGCCTGTTCTGGGAGACTTCCACAGTGCTCTAGCATCTCGATAGGAGGCCGCTGTTTGGCTTTGTTATACGTCCGGCGTCACCACTCGTAAGTGGTCAAGTCTTCTTTCGCTGACAGACTGGCAGATTAACTATAATTAAGACTAATGAGAGAACCGCGTTGTTTACTTTTTTTTTGGGGGGGGGGGGAGTTTTAATTGTTTCTTTAAAAATAAGTGTAATAATTAATGTAATATTAAGTTATATTGAACTTTTTGGGCGCGTTTGCAAAATTGCGAAAAGGGACTATTAGCTTCGTCATGTCTGTCTGTCCGTCCGCATGGAACAACTCGGCTCCCACTGGACGGATTTTCATGAAACTCGATATTTGAGTATTTTTTCGAAAGTCTGTCGAGAAAATTCAAGTTTTATTAAAATCTGACAAGAATAGCGAGTACTTTACATGGATACCTCTGTACATTTGTGATAGTATCTCGCTGAATTATTCTTAGAATGAGAAATGTTTTAAGACAGAGTTGCAGAGAAAATCAAAACACGCATTTTATATTCAGTAATTTTTTTTCCGAAAGTCGTGCCTTTTATGAGATAGTGTGGATGACCTGTGGATGTATCAAAACAGGGAAAAGGAGTTAATATTAACGATCAGATTCAAAGAATTTTTCCACCCGTTGATCTTTATTTTTCATTCGTAACGGACGATTAGATTAGTCGGTTTGTTGAGCTGCGATTGTATTGGTAACGGTAGATTTATATCTGAAATAAATGAATGTGGAGACGAATGCTCTATGCAGAATAATAAAGGATACATCTGAAAGCAAATAATATTCCACTGGCGGAAGTTATACGCTTTTGTAACCTTGTTGTGTAGGCTAACACAACAAGACTAAAGACGTAACACATAAATTAAACTCATCTTGAAACTAAATCGATAATTAAGCTGAAATTAAACACTGCTGGGATAATGGTAGCTGGACCATGATTCAGACAAGCTCAAAGTAATGAAGCTTCAGTCCTACTACCATATTTTTTTCTTCATCGAAAACTTATAAAAGGAACCAGTCACATTCCAATTATCTTTCTTATTTGGTACGTCATACACACCGACCAACCCGTTTAAATTACTCAGTGAAGCAGCAGAAGAAAAGCCTCCCGCTACTGGGTTGTTAATCTGTGATTAATTTGAGACCGTAATCTTGGGTACATCTCAAAGTATAATGAGTCCCATTACTGCCTAATGCATATTGCTGGACCATGCGTGTAGCATTTGGAATACGCCCAAGTTCTTGCGTGAGCACCAATAAAGAACGTTGCTCTGCTGTTAATGTTAACTTTCGATGTTTTAGTGCAGATGGCACCACTGAGACGTACTCTGGGCCGTTTCGTATTAAGCTATACGATAATTTGATGCTTCTTAAATATCAGAGAGGGATCTGTAAGTATGTAGGAATAATATACTAAATCCTGCACGAATCGTTACAATTATTAAAGTAACACGAATTACACTGTTTTATACTACTGTCAGAATGGTGTCAGATGTCACCACACGCCACGCTGTAATGGGCAGAACACCTGCTACCTTTCCGATAGATGCTGGGTTCAAATCTCAGTCCGGAAACTGACTGTCTTCTTGACACTTCCTGAATCTACTTAGTCTCTAAAATATACAAAATTATAATTTTGCCTGATTTTTTTTTTGTGTGATTTTGAAATGCATTTCTCACAGTAAGGTCCGAAACATGTAGCAGTGTAGTGTTTTGTTAAATATATGATTGTGAATCTGTGACAATTTGAGTGCATTTATTGGTTGATATTAAAAAATCAGACAATGCGTCTGCCGGTTATTCAGTCCTTTAGTCAGTGGTATTCAACCTTTTTTGTTCGCGTACCCCCAGATATAATTTCTCTTCGACTTTGTACCCCCAAAGTTGTTGGTGCATAATTCAAGTTATACATAGTCTATAATCTACATCTAAAATAAGTTAAATAAATTACATCCAAAATAATATATTAAATAACAAGTTTTAATTGAGAAAAAGGAGAATCAAGCTATTAAATAACAAATATATTATTGCCTATCATATAAAAATTAATAAAGGAACAAAGGTATTTTAGCAAAACAAAATTATATGCACTATGTGGAATAAAATGAAACTAGCCGCCCAGATAAGAATGGCATAAAGAAGAGAGAGAGAGAGAGAGAGAGAAAATGGCGCTCCCAAATCGCATGTCCTTACGTCCGGGTCTCTTGTGGCTAACCGTAAATTTGGCCCTGATTATTCAGTGTTTATCATGAAATAATATATATATATATATATATATATATATATATATTATATATATATGTCGTCCTCGGTGGACTAGTGGTTAGCGTGCTCGCCACTGGACCCAAGGTTCGCGGGTTCGATCCCGACCGAGGTCGATGGATTTTTAAGGATGATAAAAATCCGGAGCACCGTCGGTACCATGTCGTAGATTTACGGCATGTAAAAGAACCTTACGGGCATGAATAGAAATGTTGCGTAATTTCTCATCCAAGTCTCCTGACTGCCTGCCAGATGGCTCTGGCGTGCACATCAGGATCGATAGAACACTAAGCGCGGCTAGCTGGCCGGTCATGGCATGACTTAGTAAGAGGAGGCCCAGGCCCATACAGGGCTGTTGAGCCAAGAATTATTATTATTATTATATATATATATTAATTTTACGTACCCCCTAAGATGTCTTCGCGTACCCCAGGTTGAATACCACTGCTTTAGTGGTATGTACAGGCTGTTATTGTCCATACCTTTGGACAAACTTGCAACAAGCCATTCTACACTACGTACTGCAGATAAGAGCTGACACGAGGGCGCGCGGAATCGCCGCTACGTTGGTGGTCCGGTCACCAGGGGGCACGGTTGTTGTCCGTGTTGTCCGCTGTGTTCAGTCGACAACGTGACAACATTCATTCTAGCTCTGCTGCCTCATGTTCTGAATTAATTATATCAGTTCAATGGCGTGCATGTCCTTTATAAACAGAACTCGTACAAAATAACGCGGATATTGAGATCAGTATGCCTGTCCTGAACGGGCAGCCAGCACGCATAAGGTATTAGGAATGTATGCAGAGGTTTGGTCAGAAAACCTGCAGAAAATATTACCAATTGGAAAACCTAGCCGTAGATGGGACAATAATATTAAAATGGATCTTAGAGAAAAAGCCGGGATGGCGTAGTCAGTATAGTGATTAGGCTACGGGCTCGACGATCCAGGGTTCGAATCCGGGCATGAGCAAGAGTAAGCCTAGACCCGCTATGCGGCCCACCCAACTTCCTGTTCAGTGGATATCGTGGTTCTTTCCCGGGGTAAATCGGCCGAGGCGTGAAGTTGACCACTCAACTGCATCTAGTGCCGAGGTTAAGAATGAGTGGAGCTATACCTCAGCTCCCTGTATATGTCTTCATGGCGTGGACAGGGATAATTCACCTTTTTACGCTCTGGACAGACAATAACTAACTCCATGGAGCAGAATCCTTCTTGAGAAGCTAGCAGGTCGTCAGCTAGTCAAGAAATTCCCCGCGTTTTATGGAACCCGAAGGTTCATTACCGCGCTCACAAGAGCCCGCCACCTGTCCCTATCCTGAGCCATATCAATCCAGTCCATGCCCCCCATCCCACTTCTTGAAGATCCATTGTAATATTATCCTCCCATCTACGCCTGGGTCTCTGGACAGACAATAGGATTAATAATAAGTATGTGGGTTTTCTTATGTTACGGTCCCTTTTGACGGAGATTTAGTGAGGAGGGATAGTTTATAGCATCACTTTAAACAAATAATCTGGTATTGAAAACAAAATTGCCTGGTTCTTACAGCTGCTACCTCTTCTGCCCAGTCTGCATATTTTGTACTGTACGATATACTTCAGTGTACACGAGGCATAAGAGGTCCAGCATTTGCCTGGAGGGACCGAGGCACTAAATGAATGCAGCAGACTTCATCTTTATAAGCTAACAGTCTCTCAGATAGTCAGTGTTGAGGGTAAAGAGCTAAGCAGCTGGTACTGAGGGAAGTTCAAAAAATGCAGGGAGCGTTTGAATTCCTGCAGAACGTCGAGGGAAAGGACCTGCTAATGAGGGAGCTGAAAAAATACAGGGAGGATCGTTCCGAATCCTGTATAACGTTGTGCTGAAGGTATTTATATTGGACATAGTTGAAAAGCTCTGATATTGCTGATTGTGAGGAGTATGCTCATAAGTTAACAATTTACTGATTCCGTAGGACGTTGCTATATCTGGATGTGTTGATTCCTTTCCCCCCTCCCCTATGACTCGACAGCCCCTAGGGGGCCTAGGCCTCCTCATTTTTTTCGGGGTTTTGCGATCACACTCAGACACACCACACTCGGTAGGACTCCTCTGGACGAGGGACCAGCTCGTCGCAGAGACCTCTACCTGACAACACACAACACTCACAAGAGACAGACATCCATGCCGCCGGCGGGATTTTTTTTTTTTTTTTTTTTGGCCTGTCCGGGGTTTTTTCCCCTTTTGATCCATTTTTGTACTGTCTAAATCCTTTCGTCCTTCATGTCACTTTACGTTCCATACTACCGTCCTTACAACAAACACAACACAAACATCCATGCCTTCGGCGGGATTCGAACCCACAATCCCAGCAAGCGTGCGGCCGCAGACCCACGCCTTAGACCGCGCGGCCACTGGAATCGGCGTTGATTCCTTTAGAAACTGGAATAACAGAAACAATTCCCGGCTATTCACCAGTTTACTTTCCAAGTGCTGGAATCTAAACCGGACTGGAGTGTTGTGTCTGATCTGTACACTGCACATGAGACTGGAGTGTTGTGTCTGATCTGTACACTGCACATGAGACTGGAGTGTTGTGTCTGATCTGTACACTGCACATGAGACTGGAGTGTTGTGTCTGATCTGTACACTGCACATGAGACTGGAGTGTTGTGTCTGATCTGTACACTGCACATGAGACTGCTGGAGTGTTGTGTCTGATCTGTACACTGCACATGAGACTGGAGTGTTGTGTCTGATCTGTACACTGCACATGAGACTGGAGTGTTGTGTCTGATCTGTACACTGCACATGAGACTGGAGTGTTGTGTCTGATCTGTACACTGCACATGAGACTGCTGGAGTGTTGTGTCTGATCTGTACACTGCACATGAGACTGGAGTGTTGTGTCTGATCTGTACACTGCACATGAGACTGGAGTGTTGTGTCTGATCTGTACACTGCACATGAGACTGGAGTGTTGTGTCTGATCTGTACACTGCACATGAGACTGGAGTGTTGTGTCTGATCTGTACACTGCACATGAGACTGGAGTGTTGTGTCTGATCTGTACACTGCACATGAGACTGGAGTGTTGTGTCTGATCTGTACACTGCACATGAGACTGGAGTGTTGTGTCTGATCTGTACACTGCACATGAGACTGGAGTGTTGTGTCTGATCTGTACACTTAACATGAGACTGGAGTGTTGTGTCTGATCTGTACACTGCACATGAGACTGGAGTGTTGTGTCTGATCTGTACACTGCACATGAGACTGGAGTGTTGTGTCTGATCTGTACACTGCACATGAGACTGCTGGAGTGTTGTGTCTGATCTGTACACTGCACATGAGACTGGAGTGTTGTGTCTGATCTGTACACTGCACATGAGACTGGAGTGTTGTGTCTGATCTGTACACTGCACATGAGACTGGAGTGTTGTGTCTGATCTGTACACTGCACATGAGACTGGAGTGTTGTGTCTGATCTGTACACTGCACATGAGACTGGAGTGTTGTGTCTGATCTGTACACTGCACATGAGACTGGAGTGTTGTGTCTGATCTGTACACTGCACATGAGACTGGAGTGTTGTGTCTGATCTGTACACTGCACATGAGACTGGAGTGTTGTGTCTGATCTGTACACTGCACATGAGACTGGAGTGTTGTGTCTGATCTGTACACTGCACATGAGACTGCTGGAGTGTTGTGTCTGATCTGTACACTGCACATGAGACTGGAGTGTTGTGTCTGATCTGTACACTGCACATGAGACTGGAGTGTTGTGTCTGATCTGTACACTGCACATGAGACCTCCACGACCTGTGGATTAATAAAAATATAAACGAAGTCTGTGGAGTGGAAGGAGGTGCAGGTGTTACATCGGGCTGAGTTATGGGCCTCCTGGGTCAGAGGTCAGGGAAGCTGTGACAGCCAGCAAGTGGCCCGCGTGTGTGCGTCACATGGGGTAAAGACCTCAGTGGCACACTGGTATTTCCTTCAGGATTTCGTTAACGCATAACATGAAGGTGTAGTAGTGACCAGATTACTTGCTGTTTGTTGGCATCACCGTACAAAATGTAGTCGTCCGGGCCACCTGGCGTCCGGCATTTTGCACCCCTGTTACAGTATTACTCCTATTTTATTATGCTTCTCATGTAACCTACGTAATTATTGTAATGTGCATTCCACTTTGTAGAAAAACGTAATAGATTATTTTAGAAACGAGGTTATGCTGGGGCATGCTTATCGTTTCCACGTGTGAATGCCACAGTATCACGCAGCTGTACTGATGGGTCACACTTAGAGGTCAGTTACTAAGGTCGCACCTGACCTGTTGGCGGATTCAAGTTCGGAGTTCTCACGATGCACTGAGCCACCTGTTGCTCTCGGTTCATGACAGTCACGTCCAGAATGCTGATCACTATGCGACCTAAATTATGTTAACTGCAGTAATTTTTCGCTTATCCATCGATGCTTGTATAACTGCGTGGGTTATATACAGTGCGTTTCTTTTAGCGTTGTCTTGAGTACCGCAGCTGTCCCGGTAGATGTAAACTTCGTATGAGATAAAGCTACTGTGATCGGTGCGGCGATAAATGAATGACCCTGTAACATAGAATGGTAGGATATCTTTGAGTTTGAATTGTGTGTTTAGTGAACCGGTTTTGACCTAATTTTAAAAAATTATCCCGGAATTGACCTGAAGTGACTGAGGATAATCACGAGAAAAAACCTTCGGCAATGTTCGCTGTCCCCAGCCTACGGTTTATTGTTTCTATACTTCAAAACGGCTTTAATCCTTCAAAGCCACACTGTAGACTGTCCATTACGACGAAGAATACGTTAATGCTATGTAGGAAAAAAATCGCTGGTTATGCTGAGAATAATATGGAACAATATAGGCCTAAGTACAATGTGTGGGCAAGTGGCAGAGATTTTAAAGCAGATGGTGAAGATTTATTATTTTGCTATAACAGGTTAAAATGTGAATTCAGAAACAGTGATTAGCCTATTTGAATGTGCTTCACAGATGTGGGGGCCAAATGTTGCTGTGCATAATTTTGTAAAATGAGTCAATCTCTTACCCAAAGGCTGTCAGGCCCTCTTTGCCCCGTGGTAAGACAACCAGAGCGTGATGTTAGCAATTTATCTTCATCCAATTCTAGCTCAGTCGGTGCAGTAGACAGTGGGCTGGACAACCGATAGATCTTCGCTTTTACTCTCAGCAAGGGCAAAGGAATTTTATCTTTTTCAAAACGTCCATACCGGCTCTTGGGACCCGCTCATCCTGCTATTCAGTGGGTACAAGAGGCTGTTTTCCTAGTGGTAAAGCGGCCAGGGCGTGAGGCTGACCATTCTCCTCAATCTAGTGCCGGGATTTAGTATGCGCTGAGCTGTATTTCTACTCCCCCGTGTGTGTCTTCGTGGCGTAGTACTTAATTAAGCCCAGGGACAACTTTGCTTTTACCTTTAGTTAGATGTAGGTGTAGAAAGCGTGGAGCTAAGTTCACGCATTCATGGTGTAATGCTTATGCACGGTGGCAGCTTTATCTTCCCACTTTTAGAGTTCGTGGTAAAGAATATTAAAAGGAACTAGCGTATAGCAGGTGATGAATTATGGATACGTTTAAAGTGTTAGTTTTAAAGGGTGAAAGGAATCATGCCTGAGGGGCCGTCATCTCTGCTCACCACTCCTTTTCTTGGAGCTTTTAGAAATATGCAATAATGGGATGTAACAGAGCAACCCCCATTGGGATTCAGAACGGACGAACAGGGTGTTCAGGCATACATGAGAGAACTCGAGTTATTGGGTAGTTCGTTGTGTCATCAGATTTGGAATGTTCGGACCATGACGCAGGCTGGCCTAATATTTGCCGAAATTTTTCTCAGTCGTTCCATGCTAATGGCGGGACCGTACATTTATTTAGCCATGACCGCCTACCCCCATAACCTTTCCAATTCGTTATCGCCTCAGTATTCGATTTTATGTCAGTTAACCCTTCACTGCCGCCCTCAGTGCACTTTTTTTATGGCTCGACAGCCCCTAGTGGGCCTGGGCCCCTCATTATTGAGGCTTCACGATCACACACATTAGACACACCACACTCGTAGGACTCCTCTGGACGAGTGACCAGCCCGTCGCAGAGACCTCTACCTGACAACACACAACACACAGGAGACAGTCTTACCACTGGCGGGATTCGAACCCGCAATCCCAAGAGGTGAGCGGCCGCAGACCCACGCCTTAGACCGCGCGGCCACTGGGACCGGCTCGGTGCACTCTACGGACCTTAATTCTTTACATGCTGCTGGCCTTGGTGCACCGTACGGTGATTAATGCTTTTAAGGTAGACTTAGGGGTACTATAACTGTAACCCCCCCCCCCCCCCCCCGTTGTGCGTAGTACTGTAGTTGGAATTTAAAATCAAGCCTCATTAAAGGGTTAAGTAACTCAAGAGTAAATGTTATGGTCTTATGAAATATGACACAGTGTAGTTTTGTGGACAGGTTTCGCAGGAACCTTCCGCTTTCATCTTCAGGGTAGGTCACTCCCGCCTATAAAATGGAGGCAGCAGGTTCCTGCAAAACATTGTACCTGTCTACCAAATCTCACGGCGCCACACTTCCAAACACCGTCATCTTGACGCTTACCGCCGAACGAACCTTACGTTTAGGATGGCGAGGCAGTAATGTGGGGGGACGAGGAATTTCGTACACCCGTTTGACCCCGTACCGAGTCGTGCAGCAGGAACGTATAAAGGACGTAGCAGTGACGTGCCGCAATTAGCATTATGTAGCGCGCTGCTGCAGTGTAAGTGGCAGTTACACGTTGTGGCTTACTTAACAGATAACTATCTTGTCATATGCAGGCCCGGTAGCTGTTAACTGCCACACTTGGACGGGTCTGCAGGCCGCAGCCCTGTTTCAACACCAGGAACAGCTTCACTCGTGGCGATTGGTGTTGTCCAGTCTGTTTGACGATCGAAATTGCTTGTTTTGTATGTATAATGTGCCACAAATCTTCAGTGTGACGTAATGATATAAATAAGGTTTATTCAGATAATTCTGGTATTTAAATAAGGTTACGACATGCACGCTATCTCCCCTGACGCTGTTTTTCGAGGTGGAGCGGCGCTGACGATGTTCTGTGTACGTAGAAGTGCGGAACATTGTGTGAAGCTACATTCTTTGAGTCGCCGTGCAAGTAAGCAAACAGCCAGTTACTCTAGTAAATGGTTAATCACCAACGAAGTACTGTAATAACAAGTTAGAAGTCTATCTATGTAGAACATCCAATGTAGCTATCCATTCTCTCTTCTGATCTGTATATCTGTCTATCTATCGTCTGTTTATCTATCTATCTATCTGTCTATTTTTCTTTCGATCTATCTATTGTCTGTCTATCTATCTATCTTCTATCTATCTATCGTCTGTCTATCTGTCTATGTATCTATCTATTTTTCTTTCGATCTATCTATCGTCTATCTATCTTCTATCTATCTATCCATTTTGTCTGTCTATCTATATCTGTCTAGTTATCTGTCTATCTATCTATCACATCCATTTGTCTGTCTATCTAGTTATCTGTCTATCTATCTGATCTATCTATCTTTCCATTTGTCTGTCTGTCTATCTAGCTATTGTCTATCTATCTATCTATCTATCTATCCATTTGTCTGTCTATCTATCTAGCTGTCTTCTATCTATCTATCTATCTATATCTATCTGCTGTCTGTCTATCTATCTAACTATCCATCCATCAATTTGTCTGTCTATCGATCTAGTTATCTGTCTGTCTATCTATATATTTATCTATGTATCTATCTGTCTGTCTGTCTGTTTACTTACCCATCTGTCTATTTACCTGCCTATCTAGCCAGCATCTTACAAACGTGTCATTTATTCACCCAAGCACATAACCCCGTAACAGATTATCTGGTATCAGGTAATGCTGCCAGCTGTGTGTCCACTGTTCACATAAACTGTTGTGATGGTGATTTGCTTTGCAGGCTGGGGTTTGCAACTTTTGCTGGCGATTTCGCTGGCCTTGCAGTGTCAAACGTTGCTCAAATTTCATTCCCCACCATTCATTGACTGTTTTATTTGACAGTAGATTGACAGAAATGTTGACAATAACGTGACAGTCCACCCCTCTGCAGGCTGACCACCAGTCCCTCCCACAGACGGTCAGTGTGCAATCAAAGTGACAGGTCCTGCTATCTGTGGGATGATGGAGGTTCTGGTGTAATTCAATCTTCTTTTATTCAGTTACTTTGAATGCTGCATCTCTGGTTAAATTTTTAACAGTAGAGCGCAACCGAATCGACTGTTATACCGTAACAACCAAATGTCTAAACACGAAAAGAGATGTGGCAGGTCTGTGTCATGTAGAAAGATAAATGCGGTCTTATCGTGGGAGGTTGTTGCAGGAGACTAGACTGTACTTTGTGATGGCTGAAGGCTGTATCGGCCGGATAAGGACATTAACACGTTGAGACCTTAAACCTATCTAAATTATATTTAAATAACAGATTAGCTGGCTAAGAGTTCCCGCATTTTATGGGGCTCAGTGTCTCATAAGAGCCCTTCCACCGGTCTCCCTCAGGAGCCTCTTGCATGCAGTCCACACCCTTACATA
The DNA here is from genome assembly GCA_021186555.1 of Reticulitermes speratus. Taxonomy (NCBI): domain Eukaryota; kingdom Metazoa; phylum Arthropoda; class Insecta; order Blattodea; family Rhinotermitidae; genus Reticulitermes; species Reticulitermes speratus. The sequence continues at coordinate 47,688,303 of JAJKFL010000005.1, forward strand.
TTGTTTCTCCATGATCCATATTAATGTTATCGTCTCACGCGAGCTCTTCCCTTGAAGCTTCCCGACCAAGTTCTGTGTTTCCTTCTCATTTCCCTATAGGTTGTGCCTGCCTCATCTTCGTTGATTTCATCAGAATAACCAAGTAGCAGAATAGTGGACATTATTATGTGAGCTTTTTTTTTTTTTTCTTGTAATTTTCTCTTCTCATCTCTTTAACCCTGCATCCTTCTCCTTCTCCTCCTCTTCTGCTTCCTCCTCCTCCTTCTTATTCTTCTTCTACTATGGAGTTTTGTCCCGTTTTCGGGCTATGGCCTCCTCGTTTCCGGGGTTTCGAGACAATTGAGTTTGTACGAGGTTACTAACAATTCAGGATATGTTGCTATAAGTTATAGTGCAGGTTACTACAGCACGGCTCACGCACGTCACTGGTACAACTAACATAAACTAATCTATTGTAATTGGATAGACAGAGAAAAGAAGCCGTAAAATAAGGGAAAAATATTTTTTGTTTTGCCAAAGATTTCACCTAAATTGTGGCCACCCCTGTGATATGTAGCACTATATCTACAATACATAATTTCAGTTACGAAAGAAGCATGACAAAGACAATAACAATGTCAAAAGGGTACGGCTGATAAAGTAAATACAGTATTGCCAAGCACATGTTAGCTAGGTTAACATACACAGATACATAGTACGGCTGATAAAGTAAATACAGTATTGCCAAGCACATGTTAGCTAGGTTAACATACACAGATACATAGTACGGCTGATAAAGTAAATACAGTTTTGCCAAGCACATGTTAGCTAGGTTAACATACACAGATACATAGTACGGCTGATAAAGTAAATACAGTTTTGCCAAGCACATGTTAGCTGGGTTAACATACACAGATACATAGTACGGCTGATAAAGTAAATACAGTATTGCCAAGCACATGTTAGCTAGGTTAACATACACAGATACATAGTACGGCTGATAAAGTAAATACAGTTTTGCCAAGCACATGTTAGCTGGGTTAACATACACAGATACATAGTACGGCTGATAAAGTAAATACAGTATTGCCAAGCACATGTTAGCTAGGTTAACATACACAGATACATAGTACGGCTGATAAAGTAAATACAGTATTGCCAAGCACATGTTAGCTGGGTTAACATACACAGATACCTAGTACGGCTGATAAAGTAAATACAGTATTGCCAAGCACATGTTAGCTAGGTTAACATACACAGATACATAGTACGGCTGATAAAGTAAATACAGTTTTGCCAAGCACATGTTAGCTAGGTTAACATACACAGATACATAGTACGGCTGATAAAGTAAATACAGTATTGCCAAGCACATGTTAGCTAGGTTAACATACACAGATACATAGTACGGCTGATAAAGTAAATACAGTTTTGCCAAGCACATGTTAGCTAGGTTAACATACACAGATACATAGTACGGCTGATAAAGTAAATACAGTATTGCCAAGCACATGTTAGCTAGGTTAACATACACAGATACATAGTACGGCTGATAAAGTAAATACAGTTTTGCCAAGCACATGTTAGCTAGGTTAACATACACAGATACATAGTACGGCTGATAAAGTAAATACAGTATTGCCAAGCACATGTTAGGTAGGTTAACATACACAGATACATAGTACGGCTGATAAAGTAAATACAGTTTTGCCAAGCACATGTTAGCTAGGTTAACATACACAGATACATAGTACGGCTGATAAAGTAAATACAGTATTGCCAAGCACATGTTAGCTGGGTTAACATACACAGATACATAGTACGGCTGATAAAGTAAATACAGTATTGCCAAGCACATGTTAGCTGGGTTAACATACACAGATACATAGTACGGCTGATAAAGTAAATACAGTATTGCCAAGCACATGTTAGCTAGGTTAACATACACAGATACATAGTACGGCTGATAAAGTAAATACAGTATTGCCAAGCACATGTTAGCTGGGTTAACATACACAGATACATAGTACGGCTGATAAAGTAAATACAGTATTGCCAAGCACATGTTAGCTGGGTTAACATACACAGATACATAGTACGGCTGATAAAGTAAATACAGTATTGCCAAGCACATGTTAGCTGGGTTAACATACACAGATACATAGTACGGCTGATAAAGTAAATACAGTATTGCCAAGCACATGTTAGCTGGGTTAACATACACAGATACATAGTACGGCTGATAAAGTAAATACAGTATTGCCAAGCACATGTTAGCTGGGTTAACATACACAGATACATAGTACGGCTGATAAAGTAAATACAGTATTGCCAAGCACATGTTAGCTGGGTTAACATACACAGATACATAGTACGGCTGATAAAGTAAATACAGTATTGCCAAGCACATGTTAGCTGGGTTAACATACACAGATACATAGTACGGCTGATAAAGTAAATACAGTATTGCCAAGCACATGTTAGCTGGGTTAACATACACAGATACATAGTACGGCTGATAAAGTAAATACAGTTTTGCCAAGCACATGTTAGCTGGGTTAACATACACAGATACATAGTACGGCTGATAAAGTAAATACAGTATTGCCAAGCACATGTTAGCTGGGTTAACATACACAGATACATAGTACGGCTGATAAAGTAAATACAGTATTGCCAAGCACATGTTAGCTGGGTTAACATACACAGATACATAGTCACTGGTGATGATGCAGATTAAGCGTCGAAATGCGTGTGACTGACCCGGGATCGAACCCGAGACGTAGTCTTACTACACCATGAGAATAACAAACAAACAAACAAAATAATAGAAATAAGTGTGACGCATTGTGAAGCTCAAACTGTGCGTTGTCGCAACTGTTGACCTTGTGTCTAAGGGTCAGATGGGCCAGTTGATCGGCCGATATTTAGTGACTCGGTTCCTCTGACCAGTAGCCCTCGTACCATGTTTCTCTTTCGTCAGATCTGATCGCGTTATGCACAAGGAACTCTGGCACAAACATTGCTCACGCCACGTGGAGGGTACGTTAAACAAATCTGGCGTGAAAACGAGATTTCAGACTTCTTTTTTATATACAGTTATTATTCTTATTCATTCTTTCTGATTCAGGGGTGTACAAGCTAGCGGTTAAACATTATTGTGTTGAATGTTGGTATGGTAAAGTTGTAGCTGTGCTTGAGAACCGCCCCGAAAAAAGTATGATGAATGGAGATATAGCTCCATGGATTCTTAGCCTCGTGCTGATTAGAGATGAGTGGTCAGCTTCACGCTATGGCTACTTGGTGCGGGGAAAAAAGGCGCCTGTTTGTACGTTCTGGAGGAGACAAAATTATCTACCGCTAACGGGAGTTGAACCCTGATTTGTCAGTTGTCAACTCGTAGCCTGGTCACTTTCCAGACTCAGCCACCTGGGATATATATTGGTGTTGGTATACATTATTTACATTCCATCTAAATCTGGATCTTATAATTTGAACAACGTTTCGTACCGTTACGTGAAAATATTACGTGAAAATATTACGAACACAAATGTAATTATTATTTCGTGTTTATTGCCTTGTTTGGACACCCCTGTGAAATGCGTCAGCTGTGGTTCGTGGACTCAGTGACTATGCGAATAATATCATGTCACGATTGTAGGAGGCAACACTGGACAACAAGGAATGATTGATTGTCATCTTGTTTTTCCTGTTTCGCATGTTTTTATACTCAATTCTTGGCCCGTTTGAGGTAAAAATAAGAAAAAGCGCTAAGAAATTTTATTTATTATGACTGCTGCGCAATACGTCGTGTTTTTGTGCCCTGAAGTCCATGACGAAAGGTTTAAGACATTCACTAGGCTACCAGAGTAATGAATATATCATTAACAACTCGCTAGTGACACCGTTGCTTTTAAATACAAATTAACTTCAGAGCGTGTTTCCTTTTTAGGAACATGTTGTGTTGAACAGCCTTGTGGAAACGAGGGTCCAGCAGAGATTAGTCAAGTGACGGGCGTTCTTTACGGTACGATTGAATGCCAACCGTTGCGTTCAGAGCTCGTTCTCGTCGTATCGTATATAGTTAGATAGTTAGTTAGTCCCCTTGTCGCTCCAATCGCGGAGCATTGGGGGCCTCCTTTCGGAGGTTTCTATGGTCATGTGCGTTGATGTAGCGGGTGACCAGCCCACTGACCGCACAAGTTCTACTCAATCCTGATGTGACTGTCAGGAGACTTGGGTGAGAAATGGCCGCTGAATTTTGCCGACGGACATTACTAGTTCTATTCATGCCCGTAGGGTTCTTTTACATGCCGTAAATCTACGACATGGGACCGACGGCTTTACTTCCCCTCCGAAGGAAGTGGTGCTCCGGATTTTTATCACCCTTAAAAATCCATCGCCCTCGGTCGGGATCGAACCCGCGAACCTTGGGTCCAGTGGCGAGCACGCTAACCACTAGTCCACCGAGGGCGACCGTATCATGTATGCTGAGTTTTTTCGTGGTTTTCTTCAGTCTTTCCTGAGGAATCCTTAAGATAGACACGGCCTTCTCCTCCCCAATGTTTTCAAGTTGTCCATGCAGGCAGGGGTTGAAAACCCCGTGCGTATGCTTGCTTGAGGCACGTAGATTTCCTTGCTATCGAGTGAAAATTAGGGTCACAAACGCTATTTGTCTGACGGCTGTAAGGGAAAGGGTGTGTGAAAATGTTGGTAAGAGGCTAGTTCGTGGTGACTGAGGAACACAATCTGTTTACATTTAAAGATAATGTATGTAGTGCACTGTCATAGGAATGAGAGGAGTGGCTTAGCTTGACTTGAACAGGGATTTGGAAATTGAGGGAGTTAACGTGCGGGGTCCAGAGGGGAATCTGTCCGTCATGCCGAGCTGCGGAGAATGCCAATCATATATGTCTTAATTGCCCAGAAACGCAGAGAGGGGGGGAAAATTTATGGAAAATAAGTGGATTATGACAAAGGAAGAGACCGTATTTAGGAGAAATTTAGGGACAAGTTTGTACACGATTAGATGTAACTGGGAGCACCACGCATGAAGATTAGGAGGAAAAGAGGAGTTATAGTGTTGGCTGTAGATATTACTCGTAGTAGATTAAAGAAAGTTAGCAAAAGGCTTCGTAGCTAGTAAGGTTTCGTGGGCTGCGCACTGCAAAGAAAACTGGTGTTAGCAGGTCCAACACCGTGTATTGTTGACTCAACTAATCTTATCTCTCTATCTTATGGTGATGTGTATAGGCATTTATATATATGTATATATATTCAGCGGAATGTCCCGGCGGATGCCAGTTGTCTGTGCGATAAACCTTCCGTGCTTAGGGACAAGATAAAAGCGACACGCTGTATTTTACCTTAAGAAAGGAACGTACGCTGAGAATTCTGTCATTTTTTCATCGCTGTTAGATTTTTTTTTTTCCATTTCTCGACAGCCCTAGTGGGTCAGCGCCTCCTCATTGTCGAGGCTTCACGATCACACTCATTTAGACACGCCACACTCCGTAGGACTCCTCTGGACGAGTGATCAGCCCGTCGCAGAGAACTCTACTTGACAACACACAAAACTCACAAGAGACAGACATCCATGCCCCGGCGGGATTCGGACCCGCAATCCCTGAAAACGAGTGGCCGCAGACCCACGCCTTAGACCGCGCGGCCACTTGCATCGGCCCTGTTAGATGTTGATACAGCGTAATAAAATAAACAACGAGCAGAAACAGAAAGTTACGTCTTGATCTGGTCTGTATACCACTTACAGTGCACGAACATTTTTAAAGCTTTTTTTTTTTTTGCATGGTGAAGGGCCCCGTAGCAGATGCTACGGACGCACCGCAGCCGTAAGGCTTTTTGTGCAACCCTGAGATGAAGATGAGCAGTTTTTTTTTTTACCAAGTTTTACAATTAATGGAGCACCAGTGGAATGAAATTGACAGGGGAAAACCGACAACTCGGAGAAAAACCTGTCCCAGTGCCACTTTGTCCACCACAAATCCCACATGGACTGACCCGGGATTTTTTTTACTGGGTTTTTCCCTTTGATCCATTTGTACTGTTGAAGTCCTTTTTTTTTGTCCTGCATGTCACCTTATGTTTCATGCTATTGTCCATACATCTAACACAACACAAACATCCATGCCCCCGGTGGGATTCGAACCCACGATCCTAGCAAGCGAGCGGCCGAAGACCCACGCCTTAGACCGCGCGGCCACTGGGATCGGCTGGGATCGAACCCGGGCCTCCGCAGTGGAAGGCCGGCGACTAACCGCCTGAGCCATGGCACGGCCAGTTTTAAAGTATCTTTCTGCAGCCCAATAAAAGACTAACGCCACTTCTCTGTCCAGTTATGTAGGCGCTGTAAACAGTCGTAGTTGTTACGAATAACAGCAGATAATACCTTTAATGACCAGCAGTGGAAATTGTGCTTGAATCGGTATTGAAGCGTCCACCTTTGCTCACAGCAGTATCGCTTAACGCGTGCCCTGTTATCAAGTTTGGTATAGTGGCCGGGACTAAATTGTGCCCGTCGTCAATGTCGCTGTCTGATGTCTAGGACAACGAACGCCTGTAGTTCCACTGTGTTACCCAAACACACTGCAGGTACTGAACTCAGACAGGTGGTTAACGGTGCTTTAACACCGGGATACTGCAGTCTTTAGTTCGGACAGTGCATGTTTGCTTATCTGCTGCCAGACACCCCCCACCCCTCATTTCCTTGCTAATTACTGTACCGGTTAATTACAGAACGCTCGGTTTCGTGCCGGTGACGTTGTTTCTGCTGCCATTTCAAAACTTTTTGGATTGTTCAGGTTGGTAACATATTTTTTGACGACGTCTTATAGGAAATAATCTTACAGTGCCAGAAATTGATTTTAAGTACGTTGTATGCTTGAGGGAAGGAGACCACTTGGAAGACCCAGGCGTAGATGGGAGGATAGTATTAAAATGGGTCTTCACGAAGTGGGATGGGAGGGCTTGGACTTGATTGATATGGCTCAGGATAGGGACAGGTGGCGGGCTGTTGTGAGTGCGGTAATGAACCTTCGGGTTCCATAAAACGCGGGGAATTTCTTGACTAGCTGACGACCTGTTAGCTTCTCAAGAAGGACTGTGCTCCGTGGAGTTAGTTAGTTAGTTAGTTAGTTAGTTAGTATGCTCCATGTTTATAACCAGGACACTTTCTGTTGACATTTCAATAGGCTGATACGATAGTAGTGAGTGTGACATCGATATGGCCGTCATGCGTGTTAGCCAGCTGTACGTCCTAAAATAAAGAAATAAATGAATAAATAATAAATAAAATAGAAATAAACAATTTCGTGTACGTTCCGTAATAACGTTTCTTCGGTGTGGTCTTCGATATTTACTTTTGAAGGTCAATGTGGGTCATGCATGATCGAATGAAGGTCTCAATTACAAAGTGCAAGGTATTCATTTGTGAATTGAGTATGACGTAGATGAAGATGTCGCGGTTTCTCAGCAGGTGGCTCTGCTGTTCAGTGACGGTGAGTTTCGGAGCCGGACCATAATTATGGGGGTAAAACTTACTTAATTAACTTTTATCGTGCGTAGTAAGACGTAATTAATTTTTTGGTGATGTAGACAAATTACAGGGCCCGGCCATCTTAACGCTAACACGGAATTCTATTGATGTAATATGTTATTTTTTCATTGATTTTCGGTAGCAACATAGTGACTTTAGGGTGGTCTGTGTCTTAATGCACCTTCAAAAACGTAGCCATAATATTGGATGTGGTTTTGCGTCGCTATCGGAAATTGTAACTTTTACGTCGCAAATTGTCCTGTGAATTAGCTACCGAGATCCGTTGTGCATGTCGGCTACTGACAGATCTTCTTTCTTCAGAAGTAATTTATATCTAATTCAAGATCGCCTGATCTGTTAATTTATTTACGGTTTATTTAGCGACGCTGTCAGTATCTCAAACATGATTAATAAGTAAAGTAACGTGTTCCTAAGCACCATGCCATGAAGATGTAGGGAATTGGAGGTACAGCTCCACGCATTCAAACCTCAGCGCTGGATGTATTTGAGTGGTCAGCTTTACCCTCGGTTACCCATTGGATTGGAGGTTGTGTGGTCGCTGTGGAAAAGAGAATAATCTTTGTCCCAGTTTGAAATCGAACCCCTATTCCGTTGTCGTCCATCCGTACTCTGGTCACTGTTCTGATCCAGCCATCATATTTGCCAAAGTACGTAGGTAAACTGGAGAAAAATGGTAATTGGCAGATTAACCCTTTAAATAAGCCCTAGTAAGTGAAATGACTTTTGTATCCAATGCTCCCTAATTTTCGGAAGAGCGTTACTTTTGGGACGTTTCCAGGCTTCGCTTGTTTTTCCTTGTGGTGAGGGCAACATAGGTGACAAAGAGTGTGGAGCATTGATGGAATGACACGGACAGGGAGAAACCGAATTACTCCGAGAAAGACCTGTCCCAGTGTCACTGTCCGGCACAAATCCTACACGGACTAGCCTGGGATCAAACCCGTGCCTCGTTAGTGAGGCGTTTGATGCCTTGCAGGTCCCAGAATGTGAAGGGTCCAGTGGTCTGATGATACTTGAGTATTGAGTTGGAATAGCTGTTGAAGGAAGTATTTGTCTATTTGTCAAAGCATTTGCTGGAGACACTGCAAAAAAAAAAAAAAAAAGATCGTGTCAGAATATATGGTCGAACCCGCGACCTCCAGAATACTACCAACTTTTAAGTTAACGTATATTCATCGATTGTTTCAAAACTCGAATTTCGGAGGTTGTAATAAATTAGAAACCTCTCCCTAGATTTGCTGTGAGGGGTTTTGCCCTTTGGATCAGGAATCAGAGTGTGGACTTGCAGATCGCTAGCAACCCCCCCCCCCCCCCCTCCTTTCCAACCCCCGCTGAACTTGATCTATGACCTATCACAGGAGAATAGAATTAAATATTGATGTGGGATGTATGGATCTATTTTCCCCACATTGCGTGCCTTTGCACAGTGCTGGCCGATTACTTGCTTTTGGCAAATCGGATTCGCCTGTGTGAGGACAGATCTGTTGAAAATATTTATGTGTTCAGAGTCAATAATGCTGCTTCTGGGATCTTGTATCTCCGTGAATCAGGGGCATAAGTCGCGAACGTAAGATTACAGTTTGGTCGGAAAGCCCGAACAAAAAGGACCACGTAAAAGACCTGTGTGTGTGGTAAGCGGATAATATTAAAGTTGCTCTTAATGGAATACGTTGAGAAGTAATTCGGCGTAGAATAAGCCTCAGTGGCCAATTCTTGTAAATAGAAATTAATTTTCGGCTTCCGTAAATGCGGGGGATTTCTTGATTCTCCCAGTTGATGTTATATAATGTGAGGTTAAAGGTAAAGTTTAACCTAGAACAGGCCATGAAGACGCAGAGGGAGAGTAGAGGTATAGCTCTACTCTTTCTTTAACCTCGGCGTTAGGTGGGGTGGGTGGTTAACGCCACGCCCTGGCCGCTTTACCCCCGGGAAAGAGACCCGGTACCCATTGAGTGGGCCCCAGGGCCGGTGTGGACGGGTGCGGAAAATCTCGCCCTCACCGGGATTAGATCCCCGGACCGTCCAGCCTGATACGAGTCGCTATACCGACTGAGCTATCGCGGCCTATAAATAAGGTTCTGAGAGCATTTGTCTCAAGGGATATTCTATCTCTTGTGATACAGATATGGTGTAGCCGGCCTTGCCACATCCCTCCTCACAAATTCTTGCGTCTGCCACTTTACTATTATTCATTTCAGGAAATTAATCGGGAATTTGGGTACAGCTCAACTGATATAAGGTCCATACCAAAATTTGTCAAAATCCGCCCGGGGATTCCTGTTTTTAAACACGCGGATATCCAGACACGACGCACAGACGTGACCATCGCTTTCTGCATTGTTTGTACACAACGTACAAAGCAAGATAGCATGGAAGTAAAAAAGGAAGAAAAATTGAAACTGTGTTCTCTAACAGTGTATTGTACTACATAGTTATGTAGTATGAATTACACATTGCGAACTGAACGATAAATTTATGGGATATTTGCGGACTCGGTAGAGTTAAGGGAAATCAATTTTTGGGTTATGTTCTATATGGCAGTTTTCCACTGACCTCGAACCGCCACAAAGCTGTGTGCAACTCAGATCCCCCATCAGTTCTGTTTCGGTCTTGTGAAGTGAGAAAATCGCATGGAAAGAAAATATTTTCGTTTCAGTTTCCTGCACACAATATGACCACACAAAGTCCGAGAAATATAGGAAACACGTGACCAAGAACACGTCAGACGGATCACCGCTGATGTGCCAGTCAGCGATCACATTTAAAAAAAAGGGCCCCAATACAAGAATGATATATATTAAGCTCTGCAGGAAGGTAAAGTGTAAGGTTTTCGAAGATTAAAGTCTTGTGGGATGTGATGGCATCTCGACTGATAAATGCCGTAGTTGCTGGCAGCTCAGAGAGTCGAAGTGCCTTTGTCAGCGGGGGTAGGCGGACTCAGAGCTGTGTAACATGTTCTCTGTACCTAAACGTCACACCGTTAATTAGATTTTAGGTTCTCGCGGCCGTGAAGATTCATGTTTAACGTCCTTCAGTGCTGTGATGTCGGCTGGCCTAGCAGCCCGTGCGGTCAGCAACTTTTGGAGGAACCTTCTAAACCTCCTGCCTTCGTATTCGCATTCCAGAAAACAAGAAACATGATTCTCGCGCATGCGTTTATAAATAGCCGTAAACACACAACGCAAAGTTTTTCCCTCTCCGCGTTATGAATGCATATAGGGGAACAGAGGTATAGCTCCACTCATTCTTAACCTAGGCAGTAGGTGGACGTGAGATGTCATCACGCCCCGGCCACTTTACCCCCGTTAAAGAATCGCGGCACGCATTGACTATGTGATTGGGTGGACCTCAGAGCCGATCTGGAAGTTTCGGAGGAGACATCTCTTCCACCCTGCCGGGAATCGAACCCTTATTCCTCAGTCCGGCCTGTAACCGAGTCATTATTTCGAGTGAGCTATCCGAACTCGTGGAAATAATGCTGCTTAATATTATATGGAGATGAGTTGTCAGCTTGACGCTCCAGCCGCTTAAACTGCAGATAAAGGAGCCCCCATTACGCACTGGATAGAAAGATCGTGTGCTGCATAACCTCTGTGGAAGTGGCGAAAGGAAAGTTACTGCCGGAGTTTGTAGTCGCATGACTGAACTGTCCAAGCAGAGGGGCATGGTGGTAGGGATGTTACGTAGATATTGGTAAAGGTAAAGGTATCCCTATACAGGCCTGGACAGACCCTTAGGGTTCCACGACGTTGAGGCTCCCAGGATTTCTAGACAATCGGCACATGAAGGTGGCAAGGTTGTCAGTCCTACGCACCGGCCGCCTTTACGCGGTACTCATTTCTCTTAGAGGCTGAGTCGACCCCAGGGCCATAGTGCGGCCAGAAGGATTAAGGGATTAAGTCAATGAAAAATTCCAATGACTCAATCGAACCCGCAACCTCCCGGCTTGTAGCGCAGTGCTCAACCAACAGTCACTGTATGCGCCACGTAGATATCGGTATGAGGTCATATTTGTCAGAAAGCCAAACACTGCGTAGGTTATACAGTTGAACACGCATTTGTTTAATATATATGGCTTGGAATTCACCCTTCATATTAGAGTGAGGGTGAAAATTAAAGAGTGTGGCTATGGGGTAATATGTTGCAACCCTCTGATCATCTGTTCTTTTTCTCCACGCTCACGATTCGAGTACCTGAGGAAGCGATCTGCAAAGAAAACATGGCCAGTCCCTCATTATCACCCCCTTTTCAAATAATTTGAAGGGGGTAAAGGGAAGCAAGTTGTTTTGAATGGGGGAGTCTGAGTTCTTTCTTATGAAGCCGACACCTGATTATGTTCGCCTAAGTTCCTGTTTCTGTACACTTGGTTCGCAGTCCATCTACAGGTCGCGATACTCGAACTAAAATTTCGGAGAAAAAATGTGAAGTTTTTTTTAATGAAAATAAGTAAAAATTTGAAGGACAAGTTCCCTTCGTCATGTTGTGATATAATACACAGAGATCCCCCAACTAATCGATGGTTATAACGAGGTGGGGCCCCTTGTAAGAAGTGCAGTACCGTACAAACTTAACGCAAGGATTTATATCTTGCTTATGCCTTGCATTATCTACGTTGTTACTGTCTACAAAGTTAAGATCCATATTCTTAACTCACCTTTCCACTTACCTCTGAGTAAGTTTACAATTATTCTTTAATTTTGCATTTTATTGTAAGTTTCGGCAGAAGGATATGGTAAAGGTAAAGGTAAAGTTCTCCCTAGAACGGGCCATGAAGGCCCAGAGGGGGAGTAGAGGTATAGCTTCTTTCATTTCGTTCATTTATTTACAATCCATAAATCCGATACATAGTCACAAAGACAAATAGGATGTGGATTTGGTCAAAGGAACATATACATTACAAGCTATATAATAATACATTGTCAAAATACAAACAGTTAGTGAATATAAAATAGATATATAATATAAAAACATAAGATATAAAAGCTCAAGCTTCAGATACGAAAAACCTGCTAACATTTAGATAATAACTTTAAAATCATAAAATATAGACCTTAACAAAGAACAGAGGTCATAGCAAATTATATAGCATATTAAGTATTACTAGTTATGATTAGGGATGGTAATAACTAACATTTCAGTTTTTGCAAAGTATTCATCTAAGGAATAGAATGAGTTTATTAAAAGGAATTTTTTTAGAGTAACTTTAAATTTATTTGCATCGCCAGATAATTTCTTGATTCTTTGAGGCAAAGAGTTTTAAATCTTAATAGCAGAATAATACACACCTTTCTGGGCTTTCGTTAAATGTAATACTCTTTCTTTAACACTGGCACTAGAAGGGGGTGGGTGGTCAAATCCACGCCCCGGCCGCTTTACCCCTAGGAAAGAGACCCGTAACCCTTTGTATAGGAGGCTGGGTGGGCCCCAGGGCCGGTCTGGACGGCTGCGGAAAATCTCGTTCCCCACCTGGATTCGATCCCCGGACCGACCCAGTAATTAAGACCCTGCCATGGCTCAGGCGATGAGTCGCTGGCCTGTTACCACGGAGGCCCGGGTTCCATTCGAGGCCATGTGGTAATATTTGTGGTGGACAAAGTGGCAGTGGGATATGGTTTTCTCCGAATACTTCGGGTTTCCCCTGTCAGTATTACTCCACTAATGCTCCATACGCATTCATTTATCAATAAACTTATCAATTGACTGCATCGTTCAACAGCACGCTTAAAAAATCAGTAATTAAACAAGATCGTTAAATAAGCCTTAAAAAAATAGTCACATAGGATAAAATTAAACTTTGTGAAGTTAAGAACAGGATAGAAAATGAGGCCAATACTGGATTTATCACATTCAGAGGATGAAAAGTTAATGTATGTGAAATATAAGAAAGCAGAGTTGGTTCTAGGGAGAGCTCTAAAGAGATGGTCAGGTCAGTTATACGAATTTAGAGCGGGAACACATCGAGATTCTACTCAGTGACTCTTTAACTAGTGACGGTCGGACAGACCCTGGTCCGGTGATCCTTCAGACTTTCCGCCAATGATCTGAGAACAGAACAGTGTAACAGGGTGCGACGGATTCAGAGTCACTGAACAATTTAACCTTTTAAAGCCTAGCGGTTACTTCACTTACCACCAGCTTTAACATTCAAACTTACTACATGGTGCCTTACTATGCGTTATGTGTTTTGTACGGATGTCGGAACAAACAGCAACTTTTACCTTATACATCATTAACTGACCGGGTTTTTATAACCGAGGTGGAGAGTGTTTACTGCGCGGTACGCACTCAGTCCTTATATAAAACGGATTGTGTTTTGTCTACAAAGGGTTAAACGTACGTGGATAGCAGTTGTGAAGCAGTTCGTTTGTTTTTTTGTGCTCATGCTTGGCAATTAAATACCTCTATAATTTTATTTTTTTGTTAATTACCAACATTCCTACAGCTCTCCACGTAATTAGCTCCAATACTTTATCGCATTGTTAAGTCTTCAATTAATTGCCAATAATTACTGTGGCTGGATTTTGTCGTGCAGTAGCTAGCGTAACTGTTGCTATGACCGCGCGCGTAGTCGGACATCCTTAACCTTAAAAACTGGTTTCTTTGTAACGAAGATGGCGCAGGACAAATGCCCTGTCTTCCACTCTATAAATATCTCCGTGGAAACTGTTCTTCACTCGTCAATAAATTTTATCGTCCACTCCAAGCCTCTCGATGACGAAGGGTCACAGTGACCTATGTCGCACATTCGTATGAATATTTCGGGTTTTCGTGACCGTGAAGATTCATATTATGGTCTGGGTAATGACACCGTATAGCCTGGCAGGCTCTTACAGTGTTTTGGAGAGGGGTACTGCCTCCATTTTTATTTTTGCTCTGAACAGAGACGCAGTATAATCTTCCGAAACGTCGGTACCCACCTACATTACTAAACAGTGAAAGATAAAGCTGTCCTGTGCACGACGTGAAGGCATACGGAGGTATAGTTCCACTCCTTCTTAACCTCGTGATTAGATGGATGTGAACAATGTGTTTCACGACCCGGCTGCTTTACCCCCGGAAACAGCCTCCTGTACCCATTGAATGGGAGGCTGGTTGGATCCCAGAGCCCGTTTGGGCGCTTTGGAAAACAGAAAAATTTGTTGTTCGCCGGACAGCCATTCCAGTTGTCCAGCGCTTGGCCTACTAACAATACCGACTGAGCTGTTGCGGCTGCGCAATGAACGGTGAATGTGTGTTTATTCATGTATGATTTGTTTAGCCATATATCGAAATAGAATGGGGGGGAGTGGACTGGATTGATCTGGCTCAGGATAGGGACAAGTGGTGGGCTGTTGTGAATGCGGTAATGAACCGTCGGGTTCCATAAAATGCCGGGAATTTGTTTATCAGCTGACAAACTATTAGCTTCTCAAGAAGGACTCTGCTCTATGCAGTTAATCAGTCAGGTGATTTCAGGCTTCCGCCGCGACGTAGATGAGATCTGCGCTCTTCTGGGATATTACGCAGCGTTGAGTGGTAGTTCTGTACCGACGTTTCGGGATAACCTGTCGGTCCCATCTTCAAGGGTCAAGAAGTCCAAGAAGACCCTTGAAGATGGGACCGACAGGTTGTCCCGAAACGTCGGTACAGAACTACCACTCAACGCTGCATAATATCCCAGAAGAGCGCAGATCTCAGTCAGTTAGGTTTTGTTTGTTTGTTTGTTTGTTGGTTGGTTGGTTGCCCATTTGTGTGTGCAGCTGATAATTCTGTGTACTGCTTCACTTATAGCCAGAAACACGACACTGTACCGGTGGAGTTTATCTTGTGCAGTGCTGTGGTTCTCAGATCAGAGTGATTGTCTCTGTGTCATCTTCTGCCGACTGATGTTTGTACGGCGTTGGCACTGTGCTCTGTGCAGTCCGTTATCTCAACATCTTCGCAATATACACAGTGACAAACAACACTGACAGTAGCTCATGGTATTATGAATAGTAAATAGTGAATTGGAAGGGCCGTGGAAGGAAGAGGTCGTGGCTGACGTTGATGTACTTTGCTGCCAGTTGTTTGGAGTTACTGAAGAAAATCATGAAATATCTGATTAATGATGGTGTTTTTATTATACCAAAAATTTGAACCCGGGACCTCCGTTTACGAAACATTGGCGCTACCCACGTTGTGTTGCGCGATGTCAGGACCCAGAAGACCACAATACATTAAATTTTAAAGTTAAGTGTAGCGGCCTTGTACGAAGATCATAACGAACCTTAGGATTCCATAAATCGAGGGGTTTGTTGAGCAGCTGGGCGACTTTGAGCTTCTCAGGAAGGTAGGTCTGTGCTGCTTGTTTGTAGTTGGTTCTAAGGCCATTCTTTCACTGAGATCTGCGACCACCTGTTCACATCAATAAATCGACTGATCGATCGTTGCAAGGCGGTGATACCCCTTGTGCTGTGAACCAACTTAATGAGGCGGGAAGTTCTTATGTTCTGATGACGTTTCCAGTGACTTGCCGTGTGACGTGTCCTGGGTTCCATCCCCTCAGTTACCGAGAGGGACGTATTCAGCTAGAGACAGCTGGTAATTTATTGTGCAGGCAAACGTTATATTATTTATTTATACCCCGCATGTTTACTGCTTTGTGTATTTATTTGTTTGTATTTTATTTATTTGCTTATCTATGTGTATATTTATTTACATTATTTACGCTGGGTTAGTTTAGGTTTAGGTTGGATGTAGGTTAGGTTAAGATTAGGTTAGTAATTTATTTATTTGTTTTTGTGTGTTTATATATTTTTATTTAAAATTGAAATTAAAACCAACTTGATGCACCTTCACTATTAAAAATTTTAATAGTAGATTAATTAACTCTTAATTAATTAATTAATTTTAATAGTAGATTAATTAACTCTTAATTAATTAATTAATTTTAATAGTAGATTAATTAACTCTTAATTAATTAATTAAGAGTTAATTAATGTACTATTAAAATTTTTAATAGTGAAGGTGCATCAAGTTGGTTTTAATTTCAATTTTAATTTATACAAGATGCACGGTGAATACAATATTAAATATTTTCATTTGTTTGTTTATGCTATTTATTTAGTGTTTCACATAATATTCTTACTGTAATTAATGACGAGCCAGTAATGAGCTGCCCGAAATTTAATTACCTGTTCGCATAATCGATTAACTGTCGCCAATTTTATTAATGTATGTTCTGTAATGTAAAACGGGCTTGTAATTTCTTCATTGTACCTTCTTCGGGGCCGGGATTGCTTCTGGGGCACATTTTTTATCTGTTTTGAATTCTGAGGTACGAGATCGGTGGAACTGAGTCCAGTAGACTACTGCACATAGTATGCCTTACATTCGTAAAGAATCGTAACTGGATATCTCAAAGGAAGAGACGAACTTTGTAGACCTTTGCGTAGATGGAGGTTTGTATCATAATACTCGTACGCCTAACTTGTTTGTGTAGGGTTACTGTCGGTAGCACAAGCACTATAACATTGAATTATTGCATGATCCGTGAATATTGAATTGGTGTTGATGTTGAAGTGGTTGTGGCTTGAGTTGAAGTACAGGGTGTCCCTTTTATCGTGTCCTTCAGCACGGCAGCTGTCATCGTATCTCCCGGCGGGTGCAAGATTTCTATGCTGCCGAGCTCAGGGACAGTCTGTACTGTCTCCGAATTTTCGTGTAAGAAGCGAGGAAAACCACAGACATCCTCACGAAATACGGTCTCCGAACCGGGTACTTGAATGTGGGATCTCCTGACTACAAGGCAAGGGTTCTTAGCACCCGGCCGCCGTATTTGGTTGCGTAAGCATGCAGTCATTGTTAGGCACTGACAGTAAGCAGCTTAGTCAACTATCAGTTAACTCCTTAATGGTCTCATTGTCGGGCTCTAGTAATGAAAAAGTTAACAAGGTCGCCGTCTTCTGTCAGCTGCAGTCCCATTACAGGCCTGGGCAGACCCTGAGGGTTCCAGGAGGTTGAGGTTCCCACAATTTCTACACAATCGGCACATGAAGTTGGTAAGGTTGTTAGTCCTACGCACCGGCCGCCTTTACCCCCCAGGAGGCTGAGTCCATAGTGCGGCCGGAAGGATTATGTCAATGAAAAATTCCAATGACACCATCGGAAATCGAACCCTCGACCTTCCGGCTTGTAGCGCAGTGCCTCAACCGACTGCACCGCCGCGTGCCCCGCTTCGATCCTGCAGTTTAACTAACCTGAAAACTTGCAGCTGTAACTTCGCGCGGTTCTGCACATTTCTCCTCGCAGCACACGAGGCAGGAGTTGAGTTACGGCGTCGTAAAGAACCGTCTGTGCAGACAGTAGTAAGAGGCTGCCTGCCACGAGAAAATTACTGGTTCGATCCTTGCAACCTGCGGTTGACGGCAGAGGAGGGAAGCAATTTTGGGCCGAACCTTTGAGGAGGAACACAGCTAATAGTAATAAAATACCAGCCCCTGAGATCATAAAGTACATTTTAGTTGAAAATGTGATAGGCCAGTGGATCGTTTTTGCTGTTAATGTATCTTGAAGACACCTCGTACAGTCGTGTGAGTTATTTGCAATAATTTTAAGGTCCAATATAACTTTGTGTACTTGTAATAATACGTTTCAGAAAGTCGTGTTACGTTAGCCATCTGTTTCAGGGTCTACATGTTATCGCTTTAGAAACCCTGCAAGGTTGTTTTTCATGGGTAATAGGGTACAGCATTTCAAACTAATACGATTAGGCCTGTAGCTTCTCTTGCGGCATCGAGAGGGCAGTACTGCCGCTTCGTACTCGGGAGGTCCCGGAATTAAATTTCTACACGGACAGCGGCTACCTTCAGTGAGTTTTTTTTTTTTTTGTGGAATTTCTCAGATTCTCCAAGAAAATGTCTCAATATTGCCTCAAATTAGATTCCTTCCACATCTTCTCCTTTTTATTATTCATTGATTAACCCAGTATTCGACGCTATGAAGACTGAGCTGCTGTGAATGTTGGTAAACATACCATTAGCAAACAATAAATAAACTTCTTTCACGCATGCGCGTTGAGCCGTCTGATGGATCTTTTGTGCTTCTTGTGCACATTGTTCTGCGCCCAGATATCTTCGCGCATGCGCGTTGAGTCGTCTGATGGATCTATTGTGCTTCTTGTGCACATTGTTCTGCGCCCAGATATCTTTGCGCATGCGCGTTGCGTCGTCTGATGGATCTTTTGTGCTTCTTGTGCACATTGTTCTGCGCCCAGATATCTTCGCGCATGCGCGTTGAGTCGTCTGATGGATCTTTTGTGCTTCTTGTGCACATTGTTCTGCGCCCAGATATCTTTGCGCATGCGCGTTGAGTCGTCTGATGGATCTTTTGTGCTTCTTGTGCACATTGTTCTGCGCCCAGATATCTTTGCGCATGCGCGTTGAGTCGTCTGATGGATCTTTTGTGCTTCTTGTGCACATTGTTCTGCGCCCAGATATCTTCCTCATTGCTGCACTGAATAGCGATCACGATGGAGAAGAGTTTATTGCAGTGGGATATTTTAATTATCCTGTAATCCTTATTTATTAAAATGTAAGTCTCGCTGTTTTGTCGTTATGTATGTTTCTAGTTACTAACAGCAACAGAAGATGACAGCTGTAGAATTTATGCTTAAGTCGGTATTACGTTTTCTGCTTTTGCTTGTAATTATCGGCATCGCTAGTGTATATTGTTTTTCTCGGTATCTTCGTGTCAATATAGATGTCTTCCATAAGTTTTGAAATTATTGTCCCTATGTATTCTTGACGAAGGTTTCCGCGATTTTTATTTTTTTATTTATGTTTTCATATTTTTTTTTTTTTTTTTTTTTTTTTTTTTTTTTTTTTTTTTTTCCCCATATTGAAATTGAAAGAGGAAGCACTAGATCGCACCCTGTGGAGAACTCGCTTTGGAAGAGGCTACGGACCTGTCGTAAGACAGACTACAGAATGAATGTTTTCATATTCTTTGCAACAGCAGCAGTAGTAGTGGAGTAGTAGTAGTAGTAGTAGTAGTAGTAGTAGTAGTAGTGGTAAAAAGGTAAAGCAGTCCCATTACAGGCCTGGACAGGCCCTTAGGTTTCAAGTAGGTTGAGGCTCCCAGATTTCTAGACAATCGGCACATGAAGGTGGTAAGGTTGTCAGCCCTACGCACCGGCCGCCTTTACCCCCCAGGAAATAATCCTGGTACTCATTTCTGTTAGAGGCTGAGTCGACCCCAGGGCCATAGTGCGACCGAAAGGATTATGTCAATTAAAAATTCCAATGACACCATCTGGAATCGAACCCGGGACCTTTCGGCTTGTAGCGCAAGTATTAGTAGTAATTTTTATTGTTATATCTGTCTGTATGCTAGTCTCTCGTTAACGCTGCTTAGCCTAAGCACAGACAAAGTACCGTTGATGAAACTATATACGAACATATTGGCTTGTTTTTCCCTCTTACAGTGACTGACATTTTGTGGTATTCACATTTCATTCAGCAAATTTCATTCTGTTTCTTGTAATTATTTCTCTTCATTGCCGCGCGGTTTTTTGGCTATTCTTGCCATGCGATATAAAAGTGTGATCCAAAAAACACGCTGACCGCAAGTTTTTCTCTCTGACAGCAGCTTGCCATGTAATGTACTTGTCGCTAACAACCGCAAACATTTCGTGCCTTCAGGTGGATCTGTGGTCCATCACATGCCGCCGCTCAACAGTGGCGTTACCACGGGCATTCCTTTTGTACTGAATTCATGAAGCGGTGGACCCTATTTCCACATTGTCCTACATCCAGCTCGCGCATTTTCCATATTTTTGCAGTTTGGAGCACATACAGTTACTTACCTGGAGCATACGTATTTTTGGGGCACATATTTATTTCATACTTTCAATTTGTTGATTTTTAAACATATCTTTCAAATTTCCAAGTCCTTCGCCTTTGTGTTCTTTACAAGAAGATTTAAATCTTCTGGGATGTTACACTCTGTCGGGGTAAATTTTCCGACGTTGCGAAGGATTGTTGGAGGCACGGGTCCAATCCCAGGCCAGTCCATGCGAGATTTGTGGTGGACAAGGTGACACTGGGACAGGTTTTTCTCCGAGTAATTCGGTTTTCCCCTGTCAATATATTTATTCATCTATCACCGACACTGTATACTTCAGTAATTGACAGTCGAAGGATTGTAGTACGTTTATCTTCAGTGCAGATTCCGCATACATCTTTGGCACTTTGATTTTTCTAAGGCCATTGCTCTGGCGTCCGTTTGTAACAGTATAAAGATTCTGTACTACTGCAGATCTTATCGTACTACACAGAACATTACAAAGAATTCTGAACTCTTATTCATTTTTTTGTGATATTTTGGGGGCGACAAAATCGGCTTTACCGGAGTTTTTGTGATGAAAATCCTGCGCCCTGTTACCAGTGATTTCTGACGCAATGGCCAATGGCTGGGTTCTCCTCCCCGCGTGTACTAAGGTATTCTGTGTACGCATGACGCCCTGACAGGTACTAATGGTCTTGATGATAGATGAAGACTTTAATATATTGCCCTGGGAATCGTGACACAGAAGAGAAAACAATTAGCAGTGAAACAAGGCGGAATTCAAGGCACATTACTTGAGTTCCCGTTGAAATTCTACGGCCGGTCTGTGCCTTGTTCGTGATATTTTATTAATTTCCGGCATCTAGATTTCAATCAGCCAATCGGTAAATCAATTAATCATCCATTTAGCCAAAATATACGAGTATTTCTTCCACTATACACACATAGGTAAATACATACATGACGTGAAACATACGTATGCGAAGGTAAAGCAATCCCAGTGCAGGCCTGAACAGGCCCTGAGGGCTCTAGGAGGTTGAGGCTCCCAGATTTCAAGACAATCAACACATGAAGGTGGCAAAGGTGTCAGCCCTACCCACCGGCCGCCTTTACTCCCCAGGAAGTATTCCTGGTACTCATTTCTGTTAGAGGCTGAGTCGACCCGGCCGGAAGGATTAGGTCAATGAAAAATCCCAATGACACCATAGGGAATCGAATCCGCGGTCTTCCGGCTTGTAGCGTAGTGCCTCAACCAACTGCGTGCCCCATATACGGTACTATAGTACCTAAACTTTATATTCTGCATGCCGTTTAGAGGGGGTTTTATTTATTACCATCAAGCTGTTGGTAGGAATGAACGTTCCTTTAATACTATACTATTTATGTATGTTATTGTACAGTTCATGAGTCAGTTTCACGATTTAAGAAAAGTCGTACTGTGGGCCTATAAAAACATTACTGTCACAGTGCCTAAGAAGCTGCATAGGCCTATATCATCCTTTCATCTTCGCTTAGGTCACCAAAGGTTTCTCCCCATGCCTTTTCCGACCAAAATTGTATGTGCGTGGCTGATGTCCTGCCTGCATTCTACATGCCCTCCTATTTCTGCCTCCTCAAATTTGGCATTAATAATAACAATAATAATAATAATTCGTGAAGTGTGTAAATTACAGAGCTCGTCGTCACGTTTGCCGCGTATCCAATGATATATCAACCTGCTGGTAAAATTTAACATCTCGTATCGAACCGTGGAATGTAGAGGCAGCACGCCACTGACGCGCCTCCCGCACGAGCGGTCGCGGCTGTGGCGCGGAACAGCACGGGCCACGAGATCTGTTCCCGTGAGAACCAAGGCTGGCGCGCTGCTGGGACACGTACGTCGACTTGGGAGCAATTTCTGATCCCGACATCGTGGTCTTCTGTGATGTGACGTCGTCATGAACCCTGAACGTACCGTCAGCATGCACCTCCAAAATGAGATTACACGGTTTCACGTCCCAGAAGACTGTAGTCGTCACACTTGCCGACATGAGAAAGTCTATTTTCACACACTTGTAACTGATTTTACTTCATGGGTATAAAACGCGGTGTCTTATTTGAAGGAAGGACACAACGTGAAATAAAAAAGGTAAAGCTCTCCCTAGAAAGGCCATGAAGGCCCAGAGGGGGAGTAGAGGTATAGCTCTACTCTTTCTTTAACCTCGGCGCTAGATGGGGGTGGGTGGTCAACTCCACGCCCCGGCCGCTTTACCCCCGGGAAAGAGATCCGGTACCCATTTTATAAGAGGCTGGGTGGGCCCCAGGGCCGGTCTGGACGGCTGCGAAAAATCTCACCCCCACTGGGATTCGATCCCCGGACCGTCCAGCCCGTAGCGAATCGCTATACCTATAGAAATAACTTTAAACGTAAACACAAAATGTAACAAATATGTGTACTATATACATGTGTCATAACGAAACTTATTTTGTTGTAATGGTGTGCTCGTGTGTCCGTGTTTGTACGGATCCGTTGTGAGTCTGGGGCTGACTGCATAATGTCGGTGGTGTATGAATGAAATATGAGTGTGGAGCCTTGGTGGAATGATACTGACCGGATAAAACCGAAGTACTCGGATACAAACCTGTCCCAATGCCACTTCGACCACCACAAATTCCTCCTGTACTGGCCTGGGAACGAACCCGCGCCTCCGCGATGAGAGGTCGGTTCCTAATCGAATGCTGAATCACTCAAGAACTACGGATGACAAAAGCAGTCTGTTACAAATTTTGTAAGCGTAAAAAATACGTCTGTGTGACAGAAAATTTTTTGAGCGATGTTATTAGAGTAAGGAGTTTATGATGGGCTGAACGTGTAGCTGTTACGGAGGACAAAAATATGTATAGAGTTTAGTTGGGGAAACATTGTGGAAATCGACCATTTTTGTTATGGATGGCATGAAAGGATGTTATTAAAATCGATCTTCTGCAAATAGGTTTTGAGAATATGATCGAATTAAGGTGGCTAATATGGGACTTTCGTGATTGTTTTTATGTGGATGAGTCTTGGAAAATTCTCCCTTATTTCAAAGGATATTAGAACAATTGTTTCGAAATGAAATTTAAATATGTCATCACAGAAGTCGTAGTGCTGCGTGCTTGTGACAGAACTCGGAACTGTGGTCGGTTCCCACTGTTGGCATCTCCTGGGAACGCTCCCAAGTGTACGACTGGCACGCCTAGCAGCCGGCGTAGACGTCAGGATGACGCGTGCCCACTTCGCAGGAGGCGAACATTTTCTGTTGATCAGAGTGATACCGAAGTGTGCCTGTCTTTTGAGTGTTGGCCAGTAATTGAGATTAGTTCTTTGTAGTGGACCGGACCCAAAGGATATAAATGACGGGAAGACGAGGAAGAAGGCGTAAGTAGCTACTGGATGACCTTAAGAAAAAGAAAAGATACTAGAAATTGAAAGAGGAAGCACTAGATCGCACTCTGGAGAACTCGCTTTGGAAGAGGCTACGGACCTGTCGTAAGACAGACTACAGAATGAATGATTGAATGAATGAATGAATGTGTACCCAGCTGAGTGGGTACCTGCAGGATCCTGTTTAAGGAGTCGGGGTAGCTCTGTCAGTATAGTGACTGGGGTGGACAAACGAGGAATCTATTTCGATTACCACAAGAGTTTTTTGTTCTTTAAAGCGTCTACACCGACTCTGGGGCCCAGCGTCCTATTCATTGGGTACCGGCGGCTATTTTCCTGCGGATAAAGCGGCATGGGGTCGATCCCAGTGGCCGCGCGGTCTAAAGCTTAGGTCTGCGGCCGTTCGCTTGGTGGGATTGCGGGTTCGAATCCCGCCAAAAGCATGGATGTCTGTCTTTTGTGAATGTTGTGTGTTGTCAGTAGAGGTCTCTGCGTCGGGCTGATCACTCGTCCAGAGGCGTCCTACCGAGTGTGGTGTGTCTGAGTATGATCGTGAAACCTCGATAATGAGGAGACCCTGGCCCACGATGGGCTGTTGCGCTGTGGAAAAAAAAAAGCGGCCTGGGCGTGAAGCTGACCACCCACCCACGTCTAATTCTTTAGATGTGTCTTCACTTCCTGATGCACCTCTATGGCGTGGTGGTTAATTAAGAATAGGGTAGCTTTACTTTTGTATAGTTTATAATGTGTTCGTTCGGAATGCAGACACTGGATAAAAAGCAGAAAGTCCAGTGCCATAATGTAGTGTGTAACGCACCGTCGTCAGAACCATTACCATCTGACATTTCTTGTTCATAAGGATGTAACATTTTGTTGGGTCTGTGACGAAATATGGCATTTACACGGAGCGCTTCGACAGCTGTTGTAGCGGCGACATCGCCTGTGGCACATATCCACACAAATCTCTGTAACTACTTCCTTTCTCAAATACCGGGACAGTAGAAAGAACAGTTAATTTATTTATTTGTAAGTCCCCAGTATGTTATTTACTTTGTCTTCCTTTTGTCACCTGTTTCATAATAATATTCGTTACGGCTGCCATCTGGTGTTTGTACCCTAAA
This sequence comes from Reticulitermes speratus, assembly GCA_021186555.1. Taxonomy (NCBI): domain Eukaryota; kingdom Metazoa; phylum Arthropoda; class Insecta; order Blattodea; family Rhinotermitidae; genus Reticulitermes; species Reticulitermes speratus. The sequence continues at coordinate 47,713,183 of JAJKFL010000005.1, forward strand.
ACTATTTCCTAGTTCTGTATCAAGACGTCTTGTAGTGGGATACGAAGGACGAATGTAACGTTCATGACTGCTATCTGAACATTTGTTTTATGTGGTAGGCCATTGTTCCTGGTTCATGTCTTGTGTAACGACTTCGTATCAAGTGGAGAAGTTACTTATAATCTAAAATTAGGAGAGTTCTGATGTCCTCACAGCAGTGACTAAGAAGATAGATGCTTTCTGGAATGTGACGCCGTGTAGTTTTGTATGTAATATATATATATAATTACACTTTTTATAGAAATATCTGCTTCTGATTGTTTGTTTAAAAACGTGTCATATCAAAAAATAATGTAGATTTAAATGAAAGAAAGTATTGATTAATAGTCGGTATATAGCTAAGTGTCGACCTCGGTGGACTAGTGGTTAGCGTGCTCGCCACTGGACCCAAGGTTCGCGGGTTCGATCCCGACCGAGGTCGATGGATTTTTAAGGGTGATAAAAATCCGGCACACAGTAAAGCCGTCGGTCCCATGTCGTAGATTTACGGCATGTAAAAGAACCTTACGGGCATGAATAAAAATGTTGCGTAAGCCAAATTGCCTCCATTTCTCACCCAAGTCTCCTGACTGCCTGCCAGATGGCTCTGGCGGGCACATCAGATCGATAGAACAAGTAGCGCGGCCAGTTGACCAGTCACCAACTGCCACGAATGCGCACGACTTAGTAACCTCGAAAAGAGGAGGCAAGAGGAGGCCCGGGCCCATATAGGGCTGTTGAGCCATGGTTATTATTATTATTATTATTATATAGCCTAAGTCGTGTTAATACAAAGTGCAGTGATGCATGTAGATTGTAAATGTACACGGAGTGTTTAAGGGAGGAATATACCAGGGGTGGGGTGTGTTCGAGAACAGGGTGCTGAGGAGCATGTCTGGGGCTAAGGAGGGAGAAGTAACAGGAAGCTGGTGAAAACTGTTTGTTGAGGACCTTTATTGTTTGTCCTGCTCACAAAATATCATTAGGACAGTTACTTACGTCATTCCACATCATCTCTCCAATTCCGATACACTTGTGGAATTGCGAAACTTACGAAGGATAGACTTATCTCTTCTTGAAATTATCTATATTTATGAAACTCGTAACTTCCACGTCTCCAGTAACGCCAAGTGGATGTATATTTTTAGATCTTGAGTGCAGTCGTTCAGATGGTGATCCTACCGTGTTTTCTTGGAGGCGGAGACCAGAGTATCGAAGGAACATTGTGCCTCCATCTTCAGGGTTGAAGTAATGATAGTGATTATACTGCTTCTTAAAATTACACATTCTCACCCTACTTATTTGGACATGAAAATGGGTTTAGCATCTTTCTCGTAAGCATTCATTGTCCACAGTGTCATGATCTGTAAGATGAGGGGGAGGGGGTGTGGACTGGTTGATGTGGCTCAGGATAGGGACAAGTGCGGACTGTTATTAACACGGTAATGAACTCATCTTTTTCCAAAAAATGCAGGGAATTTCTTGACTTGCTGAGGAACTGTTAACTTCTCAAATACGACTGCTTCTTGGAATTAGTCAGTTGGTTTTGGGTTAGTTAGTTGGTTGTTGTTGGTTGGTTGGTTTGGTTGGTTGGTGTTGGTTTGGTTCGGTGGTTGGTTGGTTGGTTTACTTAGTTAATTAGTTGGTTGGTTCGGTGGTTGCTTGGTTAGTTAGTTAGTTGGGTTGGTTGGTTACTTAGTTAATTAGTTGTTGGTTGGGTTGTGTTGGATCGGTGGTTGGTTGTGTTAGTGGTTGGTTGGTTCGGTGGTTGCTTGGTTAGTTAGTTAGTTAGTTAGTTAGTTGGGTTGGTTTCGGTGGCTGGTTAGTTAGTTAGTGCAGAACCTCACTCTTCACTTCATGCAGACACCAGTGATGCAGCTGGCCTCACTACGCGGCCGCTTTTAGGCTGGTGAAGGGAACTCGAGGTTTCCTGTACAGGTGTCGGACTTGATTGCCAGTCGCGCTGGGAAATATTAAGGTACGTTGCGGCGGATCTGAAAGACACCAGCAACCCTGTGGGATAGGGTCAGGAGCTCATAAAGATCCACATTTGTTCTGCCCTTCACCTCAGATATTTTCTCTGCAATTTCACTAACCATGCCTGAAGAACAAAATGCCTTTTTAATAGGCGGGGTGCTGTTACAGAACTTGCAAGAGGTAAATTATTTTTTTTTTTACTTACCTTCGTACCGCCGGAAGTTGAAAGGTAACGAAGAACTCTATGTAGCCGTACATCTGGCCCCTTCTGAAATGCGTCATATTGTTCCTAAACACTTCCACACCCCAGTACTTTACTGCAGCAGAAGGGATGCACACGGTGATGTGTTGCCAAAACTTTACCACCGAGTGGCGTGTTCAGTACGAGGTCTAATTATCAATTTTTAATTGCTTATTAGCTTAATTCACTCGATTGAAAAATGGCTTATAGCTTTTTCGTTGCGCGTGTGTGAGTCTCCTTTCATCTGGTAAAGAGATCACGAAGATAAGAGTTTCATGTCTTGAGCTAAGCTACCGGTTCGACCGACTGTTGCTAGCCGGTCCCACTACGGCCCCGTAGTTAAGGTCCACGTAAATTCTCATATCCTCCCTGAAACTGTTGGAATTTTCAAGCGACTATGAAATTTGTCATTTTTAACAAAATATAATGACAAAAGAAAGATTTTATAATAAAGAGGCCAAGATTTAATGCGTCATCTTAAATTATAGTGTGTCCACAAAGTTCTGTTCCTATTCAAATTCAGCCTTATCGTGTGGAGTCGCCATGTTCGTTGTTTAACCTCCAGAACGAAAACATAAAATAACCTCAACTTTTTGAATTAAGGAACAATTTACAAAAAGTCTGCATATTTCTCTTTGGTTGCAATAAATTTTTAACTTAGAAATAGGACTTTGTGGACACTCTGTTTACTAACAACGTGGTTTTCAACAGTTCTTTCACGCTAATTTCAGGATATCATCTCAAATTGGTCCACGACTACTTCCTTCCTAATTCTTTCCAATTTACTCTTCGGTAATCAGCTTGTCATTCGACGCTATATACGCTGAGATATTGATCACATCGTTAAATAAACACCAAATAAGTAATCAAGTGCAAATGGGTTTTGCGATCAGTCAACACGACATTATATTTACGAAGAATAAGGCTACATGTTTCGGCTAAAATGATTATATAATAATAATAACCATGGCTCAACAGCCCTATATGGGCTCGGGCCTCCTCTTTCCGAGGTTACTGGGTCGTGCGCATTCGTGGCAGTTGGTGACTGGCCAACTGGCAGCGCTGCTGTTCTATCGATCCTGATGTGACCGCCAGAGCCATCTGGCAGGCAGTCAGGAGACTTGGGTGAGAAATGGAGGCTTTGAATTTAGCTTACGAAACATTTCTATTCATGCCCGTAAGGTTCTTTTACATGCCGTAAATCTACGACATGGGACCGACGGCTTTACTTCCCCTCCGAAGGAAGTGGTGCTCCGGATTTTTATCACCCTTAAAAATCCATCGATCTCGGTCGGGATCGAACCCGCGAACCTTGGGTCCAGTGGCGACCACTAGTCCACCGAGGTCGACGGCTAAAATGATTAGCCAGGACTAATTACAAGAATGGGGTATATTTTATACCCCATTCTTGTGCCCTACTATTGTAGTTAGGTCCGATGATGGCTAATCATTTTTAGCCGAAACATGTGGCCTTATTCTTCCTGAATATAACATTGTGTTGACTGATTGCAACATTCATTCGTATTTAGTAACGCAGCGGGGATTTGACATCTTACAGTGATCAAATGCAGTTTGTTTATGGCTTTTGTTAACCTGTTGCTACAGAAACTACATTTTGTGTCAAGAAAGCACCACATTCCATCGAAGAGCTTCACAGCTCTTATCTTTGTGTTCTTGTTTTTATGACCACCATCCTGTCGGATGTCCTACGGGGTTATTTCCCACGCAGTGACCTTGACAAGGGTTATCTAGTGCCCCGCGGCACGGGTTCGTGACCCGTGAGATGTAATTTGCAGCTCATCGTGTTCTGAAGGACTTGCAAAGTGCATTGCACCTTGTAGCGGCGTGAGTACAGTTTGCTCCAAAGCAGATGGGACACTGGTGAAAGTTCGTAATGAATGCAGAGTCATCACGAAAGGATCATTTCAGTTTCTTCAGTTCTTTTTGTGGGATGATTCTTTTCTGATGTTGGTTCTCTTGCTTAAAGCATTGCTGGGAGTCCAATGTGGCGCCTGCACAACAGAACAAACGGCGACTACTGTGTTAACGTTATGGCAGTACTTCTGGAAGAGAACTTTGTTACTGAGGTTTTATGTTGTCACGCCGGTATTGCTGAAGGATCAAGTCTTCTGGGATGTGACGCAGTGTCGTAGGGTGATCAGTTACCGACGTCTTAAAGGATCTTAATGCCTCCGAAACGTCGGGAACTACCCCACCAACTTTACTGCCTCACGCCCTAGAAGACTTGGATCTTCTACTTCTCCAAGGTGGGCCGCGATAGCTCAGTCGGTATAGTGACGCGCTACCTGCTGGACGGTCCGGGGATCGAATCCCGGTGGGGGTGAGATTTTCCGCACCAGTCCAGACCGGCCCTGGGGCCCACCCAGCCTCCTATACAATGGATACCGGGTCTCTTTCCCGGGGGTATAGCGGCCGGGGCGTGGCCTTGACCACCCACCCCCATATAGCGCCGAGGTTAAAGAAAGAGTAGAGCTATACCTCTATCCCCCCCCTCTGGGCCTTCATGGCCTGTTCGAGTCTGAACTGTACCTTTACCTTTACCTTTACTTCTGCGAGGTACGGGTCGTGACGTCACTGACATGTTGTTTCACCAAGGTGGATTTCAGTCACACATTCCTAATGCGGTTATGGACATTATAAACGCCAGTTTCCATCATTCAGTAATTTCGAACTGCTCCCCTCGTCGATTTGGATGGGGTAGGGTGGCGTTGGCCACTACTGTCCAGACATTCGTCCTTGTCATTACTTTTATGCGACTTTCTTAAATACAGCGTCATCTCTAGCAGTCGTCCGCAACGTACCGCAGACCTTAGACGTGAAACGTGCGTGCACGGACACCACACATACTGATACCGATGTCACGTTGTATTCACCGTGCGTCTTATTAAACAATTAAAAGTGTTATTAGGCCAACATGTGCTCTATATTCCTTATAACCAAGTCAATCACCCCTACATATGTTTCGGCCTATAACAGGCCATCTTCAGGGGGTCAAAGTTTTTTTACACAGACTTTACATCTGTTGTTCAATTTTAAAGAAGTTAGTACATCCACATAAAGGTAAAATGAATCTTAGTTCCCAATGGATTTAGGTATTGTTTCTTTCAGCTGTAAAATCCTAGGGAATGTGTTTATATAACAGGTTAAAATTACATATCTGTTGTTATATAGTTGGTATATAGCTGGTTGCGTTGTGACTAGTGTCACAACGCAACCAGCCGGTGCAATACACAACGCACGACTCGTAACAACATAACACAGGAAAACTTCAACATCCTTGTGATAACAGCATACAAGATCGGACTGCCTTTAATTTATAATTTATATATACCAACAGATATGTAATTTTAACCTTTTATGTAAACACATTCACTAGGATTTTACAGCTGAAAGAAATAATACCTAAATCCATTGGGAACTAAGATTCATTTTACATTTATGTGGATGTACTAACTTTTTTAAATTGAGCAACAGATGTAATGTTCAATGTAAAAAATTTTGACCCCCTGAAGATGGCCTGTTATAGGCCGAAACATATGTAGGGGTGATTGACTTGGTTATAAGAATATAGTGCACATGTTGGTCTAATAACACTTTTAACTGATACCGATGTTCCGAGTTTAACAGTTCAAAATTTCCTTGTGTGTATAGGCCTTGTTGTTGAGGTGGTAAAGACAAAGTTGTCCTTGTGCACGCCATTAAGATATAAGGTGGAGTGGAGGTGTAGCTCTCCTCATTCTTAACCTCGGCACTGGATAGAGGTGTGTGGTCAGCTTCACGGAACGGCCACTTTACCCCCCCCCCCCCTCTCTCCCCCTCCCTGGGGAAAGAGCACTGGTACTGACTTAGTAGGAGACTGGATGGGCTGCAGAGTCAGTCTGGACGGTTTGCAGAAGAGTTTCTTATCCCTGCATGTAATGAAAGCACCATTCCTCGGTTGTCCTGCCAGTAACTTATTGACCACACTGACTGAGGCGTTCCAGTGGCTGATCTGCATATTGAGCACATGCAGAAATAGTGTCAAGAGTAATGGCTGAAGTGCTGAACAGCCACACCACAACTCCTAATATTCGTGTACCCATAATGTACTAGTTTTACCTTTATGTGTCTAATGTGAACATTTAAATTTAGATTTCACACTGTTGACACCGTGCAACTTCGTCATATTAAATTAAGTTATAGACCAACTGATGCACACTAAAACCACTTTTTAAGTAGCTTTGTTATTAAAATTGTTAAAATTGTACCCCTACACGTGTTTCGATCCTAGGATCATCGTCAGGGGTTTTTTTGCTAAAAGCTACAGTCACTTCAAACACATGATTTAAAATATTCTATCGGCACTTTAAAACTTATAGATTTTAACTTATAATATATAAGTTTTAAAGTGCCGATAGAATATTTTAAATCATGTGTTTGAAGTGACTGTAGCTTTTAGCAAAAAACCCCTGACGATGATCCTAGGATCGAAACACGTGTAGGGGTACAATTTTAACAATTTTAATAATAAAGCTACTTAAAAAGTGGTTTTAGTGTGCATCAGTTGGTCTATAACTTAATTTAATTTAAATTTAGGTTACGTTAAATATAGTGGGCCAGGATAGCGTAGTCGGTATAGCGACTCGCTACGGGCTGGACGGTCCGGGGATCGAGTCCCGGTGGGGGTGAGATTTTCCGCAGCCGACCAAACCGGCCATCGGTCCCACCCAGCCTCCTGTTCGATGAGTACCGGCGTTTTTTTTTCCTCGGATAAAACGGCCAGGGCGTGAAATTCACCTCTCACCTCCATCTAGCGCCAAGTTTAAGAATGAGTGGAGATATACCTGTACCCCCGGCTTCATGGACAGGGACAAGTTTGTCTTTAATTAACATTTAAAAGCGAAAAAATGAAATAAATTGCTCGTATTTGCGAAACAAAATGTCCAATCACATATGTAAGATACGACGTTCTGACGTCGGTGAATAAGGTTATTGTCGTCTTTGTTATGTGACGTCATGTATCGGTACATCTTCGTCGTCAGGGTAGCCATGAAGGCAGCAGGTTGCTTCGAAACGTCCGTACCTATTTGCTAAACTACATACTGTCACACCCCATAAGACAGTCTTCATCGTCTCCGTCACGAGGAACCTCAGATCTCAAAGCAATTGGCGACTTCCGATCGAAGGTTACACTGGACACTGCTGACGGTGGAGTTCTTCGGTTTTTCCACCAAGTTCGGTATTCGTTTCCATCTTTGTGCTTTTTTTTTTTTGCCAAGAAATGTTAAGAAAAGAGATTTGGAAGGAAACACTATGCTGGATTTAAGTAAATAAAGATTTATTTCGTGGCACCAGTTCCATAGTGGTCATCTTCTTTACCCAGGGTTTCAGATTTCACGCCTTTCTTACGAGACCGGACAGGTGTGATGTGTGTGTGTGTGTGGGTCACACGGATTGCAGTCCCTAACGTGCCAAGGTATAATAAGATTCTTCCGCGATACAGTGACAATGCGGGAAGGAGGCTGCATGTGATACATCAACGCTGGCTTTCTGAGGAAAGCGAGGACAGTTTTAAGGGAGAAGACTTTTGTAATTTCGTAATATCCGCATGTGATAACTGATAGCATTGGATCCTTTCAGAAGCGTAGAAGCCAAATAAGTAAAGAAGTAACACCATGGAGCCGAGTACTTTTTTGAAAAACTGACAGGCGCTCAGATAGTCAACAAACCCCCCGACAGATCATTACAGCCTACCATTTGACCCTGTCCTGAATCGTTGAACTTGGGTCACACGCTTTGATTTCTGTAAGGTATATTTTAATATTAACATTACGTTTTTATGTGATGTGACTCCGTACAGTTTGGTAGATAGGTACCAACGTTTGGGGGGCAGCCTGCTGCCTCGTTTTTCACTCTTTTTAACCCTGAAGATGGAGGGGCTATTCTTGTTCGAAACGTTGGTACCTACTTACCAAACCACACGGTATGACATGATCTTGATTATCACAGCTGTAATTGCCTTCATCTTGATAGTCTCTTCCCAGCTACGCTCAGAAGTACTAATAGACGTAATCTCAGAGTTTCTAGTCAGATGTTTTGTGGGATGTGTCCTTTCTCCGTGCGTTCTACATGTCACACCTGTCTCATCTTTCCTTGATTTGATACTCGGTTCGAACCTCGACCTAGTCACCGACTACCCTCGCCAAGACATTCGTGATTTTGCTCAGTTTCTCAAGGCAAGTATCTGTATTCTACAGTTAAGTATCTCACGGCCGCCTATACTGACTCATCATCCATAACCATATCACACCACATTAGACGCCGAATAACCTCTGTAATTGAAAAAGAGTTGTTAAATTACCTGAAAGTCTATCACTCAAACATTCTCATGAACACGTAGCGACAGACTACGTCACTTGGTCCGCCTTTTGCTCTAATTCTATGGACCTAATCCAGCGTGATGAACCGGATTAGGAGACAGATGCGTGCTACGTGCCGTGTCTTTAAGCAGCATCTTAACCCAGCCGTGGCCTCCCGTCTTTCCAGCTTTCTGGAAAACTCGGGGTGTATTCTGTTCCTTGAATAAACTGGCTTGGTATTAAAGTCGTTTATATCCCTCTGTGTACAGGGTGGTAAGGAAAATATTTGGACCTAGGTAAAGTTCTCCCTAGAACAGGCCACGAAGACCCAGAGGGGAGTAGAGGTATAGCTCTACTCTTTCTTTAACCTCGGCGCTAGATGGGGATGGGTAGTCAGCTCCACGCCCCGGCCGCTTTACCCCCGGGAAAGATACCCGGTACCCGTTGTATAGGAGGCTGGGTGGGCCCCAGGGCCGGTGTGGACGGGTGCGGAAAATCTCACCCCCACCGGGATTCGATCCCCGGACCGTCCAGCCCGTAGCGAGTCGCTATACCGACTGAGCTATCCCATTTGGACCTAACAGGGACGAAGTAACAAGAAGCTGCAGACAACTGCATACCGAGGAGCCTCATGAGTTGTACTCCTCGCTAAATATTTTTAGGGCAATGTCTTTTTGAAACATTCCCTACCGGCAAGTTCCAGGACATTATCTCAAGTTCGGACACGGCCGTTTCCTTCCACATCCCTTCCAATTCATTAATCACTTAGTTATTCTATCACATGACGCTATGTAGTCTGAAATACCGACCGCCTCGTTAAATAAACAATAAATAAATTACAGTAGTATTTCAGTTTCCACACACGTAACTGAAACTTGATAATGAATGAAACGTGAAAATATTCTACATAGGGAGCCGCGACATGCAGTAAAATTGTCTGATTCATAAAGATCGTGATGACAGTGAAGAAATGAATGAATAAATAGGTTCTTCTCGTAGACTGAGAGATGGGAAGTTTTACACACACACACACAAAATAACAGGTGAAGTTAGAGTTATGTATATAGTATGAGTCTGTTGGCGGTATGTATGTCCTTGTTGCACTGACTGAGTTTAGGTACCTCAGACTGTGAGAGACGTGGAGAATTGAGAGAACATCTCTGAAAAAAGGAATTCAGCAAAGCGTACGTGAGTTATAATGATACAGGGCGATTATGTGCCCCATCTGATGCCACCAACCATGGCATGACCGGCCGACTTAACCTTTTCAGACTACCCTACTTTTGTCAGCTTTGCTCTCTTTTCACACACATGATCGATTATGACAGGAAAGGAATGAATTAATCAGATGCATCTTGTATATAAACAAGCGTGTACAGTTGTAATCTTCTTAGCGTTTTGTCCGGGGAATTGCTACTTGGCAGAGGGGTAGGAAGGTCAAAGTGCAGTAGTTGCTTGTGTCCAAATTATATTATATTGTTCTTTGATTTTCGCTGCCTGTGTTTAACCCTTTAAAGCCTTGTATTTCATGTAAAGGTAAAGTTCACCCTAGAACAGGCCATGAAGGCCCAGAGAGGGAGTAGAGGTATAGCTCTACTCTTTCCTTAACTTCGGCGCTATATGGGGGTGGGTGGTCAACGCCACGCCCCGGCCGCTTTACCCCCGGGAATGACCCGGTACCCATTGTACAGGAGGCTGGGTGGGCCCCAGGGCCGGTATGGACGGGTGCTGAAAATCTCGCCTCCACTGGGATTTGATCCCCAGACCGTCCAGCTCGTAGCGAGTCGCTATACCGACTGAGCTATCCCGGCCCACGTAGTATTTCATTACTGGGGCTTAACATTCATAAAATCTACGTTTTGCCCACAGAATGCATTTGTGTGTTGTTTGGTTCTTAGAACAGACAGCAGTTACTCTATTGCCGAAGTTAAGAATGCTTGGAGCTGTACCTCCATTCTCACATGTCATACTTAATTCAGTATAGGAACAACTTTTAGGTTTCCTTTGCTTAGGTTTTCTGACTTTGACACGCATATTGGAGGCGACCAGAAAGTAATGGGACAGGATGTGTCTAATCGGCATCATTTGCTTAAATAAATTGTGAAATGTGTGTAGGTGCAGTAGAGGCTAACAGAATTCTGCCGCTTTCCTTTAATTTTCTTTAAAATCATAAGACTTGCCGAAACATTTTCTTATACATTTGTTGTACATTTTGCTGACAGCTTCTTCTCAAAAAAGTTTCCCTCCCATAAGTAGAAACTAATGTAAGCCTTTATGCAAAGTGTCCGTTATTGTTATCCCATTTTAACCAAATTTGAGTGTTTCGTTCAATTTGGGTAGAACTCTCCAATTTAAAGATTTATGAAAATCCATTCAGAGCTTGTCGAGTTGTTACATGCCAGTAGACAGACAGACATGGCGAAGCTTGTGGGAGTGTTTTTGCAACTTTTCGTTGCGAACGCGCCAAAAATTGTCATAAAAATCACTTAAAAGAGAGGTACAAAAAACTGCAAGGAAATGTGATGAGGAGGGGACATAGGGTCAACGAAATTGGACGATGAAAGGAAAACAGACTGGATCCATGACAGCCTCTCTTTGTGGCGAGGATAAAAAGGAAAGTAGGATAGAAAACATAAAATCCGGTCACGACCGGACAGGGTTTAAAACCTGGCGCAAGGAAAAAAAAATGCTGTTAGCAACAAAGACCTTTTGTTCACAGTTTCCATTTTTCTGATTAAAAAAAGGACGGAAACTGAGTATTATCTGTTTGTTGTCGATTCTTGCTGGCGGCTTAATTGTGCGTGCATGAACCCGGTAGCTCAGTCGGTAAGGTCATTTCGACGACAATGGTTGGTGCATTGAGTATTTGTTGCCTCCTACCGCGGGATCTCTGCCCCAGGGTAAGGTTCATAGAGCGTGAAGCTGAATTGTCACGCAATGGGTAACTGTGTGTCGGAGCCTGAAGCTGACGTCAATGAATGTATTTAAACAGAACGGTCCGACAATCTTCGATTTCAAATCTGAAATCCTATTTACACAGCTGCTATATTGACATGTACAATATGGCGTTATATTTGATAACTGATATAAACTGTGACTGCATAGCTCAGTCGGTATAGCGACTCTCTACGGGCTGGACGGTCCGGGGTTTGAGATCCGGTGGGGGGCGAGATTTTTTGCACCCGTCCAGACCGGCCCTGGAGCCCACCCAGTCTCCTGTAAAATGGGTACCGGATCTCTTTCCCGGGGTTAAAGCGACAGGGGCGTGGCATTAACCACCCACCGCCATCTAACGCCGAAGTTAAAGAAAGAGTAGAACTATACGTTTACTGCCCCTCTCGGCCTCCATGGCCTGTTCTAGGGTGAACTTTACCTGTACCATAAACTGTGACTACATGTTTCGGCTAGTAAATAGTTACGTTCAAATAAGTTCGAGACAGTTTCTGTCTTAAATGTTAGTACATGGAATATAACGCGATGAAAATTAATTAAATTAATTATAATTATAATAATAATTATTAATTAATTATAATTTCATTTATTTCTATAAGCAATGTTTGTATGAAAAACTAAATTCAAAGTATGCTAAAGTAAGGGTGCCTAATACTTCGCCAGCTGTTCACCATACCAGTAAAAGTTTCTTGACCCTTAGAATTAAAAGTGACATAAGGGTTTTGTACCTCAGAAAGCAGAAATTGAGAAATTATAACTTAGAAGTTAATATTTTAACGGGAATGACCCATAGTCCCTTATATGTAATTTCTGGTTATTGTGGGATGGAGTGGCGGCTGTGGTTATCAAATACGTGCAGTCAGCTAGTTATCATATCTCTTGTGATGTACGTTACACTCCATTTATTAGCTTCGCGAAGTCCGCCTGTCAACGTGTAAAAACTTGACATCCGCTTATCAGAGGAACCTGCTGCCTCCACTTGCGAGACTGAAGTGGCTTATCATGTTAAGAAGGCCTTGGATTCGAATCTAACCTCAGAGACCTTTGACCTATTTGAGGTCTTCTATCCTTCTTCTTTATCTCTCTGAAAATACCTTAAAATCTACCACAACCATTTCCACATCCTTGCTTAATTACCATTCGCCATCACCCTACAGTTAAACTTTTTATATATTTTTTTTCTATGGCTCGACAGCCCTATATGGGCCTGGGCCTCCTCGTTTCGTCGAGGTTTCATGATCACACACATTAGACACACCACAGTCGGTAGGACTCCTCTGGACGAGTGACCAGCCCGACGCAGAGACCTCTACCTGACAACACACAACACTCACAACAGACAGACATCCATGCCCCCGGTGGGATTCGAACCCACGATCCTAGTAAGCGAGCGGCCGAAGACCCACGCCTTAGACCGCACGGCCACTGGGATCGGCAAACTTTTTATATATCATCGTTTAATAACAAGGAAACCATAAAGTTTACCGTCGTCTGGGTTATGATTACGTGTAGTGTGGTAACTAGTTATCAAGGTGTCGGAGAAATCCCCTGCTTCCATCTTTATATTCTACCCTGAAGATGGAGGCAGTATGCTCCTAACAAATGTTTGTAACAATGTTCCAGACTACACGGCGTCAATATTCTGCGTAGTCACCGCCGTGAGACCCTCAGATCTCAAAGAAAATTTACATTTAAAACTTTTCTTCAGATGCTATTCTGATCAACTGCACCTTAATTTAGTTGTTCAGACGTAAATTTGAGACTTCCTAATATGGGCCTTCATGATGTGTAATGTTGTTGTGTTGTGGAGCAGTGGGGCACATAGCACGCACGGTAAAGTTGGGAAGTGCGTATGGAATTTAGTCGAAGATCCTGGAAGAAAGAGACCGCTTGAAATACCTAGGCGTAGATGAAAGGGTGTCGCCCTCGGTGGACTAGTGGTTAGCGTGCTCGCCACTGGGCCAAGGTTCGCGGGTTCGATCCCGACCGAGGTCGATGGATTTTTAAGGGTGATAAAAATCCGTAGCACAACTTCCTTAGTAAAGCCGTCGGTCCCATGTCGTAGATTTATGGCATGTAAAAGAACCTTAAGGGCATGAATAGAACTAGTAGTGCCCGTCGGCAAAATTCAGCGGCCAATTCTCACCCAAGTCTCCTGACTGACTGACAGGATTGAGTGGAACTTGTGCGGTCAGTGGGCTGGTCACTCACTACATCAACGCACATGACCATAGAAACCTCCGAAAGGAGGCCCCCAATGCTCCGCGATTGGAGCGACATGGGGACTAATAACTAACTAACTAGATGAAAGGGTGATATTAAAATGGATGTTGAAGAAATGGGATGATAGGCTTTAAACTGAATTTTTTTATTATAGGTAGCAGTGGCGGACTCCTTTGAGCACGGTAAGGAACGTTCTATTCTGTAAATTGCAGTGAAATTCTAATCTAGTTGAACAATTCCTAACTCCTCAAGAAGAACTTTGTGCCATTTAGTTTAGTAAATTTGTACACACACGGTTCGAACCGTTCTGTCACTTCAATAAAATCTGTGTGTGTATGTGGGGTGGGGGGGTGGGTAGACAAACATTACCACGTGGACATTTCATGAATGACATGATAGATGGCACTGTCTCCATTATTCATTGTCACAGAAAACTACGGATGTAAACGATAAGGGACAACGCTTCTATTTTTGTGCATTTCCGTCTTACAATCCGTGTTTTTATGAAAAAAAAACGCTTATAATCCGTCCGCCTCCCACATCATTGTTCAGTAATTTCTTTATTCTCGTTTTACGAAATCCAGTTGTATGTAAAGAAATCTTTCTCCTGCAAAACTAGCATAATTCTAAACAGAAACCCTCCTGTGTCAGGTAAAAAAATGAAGTTCTTCCTGTCCAAGCCATGAAGGCAGATAGGGGGAGTAGTGGTATAACTCCACCCATTCTTAACCTCGACACTAAATGGAGGTGAATGGTCAACTTCACGCCCCGGCCGCTTTACCTCCGGGAAAGATCCCCGGTAGCCATGGAATAGGAAGTTGGCTGGGCCCCAGAGCCAGTCTGGACGTTTTGGAGAAGAGGAACATCTCTTGACCCTACCGGGATTGTAACCCCGGCTCCTCCTAGTGATGTTAATGGCGTACGAACTGTGTATGTGATTGAAGCTGTGTATCAGAATGTACAACAGTTTGTTACAAACGAAGGCTAGACTTTGGTACAGTGTAACCTTTTTTGTTTTTCTTTGTAGTCGGATTGCGGAAGATTAAACTAAAAAACGTGAAGTTGTCTCTTTCGACGCCATGACAGCATACAGGGTGCACAGCTAAGCTGCACTCATTTTTAACCTCCGAACTGGATGGAGGTGAGTTGTCAACGAAAGAACCCCTCTACCCATTGAATAGGAGGCTGGTTGGGCCCCTAGCCGGTCTGGGCGTTTTGAAACAATACAAAATACTTAACCGCTGCCGGGATGTGATCCCAGGATCGCCCACCTCGTAACATATTCATTATGCTCATTACGTTACGCAGCTCCTGTGGGAGGGAAGTGTGTTGATGTGACTTTCGTTCCGCCTGCCCTTCAATATGAAGGTCTAATGAAAAGTTACAATTGAAGGTTCCTCTCCTCTGGTATGTGAAATTTCATTTAATTTACCTCCTTGGTGGAGTAGCCGGTTCCTTTGAAACGTCGGTGAATGACTGCCAGACACACGGTTTGACATGCCATAAAACAATAGGCCTAATCTTCATAGTCTGTGCTATGAGAAATTCAATTGTAATTTCTAACTAATAAATTTATAAGGTCAATTGCCCATTTTTGTGGGTCGGGATAGCGTAGTCGGTATAGCGACTCGCTACGGGCTGGACGGTCCGGGGATCGAATTCCGGTGGGGGGGCGAGATTTTTCGCAGCCGTCCAGACCGGCCCTGGGGCCCCGCACCCAGCCTCTTTCCCGGGGTAAAGCGGCCGGAGCGTGGAATTGACCACCCACCCTCATCTAGTGCCAAGGTTAAAGAAAGAGTAGATCTATACTTCTGCTCCCCCTCTGGGCCTTCATGGCCTGTTCTAGGGAGAACTTTACCTTTTTTTGCCCATTTTTATGAAAACTTATTTCTTGGTACGACGCTATATTCGTCACAAGATTCGTGTAGGTTCACAGTCAGTTTAACCACTCTCCAAAGACGGTTCTGGCCCTCTATATTTGCCATGAAAATGAGTTCCATAGTTGGTTTTAACAGATGGCTCAATCCATGGCGAATACGGAGTGCTTCACGCGAAATGGGTTAGGGCCCACGTCAAAAAAGCGGGGTAAGTGTACTTTATAAATATACACGAAGTACAGAAATGCCTGTAGTAGTACAGATACACGTTTAACCCTTTCAAGAGTAACTCAAAATACACTTTTCTATCCAACGCATCCCGATGTCCGTAAGCGCATTACTTTTTGGAAGGTTCCCAGGCTTCGCCCATTTGTCCTTACTGGTAAGAGCAACTGTAGATGAAGATTAGTATGAACGTGAACCTCAGTTGTACATAAACACTCAGTCCGTACCGCGCAGTAAACACACTCCGTCTCAGTTATACAAACCAGTCAGTTAATGCTGCACAGTGAAATAATCGCTGTTTGTTCTGAGATCCACACAAAACACATAAATACACTGTGTGGGCAGAACGTAGAATTTGTGAATGTTAAACCTGAATTATATATAAATATTCAGCTCGTACCGCGCAGTAAACACACTCCGTCTCAGTTATACAAACCAGTCAGTTAATGTTGTACAGTGGAAATAATCGCTGTTTGTTTCTGAGATCCATACAAACACGTAAATACAGTATGTGGGCAGAAAGTAAATTTTTGTTGAATGTCAAAACTGGTGTTACATAAAGCAACCATCAGCCAGAAAATTGTAACTTGTATTTTCATGTGAGGCATTTCACTGTTGAGGCAGGTCTTCCTTATTCCAAATACAATCAATGAGTGTATGGCTCTCAAAATGTACTGTTATGCCTCCTGCTTGAGTCAGTTCTGGAATTTGATCATTGCCTGGTGATTTATATATTTTCAGCTTTCCAATAGCCATCTCAACCTCACAGGCACTAGGATCAGGTTAAGGCGGCTCAGCTGTATGTGTTTCAGTCTGCCTAGTATCGTTAACCACACGCAGATAACACAGGTGACAGAAGTAGGCTAACGCTTTCACCTATTCACATTTCGTCTGTTATCAGCGAAATAATACAAAGCATTATCTGCCATTCGTCAGTCAAGGTTAACTTCATATGTAGATAAAATTATTAGAGATCATAAGTGTGGATTCTGGAAAATATTCTGCATTCTTCAGGCACTTATGAAAAAATTGGAATACAGTGCACCAGTATATCGGCTATATAAGGTAAGCAATCCCATTACAGGCCTGGACAGGCCCTTAGGGTTCCAGGAGGTTGAGGCTCCCAGATTTCTTGACAATCGGCACATGAAGGTGGTAAGGTTGTCAGCCCTACGCACCGGCCGCCTTTACCCCCCAGGAAATATTTCTGGTACTCATTTCTGTTAGAGGCTGAGTCGACCCCAGGGCCATAGTGCGACCGAAACGATTATGTCAATGAAAATTTCCAATGACACCATCGGGAATCGAACCCGCGACATTCCGGTTTGTAGCGCAGTGCCTCAACCAACTGCTCCACCGCGCGCCCCATATCGGCTATATAGAATTAAATAAATGATTCGGTTGGGAGGCATCCTACAGTTTTAACGTGTCTTTGGAATATCGTCGCTGATTAGAGTGACTTGTGTCCCTCATGCACTCAGGAATGCTGCTTCGTAGTTCATCATAAAAAGTGTAAAGCTGTGGAGTTTTAGGTCAGTGCACTCTTCTTGGAAAAATATTTTTTGAGTCCAATTTAATCTGGTCTTGTCTATTCAGCGGACTGACAAATGAGACGTGGTCCGTCGTGCAGGTACCTCGCTGCTGTGGCAACCATTGTTGGGCCATCCACACTTGCAGACAGTGGCCTCCACTTTGTGTGGAATATTGATCACTCCTTAGTAATCTGAGTCATGATTGGCTATAGAAAGAGATTATTGTACTACGATTGGTGAAGGGAAAAAACTTTCCCTTATGTATGAACAGGATCGAATTTCGCTGTCATATTAACAAGGCAGTTTGAAGATCAACTTTCGCTTTCAAAATAAAATGAAAACGAGCAGGTCATCTTCCTCTAGACTAGAGTTACAGTCCTGTACAGTTGTGCGCAAGAAACTAGATCTATTGTAGAGTTATGCTTTTAATTAGAACTGTGAAGGTGTCCCTATACTTAATTAAGTAACATGCCTTGAGGCTTTGGGGTACTGGAAAGAGTTGAGTGGTTAGCTTTACTTGCAATCGCCATTGTTATTTTTCATGTTATTATAATTCACTTTCAATTACCGTAGTTATTTTTCATGTTATTAGAATTCACTTTCAATTACCCTGTTTTTTTTTCATGTTATTAGAATTCACTTTCAATTACCCTAGTTATTTTTCATGTTATTAGAATTCACTTTCAATTACCCTGTTTATTTTTCATGTTATTAGAATTCACTTTCAATTACCGTAGTTATTTTTCATGTTATTAGAATTCACTTACAATTACCCTGTTTATTTTTCATGTTATTAGAATTCACTTTCAATTACCCTAGTTATTTTTCATGTTATTAGAATTCACTTTCAATTGCCCTAGTTATTTTTCATGTTATTAGAATTCACTTTCAATTACCCTAGTTATTTTTCATGTTATTAGAATTCACTTACAATTACCCTGTTTATTTTTCATGTTATTAGAATTCACTTTCAATTACCCTAGTTATTTTTCATGTTATTAGAATTCACTTTCAATTGCCCTAGTTATTTTTCATGTTATTAGAATTCACTTTCAATTGCCCTAGTTATTTTTCATGTTATTAGAATTCACTTTCAATTGCCCTAGTTATTTTTCATGTTATTAGAATTCACTTACAATTACCCTGTTTATTTTTCATGTTATTAGAATTCACTTTCAATTGCCCTAGTTATTTTTCATGTTATTAGAATTCACTTTCAATTACCCTAGTTATTTTTCATGTTATTAGAATTCACTTTCAATTGCCCTAGTTATTTTTCATGTTATTAGAATTCACTTTCAATTGCCCTAGTTATTTTTCATGTTATTAGAATTCACTTTCAATTGCCCTAGTTATTTTTCATGTTATTAGAATTCACTTTCAATTACCCTAGTTATTTTTCATGTTATTAGAATTCACTTTCAATTGCCCTAGTTATTTTTCATGTTATTTAGAATTCACTTTACATTACCCTAGTTATTTTTTCATGTTATTAGAATTCACTTTCAATTCCCTAGTTATTTTTCATGTTATTAGAATTCACTTTCAATTACCCTAGTTTATTTTTTCATGTTATTATAATTCACTTTCAATTGCCCTAGTTTATTTTTCATGTTATTAGAATTCACTTTCAATTACCCTAGTTATTTTTCTGTTATTAAAAGATTTGTATGTAACTGAGCTTATTTATTATGTATATTTTTTGAATGTTAAAATTGGTTTAAGGCAATGCATAAAATTAAATAAAAATGCATTCTACAGTGGCTGTTAGGGTGATTGTGGTGTTGGTGGTGATGATGGTGGTGTTGGTGGTGATGGTAATGATAATGATGATACAAATCACGATGAAAAGACGCATTATGCCCTGGACGAGGCTAGAACCCGTGACCGTTGTCTGTCGGCTGTTGAGACGTGCCAACATAAATTGCGTCCGAAGATCAGGATCTGGCCCTACAGGTTGTACAGAAATTCAACCGATTCCTCACGTTTCGTATGACTGCATTTGGAATTTGGAGAGTTGCAGAAGTGACAACCAAACTACCAGTCTGACCCATGTCCATCCGTGACTGTTGACTCAACCACTAACTGAATTACTCACCGGGTAAATAACAACCAACCAACCAACCAACTTCGTTGAGCCAGGTCGTTCTTGAAAAGCTAATAGTTCCTCAGAGAGAAATCCCCCGTGTTTTATGGAACCCAAAGGTTTATCATCTTATTCACAATAGCCCAGGTCCCTATCCTGAGCCACATGCATCCAATCCATGCCATCCTATTTCTTTAATATCTACTTTAATATTATCCCCCATCTGCGCCAGGGTCTTCCAAGTGGTCTTCCTTCAGGTTTCCCACGAAAACCCTGCTTACTTTGTTACTCTTCTCCCTCATCGTGCCACATTCCCCCCCCCAATCTCATTCTCCTTCGTTTGATCACTGGAATAATATTTGATGAGTAGTACAAAGCCTGAAGCTCCTCGTGCACTTCCTCTCTTTTATGCCCAACTGTCTTCCTTAGCATACGCGTTCTTTTTATGCACATTACGTAAAGAACCCACAACTGTCTAAAGCAAATGTCTGTGTCTCGAAATAATTTCCTAATTAACTGCCCAACAGCAGGTTATATGTTTACGAAAACCATCAGAGTAAAACTGTCATATTTTATATTTTGCATTCCGTGCATTATAACTCGATTTTTTACTAACCAACAAATCCACACAATTGTCGTAGATTCACAATAATTTTTTAAAGATATTGTTGTGAATCTATGATAATTGTGTGCATTTGTAAGTTAGTAGTAAAAATAGAACTGTAATATGAGAAATAGCTATTTAATAATTCTGGTTGTTTCCGTTTTGATGTTAGGGAGTTCTTCCGTACAGACTTCAGCTGCTACGCACATACACGTTCAAGTAATCATACAGAACAACATATTACGTTCATAAAACACACTATAATAGGCCTTCAGTTCGTACCTCACAGAAAACAAATTCCGTCCCCCACTGCTAAGACACCAGACAGTAGCTGTTGTTTAGGAAATACACTGGTGTTTGTTGTGAGACTTTTACTAAATACATAAACAGACTGTTTGGCAAAATGCTTATCTTCTTAATGCTACAGCCGGTGGTACATATAGTTGCCATCGTCCTTTACATGTTTAACTATGGTATGTGATTTTCGTTGACGTGTGTATCGAATTTTGTGTCACCCGGTTGGACCGGTAGCCGGTAAGTGACGCAGCAAATCTCACGGTGCTCTCATGTACGGAACGTGATCAATATTTGACACTGACAGGAAGGTTGATATGTGTACGTGATTTGGTCGACAACTGGCTCGTGCAGAATCCGCGAACGTGCTTCAGATTCCTCCATTAAGGATGGCTTCGCGTACGTAATTTAATGAGTCATAAAAACACTGTGCGCACTGTTCTTTGAACAGTTCATCAAAAAATTCCATATGTTTTATAGAAACCGAAAATTCGTTACACGCTTCACAAAAAAAGACTACCTTAGCACACTTTCCTGAACTAACTGAAATCCTGTCACAACTTTACACATATTTATCCAAGATCCCACGTAATATTATCCTCTCATATATACCAGTATTAGCGGAATTAGGCACATTTGTGGCTTTGAACAAACGAAATTTATGTCTACATTACCAGGGAAATATGCTGATTAACGTGTCCTTGTTTTTAATTAAGCACCCTACTGCTAAGACGTATAGGGGATTGGAGGTATCGCTCCACATGTTCCCAACATCCGCACACGTCTTGGCTGCTTTAACCCCGGGGAAAGAGTGGAGGTATACCTTCACTCCACCATATTCCTTTCTGACGTGCGCGGGGAGGACTTTACCTTTTGCCTTGTACTGTACAAATACCCCATAAAAACAAGTGCCGAGTGTAATTGAAATCAGGTGCGTCTTTTTGTATACGTATTTCCATTGATGAAAAGAAAGGAATTGTTAACTTGAACTGTCAAGAGATAGCAGAAGGGTTTATTTTCCCTTTGTTCAAAGGAGAAGTGACTGGACTTTGCTAATGAGATATATCGTTCTTAGTGTGAAGTTTTTACCAAGCTTTGAGAATGCTTGGAGCTTGGCTTTGGGACCGGGAATGTAGATTAACAAGGGTTGTCTGTCTCTCGGGAGGTATGCGTCACTTTGCACGTGGAGTTCGGATATGAATACTTGGTAATTTATCGTTGAAAGGAACGCGTTAGTCAAATTAAGGCGCTGTTGTGTGAGAGGCCTTGGACCCTAACCTACACTAACAGCTGCCAGACGCTGCTGTCTCTCCAGTCATTTGTCAACCCTTCAGGGTCGTCAATGCGGTGAAGATTCTGGCTGCAGGAAGTCATTTATACTGCGACTTCTTCCTAATGACTTCCTCAATCTTCGGTGGTCGCAAGTACAGCGGTACAATGTCTTGCTTTACCAAGCGATGGTTCGCAGTGAACGGACCTTTGTAATAGGGTTACAGTTCTTTGCCATACGAATTGAAGTTTTACATCAGCGATAAGCAGCTAGTAGGATTTGTACTGCGGCCAACTATAAGACTTCGCCTTTTTGTGGATGTATAGCTCCAGTTTTTCTTGAGCTTAGAAAGCGCGTGCTGAAGCTCGACGCCATTAAGACGTATGCGACGATGGAGTTATAGCTCCACACATTCAGAACATCGCCACTAGAAGGTGATTGGTGAGCTTCACCTTCCAGCTCCTTTACTGGCAGAGAAGAAGCGCCCGGCATCCATTTGATAGCAGGCTGGATGGGCCCCACAGCAGGTCTGGACGCTCTGAAAAAAATAAAAATCTCCCCCTGCCGGAAGTCCATCTCCCATTCTCCGGTCGTTCAGCCCGTAGTCCAGTCACTGTATTGACGGAGCTATCCCATTTCCATCCTATCCTAAACCAATTCAGGCCAGTCCCCACCTTAACACCTTATTTTTCAGATAAGGTAAAGGTAAAAGTTTTCGTTATGCACGCTATGAAGGCGTGTGGGGAGTGGAAGTATAGCTCCATTTATTCTTAACCTCTGTACTAGGTGGATGGATGTGAGTAGCTAACTTCACGCCCTGGCCCATTATCCCCCGTATAAAGAGCTCCTGGTACCCATTAGGAAGTCAAGTATTTAATAATAATCCCCAAGGAAGTCGACCAAGAGGACGACCAAGAAACAGATGGTGGAATTGTGTACAAACAGATATTAAGAAGTGTAAAATTAACAACTGGAAAGAAAGGTAAAAAAATAGAGTGGACTGGGAGAGGGCCATTAAGGAGGCGAAGGTCCGCATTGGACTGTAGTGTCACTGAAGAAGAAGAAGGTACCCATTAGGAGGCTGGGTGAGCCCCAGAGCCGGTCTGAACGCTGTAGAAAAGAGAAAAATTACTTGCCTCTTCCAGGACTCGAACGGCGATTCCTCGGCTGTTAACCAGTTACGTAGTCCGTATTCCGACGTAAGCTTTCCCAGCACTTTATTTTTCAGATCGTTCCGTTTTTGTCTAGGTCTCGCATGTGAGGTTGCAATCTTCTTGCACAGCCCCTCGTGCTTGTGTGTCGAAACTCATCAAACATAACACATCACTTCAATAATAACAAATCTCCTTGACTAATTTCCCAGCAGGGGGCACCACATTACTCTACAACCCTCCGCCTTGTCCAACCCCTTCTACTGTATCTGTACTTCACTAGAAAGGGTTGGACCAGAAAACTTTTGACATGAATAAAAGTAGATGCGCGGCACAGTGATTTGAAGTTAGGTCTAATTACGAACGAGAGAATAATAAGGACGGATCGGGGTGAATCTGTTACCTGGCGGGTTGGAAATGTTACATATGCTGCAGGATTAGTGACCTTCGTGAAAAGCAACGCCTTGAGAAAGCAGATGTCAATTACTTTGTATCTGGTATCCAGTCCCTCTTTCATCCCCAGATATTAGCTTTCAACGGCTCTTACGTGTTCTGCTGTTTGCCCTTGTCGCAGTGATAATTGTATGTACCACCTGCCTTAACATCACAAATACTCTGCGTTTTAATTTCACAGTTTTTGTGTTTCGTTTGATAAAAAGCGATTGTTTGCCAAAACAGCATTTACCATTTTGTGTCTGTAATTGAGGCGCAGTGGTTTTGTGGGGTTTGGAGAAAATTTTTAAATAATGGCTGACAAAAGTCGTGCTTCAGAGGTCTAGTACTGGTCGGTACGTGACTGCAGTAGATGTTGTCATATTAATGCCGACTGAGCCATTTGTATACCTGGAAACTGTAACAACCAGCGTCAAATTTTGTTAGAATGAGTTTTGTGAGGACGCCCATTTCACTTTGTCCGTATTACTTAATGTTTGGAGGCTTTAAAAATGCCTGAAGTGAGTATGGAGCATAAAGTTAGATGGTTGTCCTTCTGCCTAATTAAACACCACGCCATGAAGTCGTGTTAGGGAATGGCGTTGAAGTTCAGCGTATTCTTATCCCGGCTGTGGATGGAGGGGAGTGGTCACCTTCACGCCCTCACCACGCTCCACGAGGATATGAGCCCGATTTGGATGCTGTACCCCAAACAAATCTCTACTCCGTCCAAAAATTGAACCCGATCGTCCATCCCGTAGACTGTCATTATACTGACGGAGCTACCCCGATGTTATGTTTGTAATTTCTAATCTGCCAGCACACTGAAGGAAACCTGTAAGTGAAACGTATTATACGGATTTAATATAAATTGATGAATAATGTAGGCATAGTAAATTATTTACCAGAGGGTACCGGACGAGTAGGAAGATTAGCTCTTTTGTGCCTGGATTCAGTGGAATAAGATCTGAAGATAACGGATATTAGAAATTGGAGGAGGAGGAGGAGAAGAAGAAGAAGAATAAGAAGAAGAAGAAGAACGGCGTTCTGCGCTATCCTGATGGAATTTCTTCTTTGATGTTTCTGTGAAACTTCACCAGCCACCACTGAAACCAATTTACTCGAGGTGACATATGACGCTAAATAAGAACCTATTCTGCTTTGTATGGGTAACGAATTTTTAAGGGGTGACTGGAAAGGTTTTTCTAAAATGTGACAAGTGTCCACAGCCACTTGTGTCAGGACGTCAGTCATTCTTGATGCAGATTCGTCTCGGTCTGGGAATGCATCTACCCCTTTAACTGCGGCACGAACCCTCCATCTTGCTTTGTTTCCGTGAATGGGGCGGAAGTCGGTAACGTAGCATCTGTCACATATAACAAGAGTCAAAATGTTACAAGGAGCACGTAAAGAAAAGAGGAAGAAAAATAAAGGAACCATGGACAGGACGTACCGCGACGACCGACTGACTTCATGGACCAGAATCTTCCCAGTTAATGTGGCAGTCAAACGACAGAGTCGTTCTTCAGTTATTATTATTATTATTATTATTATTATTATTATTACTATTGAGAAGCTTTATAATTAGTACTATTCAAACATTGTTAGGATGACCAATTCAAGGAGAATGAGATGGGCAAAGCATGTAACGCGCTTGAGAGATATAAGTTTTAAAACTTTCGCGGCGACGTGATTCAATTTAGTCTTCTCGGGCGATCAGCCGCATTAACTGGTTTAAAATACAACGTTTCGGGGACTGGCTCCGTCCCCATCCTCAGGCGGACTGTCTGCCTGAGGATGGGGACGCAGCCAGTTCCCGAAACGTTGTATTTAAACCAGTTGACGCGGCTGATGGCCCGAGAAGACTGTATTGCTCATGAGAGAGTTTAGAAATGCCTATAAAAGTTTGGCCGTAAAACACTAACATCTGTACTGGCTGTTATTTTGAGTCGCGTGAATGTAGTCCACTTCTGTAACGTCAGTTTTAATATTATCCTCCATTCTGCGCCTAATACATCTTCAGACAGGTCTCTTCGTTTATGGTCTTTCGATTAACGTTTGTATGCATTTCTCACTTCTCCCATGCGTGCTACACGCCACGCCAATCTATTAGTTCTTGTTTGATTATCCATATAATATTTAGTGACTGGTACAAATCGTGGATTTCCTCATTGTATAACTTTTTCCACTCTTGTGTTACTTCCTTTCTCTTGGGTCCAAACAGTCTCCTTAGCACGCTGTTCTCAAACACCCAGAGTCTGTATCCTTCCTTTAGTGTGGGAGACTAAATTTCACACCCATATATAACAATAGGTAAGGTTAGGTTTGTATGCCTGTGTCATAATTTGCACGTTTTAGTATGCCAGAAATGAAGACAAAACTTCTTAAGTGAATGGCTGGAAGCCTTCCCTCTATTTGATCTGCTCTTAATTTGCTAGTAAATAGAAATTTGATTTGTTACTTCGGCTGTTCCGAAGGATTTATTAACTGAACTCTTCTACTCCGAAACATTATTATCATCAAGCTACTAGGTCGCACGGCATCACTTTCCACCGCCGCTGAAGACCTCCAGTGTCACTCAAGGGTCTGTGTGACTCTCTGTCTTGTGTATTTGCCGGCCCTCGCTTATAGCTTCAGATAAGATCCATCAAGCGCTACATAAGGACGCTTCTCTTCAGCTGCTAATGACTTGGTGACTCATTTCTTTCTTTACAATCCCTTTCAATATATTTCCTTCTTATCCCCCACGGACCCGCATCTCCAACCCCCAACATTGTGCCCCAGATTGCGTTTTCAACCTTGTGGCGACCTTAAGCTTTGAAGACGCCTCAGTAATTTTGGTGCTGGAGCTGTCATTGAATTACAGGCAGGGCTTAAAGTAATTTGGAAGAAATGCGAGCCCTCAATGTCTGTAATCAAGCACGCTTCGTGAACAACTTTGACTCACAGCTCCATTTCATGCGTTTTCAGTGCGCTGTCCTCACTGTTGGTACTGTCCTCATGTTGGCACTGTACTCACTGTTGGCACTGTCCTCACTGTTGGCACTGTCCTCACTGTTGGCACCCAGTGCCGTAGAAGTGATCAGGTGGAAGGCAAGTGTACGGAATTCTGACCGAATATTATGTAGCAGTCCTTAACAGACTGTTTATCAAAGGCAACGGCAAAGTTGTCCGTGTGCCATCAACATGTACGTGGGAATGTAGGTGTAGCTCCATGCATTCTTAATAATCACTACTTGGACGTAAGTAATGAGTTTCACGTCCCGGCCGCTTTATTCCTGGGGAAAGGGATCTTGATGTCATGCGTGATTTCAGGCTTTCGCCCCCATATAAATGAGATCTTCGCTCTTCTGGGATGTTACGCAGCGTAGATTGGTAGTTAGATGCCGACGTTTCGGGACAACCTATCGGTCTGATCTTTAATACTGCTTGACCGTTGGAGATGGGCGAATAGGTTGTTCCGAAACGTCGGTAACTAACTACCAATCTACGCTGCGTAACATCCCAGAAGAACGAAGACCTCGTCCCGATACCAGTTGGATAGTAGGCCCGGTCGGACCCAGATCCGGTCTGATCTCTATTAAGAAGACAAATGACCCCTGTCCGCTTATAGAAATTGACACGACTAAAGTCAAGGCGTTGTTCTCACGGTTTGTTTTGCCTCTGTTTTCCTCAATTTCGTCAAAATATACGAGTCTTGTAAGCACATTTCTCTCACAAGTGCATTGTTACCATGGTAACTGAAACTGGTCACAAATCTTTTGGTAACCTTTCTATTGCTGCAAAGACCATAGGCCTCTGACTACGTAAAGGAGACTATTGTAGAAACTTCCTCAGCAGGGGGCCTTGAAAATGCATTACTGTGTGTGGTAAAAAGAAGCAAGGGCCAGTCCATGTTTAGCAGGAAGAAAGGAGTTTTCTGGGTGCAAAAATGAACCAACATTCTGAGTCTCAGGAAAATAAGTGCACCGTAGAAACAGTGTTATATAACTGTCTGTCTCGTTTGGTTAAGTTATTTGAAGGCTGATTTCAAAGTCCATGCTGAGGTACCTTTGCAGTATGTGTATGCCTGAGGCTTGAAATTCTGTCGTTCTTCCTTTCCCATGAAAAGGGTACGTACCTGGGTGACAGCGAGTGCAGAAACCAGTCTGTAGCTATGAAGCAGCCCTATGCTTTGATCGGTATTGCAGCTTCGACTTTTGCCGATAAATGTTTTCTGTAGGTAGTAACTGTTTGAAGAACATGGCAAGTTCATCATGGCTTACACATTCAGTGAAACTAATTTCTGAACTGTCTCTTAAATGACTATAATGTATAATGGTGGACCAATGGAAGCGTTGTCAATGTAATCATAGCTTGAGATGGGCCCCTTTGAAATCTGAACGGGCTGTACCCCAGTGTACATGTGTCTGCTGTCTTTCTTTGCTATTTTGCCTGTCTCATTTGTCTTTGTATTTACGAAGAGTAGCTGTAAATCTACTGTTCATTCAGACCGGCTCTGGGGCCAACCCAGCCGCCTATCCGATGGTTAAAAGAGCTCTTTCCCCCAAGTTTAAACGGCCAGAGGCTGAAGCTGATCACACCACCACAAATTAGTAGCAAGTCAAAAAGCATGAAGCTGTGTCACTTTTTCGTGGCCTTCGTGGTGACTTGGGAAGGGTCTGAAAGCCGTCGGTTGTTGCCAATGTTAAACAGGTCCTTCTGTCCCAGAATTTGCCTGGGTAGCTAAGTAATGCCTCAAAACATCCCAGGATGTAGGTTCTCCGGTGAAAGAATTGAGCTAAAGATCTCAGATACGAAGCAATAGAGCTAAGCACTCAACCTTGAGGTTCGCCTCTTTTTAAAATGTCACTCATATAAGACAAAGGAGGAGCTGTCGTGTAGAGTTTGAAGGCTTCAGCCCAGTATTTGGAACGGACCATGCTAATAGATACAGTCCCTTCGGATAGTCTTAGGGTTGATCGGTTTCTGGACTTGTCCATCTTCGAATGTTCCGAAGACGACATGATATTTCGGAAACACATCCAGTTGCCATAACGTTGTGTTGTGGACGAAATCCAGGAACCGAGTAACTCCATGCAGCAAAATCTCTCTTGAGAAACTAATAGTTGCTCATGTGATCCAGAAATTTCCGTAAATTTATGGAACCCAAATGTTTATTACCGTGCTAACAAGAGCCTAGCACTGATCGCTGTCCTGATCCAGATGAAGCCAGCCAAGCCCACCCAGTAGGCGTAGATACCGAGTTTTACGTTCAATATTGCGTTGTGACAGCCTTATGAAATTGACCTTCGGCTGTTGGAGTATATTTTCTGGAAGTGCCGTAGCCCATTTTTGCCGGCACACGAGGTTTGACAGACCAGGTGGTGCCTGTCTTCTGAAGCTGTTTCTTACAAAATGCCTCAATCTTTGTTGTCACCTCGAGGACCGAATGCACGTCACTCGGTGGCCGCAGTATGGCGCGCCACAACTGTTTGTTTTCTGGTCTGGAGATGTGATGCGGTTTGTTAAATTAGCTCAGTACAGTGACTAGTGCCTGGAAGATCGAGGGATCGGGGGTCGATTCTCGGCGGGTGCAAAAAATGTTCCCCATCTTCAAACCATCCAACCGGCTCTGGAGGTCGCCTAGCCTCCTATTCAATACGTAAAGCTGGCTCTTTACCCTGGGTTAAAGCGGCCGGGGAGTGAAGCTATTTACCCACCTCAATCTAATGTCTAGGTTAAGCACGCTTCAGGCGATACCTCCGTTGCCTCATACGTCTTTGTAACGTCTTGTGTAAATATGTAAGAAGTGCGTAATAACAAAAGAAAACAACTTATAATAACAAAAGAAGTTAAAATGTGTAAAATGTGTACTATATGTGTACTATATATGTACTATATGTGTACTATATGTGTACTATATGTGTACTAATAGTGTGGTAGACCTCTATCCACACATATCATTCCCGATTACGACCATAATAGTTTTAAGTTTAAAATAGTTTTAGTCACATTTTATGGACGTATATTCCTTCCTCAGCATGTTTTAAAAACGAATTGTGAATCTTAGAATGGCCTGAAATAGGTCGAAACATGTAGTTCTGCGTAATAAATTGAATTTAGTTATGTTTGGACGATTTCGACTGGATATCGATTACGTATGTGCGTTGTTTCTGTGCTCACATAGCACATCAAGATGATGTATGGAGGGCGTGGATATAAAGCTGCATGGTATTTTAACGTCGGTAATCGGTGGATGTGAGTGGACAGCCTCACGCGCGGGAATTTCCTCCTGAAACCTATATGATAGGAATCTGGATAAGTATCTGAGGTGCTCTGGACGCCATGGGCAGGAGAACATATCTTGTTCCTGTCGGGAATGGAATTCGGTTCGTCCAGCCCGTGTCCAGTCACTATACTCAGTTAGCTATCCCGGTTCACCAGTAACATATTAAAAAATCGAGAAATGTCCTCGCCGTTTCCAATACAGTCATGTATGAATTAATAATCAGGGTAAAGTCGTCGCTGTTAAGCAAGAATAATGCCATGAAGATTTATACAGTAGTAAAGGTAAAGGTAAGGGTAAAGCCACACGACTTATTAACAAGATATGACGAGTGGACCTGGAAGCTGGTCTGGACGTTATGTGCTTTTTTTTTTTTTCTATGGCTCGACAGCCATATATGGACCTGGGCCTCCTCGTTTCGTCGACGTTTCATGATCACACACATTTGAGACACACCACAGTCGGCAGGACTCCTCTGGACGAGGGACCAGCCCGTCGCAGAGACCTCTACCTGACAACACACAACACTCACAACAGACAGACATCCATGCCCCCGGTGGGATTCGAACCCACGATCCTAGTAAGCGAGCGGCCGAAGACCCACGCCTTAGACCGCACGACCACTGGGATCGGCCTGGACGTTATGTTGAAGAGAATCAATTCTGCTCCTTAAGGGAATCGATCCCCGATCGCCCAACCCATAATTATCGTGTTATGCGTACTCTTGTCACCATTTTGATGAAACACTGGTGAAATCAGGGAGTAACCCAGAAATTTGCCACCCCTAATATATAATTATAAGGAATGTGTAAAGTAAAGTAAAGTTTTCCCTATAACAGGCCACGAAGGCCCAAAGGGGGAATAGAGGTATAGCTCTACTCATTCTTGACCCCGGCGCTAGTTG
This sequence comes from Reticulitermes speratus, assembly GCA_021186555.1. Taxonomy (NCBI): domain Eukaryota; kingdom Metazoa; phylum Arthropoda; class Insecta; order Blattodea; family Rhinotermitidae; genus Reticulitermes; species Reticulitermes speratus. Next base: position 47,743,596 of record JAJKFL010000005.1, read on the forward strand.
GGGGTGGGTGGTCAGCACCACGGCCCGGCCGCTTTACCCCCGGGAAAGACCCGGTACCCATTGTATAGGAGGCTGGGTAGGCCCCAGGGCCGGTCTGGACGTATGCGAAAAATCTCGCCCCCACCGGGATTCGATCCCCGGACCGTCCAGCGAGTCGCTATACCGACTGAGCTATCGCGGCCCTTATAAGGAATGTGTAAACTGTTTAAATGCCCAGAAACGCAGAGACGGAGGGGAGAAATATCTAAAAAAGAAATTACTATTGATAAAGGGAGATAGGATTTAAGAAAATTGTGGGGTGCACCACAACTGCCGATCTGAGATATTTAGGGATGTGTTTATATAAATTTATATGTTAGTGGGGGCACCACACGATAAAATTAGGTGGTAATGAGGGGATGTCATAATGGCTGTAACTAGTAGCAGATTATAGTAAGGTAAGTAAGCAAAATGTTCTCTAGCTAGTAAGGTTTCGTGGGCTGCGCACTGCAAGAAAACTGGTGTTAGCAGGCGCAGCACCATGTGTATTGTACTTTAAAGTCATGTGTTGTTGACTGAACACATAAATTTGCTTTGACTTGATTTTATATAAGCTTTTATTGCATAAACTGACAAAGCATCTTCCAATTTGTACGGGGAAATTTGATAATCCGTGTATCCAGTTACGATCTTCACAGATAACCCGCACATTTGTACAGTGTCATTCATTAAAGCCCTTGATAGACACTTCATTATCACAATTTCGCTGAATATGCAGGCTATGAAGTTTACACTTCTGAAAAGCCATCTGTATTAATAAGCGGTGCTGCTATCTAGAGGTACGTTCGAGATTTAAATGCCGGCTGTAATATAGGTACCTTGTACGGCCTTACAATGCTGCCATCTTATCGTCTTATGCTTGTCAAATACGTATGTGATTGCTAACAAATGTGCACAGTGACGGAAAACGAAGCCTTAGCCTTGTATGTGGGCCGACGTAGAGTGGGACGGTTGGAACAGAGAAATTCGAATCGCAGTACAATCCAGTTCACACAACCTGCTGCCCCTGGGCACTGCTCCAAACACTGTGTGTGTGTGGACTGTTGGCACAATGACTGCAGGAGTGACCATGTCACCCGCATTCTTCATGCTACTGTGAGCATCGAATATTTTAGACAGTATAAATGGTTCCAGGCCATTGGCGTGCCCAAGAATTTCAAGTTGGAGTGAGAAACGTATTCTTCACACATAAACTGAATGCCTACGTGCCAAAATGAAAGAAAAAGTAAATAAACGCTAAACAACAGCAGAAATGTGTACTCCATTTGAAATGCACAATATATTTTCTACCTCACTGGTCCTTGTATTCAGTTATTGCAACCCCATTGCACTGTAGTTACTACAGGGCTTTGAACAGCAGCCCTTTCTAGGGCTTCCGTTCTTTTCCCCTTTTTCCCTTCCACCTTGTTGTTGTTATCCCCACTTCTTTCGCTTATGGTATTTTTCTTTACTCTTTATTATTTTTTTTTATTTTTAAGTTTTATTTTGTTTCGTTTTAATTCAATGTTTGTCTTCTTCTAGTTACGTTATTTTACTGTTTTATCTTATTTTATTTATTGTTTCTTTACCTCCTCTCTCTCTACCGCCCCATTGATTATCGCTTACCCCTGTTCTTGTCCTTTCCTATATCATAACGTTTTTGCCGCACGGTTTACTATTCTACCCTGAAGATGGAGGCGGCTATTGTCTCCGAAACGTTCGTACCCTCTTACAAACTACAGTATCGTAATTCAGAAGAGAAAAATATAAATTTTCGTCTACACGACAGTTACACGTTTATTCTATAAAATGTATTTAGTTTGGATAAACAATTAATAACTGTTTAACAATTTTTTCGCCCTTTCGTATTTGGAAGGCCCAGGGTTCAAGTATAGGCCTTCAGCCCAACTATTCTGATTGAGGTTTCTGCGCTTTTCGTCACTCATTCCTGGCAAATGCCGGGATGTTACATCAAATTAGGCCTGTGCCTCTTGTTTGCACGTCCTTTGTATTTCATTGTCCACGTTTCACGCTACCAGCCGACGCTACGCAGCCTAAGCTACTGACAGCGTCGTAATACTAACCAGTGATGCTCTCTGTCCTCACTTGACCCGAACAAGTACCATTCCCTTTCAGTCCTACCTGTCTAATGGTAGTGTTTGTATCAGCAGTGTTGAAACTTTGGTTTGTATTATCGACAGTTGGTTAATCCGCGATTCGCGAACCACAGTTTAATCATCACGGTCGCTATAATCTCATAAATAAGTATAGTGGAATAGAATCAGGGTGCATATTGTAGCGTAACAGAGGTTTTATGTACAGCATTAGCCCATGTGTTTGTTATGTTGGGAGGCCGGTATTGTGGCCTTTCCACTTTGTTAAAACGTATCCGTTCCTGCGGGCCTGCATCTCTTTGTCGTTAGTCCCTGCATGTTGTGTCCCAAGTTCAGGTTCACTAAGGTTCAGTATCAGGTATACAGTGTGCAGTCGTTGGTCCTAAACGGAAGTGGATGTGTTACGTTTTTAAATTTTGTTGCCTTCGTTTTGTTAGTCGACACGAAATTCTTGTCTGATGACAGAGGTTGAGGGTGGAGGAATGGTCACACGACCCTGTTTACAGCCACTGAAACCACCCCCACACCCCATGCGCCTTCATCAACCACTTACGCGATTCATTTTCTGCGTTTCGTTGAGCAGGCAGTGTAGATACATGTACGGATACTTATCCGAAAATATGCCTAGTACACGGTACTAACATCTACCTAGGACACTGTACTAAAGCGTGTACCTAGGACACTGTACTAAAGCGTGTACCTAGGACACTGTACTAACGCATGTACCTAGGACACTGTACTAACGCATGTACCTAGGACACTGTACTAATGCATGTACCTAGGACACTGTACTGACGCATGTACCTAGGACACTGTACTGACGCTGTACCCAGGACACTGATACAACGCATGTACCTTAGGACACTGTACTAAAGCGTTGTACCTAGGACACTGTACTAACGCATGTCCTAGGTACACTGTACTAACGCATGTACCTAGGACACTGTACTAACGCATGTACCTAGGACACTGTACTAACGCATGTACCTAGGACACTGTACTAACGCATGTACCTAGGACACTGTACTAAAGCATGTACCTAGGACACTGTACTAAGCATGTACCTAGGACACTGTACTAAAGCATGTACCTAGGACACTGTACTAACGCATGTACCTAGGACACTGTACTAAAGCATGTACCTAGGACACTGTACTAAACGCATGTACCTAGGACACTGTACTAACGCATGTACCTAGGACACTGTACTAAACGCATGTACTAGGACACTGTACTAAGCATGTACCTAGGACACTGTACTAACGCTATGTACCTAGGACACTGTACTAACGCATGTACCTAGGACACTGTACTAACGCATGTACCTAGGACACTGTACTAACGCATGTACCTAGGACACTGTACTAAAGCATGTACCTAGGACACTGTACTAACGCATGTACGTAGGACACTGTACTAAGCTGTACCTAGGACACTGTACTAAGCATGTACCTAGGACACTGTACTAAGCATGTACCTAGGACACTGTACTAACGCATGTACCTAGGACACTGTACTAACGCATGTACGTAGGACACTGTACTAAGCTTGTACCTAGGACACTGTACTAACGCATGTACCTAGGACACTGTACTAACGCATGTACCTAGGACACTGTACTAACGCATGTACCTAGGACACTGTACTAACGCATGTACCTAGGACACTGTACTAACGCATGTACCTAGGACACTGTACTAACGCGTGTACCTAGGACACTGTACTAACGCATGTACCTAGGACACTGTACTAACGCATGTACCTAGGACACTGTACTAACCATGTACCTAGGACACTGTATAACGCATGTACCTAGGACACTGCTATCACATGCACGTGGGACAGTGTACTAACACATCTACTTACGGCACTTTACTAACCCTTATTCTGCTAATTTTGAGGTTTCCGTAGCGCTGTAGCTCAAGATCGCTTTCTTTTAGGATACGGCGCTTCGTCACCGCGTGATCGGATCCCGACGTTTCGAAATAACCTACTGCCTACATCTTCAAGGGTCAATGGGCCCTGGGTTCTAGGTTGTGGGACCTCTTGGCCCTTGAAGGTAAAGGCAGTACGTTCTTTCGAAACTTCGGTATCTGATTATGCCGTGATGCAGCTTTATATTCTAGAAGAACGGACTTGCACGTATGTCCCGAATTAGGCGAGAGTTGCTTTCTGAATAGCGTCGCGTAATTAGCGTTCTTGTTACTCCTTTGTTTTACTACGATTAATTTTATTGAAAATGAGTAATTTGATTAGCTTTAATATCATTTGTTTTAGACTTCTGCAAGTCTAAAGTTTTTAGACAAAAAATTTAATTTACTTTTAGTCTTTACTAAATAATTTAGTATGAAAACACAGTGAAGCGAAGTTGACGGAATGCAGTGGGCACCTGTGTTGAGAGGTCAGGTTTTCATGGAGGTTACTTTATCTACGTAATTATATATTATTTTCTAAATAAATGTCACTAGTTTAGACTCTGGTTTTTCCGGCCGAAATTTTGTAATTATTATATATTTCCCGTTTCTTCCACACGTGCTATATGCCCCACCCATCTCATCCATTTTCCTTAACCTAATACGTTAAAAATAAAAGGATGAAGTGTACAAATCATGAAGCTTCTCAGTGTGTAGTTTTCTCCATCTCTTACTTCCTGTCTTGTCAGTCCCAATATTCTCGTCAACATCCTTTTCTGAGATCAAAATGTTACGTATGTCTGTCAGATATCTAGTCAATCTTCTGTTCATGACTCCATGTGACTGAGCAAAAACACGTAAGCCAAACCTACTGATTTGCGTTAGTGAGAAGGAATCAGCAGCATGGCTGAACGATCTGATGCAACATGTTATCCGTGGACTATTGTTGGTTTCAGAAGTGCCACTTCCAAAGCTTCCGAACTACTTTCAAGTTTAAGAAAACCCTAGTTAGGGTAGGTGGGGGGGGGGGGGGGTCGCAGGTCGATACAGAATTGCAGGCAGGAGCACATGAATCCACCCAGCGGGCGGTCCACAATACCGCATGTGTGGAGCTGAGAAGCTCAGATTGGTAACCTGAACTGCCCAATCACTGCCATACTGACGTACAGATATCTAATGTACTGTATTTGAAAAGTCTTCTGTTTCGGTTTGTGCCTATGTTTCCTTTTTTATCGCGGACCTCCTAGAGAACACCCAAGAACATTATGAAACTTACCCTGTACTTTTGCCAATATGCACACTAAGCATGGCTGTTGGAGCGAAACGTTACGAGTAGTATTGTGCCAGTTTTTTCTGCGGGGGGGGGGGGGGGGGGGTTCAATTTTATACCGTTTTTTAAATTTTAGGTAGGCTTACTGTACGTTATGATATTGGCAAGAAAAAACACCATATTCGTGACCAAATATAGGTGACTATGCCTGAGTGTGTTCACATACCGTCACCAGACTGCAGGACAGAATCAGTTTGTACGCTAGCGTTACGTACGAGTCGGGATAGAGACATTGCTAGGGGCTGGACTACCGAGGATAGAGACATTGCTAGGGGCTGGACTACCGAGGATAGAGACATTGCTACGGCTGGACTACCGAGGATAGAGACATTGCTACGGGCTGGACTACCGAGGATAGAGACATTGCTAGGGGCTGGACTACCGAGGATAGAGACATTGCTACGGGCTGGACTACCGAGGATAGAGACATTGCTACGGGCTGGACTACCGAGGATAGAGACATTGCTACGGGCTGGACTACCGAGGATAGAGACATTGCTACGGGCTGGACTACCGAGGATAGAGACATTGCTACGGGCTGGACTACCGAGGATAGAGACATTGCTACGGGCTGGACTACCGAGGATAGAGACATTGCTACGGGCTGGACTACCGAGGATAGAGACATTGCTAGGGCTGGACTACCGAGGATAGAGACATTGCTACGGGCTGGACTACCGAGGATAGAGACATTGCTAGGGCTGGACTACCGAGGATAGAGACATTGCTACGGGCTGGACTACCGAGGATAGAGACATTGCTACGGGCTGGACTACCGAGGATAGAGACATTGCTAGGGGCTGGACTACCGAGGATAGAGACATTGCTACGGGCTGGACTACCGAGGATAGAGACATTGCTACGGGCTGGACTACCGAGGATAGAGACATTGCTACGGGCTGGACTACCGAGGATAGAGACATTGCTACGGGCTGGACTACCGAGGATAGAGACATTGCTACGGGCTGGACTACCGAGGATAGAGACATTGCTACGGGCTGGACTACCGAGGATAGAGACATTGCTACGGACTGGACTACCGAGGATGTGATTTCGGCGGGGAAAAACTCGCTTCCTTCTGAAAAGCGTCCAGACCCAGGTCTGGGACCTCCCTCTCTCCCAGCCTCCTATTTCGTGGGTACCGAGGGCTCTTTATATGGTAAAGTGGCCGGGGCGTGAAGCAGACCACTCACCCCATTTAATGCCTTCATGGCTTGATGCTTAATTAACTCTTTTAAGAAGGAATGTAATCTGTTTTATTTACAACCCTATTTCGTACCGCGCAGTAAGGTAAAGCAATCCCATTACAGGCCTTGACAGGCCCTTAGGGTTCAGGAGGTTGAGGCTCCCAGATTTTTTAGACAATCGGCACATGAAGGTGGTAAGGTTGTCAGCCCTACGCACCGGCCGCCTTTACCCCCAGGAAGGATTCCTGGTACTCATTTCTGTTAGAGGCTGAGTCGACCCCAGGGCCATAGAGCGACCGAAAGGATTATGTCAATGAAAAATTCCGGTGACACCTTCGGGAATCGAACCCGCGACGTTCCGGTTTGTAGCGCAGTGCCTCAACCAACTGCGCCAACTGAAAGACCAATTGGACAGGAAGCGGGCAAGGGCTAATACGAGGTATTGGCCTAAACTTTACCTGGGGTAACTAAGGAAAACGGCTAAAATTATCAACCAGGATAACCGATGTACCAGTCGAATTTTGAACCGAGCATGCGCCAAATGCACGTCAGAAGCGTTTGGCTTCAGCCAGCTTACTCGGTAAGAATGATAGTACAACGAATGTTAAAGACATAAGATGTGACTATGTGAAGCGTATTAAACTGGCCTTGGTTAGGATCCTGTGGCGGGCTGTAATGAACCTACTGTATCCCATAAAATGTCCGAAATCCTTCAGGAGCTGTGCGTCTCTCAGCTACTCATGACGGATTTTGCTCCATGAAACTAATTATACTTCGATCTTCATCTATAAGCACATTCTGTTACGCTACAAGTTGATGCAGTGTTGTCTAAAAATAATCAACTAACCGACAAAACCATGCCCGGCATGTTATGCTATGTTTGACTAAGAGTTTGCGATTGGGCAGTGTGAGTGTGTTTCCTCCCGAGAGATCCTGGATATAAGCGAGTTGACAGAGGTTTAAAGTAAAAGGGAAATTGGTTAAACCCTAATCCTGTTTTGCAATGCCTCACTGAATCCGCTTTTCAGAACATGGGAAGACCCTCCCTTTCCCCCTGCAGCACTAAATATTATTGTCGATCAGGGACAGAGGGATGAATGGTTAAAAAGTTTCGAAGGATGCTTTAACATAGTTGGCTGATGGCCAGTCGAAGGCTTAGCAGCGCTTGCACGGAATGAATGGTTTCAATGGTGCCGTGGGTGAAATGAAGTGCAATGGGGCCCTGAGGTGGGGTGGGGGTTCCTTTGCTGTCTTGAAGCAGTGTGGACTAGTAGGGCCTACTAAGGGATTATGCCCAGCGTATGAGCTGTACATCTAATCTATTTGCTGGTGTAGATAAGTAGCCATGTGTTAATATAGCCTTAATTTACATTCTCGGAACCAATCATGTACACCTATTGGTAAGAGGCCACTTTGTTGCCGTTTGCGACAAGGGGATTTGCGGACGAATTGAAACTCTGCGAGTTTTGAGGTTTTCTCTCTTCTTCTTCTTCTTGGCATTACAGTCCTTGGTGGACCTTAGTGTCTTCCAAAATTATCCTCCAGTTTCCAAATTTTAGAAGCTTCTCAACAGACCATTTTTTATGGGTGGGGTTGCTACGCCCCACTCCAACCCACAACCTGGAGGACGAGGAGTATCCCTTTTTGTCTGGATCATCACCTTTGACCCGGGTAGCTACACTACACTCGCCGGCATAGCTGTAAGGATCATTTGACGACCCAGCCCCAGCACTACGTTAAAGTAGGGATGCCATCGGGGGGCTTTTGAGGTTGTCACGTCTGTGTAATTCTGCATTATGGGCTTGGATGTGACCTGCGTCGCTGGTGGGTGGTTTCCGACGTTTCGAAGGAACCTGTTGCTTTTATTCCCAAAGGTTACATCCCAGAAGTTCCCGGAACCCTCAGATTAATATATTGTAGGAAGAAGACGTAAGCAGCTACTTGATGACCTTAAGGAAGCTAGAGATACTGGAAATTGAAAGAGGAAGCACTAGATCGCACTCTGTAGAGAACTCGCTTTGGAAGAGGTTAAGGACCTGTCGTAAGACAGACTGCGGAATGAAGGAATGAATGAATGAATGTGTATGTTGCGCTATATGTAGATACAGAGTGGCGCAACAGCCATTTGACACTCGGTGTGTGACCTTCTCTAGTATCTAGTGGCTTGTGCACCACTCTGTATACACATGCACAACGTGTGTGTGTGTGTGTGTGTGTGTGTGTGTGTGTGTGTGTGTGTGTAGGAAAATAAATTGAGTAAATGGGAGGTGTACGGAAGTACCTCAGGATTGCGTCCAGAGGCGGGATCAACCTGTAGCTCGCAGGCAACATTTTGCCCGCGACACAGTGCTGTGTTGCCCGCGGAGATATTTGAAATGAGAAAAAGGTATTTTAACCATTTCCCTGGCAAAGCAGAGATAGGATGCCGAAGAAATTTTGAAAAGTTACGAGCTGTTTATTGATGGAGATATACATTACATTATAATTCATTTTGTAGTAATGTGCCTAAATTGCTACACCCTGGCCTGGGTTATGAATTGAATTTCTTCTAAATTTTTTCTATCATTGTCATTATATTTTTATTGCACACAGCTGCAGACAAATACACAGGTAAAATTATACATATAATTATACGTATGCTTATTAATTTTTCATTCTGTGTATTGAATGTCATGTTGCCTGCATGCAGACCAAATTTTGTCGAAATTAGTTGCCCGCAACACATAAAAAGATCTGCGCTCTTCTGGGATATTACGCGGCGTCGTGTGTAATTGTTTACCGACGTTTCGGGACAACGTATGGTCCCATGAAGATGGGACCGATACGTCCCGAAACTTCGGTAAACAATTACCACACGACGCCGCGTTAAATCCCAGAAGAACGCAGATCTCATCAACATCGCGGCGGAAGCCTGAAATCATGGTTAGCACATAAAAAGTTAAACAGCGGTTTGAGCGGTGTTTAATCTTTGGTTCTGCTGCCTGTTTAGGAAACAAGTGCAGTGGATCGATGCTTTATTTCTATCAAATAAATTTACTCATTATCACTCAACATTAATTTAAAATTAGTATCAACGACATGAAACTTTTAACAAATGGTATGGCATATTTTAACAAAATAGGTTAATCTTGGCCTTCTAACAACCTTACAAAATGATCGCTTGCTACAGCATATATTTATTGATATCATCAGTGCACCACACAATGCTCTCATCACCGATAACAAAAGACGATGATTATCTTCGTGACTGGACGAAATCTGTCAGGAAACACCTGCCGCTTGCTGGTACAAAAACAACCCAGTATCACCGTAAAGCTGGATATAATAAGTTGCTACAGATCGGAGTTGGCAAACACAAGGGGATGAGCATAAAGGCTAATATTTATAAAGGTTTAAATTTAATAAGTATAATCTACGATCTGAAGGAAATCACAAAAAAAAAGTCGGTAGTCGGTTTCAGGACGTAATGAAGTCTCCTGTCGGCGCCTGTCCTCATTTCCATTGTGAACATGCAAGACACTTGGAAGTGTAAACTCTGGCACGCAGGAGGCGAGAACTCTTGACACTCAGTACACTGGTACAACCACTTTTCCTAACAACAAGACAGTCACGTGTAAATTATTCTTGGGGTTTTGTGTCCCCATACCTATCCCGAAACCCTATACAAATAGTATAGCACCAAAAAAATTTAAAGTATTTTTTTGTCTAATAAAAGGTGAAGTTGTGCCTCTCCACGCAATGAAGGCATATATGGCGTCTAGAGGTATAGCTCCACTCATTCTTAACCTTGGCACTAAATGGAGGTGAGTGGTCAACATAAAACCCCGGTCGCGTTTCCCTGGGAAAGAACACCGGTACCCATTGAATGGGGGGCTGGGTGGACACCCAGAGCCGGTCTGGACGGTTTGGACAAGACAGAAATCTCAAAATATTGTCGGGCTAGCAACCATCTGTGTCCTCGTCATCATTTCCCTGATGACGAGGACAAAGATGGTCCTCGAAACGTCAGTTTACTCGCCTTTCGACCACCTGATGCGGCTGCTAGCCCGAGAATATTTTATTGAATTTTTAGTCTCCCTTAAAGGTTTAAATTGTGTAAGACAAATCTCTTGCCCATGCCTGGATTCGAATCCCAGATCATCCATCCCGTATTTTGTCCAATACTGTACGATTTTCGAGAAAGCATTGCTTTTTTCTGAGGGCCACAGGCTTCGCCTGCATGTCCATCTTGTAAGAACAGCATTTAGATGAAGATGCTTATGCTCATTGGTAGAATGATACTGACAGAACAGCGAAGTACTCGAAGTAAACCCTGTCCCGGTACCTTTTCGTTTACCAAAAATCTCACATGGACTGCTCTGGGATAGAACCCAGGCTTACGGTGTGAGAGGCCCGAGACTAACAGTCCGAGCCATGACACGGCGCGATGAAACGCGGATTGCAAGTAACAGATGTCTAACGATGATTGATAAATAGTTGGCGTTTGGCTTTCGGAATGTTAGACGGCGACATCGTAACTGCAATTAGACGTTACGCATGAAACGTTCTGCTGTAAATCGAAATTCCAAATATGGCATCGATTCAAAAAAAAAATCAGGTTGTACCCAACAAATTTAAATAAAATAAAACAGTAAAAATTGAGAAACTATGCTGTAGGAAAGTGGCTTTGATGAGTTCTGCTCGGAACTGCCTGTTTTATTTAAGAACGAAGTCATCTTGCTGAGGATTCAAGTCTTCTAGGATGTCACATCGTCTCGACTAGTAAATAGTTCCCGACGTTTCGAAGGATTTAATATATAATATTGAAAAGTGCGCACATTGTGCATTGCAGCATTATCACATTCTCACCTTTTGTCTTTCGCATATTCACACAATGTCCTCACCCGTTTTGGACACATTTGTAAATGGTATCGTCCACATTGTCCGCCACACAAATCACATACACAAGGATTTAATGCCTTCATCTTCATGGTCAAGCAGTCCCATGACATAACATCTTAGAAATCTTGAATCTTATTTGATTAATTTTATTTTAAAATATCGTCCCTTTAATGCCATGTACTCCCAAAACTCATATGTTCATGTGACAGGCCTGACTTTATTTAACTGTAACTGGGTCAACTTGTAACTAGAGCTGTAGGTACATGCTTTTGTTTGGTTTGGAAAGGTGTCCGTGATGCAGTACCCTGTAACTACCCCATCTTCACACGGATGGCGATGCACCTTGATAAGTTAAATGAAGGAAAAAGAACGAAATATATTGTGCGTGTTTGTAGTGCTAAGTGGCTGCTGGAATGAAGGAGTGATGATGTTTGGTTTGATTTTGGGGTGAGCGTCAGGAAAAATGATATGGAGCTGTGAGGGCAAAAAGGGATTATCGCCTCTGGTAGTCTCAAGCTAATTCATATTCCTTGCATGCAGGAAAATGTGTACTAATATGCCAGTATGCTTAATTGTGTGAGAAATGTGTACTAATATGCCAGTATGCTTAATTGTGTGAGAAATATGTACTAATATGCCAGTATGCTTAATTGTGATAGAGAAATGTGTACTAATATACCAGTATGCTTAATTGTACGAGTATGAGAAATGTGTACTAATATGCCAGTATGCTTAATTGTACGAGTATGAGAAATGTGTACTAATATGCCAGTATGCTTAATTGTACGAGTATGAGAAATGTGTACTAATATGCCAGTATGCTTAATTGTATAGAAATGTGTACTAATACGCCAGTATGCTTAATTGTATGAGAAATGTGTACTAATATGCCAGTATGCTTAATTGTATGAGAAATGTGTACTAATATGCCAGTATGCTTAATTGTATGAGAAATGTGTATGGAATTTTATTGGAGAAAGCTGAAAGGGAGAGAGAAATTAGGATAGGCGCAGGTTGGTGGATAATATTAAAATGAAACTTGAGTTACTGACGATATCGTATACAGTTAGTCATAAATTGTCTCCTGCTGCATATAAATACAAATCTGTATGTGCTGTGAAGAACTACCGATATGTAAAACATTCTTCAGTGGTAAAGCGTCCGAGACATGACGTTAACCACTCACCTGCATCTGGTGTCAAGGTTAAGAATGCATGGAACTGAACCTCCATTCTCCCAGGCTTCTTTATGACAAGACGCTTGGTAAGCATAGGAACAACCTTCCCTTTACCATACTACATTGTTGCAATATCTCTAAAGAAATGTAATGTGCGGCAATACAGGAGATAGCTGCAGCCATAAGGTACAGGCGCTGCAAAGTACAGCGCAAGTTCCTTTTGGTCGCTGCTAACCAACACGAATGTTTTTTGGATACTGAGTCATATACATCGTTCTTACACTGAACTGTTCATATGTTTTGAAAGTACATGGGCTAAATCACTTGTGGCGGGGGGGGGGGGGGGGGGGGGGGAGGGGGGTGCCAGCAAAAACTAAAACATATAATAAGGAGCAGAACTATCAATCCACGCCTTTTCCGATGGCTGATTGCCGGTTCTGAAGGCTATAGATGAGAGATGTTGGTTTATACCTGCGGGAACAATGTGGGTCTATGTGTTGTACGTCAGTCTACATATACCGGAATTGTGCTTGCTTGGTGCTTGGCGATTATTGTAGAGGAACACTGTAAACACTCTGAGATGACGGTAACACGGAGATGTGTTAATGTGTTAATTTTGTGAAGGATAAAAGCCTTACGCATTGTTACAGTGAACATTTATTTACTGATAATTAATTGTTGTCTGATATATGGATGGATAGAAGATAGATAGATAGATAGATAGATTATGTAGATAGATAGATAGATTATGTAGATAAATTAGGTAGATATAGAATATTTATTTTATTTATTTATTTATTTGTTGATAGACGGAGAGAAACGGATACAGACTGACAGACAGACAGACAGACTGATATTTCGGAGGAAAAGTTATAAAATCAAATAGTTTAGGTTTAGAATGTATGTATGGTTGTAGTTACTTATTTTGTGACACTGTATCGGGTTCTGAAGTTCTGTAATATCGATTGATATATGGTGGGTCGATTATGGGTAATAAATTGGTGGGGAAGTGAAGTGGTCGTGGCCTGTTATAAAAAACCTCTGAAGAGCTTTTGCTGCCTTTCTGCAACAAAGGCATTTTCTTAACGTTTTACTATCTACTTTCATTTATCTGAAACTGATTAGTCGTCGTGTTCCCTCTGAGTTGTTTCTTAGCCTTATTGCCTAATTTTGAATGAAAATTTCTTTCAAGTGTTTACTCTTCTGACTTTTATTCAGAGGGTTTCTGGTTCAGATCTCAGTTGGAGAATGGTTATCATGACTCGTCTGTGGTTTCGTCAGTACCTTCAGATAATGCTGAAATAGTAGCCAATTTCAACTTAGGCCACGGCCGTGCCATGGCTCAGGCGGTTAGTCTCCGGCCTCTCACCACGGAGGCCCGGGGTTCGGTCCCAGGTCAAGTCCATGTGAGATTTGTGGTGGACAAAGTGGCACTGGGACAGGTTTTTCTCCGAGTTGTCGGTTTTCCCCTGTCGATTCTTAATTGTAAAAATTGGTAAAAAAATCTGCTCATCCTCTTCATTGGGGTTGCACAAAAAGCCTTAAGGCTGTGGTGCGAGGGCCCTTCATCCCCCCCAAAAAAAACTTAGGCCACAAATTCTTCCTTCCATATTATTTCCAGTTTGTTATACACCAATCAGTTCAAGTTTCGATCTTACACTGACCTACTGATAGCGTCGTTAAATATACAGCAAGTAAGTAGATGCATCGTCATGTCTGCGCGCGCGCTTTTGTGTATGTCTTGCCGACTGTGTGACGAATATTTGTGAAGCTTCCTATGGACGTTTTACAGCGAAGGCTATTTCAAGTTGTTATAATAACGTTACTACAGTAAAGTGCCTGTCTGTGGACTACGTGATTGAACTTGGACTCCCGACAAGGACAGTGATTTTTCTCTTCACCATAGCGTCCAGATCGCCTCTGGGGCTCTCCCAACCTCCTGTCTAATTGTAAGGAGGCGTTATTTCCCTGTATGTAAAGCATACGGGGCGTAATGTTGACGACTCGTGGCCATCTGGTGACGAGATTAATGCATGCGGCTCTGAGTACATTCACCGTGATGCGAGTGGACCGCCTTTCGAACTCATGTCTTTATTCAGAAGAGGCCGCTGCAGTAGTCGACCAAGTACACCGTCACTTTTACGGTTATTGCATTTCTGTACTTACCGCATGAAGTGAAGCTGGTTGTCGCTCAGCTGGTCAAATCATTCACGGCGTTTTATGGAATCAGAATGTTCATTGTTTTGTTCACAAGAGGCCGCCACTGGTCGCTGTGTCCCTGGCCTAATCTGCATGCGTGCCTTCGACATGAGCACACTGTATTTAAGATCTGTTTTAATATTATTATCTTATAGACGTGTAGGTCATTATGAATTCAGTGAGAAATTGCCTCATAACCTATGTTTTTTTTATTAAATTATGGTACGGAACAAATCGTTATGATAGCCCAAAACGTATCACACTTCATCTTCATTTTAAATTGCCCTTTCAATTTATTTTCTATGTAGATACATTTTTTGTTGGCCTTCCGAAATTATTAGACTTGCGTCTTAGCTAGACCCTTAATTAAGAAAGGTGAATACGTCTGTCTGGTAGAGGTCTAACAGGGTAGCATTTACATGCCAGGAGAAAGGGTTGGATTTATGAAACGGGCAGGGAAGTTGCGTACTGTTATAATTGACGTGGAATCTCGTTATCTGGAGCCTTTTATCTCGGACAGACGGACAGACAGAAGCCGGTGATTACTGCTTTACCCCAAACAGAATGAAAGACTCTGCTCCCTGTCTTGGGAGTAGTGAATTTTATATTAGGTCTGTGTGCAAGTATGTAAAACAGGGACGAGCAATTTGAAGAGGTGGTGAGGTACAGACGTCACTGCACTAACAAGGACAGGGCGCTGCCACACTGATATTTGGTTTTGTGTCTTCTTTGTACGAAGAGCTTAAAATTAACACGCGAATTGTGTATGTATATATATATGTACATAGAGTATTAATTATCCAACGTCAACGGGACCGAGATATTGGTCACTGTAACGAAATGTCGTATAATGCGGAGAGTCATGGAAAAACTGGCCTCGGAAAATTTCTGACTCCATCCATGCATTCTTCTTGTACTTATACGAAACTGGTGCAGTGACAGGAGCTAGGTTTTTGAAAGGTCGCATTTTTTGGCCTTTTCAATAAATGCAAGTTCTGGTTTACGCATGCGCGCGCAACACAAAATTGTAAATAGCACGTTGTATGGCTA
The DNA here is from genome assembly GCA_021186555.1 of Reticulitermes speratus. NCBI lineage: Eukaryota > Metazoa > Arthropoda > Insecta > Blattodea > Rhinotermitidae > Reticulitermes > Reticulitermes speratus. The sequence continues at coordinate 47,759,465 of JAJKFL010000005.1, forward strand.
TGTCGGATATGGCGGAATGTCGGATGATCGGGACTCCATGTATGTGTGTGTGTATATATATATGCGTATATTATAGTGTGGGTGTGAAACTTGATCTCTCACATTAAGGGAAGACCACAGGCTGAGGATGTTCCAAAATAGGGTGCTGAGGAATATTTTGGCCAAGAAAAGAGGGAGGAAGCAACATGAGACTGGAGATAATTTCATAATGATGAGCTTTATAATAGGTAATCATCGCCATATACCGTGTTATACGGGTGATCAAATCAAGGCGCACAATATAAGCGTGGCACGTGGCCCGTGTGGGAGGTCGGGAAATGCATACAGGATTTGGAACGAAATTATGAAGGAAGCAGACCATTCAGAAGAGTTTTTTTTTTCAATGGCTCGACAGCCCCTTGGGGGCCTAGGCCGCCTCATTTTTCGAGGCTTCACGATCTGGACGAGGGACCAGCTCGTATAATATTAAACCTCGGGGCACGCGGTTGGTTGAGGCACTGCGCTACAAACCGGAACGTCGCGGGTTCGATTCCCGATGGTGTCACTGGAATTTTTCACTGACATAATCGTTTCGGTCGCACTATGGCCCTGGGGTGGACTCAGCCTCTAACAGAAATGAGTACCAGGAATGTTTCCTGAGGGGTAAAGGCGGCCTGTGCGTAGGGCTGACAACCTTACCACCTTCATGTGCCGATTGTCTAAAAATCTGGCAGCCTCAACCTCCTGGAACCCTAAAGGCCTGTCAAGGCCTGTAATGGGATTGCTTTACCTTTTTTTAATATTAAACCTCATCCACCTGTACATTCCATTTCGTGTTAAAATGGGGCAACTATAATGGGTAATTTACAGAAAGACCTACACACGTTTTGCTTGTATTTCGCAACGGAGGCGTTATGTCGCTAAATATTTGTCACAACGAAAAGTCTGTGATTTGGAATGAAAGCGGTAGAGAGACAGGAAACACGCCTTTTATTTCCATTTCAGTCTTCCGTAAGTTGTACGGGTTTCAAGATAGTTAACTAGAAGGGAGCGTCGCCCTCGGTGGACTAGTGGTTAGCGTGCTCGCCACTGGACCCAAGGTTCGCGGGTTCGATCCCGACCGAGGGCGATGGACTTTTAAGGGTGATAAAAATCCGGAGCACCACTTCCTTCGGAGGGGAAGTCCCATGTCGTAGATTTACGGCATGTAAAAGAACCTTCGGGCATGAATAGAACCAGTAATGTCCGTAAGCAAAATTCAAGCGGCCATTTCTCACCCAAGTCTCCTGACTGCCTGCCAGATGGCTCTGGCAGTCTCATCAGGATTGAGCAAAAACTTGTGCGGTTAGTGAGCCGGTCACTACAGAATGCACACTTACCGACTAGGAAAACTTTCGGGATGAAATCCCAAAAAGAAGGAGGCTTTGGCTGTAACGCCATGTGCTGTGCGTTTATTTCCTAACTTGCTTGTAACTTTTATTTGTTTTCTAGTAACTAGCCCTATGGATGTTAATTGCACCTCAGTTCCCGATGACTGTTATTACTGTGACTATTACAACAGCGTTTAATACACGTCAAATCGTTATAAGTGGAGCACAGTGGGTGATTTTATCAGATTCCTCAACTCCAAAAAGATTGTGGTAACTCGGACCATCTTGTTCGGTCATTTCGCTACAAGATAAAGTGATATGCAGCACCTGACTGGTTTTGTAGGCGTGCAACTTGCAATTTAGGAGTAACCAAGTTTTAAGTTAACAGGGGCGTATCTACATAATTAGATCGCGAGGAGAAGCGTCCAAATTTGAACTCCATGAAATATAAAAATTTAGTGTGTGTTTATGAAAGGTAAAAGGTAAAGCAATCCCATTACAGACCTGGACAGGCCCTTAGGATTCCAGGAGGTTGAGGCTCCCAGATTTCTAGACAATCGGCACATGAAGCCGGTAAGGTTGTCAGCCTTACGCACCGATCGCCTTTACCCCCCAGGAAATATTCCTGGTACTTATTTCTGTTAGAGGCTGAGTCGATCCCAGGGCCATAGTGCGACCGGAACGATTATGTCAATGAAAAATTCCAATGACACCATCGAGAATCGAACCCGCGACCTTCCGGCTTGTAGCGCAGTGCCTCAACCAACTGCGCCTGTTTTGTCGAAACATATGTAGGGGCTCTAATATATTTTATACATGTATTTTATCGGGTGCATTTGTTGGTTGGTATTAAGTTTACATTGTGTTTTGTTTGTATTTTAGTGAGTGCGCACTGCATCCAAAATGTTTTTAAGCAAAGTTTCAGATTTTAAAGACGTTTGAATGTTATGTCCCCTGACGAAGGTACAAAAGAGAACTCGAACCCTCTGAAGTTTAAGTTCAGCTAAGTAATGAACGGGGAGGAGATCTGAGTGCAACTCCGTCTCTCCTACCCCATTGGAGTTCGTAGCTCTATGTCTTTCGTAGTGTGGTTATTGTTCTTTTGTTATTTTTGTGCAAAACTTATTATTTAAATTTTGATCCTGTGTACGTTAAATCTGTCGCATATAACATCAGAGCCTGATGTCGTCCGCATTTTTGAAACTGTTGACCAACAAACTGTGTGTGTTTGTGAGTTAGTGTGTACGTATGTTCGTGGTCTATCTCCGTTCCAGGTTTCACGCTGCAAGCTCTGATATAATGCTACAAAAACCTAATCTCAGCAAAAGTTGCATATTCTTCCGTGACCCTTTACCATACACCATTTTAGAACGTAGTGTCGCTTGCGCCCTGCAACTTCGCCCTTCCACCATGTTGTTATAACCAATTACAGCAAATTAAAAAGTACGCTGTCATGTGTCCTGAAGTTGTCGTAATTTTCATGCAGCTTGGTGATCTGTAAAGCATGCCGTTTTTAGGGAGGGAAATAGACTAGAAGGTCATTACATATCTCAGCAAACTCTATTACCTTCTGTGCAATTACCACATATTTACCATATGCTTTTTATTCTAAGAATCGTGTGAAGCTCGCAAGTAAGTTACACTGTGGACAAGGTGTAGGGCTTTTTAATGCCGAAGCATGTGGTACAAATAGTAACCACTGTGCTTCGAACTTTTAAACAGCTGTTTACTATACGGCAGTGACGTATCGATTCTTCTTCTTCTTCTTCTTCGGTGGCACTACAGTCCAATGCGGACCTTCGCCTCCTTAATGGCCTTTCCCAGTCAGCTCTGTTTTTTACCTTTCTTTCCAGTTGTTAATTTTACACTTCTTAATGTCTGTTTGTACACAATTCCACCATCTGTTTCTTGGTCGTCCTCTTGGTCGACTTCCTTGGGGATTATTATTAAATACTTGACTTACTGTTTTTTATTCTCCATTCTGTTAACATGACCAATCCATTTGAGCCGACTTATTCTGACAAATGACAGTATATCTAAATCTCTAAACACCTGCTTTAGTTCCTTGTTATGTCGCTTTCTCCAATTTTCATTTACTTTAATTGCCCCAAATATTCTTCTCAAATTTTTCGTATCGGTTCTTACCAGTGATATATATACGTATAGTCAGTATCGCTTGCTGCCACTGAGATACTGTACAGTCCAGTAGTGAGGTTACAGTGATGTTGCTTGCTTCATATTCTGTTTGTTAGCATGGAGGTGTGTGCCAGTGTCGCTGGTTATTGGGGGGGGGGGGGGGGGTGCCAGTACTACGTCACCATGTAGATACAGACCAGTTTGTTAACTTCAAGATATATCGCTCATGATACAGCAATTTGTCGTAATCCACCGATACACAATTTTACAGGAGACAGAGAAAACTTGACAGATCCTTAATAGACCAGCACTTAAGTATGTTGTGTTTGTATGGAAATACAAGGAGAAGCAATTGTTTGTGGACACGACATTTTGACAGAAGGTGTGTTTGTAACTGTCCGGTAATGCGGAATCTGTTTGACGAATTTTGTGGGCTACGACAAATTGCTATTTCATGAGCGATATATCAGTATCGCTTGTTACCATGGTAATATAGACCAGAATCATTTGTTATCTTGGTGACATGTATTGTCTTGGCCTTCTTCGGGCCATAATTTCGAGATAGGCCACGACTGCATCCGCCTCTTTCCACATCCTGTATCACTTGTTACTTTGGTGATATGGACAGTGTTACTTCTTACAATGGTGATATATTAGGCCATTATCACTTGTTACAATGTTGATGTAGGTCAGTATAACTTGTTACAGTGGTGATGTAGGCCAGTATCACTTGTTACAGGGTGATATAGGCCTGTATCACTTGTTACAGGGTGATGTAGGCCTGTATCACTTGTTACTTTGGTGATATGGACAGTGTTACTTGTTACAATGGTGATATAGGCCAGTATCTCTACTTACGATGGTGATATAGGCCATTATCACTTGTTACAATGTTGATGTAGGCCAGTATAACTTGTTACAGGGGTGATATAGGCCAGTATCACTTTTTAACCGTTGTGGTAACGAGGACATTCTCAGGTACTCTTGTTGCACTGAAGCAGAGGGGCCTTATCGAATTTTCCATCCGTTTAATTACACTTGGCGCGTCAAGTGCTAATGACAGCCACTCGCTGTTTACACACGCAGTGCCCAATAGTAATTAGAGCCAATCCATCATCAGGTCTGTCTTCACCTGTTACGTCTTGTTCCAACGCCCGAGTCTAGGGGATACGGAGCCAAAAAGGAAACAAGAGAAGAAAAAAGAAAGGAAAGAACATTAAGAAGTTCTTTCAGGTTTTAAAACGGCCTTTGTTGGCATTCCAGTCCCTGATTTTTATCATCACTTTTCTGTAGTGAAGTCCTACTTCTACACTGAACGGCGCGACCAAGTGGATAGCATCTGGCTACGTATTCCGAAAGTCCCGGTGCTAGATGCCTATCCTGACTGAACAGTGTCTTGGCCTTCTTCGGGCCATAATTTCGAGATAGGCCACGACTGCATCCGCGTTTTTCCACATCCTTTGCATTTCATTAGTCATCATTCAATATGTACCGCTGAGAGTGCCGTCAAATAAACCGTGAAGAAATAAAACTGTCAAACATGTGAAAGGAAATCTTACTTCTTTCCGAGCGAGGATAGCTCAGTCAATATAGTGACTAGGCTTGACGGCTGGGGTTCGACATTTTTACTCTTCGCCTCAAAGTCAAGACTCGGCGTCCCTTTCGCTGGGTACCAGAGGCTCTTTCAGTGGGGATGAAGTGGCCGGGTGTGGAGGTTGTGTCCACATTAGTACACCATTCTTCCGCATTCGTCGTGATTGCATGGCGCGTATTAATAACAGGGACAAACGGAAACTTTACCTGGGCTGAAATCCTTGAACTGTTTGCAACATTTAAAATTAACTACGCACGGAGTTAGTTCTATTTGTGTGGAGGGGTGCATTCCTCCCTCCCCCCCCTCCCCCTCACAGATATTTGAGAACTCATGCAGTATAAACGATTACTCGCCCATTGCCCGCAGGTTTCCTATTTAACTCTGTTTCGACCCACCGATTTATGATGCCCGGAAGTTAGGAGCCGCAAACAGAGCTACCGATTGGAATTGCTTGTTATGTTCCACTACATATAAAATGTTTTTATTCTCTTTACTGTCCCTAGGGAGCCTCCCGGAGCCAGGGACTACTGAGGTAGCTAGTCATGCGTGCAGTTCGTTTCATCTGTGCAGCAGATGGACCTACATTCCTTGGTGTAAGCAGCGTTTCTGCAAAAGTGGCATATAGCACTACGGCTTTCTGTAGATAGATTGAGGTCTTTAAATATTTTGGTCGTCCGGAATGTGATTTTGTAAATGGAACTTGTAGTTCGGGACTCAGTTTTGCGGCTTAGAAGCTGAGGGAAATGAATGGGAGAGTCCGTCTTGAGAAGCTGACGGTTCCTGAGCTAGTCAAGAAATTTCCCGCATGTTGTCGAACCCGAAATTTCACTCGCAACATCTCTCCATTTGTCCCTGTCCTATGCCAGATTAATCCGGTTTACGCCCTCCGTACAGCCTATTTTATTACATTCTGTTTTAATATTATCCTCCCATCTACGCCTAGGTCTTCCAAGTGGTTGTTTCAGGTTGCCCTGACAAAATCCTCTCTGTGTGCTTTCCTGTTCTTTCCTACTCATACCACGATAGTTCAGTTTCCACTAGCCTGACATGCACTAACTCTCTGCAGCTGAGTCTGTCTTGAGAACCTCAGTCGCTCAGCAAGTCAAGAAACTTTCAGTACCCGGCTTACAGAGCCCGTCATTCGTCCTTATCCTGAGCCAGATGAATGCACTTAACCGCCCTCTGCGACGTATATTTTAAGGTAACGGTTAATGTTTTTCCTGTACATGCTGTGAATGCATATCTTAGGAATGGAGGTATAGCTCCACTCATTCTTAACTTCTGCACTAAATGAAGGTGAGAAATGCTAATATTTTTTCTTCGGCCGCTCGCTTACAGAAGATTGTGGGTTCGAATCCCACCGGGGGCATGGATGTCTGTCTTGTGAGTGTTGTGTGTTGTCAGGTAGAGGTCTCTGCGACGGGCTGGTCACTCGTCTAGAGGAGTCCTACCGAGTGTGGTGTGTCTAAAGTGTGTGATCGTGAAGCCTCGAACAATGAGGCGGCCTAGGCCCCCAAGGGGCTGTCGAGCCATTAAAAAAAAGGTAAAGAATAAAGTCCTCAGTGTGCTTAATTACACGCCGAGCTATTAAGATGTACGGGGGAATGGAGATATAGATCCATTGATTGTTAACCTCGGCAGTAGATGGAAGGAAATTATCAGATTTGGATCAATTGGATGGGAGGGTTGGTGGACCTCCGAGCACTATTGGACACTGCTGAAAGTAAAACGGTTGCAGCGCCTGACAGAAGTCGAACCGCAGTTCCTCGATCGTGTGGCCCATAGCTTGTTGATTTTTTTCAATGGCTCGACAGCCCTTGGGGGCCTAGGCCGACTCATTATTCGAGGCTTCACGATCAAAATTTTTGAGACACACCACACTCAGTAGGACTCCTCTGGACGAGGGACCAGCCCGTCGCAGAGACCTCTACCTGACAACACACAACACTCACAACAGACAGACATCCATGCCCTGGCGGGATTTTTTTTTTTTAATTAATTCCTGGGTTTTCCACTTTGATCCATTTGTACTGTTGAAGTCCTTTTTTTTGTCTGCATGTCACCTTATGTTTCATGCTATCGTCCATACATCTACACAACACAAACATCCATGCCCCGGTGGGATTTTTTTTTTTTTTTTTTTACTAATTCTGGGTTTTCCCTTTGATCCATTTTTGTTCTGTATTAATCCTTTTTGTCCTTTTCATGTCACTTACGGTCCACAACCGTCTTTTTACAACACAACACAAACATCCATGCCCCCGGTGGGATTCGAACCCACGATCCCAGTAAGCGAGCGGCCGAAGACCACGCCTTAGACCGCACGGCCACTGGATCGGCTTTCGAACCCACGATCCTAGTAAGCGAGCGGCCGAAGACCACGCCTTAGACCGCGCGGCCACTGGGATCGGCGTTGATCACCATACTGAACAAAATGTACGCCGGCCGCCCCAATGTCACCAACTATTGTGTGTGTGTTATAACAGAAGGTCTCAGCTCCAATTGACCATTGGATTGTGGACCGGAAGAAGGGGCGGAGAGAGCAGTGACTTGTAACAACCCTAAATGTGATGGGGGTTGTGTGGGGTGTACGATGGGATGCTTTTGAGACGGACAAGAAAACACTGAAGAACTATTTGTAAGTGGTGTGGATGTAATACTGTGGAAAGTGGGGGATATTTTATTGGCGAGGGATAAAGTGCTTCACTCCCCTAATCTAATGCATCCCTTAACCTACAGCGGATTTGTTTATATCCGATAATGGGATAATATTGAGACTTTCTCCTTCGTGAAGATGGAGGCAGAATGTTCCTTCGAAACTTTTGTAACCTCCAACCGGACTGAAGTGCTTCGTGACACCGAAAGCCACGGCATAACTCTTCACCTTCGTCAGAACCACAAATTTGATGCGTGTTGTTACTGCAGATGTCGATCAGCCCTGTCGATACGAAATAAATCGTTGACGTTTCGGAGACAGCGTATGCTTCTGACGATAATTAATGCTGAGACTTCCTACGCGTAAAAATTATAAAAGAAAAAAGCAGGATATATTATTTCCTGTAGATCTAAAGTTTTAATCCTTTAAAGGCGTGTGGTTATGGTTATTATACGTACCACCTGCTTTAGCATTTGAACACTACAGTTTGCCCACACGGTATATTTATGTGTTTCATATATTCGAACTCTCCACACCAACTATTTCCCTAACGGTTTTAACTGAGTGGTCTCTGCAGAGGAGGCGGCGTTTTTCTCTTGGGGGGTACGAATTGGCGTGTTATATAGGCCTCTAATTTACACTGACTTTAGTCTTTAGTGAGCTGAAGATTACCAGTCGGTGTCCGCTCGTCCTCCTGGTAAAGGTAGGCTAGAAACAAGGTATTGTGAAGTAAAGAAAGTAGCGTGATTGGAATAGGCAGCAGAGGAAAGAATTTGAGGGTATGGGCCTCTGATTTTTTTTTGAATGGCTCGACAGCCCCTTGGGGGCCTAGGCCGCCTCATTTTTCGAGGCTTCACGATCACACTTTTTTTTAGACACACCACATTCGGTAGGACTCCTCTGGACGAGTGACCAGCCCGTCGCAGAGACCTCTACCTGACAACACACAACATTCACAAGAGACAGACATCCATGCCCTAGGCGGGATTCGAACCCACAATCCAGTAAGCGAGGGCCGAGACCCACGCCTTAGACCGCACGGATGGGCCTCTGATACCCCTCGTAGTAATAAATGTAATGCCTATCATTGCACCCCCACCCCCGTTCCTTCTCTCTCTTTCAGTCTTTAACGAGTTAACGATATAAAATAATACACATAAAATTGTAACTAGTCGATACGATAAATAGACTACGGGCTTGAAAATCGAAGAATGAACTGTCGATTGCTGTTACATTTCTGCCAGGCTACACTGCGTCACATCCTAGGAGACAACTCTTCATAGACGCTGCCGTGAGAACTTCAAATTTAAACCATGTCGGTGTGATCAGTGCGCACCCAGAATTTTTCCTTCGGGGGGGGGGGGGGGGGGGGGGGCTGACCCTCAGGCTATATATAATTTAAGTTTGATTTTAAAAATTATGTTATAAAAATCATGTCGCAAGTACAACAAAACACTGTTTGCAACTGCATTTATATACATACAAATATAACTACATGTTTCATGACAATCACAGTGTTGTATCTTGTTGTTTTTTTAATTTTATTTATTTTTAAAATTCTAATGTACTAGTCATCAGCCGATTTCAATGGCTGATTTCGGCTAAGGGCAAAACACGTAAACGTCTGATATCATGATATCTACAAAATCAATTTTTTTATTTCGGTTTTGGGGGGGTTTGGGGGGGCTGCAGCCCCCCTTGGGTACGCCCCTCTTTATGATACATTAATTGAAAAAGTCTGTGATTGTTTCAATCGGTTTGTCAGGTTGTGGTGTGGTGTTTCTGTTGCACATGACCAGGTAGACCGAACCGTCAATACAAATCAGACATCTAAAGGTACAAATCCTGAGAACGGACACGGACAAAGACGAAGACCCCGTTTCACTGCGAAGCCCACTTGTTTACACAAGCGGTGAGGAGTATCCATGTTTGCGACTGCTTGCAGTACTCACCGACCCTTTGTTGCAGTTGTCAGGGCTGTCACTGTGGGCCTCTAAGAAACTGCACACTGTATACCAGGCCTGCGGTGCAGGCAACTCGATAGAGTTTTGTCTCATCAAATATTGACATACGTGCTGCCATCAACCACAACAAAGTGTTATTAGTTTCGTCAATATATGCTACATGTTTCGGTCGGGCAGACCATCTTCAGGTATTTAAAATACATGACTTTAAAACCCAAAAAATAAAAGCGTATGAGTATTACAGGCCATTATAATCTTCATGTAGCATTAGAATTTAAGTATTTTATAGTTGCCAGACAGACAACACCATCACAAGAAAAGAGGAGCTATCGAAAACTGATATTTTCAAAAGGAAATTTTGTACCGATAAAAACGTAATATTGATTCTAATTTTTTAAGAACTGTATGATATGTTAACATGGATATTTAAGAAATGAGACGGGAGAGCATTGATTGGAAATATCTGGCTCAGGTAGGCTGTTGTTAACACGATAGGCAGAAAATTCATTCACTGGCTGTGCTTCTGTAGAAGGACTCTGCTTAATGCAATTACGATTCAGAAGGCTTTTTAGTTTACGGTTTGAATGCGCCACGACTTGTTACATCTGGACATCCTGGCGTAATAGTTTCGGTGTACAACTAAGAAACATACATACAGACATACAGACGGACAGAGAGACAGAAGTCTCTGAAAGGTGGACCACATGTGCCATACATTTGTATTGTGTACTTAGGGTTGAGGGTTGCCGATGTTAGCTCCCAATCTGAAAGCTTTTCTAAGGGCGGGACAGTCCAGGACGTGCACCCATGCGTATGCTGCACCCCCTCGAGGGGGTGAGTTCGCTTTATTGGATAAGGAGAAAAGGGGAGTTAGGTTCATGAGAGTTTTGTAGCCTCTACTTGCCTTTTGCCCTCCGCCTTCCAGAAATAAGAAAGAAGCATGGAAGAAGTCTCATACAAGAAATTGTTTGAAATTCCACGGAATAGAAATGGCTTTGTTGCATTTGTTAACCTTTTAGAACTGGCGACCTTTTTCATCGGAAGAAAGATGAGTAGAGGCCGCTTAATTCTGAAGTCGCAGGATGCTTTAAATGTGCAAGCTGCATTAGCTGTTTGTTATTTTTCGCTTTCGCTTATCTAACGACACAGATTGATGGTGTTTGAGAGCGCAGTACGAAGGAAGACATTTGGACGTAAAGACAGATGAAGTAATACACAAATGAAGAAAATTACACGGTGAGTAACTTCTACAACCTCTACTCTTCATTCGGTATTCTTCTTTTTCTGGTGATTATATCACTTGGACACTGACGTTTCGGACTGTTATGCTGCCATTTCTTTCCTTCTACCCTGAACAAACAACCAGCTTTCTTACCCCCTAACAGACCTTACGGTGTCCTAGCTCATAACACTGTAATGTGAATCTTTATTGACTTTTTTTTGGCTTCGGTATTGTTTCCGAAACTTCGGTACCCACTTTCTGCGATACTGCACAATGTCGCGGCGAAGATCGTGATCCTTCACCGCCGTGGCAACCTCGGAAAATTAATTGGCCGGAACATGTAACACTGAAGGGAAAGATGAAAATGCATACAAAGTTTTAATTGGAAAATTTCGTATAAGATATTTCTTGCGGGTCCGGGGACGTATAGAGGAGCGTATAATCAAAATGCATCGTATATGAACAGGATGTAAGGTTTCACGTTATATTCACCGTGCATCATGATAACAAATCAAAAGTTTATAAACCAACAAATGCACTATATTCTTACAAGTAAGTCAAATGCCCCTACGTATGTTTCGGCATATGTAGAACTTTGACCCCCTGAAGATGGCTTGTTGAAGCCGAAACATATGTAGGGGCATTTGACTTACTTGTAAGAATACAGTGCATATGTTGGTTTTTAAACTTTTGATGAGGATGTAAGGATTTGGAGTGGAGTTATCTGGCTTAGGATAGAGATGAGGGGAGGCTGTTGTGAACACGGTAATGAACCTTCTGGTTCCATAAAGTGCCCGACATATGTTGACTGTCTGCATGCCGGTACAGGAGTAGTCATGCCCACATTCTCACCGTGCGACTGCAAACATTGCTTCAGGCCTCTCACCTGGCTGACTGTTTGCTGTCACTTGCCTTTACTACAGACAGTAGCACGAGTGAAGCAGTGCTGAAAATGGGGACCGGAAACCGACCGGGCCTCTTTCCGTTAATATTCATTCCCAACTTATTTATTGAGGGTCTATTTATGGTTTATTTAAAGACGCTGTTAGTAGCATAGGTTACCTAGCATCGAAAAGTGTGGTTAATGAATGATGGATTGGAAAGGACGTCGAAGGCGTGGGTCTGCGGCCGCTCGCTTGCTGAGATTTGGGCTCGAATCCCGCCGGGGGCATGGATGTCTGTCTCTTGTGAGTGTTGTGTGTTGTCAGGTAGAGGTCTCTGCGTCGGGCTGATCACTCTTCCAGAGGAGTCCTACCGAGTGTGGCGTGTCTGAGTGTGATCGTGAAGCCTCGATAATGAGGAGGCCCTGGCCCACTAGGGGCTGTTGCTCCATGGAAAGAAGAGGGATTTCGAAGTAGTCGTGGCCTAAATTGAGGCATTATCCTCCTATTTGCCTCGAGGTACTGAAAGAATCTAAGACAAATGTTAGTCAGGATTGTCGGTGTACCAGCTGAAATTCGAACCGTGGTTATTCCCGAACAGAAGAACAAACCTTACCATTTAGACCGGTTCTTAAGTTGTAATGCAAATAGGCTCGGTGGTGGCTACATATGGAAGAGTTTTTAAAAGGTAAACATGGAGTTTTTCCTGTCCATGCCATGATGGCGTATAAGGGGAGTAGAGGTATAGCTCCACTCATTGTTAACCTTCGCACTTGATGAAGGTGAGTGGTCAGAAGACCACGGTACCTACTGGCTGGGTAAAAACTGGCGTAAAATAAAGCCACCATAATGGAACCCATTTTCTTTCTCTGGCGCAACAGCCCAAATCGGACCTAGACCGCCTCATTGAGGTTTATAGATAACACACACAGACGCCCGGTAGGATTCCTCTGAACGAGTGATCAGCTCGCCGCAGAGGCCGCTACCTACATAACCCACACCAAACACAAGAGACAAACATCCATGCCCTCAGCGGGATTCGAGCCCGCGATCCCAGCAATCAAGCTACTGCAGACCTACGCTTTAGACCGCAAGGCCACCGGGATCGGCACATGGAACCCGTATTCCTTTCGTTACACTAAAAAACTGTGTGGGCCTACATAACTGATCACGAATTCTTGCAGATATGACATTTAACTTCGTTAAGTGTGAATCAACATGGGAAGGGTTCAAAGTTCATATCAGACGAAGATAAGGTCTACCCTATAGTGGTCTAAGAAACAAGCAGTGATGAATCTTTAGCTCCTAAATCCAGAGATGTAATTTAACTTTTTTAAAGCGCAAAGGTTACTTTGTGGACCGCCTGCTACGACAGTAAAGTTACTTTATGTACCGCCTGCTACGACAGTAAAGTTACTTTATGGACCGCCTGCTACGACAGTAAAGTTACTTTATGGACCGCCTGCTGCGACAGTAAAGTTACTTTATGGACCGCCTGCTGCGGCAGTAAAGTTACTTTATGGACCGCCTGCTACGGCAGTAAAGTTACTTTATGGACCGCCTGCTGCGACAGTAAAGTTACTTTATGGACCGCCTGGTACGACAGTAAAGTTACTTTATGGACCCTGCTACGACAGTAAAGTTACTTTATGGACACCCTGCTACGACAAGTAAAGTTACTTTATGGACGCCTGCTCGACAGTAAAGTTACTTTTAGGACCGCTGCTACGACAGTAAAGTTACTTTATGGACCGCTGCTACGACAGTAAAGTTACTTTATGGACCGCCTGCTACGACAGTAAAGTTACTTTATGGACCGCCTGCTACGACAGTAAAGTTACTTTATGGACCGCCTGCTACGACAGTAAAGTTACTTTATGGACCGCCTGCTACGACAGTAAAGTTACTTTATGGACCGCCTGCTACGACAGTAAAGTTACTTTATGGACCGCCTGCTACGACAGTAAAGTTACTTTATGGACCGCCTGCTACGACAGTAAAGTTACTTTATGGACCGCCTGCTACGACAGTAAAGTTCAATAAATCCACACTACCTCGTCTAACACAAGGTGAAGGTAAAACAATCCCTTTACAAACCTGGACAGGACCTTAGGGTTCCAGGAGGTTGAGGCTCCCAGATTTCTAGACACTCGGCACATGAAGGTGGTAAGTTTGTCAGCCCTACGCACCAGCCGCCTTTACCCCCCAGGAAATATTCCTGGTACTCATTTCTGTTAGAGGCTGAGTCGACCCCAGGTCCATAGTGCGACCGAAACGATTATGTCAATGAAAAATTCCAATGACACCGTCAGGAATCGAACCCGCGACGTTTCGGCTTGTAGCGCAGTGCCTCAACCAACTGCGCCACCGCGTGCTGTTATTTCAGTAAATCATATGACTTTATGGATACTCTTCCTTACACCGAAGCCAGAAACATGTTTTAATCCATTATTAACGCTACATGTTTCGATCGATATCGATCATCGTCAGGCGCGTTGTACAAATTCGTAAAGCGAGGTTAAACGTTGCTATTTGTATAACACGCCTGATGATGACGATATCGATCGAAACATGTAGCGTTAAAAGGGAATTAAAAATCGTTGTGTTAGACGGAACCGGATGGATGTCATTAAATATGACAGTATAGGGGTTTGCGAGTGTTTACATGTTCCTGCGATTCTGACAATAAACAGCGACTTGCATTAGGTCTAGCCGGTTGGTATTTGTAATATTTACTGGGTGTTGTTGTGCGAGGTAGAAACGGAATTATTACGTATTACGTACATAAATTTTGTACTTAAGCCTCTCCTTATTAGAAGGACGAGCGGGCACTGCCTGGGAACCTTTAGAGCAGTAAACTTTTCTCCCCCCCCCCCCCGGTAATAATAACATTAAATGTTGTGAGTCTCACTACACCCCCTTTTGTCTTCAATTTCTTCTTCTTTCGTACTGAAATGATGTAAAATTGTAACTGCAGTACTCTGTAAATATAGACAAATACTGTGACTTCTGACAAATGACATTCTCGTCTCTCGTCAGAGGTGACATCCCTTGACGACAAAACTGTAATTTTCAAGACGGACGAAAATCGGGGGGGGGGGGGGGGGGGGGGGGGCTCGACACCAACAGGACTTGACTGACTGACTGCCAGTTTTAAAGTGACTTGGACTTCGAATTCAAACGGTAAAACTTTGTTTGAAGAAAGCCTGCTGTATTCTTCCAGCTTTAGTGTAAGTCCCTTTGTTACAACTTCATTCCGCTTGACGTGAGTTTCGGCGTTTCTGCGAGTGAGCGCTCCATTTTGTAGGCGCGACGGACACCTAAGTAGCAAAGTGGCGATGTAAACAAGTGACGTAGCATCTGCAGGCTCTGTCAATATTTGGACCTCTCACCAACGTTTTGCCCCGACCTCTCGTAATCCGATTGGTGTTTGTAAGCTTGGAGATTGAAGTTTGAACTGACTGCCCTATGTAGCACACCTTGCTGAAACAGGTTATTGTATCTCTTCGTAGTTCCTCTTTCTTGAATTTGGTTCATCTTGTCAGATTTTAAGTTCTCACGCGGTGGCTATGAATAGTATTATCTTGTACAAGGCTGCGCTGTGCAATTTTATAAATAGGTAAAAGCAGGTGCGCACCCAGAAGTTTTAATTGGGTGAGGGGGGCTGACCCCCAGGCTCTTATATAATTTATGGTAAAAATGGTAAAGCTATCCCGTTACAGACCTGGACAGGCCCTTAGGGCTCCAGGAGGTTGAGGCTCCCAGATTTCTAGACAATCGGCACATGAAGGTGGTAAGGTTGTCAGCCCTAGGCAACGGCCGCCTTTACCCCCCAGGAAATATTCCTTGTACTCATTTCTGTTAGAGGCTGAGTCGACCACAGGGCCATAGTGCGACCGGAAGGATGTCAATGAAAAATTGCAATGACACCATCGGGAATCGAACCTCAACCAAATGCGCCACCGCGTACCCCATGTAATTTATGTTTGATTTTTGAATTTATGTTACGAAAACCATGCCATAAGTGTAACTGTAACATAAGAGTTTCCAGCTGCATTTATATACATACAAATAAATATACCTGCATGTTCCATGACATGATTTAAATCACAAGGTCTAGTCTTCTTGGTTTATTTAATTTTACCTAACACATCCTAAGTTTTTTAAAATTTTGTTGTTCAAAATTCTAATGTACTAGTCATCGACTGATTTCAGCTGAAGGGTAAATCACGTAAAACATTTAATATCATAATATCTACAAATTCTGTGTTTTTTTTAAATTTTGATTTGGGGGGGCGGCCTGCAGCCCGGCATTCCCCCTCCCCTCCTTAGGTGGCCCCTAGGTAAAAGCTAAAGTTATCGCTTTGCACGACATAAAGGCCTGTAGGTGAAATAGGAGTATAGCTCCAGTCATTCTTAACATCTGTACTAGATGAAGTTGAGTGGTTAGCTTCTCGCCACTGCTAATGTATCCCTGGCGAAAGAGTCCCTGGCCCTCATTGAAGATTAATAAGTAGGTACCGAGCTTTTGTAAGAATCTTCTACCTTGAAGATAGAGGCAGCAGACGCCTCCGAAACATATGTACCTATATACAAAACTACTCGACATCACATCCACTTATCTTCGTTTCTAGCTATTCGTCTCCACATTCCTCTGACGACTTAATTAAGCAGTACGCTATGGAGGCATGTGGAGTTGGAGATGCAGCTTCGCACATTCCTAATTTCAACACTAGATTGACGTAAATGGCTTCACGCTTCGGTCGCTTTAATCCCAGCTCCAGGCACCCTTTGGAGAGGAGGCTGGATGGGCCCGGAGGCGGTCTGTGAGTTGGCGGCGAAGAAAGAAATCCTTGTCCCGGGGAATGGAATCCGGGTCGTCCAGCCAGTGGCTCGTTAGACAAACAAACTCTATTCTTTGTTTCACTTAGAGACAATTTTCTTCTGAAGAAGCCGTTTCATTATGTCGCCGGTGTTGTGGGTAGTTTGATGCCAGTTGGTTTCAAGTTTCGTGCCGTCGGTTTTCAATTTGCCCGCTCCTTTAACTAAAGGCTCATGCCGCTGTGCTGACTGACACAAAGCAGAAATCATCCGGCCGTCCGTCCCACAGTCAGCAGTCAGCACTGCACATGTGTCCAGCAGTCCGCTCCAAAACAGATCTACCTGCTCCTGAGCTACCCTTACGTGGAAACCCACACTGTTGCTCCCGTTGCAATATCTTATGTTCGAGATTTGGATGGATATATGAAACGTAGTTTATTTAACAACACTTATTTATCCTTAGCTATCCCGGATTATTTTTACGTTTTAGACCTATACTATAACGTGCTTGGAATAACTGAGGAAAACGACGAAAAAATCTGTGTCGTAATCGGTATCGTGGTCAAGATTCGAAACAGACATCTCCTCCCCTCGAATATAACTCAGACGCGTTGCCGCAGCAGTTAGCATGCTCGGTGAGATCCAAATGGAAAATGAAGGTTTAACTCCCTACATTGAACATGACGTATTTGCTTTAGTGTGGTTCGTCCCGTGCTGTTTACATTTACACACCAATACCTGCAGTTTAAGTCTCTATCTAGCCTGATGATGGGTTATGTAATCCGTAACATGCAGCGTTTTTCTAAAGCCGGGATTAGACGGCGCGTGGCTCGGCTCGTTTTACGTCATAACTGACGTCATTGACAAAGAATCGTATTCAAACGCGCCGTGTATCCGGCCTGGCGCGGCGCGGCTTGTGATTGGGGGAGCGAGGCTCGTTGCATCGCCGCAGAAGCGGTTTTTTCACGATCCTCAAAGGGACTCGGCGCGGGCAGCTGTTGCGGCTACACGGGGCTTGCAGTCTACGCGCCAAGCCAGTCTCGTCCAAGTCTCTATACACTTAGGTCTGGTCTTTGTTTTCTGCTGTCGGGGTGCGCGAAGAGAAATTTTCTGTCCCACAATTGGTATTGGCTAGAATGGAGTGGTCAAACGAGGATATTTTTAAGTTCATAGAACAACACGACTTATTCTACAAGCCGAGCCGAACCTACCCGAGCAAGGCCGCTGGTCCGCCATTTGCCGAGCTGCGCCGCGTCGTGTAGCCAGATTGTCTTTTCTGTTCCGATCTGTTGGCCGAGCAAATGACGTCACGTCACTCGACGAGCTGCGCGCGTATAATCCGGCTTAAGAATACATAGTTGTGTCGGACTGATAGTGTAATGTTGCTCTGATTGTTTGGAAAACACAAGGGGATGAATTCTGTTAAATTAAAATGACAATACATCACCTTATAGGCCTACGTAGCATTCTTTTTACCAAGACCCGTAAACTCTGAACAGTCCTGTTTACTTAAATGGGCCACTGGCAGAGATTCGATCGCTTCTTGACTAGCTGACAAACTATCAGGTTCTCAAGAAGGGCTGTGTTCCATGTGGTTGAGGAAGGACACGAAATATGAGTAAGGACCGCCTTAGCAGGATGGCCATTTGGGTCCCCCATTTGTTTTGAATCAGCACTACACGAAGTGGGCAGGTTCGGGGTGAGATTTATTGGACTCAGCAACCACCCCTAGTTGTTGCGTGACCTTAGTTGATGTCTGAGAAAAGCGTCGGAAGTGTGTTAAAAGGGAGAAAGTAAATCATTGTATTTAAGTGTCAAGTCATGTGGAATGTTGCGCTGTGTCATCTGGTAAGTAGATAACGACGTTTCGGAGGAGTGTTTTGCTTCTACCTTCAGGATCTAGCAGTCTAAGAACTGTGGACTTTTAGACCCTGCAAATGAAGGCAGGACGTTTTCCGAAACCTTGGACTGCCAGGTCTTGAAGGTGGAGACAGCATGCTTTTCCGAAACGTCGGTGACTTTACCCACCGGACACGGCGTAACCTCCCAGAAAGCTTGAGGCTTCATCAACGGCGGTGTGGGAACTTCAGATCTGGAATAAATTATGGTGGCCATTCAAAACGCACGTAAATCAGATCAGACAAAACTTAAAACAAACCTTTTAATAAAGCTGAAGTATCTTTTTCTTCTTCTGTGGCTCCACTGTCCAAGCAGGATAAGCACCTCCCTAGTTGCTCTCCTCCATCCATCCCTATCCTGCGCTACTTGTCTCCAGTTAACAGTTCCCATATTTCTCATGTCATTCTCTGCACAGAACTGAAGTAGCCAGTGACTGAGATGCGTGACGCATGGCTGCAGTAAGTCAGTATTGTGACGAGGCTACGTGCCTCACGACTTGGGTTTGTAGCAGGACAAGAGATATCCCCCACGGCATCTGGATCAGATCTGGAGCCTCCCCAGCCCCCCCATCCAGTGGGTACGGAAGGCCGCAGCCTTAAGAATGCATGGAGTTACACTGCCACTCCCCCCTTCTTAATAAGGTGCTGCTTAATTAACCGCACGCAAATACACTTTACCATACGATTCCCAAGTGATCTCGCCGTGCAGGGTTTTCACAATAAATTCTGTACATGGCCGAGCCATGCTCAGGCGACTAGCACCGGCTTATTTCACCTTGGAGGCCTGTGTTCGCTCCGAAGGTAGTTCATGTGGGGTTTATGGTGCGCAGAGTGGTGCTGGGACAGGTCTGTTTATGGTGCGCAGAGTGGTGCTGGGACAGGTCTGTTTATGGTGCGCAGAGTGGTGTTGGGACAGGTCTGTTTATGGTGCGCAGAGTGGTGCTGGGACAGGTTGTTTATGGTGCGCAGATGGTGCTGGGACAGGTCTGTTTATGGTGCGCAGAGTGGTGCTGGGACAGGTCTGTTTATGGTGCGCAGAGTGATGGCGTTAGTGGAGAGGGCAGGTCTTTAGGACGTGTTATGGTGCGGCGATGGAGTGGTGCTGGGACAGGTCTGTTTATGGTGCGCAGAGTGGTGCTGGGACAGGTCTGTTTATGGTGCGCAGAGTGGTGCTGGGACAGGTCTGTTTATGGTGCGCAGAGTGGTGTGGTCTGGGGCAGGTCTTGTTTATGGTGCGCAGAGTGGTGCTGGGACAGGTCTGTTTATGGTGCGCAGAGTGGTGCTGGGACAGGTCTGTTTATTGGGTGCGGCAGGAGTGGTGCTGGGACTCAGGTCTTGGGGTTTATGGTGCGCAGAGTGATGCTGGGACAGGTCTGTCGCCGGCCTGTTCCGTTTCCGTCTGCCAGTATCATTCCGTGTGTGCTCTCTATTCACCTGTTACCCTGAGAATGGACTGCAATATCACTAAACTTGTCCTCACGTATTGTCAACCGGGATAGCTCAGTAGTGAATAGGCTACTGGTTGAAGGAACAATGGATCGGGGTTCGATTCCCGAAGAGGCAAGAGTTTTCCCTCCTCCAGAGCCTCTAGGCCTGCTTTGGCGTCACCCAGTCTCCTCTCCAATTGATACCGGGGCTCTTTGTTCGAGACGCGGCCGGCGCTTGTACTTACATCCAATATCTAGACTAAGAATGCGTGGAACTCTACCTCCGCCCACCATACATCTTCATGGCGTGATGCTTAATTAAGCACAGGGACATTACCTTTGTTTTGTTGTATTATTATTGTTACTATGTGTGCGTTTTTCATCTGTTGCATTAATTTACGCGACCAGCGCCTTCTCCATAGCCCTCAGAACAAAAAGCGTGGGCAGTAAACAAAGCAGCATCGCAGTCGCTGCAGGCTTGTAACTTACAGTGTACGAGTTATCGTCCAATTAACTTCATGCTCAGCCCACGGAAGAAGTCGCCATTAAACCTACATGAGGGTTGCTTCTGCTGGTTTCTTCCCTCAGCCTACCTACTGAATGTACATCTGCTCCGGTCATCAGTGGCATAAGTGAAAAATTTTTACGTAGGTCACATATGTATGGTCTTCATTGCGGTGAAAATTTGTATTGTAATCGTCTGGGTTATAGCGTCATGCACTGTAGTGGGTAGGTACGTTTGGAAGGAACCTACTGCCTCCAAACTCAGAGTTAGGATCTTCAGTGAGGGAGACAGGGGCATTGTGTTCTTCCGAAACGTCGGTACACTGTACCAGGCTACAAGACGTAATCCAGAAAAATAAAATATGAAATAAACAAATATAAATACGGACATACATAAATACGTGAACATACAGGGTGATTTAAAGTACATGCACAGTTACACGGCCGTATGTCACGGACGGAATGCTATATTGATACTATTCTTGCGCCATTTTGAAGCCCATACACTACCATTTAGAGTCAGATTTCAACATAGGCCCGGGCTTATTGCACACTTCTGGAACCTGGAACACAGACTCAACATTTTTCCTTTAGGAAGTCAAAAGAAGCAGCGGCAGAAGTATCTCGAATTTGTCGTTACAGGTCAAGTATGCGTGGCTTTGATCGATATACTTCCTCTTTGGCTGAACCCCACAAAAAAGAAATCACATGGAGTAAGATTGGGACTTCACGGAGGCAATTTTATTTGTCCTCCACGCCCACGTTCCGTGGAACAGGAAACTCGCTGTCGGGCCGTTCACGAACAGGAAGCGCAAAATGTGGTGGTGCTGGTGCTCCATCTTGCATGACGAGCAACTCGTTGTGGTTGTCACGATTAGAACATGGACGACACGATATTGTCAAGCATTTGAAGCATTCACGTATTCAGGTATTTATTTCAATCATCTTTTGTCATACATACATACATGCCTTCCTAGCAGGATGGTATAGGTCGGCAATGCTGTACGCTTGTGTTCGTAAGGTGCCCGGTCCGATTTTGGTTGGACAACCGATTATGATTATCCTCAAAGATAGTTTGTGTGATTTTCCTCAGTCGCTTCCCATGCAGCGAGCTGTTTTTGAGTATGTCGCGTAGGAGTCACTGTAAGAACAGGGTTTGTCTTGAGCGGGAGACATAGACGCGTTATCCCTTACGCGTGTCTGATACGTGTCTCATTCATTCTGTAGTCTGTCTTACGACAGGTCCGTAGCCTCTTCCAAAGCGATTTCTCCACACAGTGCGATCTAGTGCTTCCTCTTTCAATTTCCAGTATCTTCTCTTTTCCTTAAAGTCATACAGTAGCTGCTTACGTCTTCTCCCTCGTCTTCCGTCCTTCCTTCTAACTTTCCTTCAGTCACGTGTTTTAGAAGGCAGTTTCTGCGCAAGATGTGACCAATCTAAGCCTTTCTTCTTTTTATTGTATGTAGGATTATCCTCTCCTCCACTCTGTGTAATACTTCTTCATTCCTCACACGATCGGTCCAACTGATCTCCATTATTCTCCAGCACCACATTTCAAAACTTTCCAATGTCTCATCAGTTGACAAACACAAACTCTCTGTCAACAACAAGTCTGTTTTTTCCTTCCTAGATGTAGGCTGTCCTACTGTCACCGATGCAACTGTCTCCTAATCCCGCGCCTCTCCCCCCCCCCCCCCCAACCCGTTTTTTGCATGTCCTTCCTTACAGCCAAAAACGATTAAGGGGGGCAATCTTTTAGCACTTTGTTTAAATTATAACATTTAAATGCAAAGTGGCTCGTCACACTTTCTGTACAGTTTTTTGTACTCTCTGCCGATTGCAGACTCATTGTATTTAACTGGCAAAACTTATTTCTTTGAATCTCATTATTCAACTAGTCATACACACGTAACTTCTCATGACTTCAAGGAGGACGAGATGAGAAGGGCATGTAGCATGCATGGAGCAGATAAGAAATCGTACGAAATTTTTATCAGGACACAACGTAAGGGGCTACGCAGGGCATCGAGGCATGAATGCGAGAATGATATTAAAATGGAGATCTAAAGAATATGGTGAAAGTGAGTGGACTGGAGTCAAGTGATAGGTCAAGATATATTCCACTGGAGGACTGTTGTGAATACGGTGGTGAACATTCCAACTCAACTAAAGGCTGGCAAACCGCAAGTGACGGTCGAGTACTGAGCGTTCTTGCCTTCTATTCGGAAAGTCCATGGTTCGTATCGCGGTCCGGAGTCCTGCAACTCCGACTGTGAGAGTCCTTGTGGTTTTCTTCAGGACCATCGGCCAGTGTTTACATTATATGCCTACTCTAAATGAGATCGTGTTAGCCATATCCTGTGCGGTTCATTGTTCACTAATCATTGTTATACTCTTGTCTGTGCGATTGATAGCATCGTTAAATATTTCGTGAATCAATGAACAGGGAAAGGGATAAGGAATACAATCACACTAATTACACAAAGAACTGTTATTAAACAAGCTCTTAGAATACATAAATGCACAGAAGGTTTTGGTGAGGAAACCTACAGGAAGAGGACATTTGGAAGACATAGGTTCATTCATTCTGCAGTCTGTCTTACAACAGGTCCGTAGCCTCTTCCAAAGCGAGTTCTCCAATGGTGCGATCTAGTGCTTCCTCTTTCAATTTCCAGTATCATCTCTTTTCCTTAAGGTCATCCAGTAGCTGCTTACCTCTTCTCCCTCGTCTTCCCGTCCTTCCTTCTAACTTTCCTTCAATCACGTTTTCAGAAGGCAGTTTCTACGCAAGATGTGACCAATCCAGGTATAGATCGAATAATACTAAATTGGGTCTTGAAGATAAGTTGGGAGGACTTGGAGTGGATTCATCTGGCTGATGAAAGGGACGAGCGACAGGACGTTATGAATACGGCAATGAACACTCGGATTTCATATAGTGCCGGGGGTTTTATTGATTTGCTTAGCAACTGTTAGCTGTTCAAGAAGTCAGTAATTCATTCCGCTTTATGTCAGTGTTGACAACCATGCGATTCTGTAACCAGCTGAACTTTGGCCATAGTCGTTGCGTCTTCAGCACCTTGGCACGTGCAGAGACTGATAGAACTCGACTCAAATATCTTTTCCGCGACGCAGAGACCGAAATCAGTCAGCCCCCACTACTCCCTTTCTGTCCTTTTAGCATCACCGTTGTTGCTACATCAGTCATTTTCCTTTCAGCCACCGTCCTGAGAAGGTTATTTAGTAGCGTATAGGTGTGGGAGGTATTTGTCTTTACGTTATAACAACGTGGCAGCGTTGCGTTGATTGCCCAGGTCTGGGTACAGTGCGCTATTGCCAAGTCGAAATAAACTGTTCCCAATATATGCTCCGTTAGTAATACGTTTAAACGATGTTACCTCTGTGAAAATTGAGAGTGACTATGTGGCAAACAGGGTGCAAGGAGCCCTCTGCCTTTGCACTTAGCTCCGCCCCTTCCTCTCTCTCTACATTTTTCCTCGCGCAGGACGCGGAAAAATTATATGTGTCGCATTTACTGACCATGTCTTATTGTTTGGTCGCTTGCTTTATTTTAAGTAAAACTTTCAGTAACAGGATGGATATATGGCGTTCGTTTGGTCCTGTTTGTCTAAACAGCTAACGTAGCCCAGTGATTGTGATAGCCAGCGGGTTGGATGATCCAGTGGGTACTGGCGGTAAAACGGTGAGATGTCAAGAATATTTGGAGCTATACCTCCAGTCTCCCATACGTCTTCATGGCATGATGGCTGAGGACGAGGGAAACTTTACCTTCACCTTATCTGACTGACGTTTCTAATGTATATACGATGTGTTTTCTGGAAGGTAAGAACGGGCTGTTAAAGTATTATTTAAATGAGTTTCGCCTCATGAAGGTTTAAAGGTTCTTGAAAGCTTTCACGAATTTCATCGCATTTATCAGACTGCTGTAAGTATGCTGATCGTGTCCGCCTGACAGTTGCTGCGTTTACACAACAATTAAGCAGTTTTTGCGTTACCGTGGTAATACCTGCTCTGAGACTCCATCCCATTTCGTATGCAAGATCAGATACAGGTTATGAATAATATTATTCTATGCGTAATCTACCCTGCCTTGTTTGGTTTTTGTTCAAAGTTTTTGCTGCCTGTCGTAAGGCACAGACCATGTAGTCTTTCTCTTGACGCACGTTACTCGTTCTTGCACACTTTTCAAAGCACAGACAAAGACTGTTGAGTGACAAGACTCTGTCATACGTGCAATGTCGTGCTAGACTGGCCTAACTATATGGTGAAGCTTCAATTCTTTAACCAAAGAGTGCACCTTTTATTTTCTCACTTCTATCTATCCTACATATGTTTCGACCCAATTTTGGTCATTATCAGGGGTATACCGATATAGTCACTTCACTGTTCACTCGTTCATTAGGTATTAACTTAGGTATATGGTGAAGGTCCAGAGTAACTTTTGTGGCTTATCGTATGGCGCTGTCAGTGTCTGAGATAATACAGCGTCGATGGCAGGATGATACGTGAATGATGAATAGGAATGGATCTGGAAGGCGTCGGTCGTGGTCTAATCGAGGAATATCCCAGAGTTTGCTGGGAGGGACTAAGGAAAAGCACGAAGGACCTCTGATGTATCCGGTACGCCGGCCGTGATGTAACCTAATCTCACCATACTTAAATTAACATAGCTAACTAACTAACTCACTCACTAACTGGCCCGAGAGAGCAGAGTCCTTCTTGAGAAGCAAGTAGTTCCTCAGCTAGTCAATAAATTGCCCGCATTTTATGAAACCCGAAGGCTCGTTACTCTGTTCACAGGAACCCACCACTTGTCCCTGTCCCGGGCCACATCAATCCAGTCCAAGCCTCCATTCTGTTTCTTGAAGATCCATTTTAATATTATCCTCTTATCTATGCCTAGTTCTTCCAAGTGGTCTCTTCCCGTCTAACTTAACCTAACGTAACCTTACATGTATTTGATGTTACAAAGTTATTTGTAAAATTAATTTTATATCCCCCATTGTGGAGATGTTGAAAGAAAGTTTAGAGAAATTTTCGTAATGAACTGCGTAATTTATGCTCTTCGTCAAACAGTATTAGGGTTATCAGACCAAAAAAGGTTAGATTTGATGCGGAATGCAGCACGCTCCAGAGAGGTTACAAATGTACACAAAGTTTTGGTCGGAAAACCCGAAGGGAAGATGCTCTGAAGACTTAGGCGTAATTGGGAGAATAATATTGAAATGGATGTCAACGGAGGTGGAGGGTTTGGCGTGTTTTTATTTGGCCCAGGATAGGAACCAATGCCTGGACTTTCTGAAATCGTTTAAATAATTTTGGGGTTTCATAACAGTTATTCAACAGCCGTTCGCCTGTTAGCTTCTGAAAAAGAAATTGTCTCCAGGAGTTACATATGTAGCTTTTTGTTTTGACTAGTGAGCACGTTTATTCCTTATTTAATACATCTTAGTGCAAACCAAGCCCTTACGTGGAAGCGACTCTAATTTTGCTCGCAGCTGTAAAAAAAAATTCTCTTGATGTATGCAAACAAGTTGTACCCCCACACCCTTGAGCATCAAGCGAACAGGTAGCTTGTGGCAAGTGTTGTGTACATGCCGCGAAGTTTCCAGTTAAAGAAGATGAAAGAAAAAAATTCCACAGTAAATACTCCCCTGAGAGCGTAAGTGACACATGTAAACACACGGTTATGTCGAACTTAATGGGGCCTGTAGATTATGGATGCTGGTTTAGTTGTGTCGTCTGAAGTCGTCGGGAGATAATCTATTATTACTCCTCTTCAGTTTTTACAATTAATAATTACATTCTGGAAGTACGAATCCTTCCTTCGGCTTTGGTGTGATTCGGACATTGATTGATTGGGCCCTTCGCCGGGTCTGTCCCTTCGCAACGCAACAAAAACAGTCACGACGACCCGCAAACGTTCTCTGGCCCGCCTAGCTAAAATTTGATTCCACATAAATAATTAAATAAATAAAGAAAATCCATCCCATTGCTCTAATTAAGGATACAAAATGGAACTCCTTTCTCTATTTATAAACAGAATTAGTAGCCACACTGTCCAGTTTATGTCCTCACTTTGAGTTGACCGGTTTGAGATACGAACTCCGGACTTTGGCCTGTCACATGCCGCTAATTGGACTCCAAACCGTGATGCCAGTGTGTGAGCGGTAGGTGACAGTATGTGTCTTAGATCCAAAGGCCACCGTTATGTTTAACGACGCTGTTTCAAATACGGAGCATGCAGCAGTCACTTCAGTGGTTTAGGTGACGTGTTTTATAATACAAAAAATAACCTTATTAAAATGTGCTTTAAAAGCGTGGAATAGATTTGTGTGGTTCAGGTAGGACATACTGGTGGGCTGTTGTGAACACTGTAATGAACATTCCAGGCCCATGAATGCAGGAAATTCTTTCGTCAACTGAGTGGCCGTTATCTGGCAAAATTTGAAGATTTCACGGTAATATTCTCGGGGGAGTAGCCGATTTAATTCGGGGCAAAACTTCAACGTTTCAGAGACCTTTTCTGCCTTCTTCTTCAGGGAAAGAATGATGAAAAGGTCTACGAAATGCTGTACTATCAGTTTCGTATTCAGACGACTGATCGCGTTAGGACATCTTGTGGCTATCAGCTGACGTAGAGTTACTGTGTCATGGAGCGACCTAATTACAGTGTCTGCTAAGTACAACTCTGCGTATAAATTAATTGATAATTAAAATATAATATACTTTTCGGAGGAAGAGGGGTTCATGTCACAATGCGGTCACATTATTACTGATGAATCTGGCTTCCAATACCAGTGAGATATTTGAAGCGCAATGTGACATTTCTACAACCCTATTGTACTTGTGTTAGTGTACAACTCGTGTTCTTCAAGAGTGTAGTGAATATGCCACGAAATAATTACAGTTTTTTTAGACATAATTAGTCATTTTCTTGTGATACATGCATAACTTCCAACATATTCTTATGCTCTTCAATTAATATATCAGCATAGGCATATAGGTGATACTGTATTAATCCTGTAAAACACAGTGGCGACTCTGTTGTGCCACATACAGTAACATTACGAACCCTTGCATTTTCCCACAGAGATAGTTACAGTCGAACCCGGTTATAACGTCATGAAAGGGAGTGAATATTTTGTGTCGTTATAACCGAGTAGTGTAATGTTATGGTTAACAGTGAGGAATTAATCGGTACCACAGAATATCTGACGCTATAGGCGAGGTGTCGTATAAAGCAATGTCGTTATAACCGGGTTCATCTGTATTTTTTGTTTCTAATGATTTTTACAATAAACAGCAATTATTTTCCTAACAACATTAACCAATTGGTCTTCCTAATATAGAGGCAGTGTGTTTTCTGTGAAGTAGGAATTCAGTCTTGAAATAACATTCAAATGTATGTCATGTTTCGAAGGGTTGAATACGGGTGTTTGACTTTTGCTGCCTGAAAGTTGTATATGTCACTTTTACATGTCACACAATATTCCGAGCCCCCTAATGTAGGTGCGTTGAATAACAGTCACACCACAGTGATCAATTAACTCAAAATCAAGCTCTAAAAATCTTTTTGTGTTCATTTATTTAGCCAGGAGTTGTCCTTTGTAATCTGTAACCCTTTTCTTTCATAAAAAAAAACAAACAAGAGAAGAAAAATTAAGCTCTGATGCAGATTATTTATGGCACTGTGCATTCATAAGTCTTAACTGTGTGCTGAGGTGTCATTTGTATACAGGTGCCACAGTAATTGTACCCCGCTGAGATGCGTGCATTACACACACTAATCCTGTTGCTGAAGCCACCTGCTTGTCTGTAATTACGAATCGGTGGTAGACCGATACCGCACGGGCTGTAACCCTTTCGCTGCTAACTGAGTCCGCGGAGTAGATTCCTTCTCGTGAAGCTAACCGTCGCTCAGCTATTAAACGATTTCCCGTCTTTTATTGAATCCATAAGTTCATTACCATATTCACAAGAGCCCGCCACTGGTATATATCCAGTATGCGTCCTTCTTTTCCATGCCTACTTCATTCCCTTTCCAGCTGATCATTTTCGAGTTTATCAATTTACCGTACGAGTCCGGATATAAGGCAAGGGTTTTTTTTATTTCGGAAATAGTCTCACAGAAAATAAGGGTTCGCCTTATAAGCGAGGCCCAACGGTATTTCCCAGTAATACGTCAGGGAAGCTTCGTTTTCTGGTAAAAACAGCGACTTCTCTCTCACTCTGGACATCTCCTCTTTGTATTATTTTGGTTTTATCTGCCTTTCTTGAAACTGTAGTAATGTTTTATTACATTTCATAAATTTTGTGAATTTTTTTTTCTCTAAATTCCCCAACGGGAAAGAGGGAGGCTCGTTGTATTCGGAGACCCTTATATTCGGGCGTATACGGTAATACTACTTGTATTTGTGAAGCTTTTGAAGTTATTATGGGCGGAATAAGAATAGTGGTAATATATGTTAGCAGAGTTAACGGCGAAGTTCTCCCTGTGCTTAATAAGGCACACGTTGTGGAGACGTGGGAGAGTCGAGGTATAGCTCCACACATTTGTAACCTCAGTACTGGTTAGAGGTGAGGGGTCACCTTAACGCCCCTGCCGCTTATTCCCGAGAAAGGAGCTCCTAGGTAAAAGGCTAGGTGCATCCCAGAGTCGATATACACGCTTTTGTCAAGGTTAAAGGTAAGCAGCTTCTATACATACCACGGAAGCATACAGGGGGAGTGGAGGTATAACTGCAGTCATTCTTAACCTCGACACTAGGGATCAGCCTCACGTGCCGGCCTCTTTACGCCTGGGAAAGATCCGACGGCGCCCACTGAATCAGAGGCTTTGGAGAAGAAAAATTTCTTGCCCCCTGCGGGGAATCGAAAACCGATAATTGCGTCGTTCAGCTCGTAGCCTTGTCACTATGCCGACGGAGCTGTCGCGGCTTCTCAGCGTCAGAGCGAAACGCTCAGCTGCTTGCGTTGTCCGGAATGACAGAACCACTTCCTCATCCGGTGGTTGGGAGGTCTCCACTGCGTTTGGTAACTGACATGCTTCTGGCTTTGCAGCCGACACTGCGCCTGTCTCTCCTTCTGTGTTACTGAATTGGAGTCGAATGGGTACCGGGGGTTTCCTCTGGGTTGTTAAGGTAACCATGCACGTCCTTCTAGTGCCGAGGTTAAGAATGTGTGGAATTACAGTGCATTTCTTTTATCGCTGATCTGAGCACCACAGTTGTCGCGAGATGTCGCGGTGGATGTAGGCTTTCGGAGTGCTTAAGACACAGGGACAACCACACCAGTTATTTTCTTTGGGAACTTCTCATTTCCTTCTGTCTTTATCATTTGTAGATTTTTATTGCTCCGTTTATCCCGTTTTGCTTCTTTGTTCTTTCTTGCTGTCTCCATTCATGCAAGAAGGAAGAAATAAGATGGAGAAAATTACATAATCAGGAGCTTTATAATTTGTACCTTCCCCAAATTAAAGCCTATATAATCCTATATATAGACTTATAAAACACAGTTTGTGAAGTTTTCTGACAAATGTACCGGTACCCATTGGTTAGAAGGCTGGGTACATCATAGAGCCAGTTTGGATGCTGTGTTGAAGAAAGACACATTGCACCCCCCCCCCCCCCCCCCCCCCCCGGAAATCGAACCCGATCGTTCTGTCGTCCATCCTTTGCCGTCGTCACTATATTGACCGAGATACACAGTGATGAGTCACAGTTAAATGTAATAACAAAGAATACATTTCACGTACGCCTTTCAATGTACCGTCTGCAATAAGAGCGCATTGGCATGCCAGCTATGCGGTGCTGCCGACATTGAGAAGGTCGCCACCGTGAGACGGGGCGTCGACACACCGCAGCGTCTGTGCTTGTTTGATTGCCAGCAGTCTGAATGCTCTGGCGGATGTCATGTTGGTAAGAAGATAGCGAAAACAGGTTAACTATCTCAATGGAGGAGCGTCCTTGTCGAGAAGCTAATTGTGTCTTAGCTAGTCAAGACATTGCACCCCTTTCATGGAACCCTATTCTTCGCAAGAGCCCGCATTAGGTCCGTATTCGGAGTCAAATGAATCGAATCCAAATCATCCCATTTTTTAGATGCTTTTTAATATTATTCTTTTTCTTACATGTTTTGATCTTACACGTGGTTTCTTTTCTCCCTGTTTTTGGACCTGCATACTGTGAGTAGTTTTCGAAAATTAAATTAACGAAACAATAAATTAAAAGGTTGAAAGTACAAAATAGTGAAACAAACACAGAGGAAGAAAGAAAGAACGAGAGTGTAAAAGAATTTGTGGAGGAATTAACGGAGGAATATTTATTTATCCTTTATTTAACAACACTGTCATTAGCTCAGAATACGTAGTCGCGGAGCGTCGTAAGATTGAAAGATAAGTGGGTCGTGACGTGAGGATGATGTGTGTGGGAGTGGTCGTGGCCTGATTTGATTTACTGTTCCGATATTTTCCTGGAGAAACTGAGTAATAAAACCATGAAAGATATGCGTCACTGTGTCCGGACTCCGGGCCTTGATTCGAACCTGGGACTTTCCGACTGTACAGCAGTGTGCGATACAGGTGTAAGAAATGTATATACGGAGACTGTAACCGAAGAAACGTGTCGTGTGAGTAGTCATGAATGGGGATTCTCCTCACTTCCTTCAGTAAAGGTACATTTGTCCCTATGCACACCACGAAGACATATGGGTTAGTGGAGATACAGCTCCACTTATTCTTAACTTCGGCACTAAATGGACGAGTTCCCTCATTACTAATAATTAATAGCGAGTTTTAAATGAGCGGAGTCTTTCCTCCACCCCTGTATACCTTCGTAGGGACAGCTTGAGCTTTAAGAGATGGACGACTCAGGAATCGCAGTTTAATTCCAGGCGGAGTTAAGTGGTACGTCTCTCCTGGAAATCGTCCAGACCGGCTCTGGGACCCTCCAAGCCTGTCCAGTGGTTATATGTGGGGTGAGGGGGACTTTCCGCGGGGATAAGACGGCCAGGGCGATAATTTGACTGCCTACCTCTTATTAGCGACGAGTCTAAGGATGCGTGGGAATATGCGTACGTCGACTTCACACTTATTCACGCGTGGCGCTTGAGTCCATCTGGATGTGCCAGTTAGCACATAATCGCCGTGAGCAAGCGGCAACTTCTCCGACACAGCAGTATGGCGTTCTGCCTGCCTAACTTCTTACAGGCGACAGGTATGCAGTGTCTGTTGCTGTCAATGTAGCGTGTCATCTCGTGAACTGGAATGCATGGCAAGCGGCAACAGGCGTATCTGCAAGTTATTACGAATGAAGCAGACTCTAAGAGCTTGCGCATTATCGGAGACTATTCCCAGGGGAACTCCCATCTCCCATTTGCACGACTCCCTTAATATTGAATCTCTTCGAGACTTCATTCACCATGTGACGGCCAAATTTTTTACTAAATGCCCATTTCATCCTAACCCTCTGGTCCAACAAATAGGTAATTATACACTAGCCGACCTAAACTCTGCATATAAAATCTACAAATATAAACTACCAAACATATACTACTGTAAACCAGCTCATCATCAGGCATAGTGGTGTGTGTGTGTGTGTGTGTGTGTGTGTGTGTGTTTTTTTTTTTTTTTTTTTTTTTGGGGGGGGGGGTCCATGAACTCACTTTAGTTAAATTGGTGATCGGAACAATTTTGTAACTTTTTCCTTGTATACTGTACGTACTGTAAATTGTAATCTTCAATAAATAATTTTAAAAAGACTAAGGCTATAGTGCAGGCACCAATTAACATATTAAGATATAAACTGCTGTTGAAATAAAAAACGAGATCGTACTAAAGACGGCATGGCTCAGGCGGTTAGTCGCCGGCCTCTCACCACGGAGGCCCGGGTTCGATCCCAGGTCAAGTCCATGTGAGATTTGTGGTGGACAAAGTGGCACTGGGACAGGTTTTTCTCCGAGTTGTCGGTTTTCCCCTGTCAACTTCATTCCACTGGTGCTCCATTACTTGTACAACTTGGTAAAAAACTGCTCATCCTCATCTTCATCTTCATCACAGGGGTTGCACAATAAGCCTTAAGGCTGCGGTGCGTCCGTAGCATCAGCTGCGGGGCCCCCTCACCACAAAAAAAAAAAAGACGGCATGACGAAGGAGAGTCAGCAGCAGAGTAAGAAGTCACGAAGTGTGGGCTTAAGTATAAAGGTAAAGGTAAAGATAAAATTGTCTGTGCATGCCGTGAAGTCATATAGTGGGAGTAGAGGTATAACGCCACTCATTTTTAACGTCGGCACTAGATGGAAGCACGCGGTCAGCCTCACGACCCGACCGCTTTATCTCCGACGAAAAAGCTCCTGGTTCGCATGGAATAGGAGGCTGGATGGACGTTTTGGATTAAAGTTAAATCTGTCATTCCTCCCGGAATTCGAACACCGGATCATCCAGTCCGTAGCCTAGTCATTACACTGACTACGCTATCCCAGTTGCCGTGAGCTTAAGCACAGCGTAATAATTCTGGGCGTTCGATGTGTTGTCGTCACGTTCTTGTATTGTGAATGCTGACTTCTGATGCTGTCTTACAAACAGCGTGGAGCAGGCACGGCGATCTCTCCGTGGCTGCTACGGCCAGTTGCGGGTTGACACAGCACGTTGAACAGACGATACAGGTTTAGAAGAAACGAAGCCGGAAAGAAAGAAAAATGAAAATACTTTTTTTTTTTTCAATAGCACAACAGCCCTAGGGGGCCTAGGCCTCCTCATTATCGAGGCTTCACGATCACACACTTTTCAGACACACCACACTCGGTAGGACTCCTCTGGACGAGCGATCAGCCCGTCGCAGAGACCTCTACCTGACAACACACAACACTCACAAGAGACTGACATCCATGCCTCCCTGCAGGATTTTTTTTTTTTTTTTTTTGCCTGTCCGGGGTTTTTCCCCTTTGATCCATTTTTGTACTGTTTAAATCATTTTCGTCCTTCATGTCACTTTACGTTCTATGCTACCGTCCTTACGACAAACACAACACAAACATCCATGCCCCCGGTGGGATTCGAACCCACAATCCTAGTAAGCGAGCGGTCGCAGACCCACGCCTTAGACCGCACGGCCACTGGGAGCGGAAAAAGTAAAGAAATAACGAAATAAATACCTCTCACGTATAAGAAAAGTGGTAAGTGTGGTTAGTTAATTAACGACGCTTCATCAAGTGAAAGCATTATTCAGCCCTTCGATAGTGCTGCTCTTTGCATCATGTAGTAACGGTGCAGAAACGTGATGATATCATTCAGATCGCACTGAACTTCAGTCAAGTACGTTTTAGTATGCGGGAAACGCATCGTACACACGGAACGTTCACAGGTTTCCTGATTAAACTGAACAACAGCGGACACAGGATAGAATCAGGTTTGCAAGTCTAACGTAAGCCTTTAGAACACAGTGGTAACTGTATGCCTCAGCCTCACCGACTTTAACGTTTATGCACTGTGTATTGTGCTGACAGTACTCAGAGTTCATAAGTATTTATTTCCTCTAAACAGCATTAACTGAAGAATATTTGTAATAGATACGCAGTGTGTGTACTGTGAGGTAACGTAGAGGCGGATATAAAGTTTTCCTGCCGATCCCAGTGGCCGCGCGGTCTAAGGCATGGTTCTGTGGCCGCTCGCTTGCTGGGATTGCGGGTTCGAATCCCGACGGGGGCATGGATGTCTGTCTGTTGTGAGTGTTGTATATTGTCAGGTAGAGGTCTCTGCGTCGGGCTGATCACTCGTCTAGAGGAGTCCTACCGAGTGTGGTGTGTCTGAGTGTGATCGTGAAGCCTCGATAATGAGGAGGCCCTAGCCCACTAGGGGCTGTTGCGCCATGGGGAAAAATAAAGTTGTCTTTTCGCTTAATTAAGCATGACACTGCTTTGACATATGGCGGAGTGGGGTTGTTGATTGACGCATTCTTAACTTATACATTACGTGGTGGTGATTGGCCAGCTTCACGCCCCGACCGCTTTATTTCCGGGGAAATGGCCCCCCGGTACTCGGACGGGAGAGTGCGAAAGCCTCAGAGCCATCCGATGCCGAAGACAGAAATTTATATCCTGCCAGCAGTCGAATTCGGTCGTTCAATCCTTAGCCAATCATTCAGACTTTGTAGGAACTGAATTTTTAAATACGAGCACTATTTAAATGAACTGTATGCTTCAAACGGTGAATGTACTGTCCTACATTATGTGAAGGGAACAGAGCAGGAGCATAAATGTCTCAGGATAGCCGATAAACTTGCCGAGATTTGAAAGGGGGAACTCCTGAATAAATCAGACACGTTATTGCTTTGCAAGCCCGCTGTGATGCCAAACAATTTCGTTCCTTTGATTGAGCAGGGTCGTGAGTACGTGATTAGGCAGATTGGTGGTACCATTGATGACCTCTCGACCTGCACGGCCGTTCTGACCCGCCACCTGCAGATTCAGCTTCATGTCTATTTAGAGGACGATGCAGGTAGCTGATCTCGGAGTATCTGATACAGGAATTCAGTAGGAACTCGTGCAGCCTGGCCTAATAAACGCAGCGTGGGTCATCAACTGCGCGATCGGCCCCACACTGTGAAGTGTCTCCTCGGTCACAATTCCATGTACCAATCTGTACGGTCGCATTACCGCGAGACTAACTCTGTCGTGAGATGCGACGTTATAATGGCAGTGACTATGACGCTTTAAGCCTTATGGGATGTGACGCCATGTGGACTGGTACACAGTTGTTAATGTTTGAGGGCAACCTACATCGTGGAGCAGTGGGCTGTATGTCTACATTTCACAAGAAAATGCTGTATCCTTCTTCGGGGTCAAAGTGAGGAGGGAGAGAAGGTCTTTTAGGTCAGTGGTATTCAACCTTTTTTGTTCGCGTACCCCCAGATGTAATTTCTCTTCAACTTTGTACCCCAAAGTTGTTGGTGCATAATTCAAGTTATACACAGTCTATATTCTACATCTAAAGTAATTTAAATAAATTACATCCAAAATAATGTATTAAATAATAAATTTTAAATGAGAAAAAGGAGAGTCAAGCTATTAAAAAACAAATATGTTATATGCACTATGTGGAATAAAATGAAACTAACCGCCCAGATAAGAATCGCATAAAGGAGAGAGAAAGAGAGAGAGAGAAGAAAAAATGGCGCTCCCAAATCGCATGCCCTTACATCCGGGTCTCTTGTGGCTAGACCTAAATCTGGCCCTGACTATTCAGTGCTTATCATAAAATAATATATTTATTTTTTTTTAATTTTCCGTACCCCCTAAGATGTCTTCGCGTACCCCCTGGGCGATTCATTCTTAATCTCGGCCCCAGATGGAGGTGAGTCGTCAACTTCACATCTCAACCGCTATACCCCCAGTAAAGAACCCCGGTACCCATTGAATACGAGGCTGAGTGGGCCCCAGAGCCGGTCTGGACGTTTTGAAGAAGAGAAAATCTCTTTCCCTCGGACCTCCAGCCCGTACCCCGGCTCTGGGCCACAAGGCAGTAGTGAAGGCAATTTTTTCTTGTGTCGTCAGACATCCAGTTGCAGTTGCCTCTTTACTCTGACCCTGAAGACGGACAGAAGTTGTCGCCGAAGTGTCAGGTCAGCCAACCTCCACTGCATATCTCACAAGCAGTATCGACATTAACATTGGCTGTGACCATAAAGGGCAGTGACCCGCAGGGCGATATTCAAAGAAGCTAGAAATTTCGTGGATCGGTGTGTTCGTCTCTGCGCTTGAATACGTAATCAGCTGACTCGCGAATACATTTCCTGGCACTGTCTTACGGGCTACATAATGCATGAGCCCGAGCTGTAGCGTGGCTATACATTGGTAACAAGATACTCAGAACACGGCTACTGCGCAGCTCATGACCGCTCTGAGAAGAACGAAGGCCGTGCTGTTTCAGGGAAGTTACCAAGACTACCCATTGTGCCACGTAATTACGAATTGCTGTCCTTACATATAAGCCGACCGCGGTGGTCAACATCATTACCGCGACTCGAGCGTGGAACTTATGTTGCTGATATACGAGAATCTCACTGCTGTAAGTATAAAGAATATGATTAACTAATTAACTAACTCCATGGAGCAGAGTCCTTTTTGAGAAGCTAACAGGTCGTCAGTTAGTCAAGAAATTTCCCGCGTTTTATGGAACCCGAAGGTTCATTACCGCATTCACAAGAGCCCGCCATCTGTCCCTATCCTGATCCTTATCAATCCAGTCCATGCCCCCCCCCAACCCACTTCTTGAAGATCATTTTAATATTATCCTCCTATCTACGCCTGGGTCTTCCAAGTGGTCTCCTTCCCTCAGGTTTCCCCACCAAAATCCTGTGTGCACCTCTCCATAAAGAATATGATTACGCAGTGTAATTTGGTATACCTCGTATATGCATGAAGGTCTCAGAGGAACATACTGCCTCCATCTTCAGGGTAGACATTTATAACGTGTTTTATAATGATTACAAATTTTGAAGGTCCTCGGTATGAAAAGGAGCCGAGATGGCTCAGTCGGTATAATGACCAGACTACGGGCTCGACGACCGAGGAATCGTGTTTCGATTCTCAGCAGGAACAAGAGCTTGTTCATTTCTCCCGTCCGTGGGGCTCACATAGATGAGGTAAAGCAGCCGGAGGGTAAAGCTGAGTACTCTCCTCCATCTAGTGCTCCCACTCGCACATTTTCCTTCTCGGCATTAAGTTACCATTTACCGCACTGCAGTTTTCTACAAGTCCGTAGTGAACTCTCAGCGCCCTATTCTATCAGCACCTTCATGCCGTTTCATTATAACCCTGGAGGCAAGAAAGACCCGGGCCTGATGTGTTGTTTGGACCTTGCTGTAGGCAACGCGTTCCCTCTTTGAATTACGTAAGGAACCCTCCCAGTCTGTCGGAATTGCCAGGACCTAGTGTCATGAAGTAGCAAGAAGGCATGGTAATATCCATCCCCTGACGCCGGGGCGGGGATTCTCGTCCCTCTGTAAAGTTTACAGCCTTCAGGCCGGAGGCATTCCTAACAAGAAGGACAGTAATTACTTCTGCTAAAATTTTTTTTCTTGCAGAAGAATCAATAGCCTGTAATGTTTCTGTACTGCTGGATACACAGTGCAGTAACTAGAGGCAAGTGTCAGTTTGCTTGTGTAACTACTGTACGCAGGTATGAAATAAGCAGGATGGGATGGCGTGGACTGCGTGCCTCTGGCGCAGGATAGGGAAAAGCGGCTGTCTTTTGTGAACATGGTAATGAACCGTCGGGGTCCGTGAACTACAGGAATTCCTAGACTGTGAGAAACCATTAGCTTCGTAGGAAAGACTGTGGCATAGACTTAATTAATTGGTTAGCTAATTAGATAATTCCATTGAGAACTATGCGTTACCTTCTCTGTCTCTTTTTTCTTCTTCTTCTTCTTCTTCTTCTTCTTCTTCCAATGGCTCGACAGCCCCTTGGGGGCCTAGGCCGCTTCTTTTTTCGAGGCTTCACGATCACACTTTTTAGACACATGACACTCGGTAGGACTCCTCTGGACGAGGGACCAGCCCGTCGCAGAGACCTCTGCCTGACAACACACAACACTCACAAGAGACAGACATCCATGCCCTAGGCGGGATTCGGACCCACAATCCCAGTAAGCGAGCGGCCGTAGACCCACGCCTTAGACCGCGCGGCCACTGGGATCGGCGCGTTTCCTTCTACTGGGGCAAATTCTGCAGTCTTCTGTCCCGTGCATTGGATTAATCTGGCTCAAAATAGGGTCAGGTGTCTGAGTCTTATTAAGAATTTTCCCCGTGGAGCAAAGTCCTTCTAGAGAAATTAATAGCCCCCCAGTCTGTAAAGAAATTCCCAGCCTTTATGGAAACCGAGGGTTCATTGCCATGTTTAATATAACCCGTTACTGGCGCTTATAGCGCGCCGGATGAATACAGTTCCCATCATCATGTAGATGTAAGTGAAGAAGATTGTATTTGCTCATTATTTTCTTTACAGTATGTGTGTAAGAACAGAATATGGATGGGATCATGTGGCTGCTCTTGTTACCATG
The DNA here is from genome assembly GCA_021186555.1 of Reticulitermes speratus. Taxonomy (NCBI): domain Eukaryota; kingdom Metazoa; phylum Arthropoda; class Insecta; order Blattodea; family Rhinotermitidae; genus Reticulitermes; species Reticulitermes speratus. The sequence goes on from JAJKFL010000005.1 coordinate 47,797,998, forward strand.
GCAATGAACCTTCGGTTTGCGAGATTTGGGATAGCCACAGCTGTGTTACTGAAGATTCAATGGCTTTGGGCTGCGATGCTGTGTCGTTGTGTGAGCAGTTGCTGTTATGAGATCTGCGCTCTTCTGGGAGATTAGGCGGCGTCGTGTGGTAATTGTTTACCGACGTTTCGGGACAACATGTCGGTCGCATCTTCACGGGTCAAGAGTCCGAGTAGATGGGACCGATATGTTGTCCCGAAACGTCGGTAAACAATTACCACACGACGCCGCGTAATCTCCCAGAAGAGCGCAGATCTCAACATTGCGGTGGAATCCTGAAATCAGTTGCTGAAATATTTTCAGGCTTCCGCCGCGATGTAGATGAGATCTGCGCTCTTCTGGGAGATTACGCGGCGTTGAGTGGCAGTTCTGTACCGACGTTTCGGGACAACTTATCGGTCCCATCTTCAAGGGTCTTCAAGGGACTTCCTGGCTCTCGGAAGATTCTACCATGAAGATGGGTGCAGTGGGTTCTCCTGAAGCTTTGGTTCCTGAGGGGCCTTCGCTGTTGTGGGATGTTATTAGGCGTAGATTGGTAGACCCTTGGAAGTCGGGACCGATAGGTTTCTCCGAAACGTTGGTAACCAACTACCAACGTACCCTGCGTAACATCCCAGAAGAGCGAAGGCATCAACTGCACCGCGGCGGAAGCCCGATATGTCGCCTTTGTACCTACCTTCACAGCTACATAGATGGACTGAGATCCAGGAATCCGTAAAGCGTCACAACCTCAAGTAGTCATAAATTTTTGTGGAATTCTGCACTGGAGTTTGCAGCATTTTACAAGTATAGGGCATTCAGGATTTGTGTTCGATTAGTGAGACCCTTGAAGCAGGCAAGTGCCTCGTAAAGAAAAGAATGCGGCATTTTGACTTTTATTGGAGGACAGGGTTGCAGTAGCCCCAGATTCAGTTTACACTTCCCCTTATACAACCAGGGTTGTCTTTTATTTTTTATTTTTTTTTTGTATTTCTGGACTGCCACTAAAGTTGCTAGATATTAATACCAGACGGGCCTATGTACAAAATGTCTTGACTGAGGCTATTGTTTGTGACGTATACCGTTACCGGTGCACTGCACGTGGTCACATCAATATTTACCTCAAATGTCGCGTATTATATCACATTGCAACCCCCTCTGTACCTAAGGGCTACAATATACGAGCTCGATAAGAAACTGATAGTGGCTTAGCTATTCCAGGAACTCCTGGCCTTCTGTGGACTCAAGACGTTCACTTGCTCGCAACACGCCACCTTGCCGTGCCCTCAGCCAGATGCTTCCTGTTTCTCACGGCAGTCAGTATTCGTATCATGTTGCTGCGGTATGTGACGTCGCACAGTTGGTAGATGGGAATCTGCAGACGCCTTCGTGGGAGAAGAGCAGTGAAGACTGAAACAGTCTTTCTCTGAAACATTGTTTCCTAAGCTGTATATCAAACTACACGGCGTAACATCCCACCAGGCCTTCCAGGTGTATCCTATCCACATCCTCACACTTTTTCTTGAGGACTTATTTAAATAATATCCTCCAATTTACGCCTAGGTCTCGTGGGTCATATTTTGCCTTCGGTTTCGTGTGGTAAACTTTTATTTATCATGTCTCCCATACGTGCTACATACCACGCCAATTTTGTTCTCCTTGGATTATGTCATACAGTAGGCTATATTAGAGGCACCGCCCCTGTATGTAGGCCTGACAGGGACGCACGTGTTCTGTGATTTTACTCAGATAATTTAGTGTTTTCTTTAGTAGTTGTTCCCCTTGCAACCTAGATAAACATTCAGCTTGTGGTTCAAGCAATGTCAATAGATAAGGCTCGAACCAAATGACCTACAAGCCTATCGACCTATAGACCTATATACAAGGCTTCCCTGTAGCCGTTCCTTATAGGCATTACGCGAACACTCACATTTAGTGTTTGTTTTTCTCTTCTTGCCTGTTCGTTACTCCATTTCATTTGTTCCTTACCTCTTTTTTTTTTCCTTTGTGTCGTCTTTGTGTTCGTTCATTCCTTCTTAATTTTTCCCTTTCTGTACATAAGGTTCTCTTTCTGTATTTGTTTCTTTGTTTTCTATCTTTTTTCAAACTTCTGCACATTGCGATTATGGCGTTTTGGGCCCTACGCAGTGTAACTGGGTCAGTTGAGGCACAATTTTTCTGAAACGTTGATAGATATTTACAGACATAGACGGCATTAGATCTCAGAAGACGGTAATCGGAATACGTACCACCCTGAGAACCTCAAATACCTTGCATCTACAAATACGAATATCTAACAGGTAAAAAATATGACGATGAGTGATGTTTCAGGCTTCGGCCGTCATTAATTCTTTGAAGAGCGCTTCTTGCTAGCATTTTGCAGTAACTAAGTCCATGGAACAGATTGCTTCTTGAGGAGCTAATAGTTTCTCAGCTAGTAAAGGAAGTCCCTGCATTTTGTGGAACCCAAAGGTTCATTACCGTGTTCACAACAGCCCGCCACTTGTCTCTCTCTCCGGAGCCAAATTAGTCCAATCCACTCCCTCACATCCGTTTTCTTTAAGAGTCATTTTAATATTATCCTCACATCTACGCCTAGTCTTCCAAGTTATCTCTTTCTCTCAGGTTTCCCCCCACAAAAACCCTGCATGCTTGTCTCTTCTCCTCATACGTGCCACATGCCCAGCCCATATCACCCTTGATTCGACCACCCGAATTATATTTGGTGAAGAGTACAAATCATGGTTCTCCTAGCTACGCAGTTTTCTCCAGTCTCATATTCCTCATCCATTGTATACTACGAAAATATTATGGAGTTGCTGCAGGGTTGTAGTATTTTGTATCGTCTGATTTAGAACGCTTTTGCAGTACGAAGCCTTCGAGCCTCTAAGTGCCTGGTAGTGTTATTACAGGGCGCTCATAGCTAACCTAATGTAAAATGTGTGATTTGAAACTTTTATAGCCTGAACTGAATTATATGAGTTGCTGTGTCAGAGGAATGACGTTGCAAAGGCCTGCTAGTCGGCAAGCGTTTTATTTGACGATACCTTGGGGCGCTGCTGAACTGAGGGAGGCAATCCCAAGACTTCCTTTTCTGCACGGCTAGCTCACGATATTTGTCAGGGTCCGGGTTGGGAGGTTACTGAAATTACTGTCCTCTGGTATGTGTGGCCTTGCAGTTCGTAGTCAGGTATGAATGTTTCGGAGGAACATCCTGCCACCATCTTCACTTATTCGTCTGAAGTGAAGATGAAGACAACGTGTTCCTGGTGCATGTCTACCAAAATAAACGGTGTCACATCTCTACAGACCGTAATCTTTATAGTCACGGCCAAGGACTCCGGCACCGAGGTGCAAGGTGGTGCTCTTCTACCACCTTGGGATTTTGACGTAATTTATTTTTAATGATTTAGCAAATCAAACAATAAAAATTGAACAAAGCATCGTCATTTCAATTAACGACTGTATTAATATCTTGTCCCGGAATTATAATTAAACAGACCGGTAACTTTTCGTGTAGGTAATGTGCATCAACTTGCAGAAAATCCTGCCTGTGATGACAGTCACAGCCGTTAGACGTTAATCTCACTGTGAATCAATATATCCACCAAGAAATGCACTTAATAAAATACAATTTCTAACAATTACTAGAACTGCTACATGTTTCGGCGACGGGGGTGCCATCCTCAGGCAGTTATAGAACAAGGGAATATAAGCCCAACACGTTGGTCTAGGCAGGCTATTACACTGCCCGTATTGACATTTTTAAAATGTTAAAATTCTAAAATATATAAAAATTGATAAGTATAAAAATTACAGTATTGTGATATTAAAATTATTGGATATATTAATTGTAAGAATATGCAGGTTATGAATTTTTTTCCCCCTATGGCGCAACAACCCCTAGTGGGAAAGTGCCTCCTCGTTTTCGAGGCTTCACGATCATACTCGGACTCAACACACTCGGTAGGACACCTCTGGACGAGTGATCAGCCCAACGCAGAGACATTTCTACCTGACAACCCACAACACACACAAACAAGACACAGACATCCATGCCCCGGCGCAATTCGAACCCGCAATCTCAGCAAGCGAACGGCTGCAGACCCACGCCTTAGACCGCGCGGCCACTCTAGTTATATGACCTGAAATCCTGTATACGTTTCTCGCCTCACCCATACGTGCCACATGCACTGCTACTGCTACTACTACTACTACTACTAAAGAAGGTTATGCATGCCATGAAGGCACAGAGGGGGAGTAGAGGTGTAACTCCACTCATTCTCAACTAGTTGGAGATGTGTGGTCAGCGTCACGCTCCGGCTGTTTGATTACCTGCGGTTAAGAACCCTGGCACCCTGGAGGAGAGGCTGCTGATGCTACCATCACCGCTGATGTTCTGTCCAGTTCTGTCCACCCCCTCTGTAGTTTTTTAAGTTCCTGTTGTCCCGTAACCTCAAATGAGGGTTGTGTATTACTGACTTTATTTTCCAACTTACAGGTAAATATTTTCCAGTGTCTATAGATATTGTGGTTAAGGTGTTTGGCTATTTTGTATGTAGGTGCTTGGATGTTGTTTACGACTGGACATATTGGTTCATTTTCTTTATGTGTTTTGATTTGTACGTTCATATTTGGTGATTGTGGTTTGATTTGCATGAGGTACTTTTTTCTGGTTTTGGTTTATTATTTTATTACATTTTGAGATAGTTTTTTGAAGTATTTTCTGATATTTGTGGGTTGGATCTTTTGGTAACTGTGTGAAGTTGCTATCTTTTAGGAATTTTTCAGTTTTCTTTTTATAAGGCAGTCTTTATTTATGATTACTATGGTCTTGCCTTTATCGGCTTTTGTTATGGTGAGGTTGTTCTGCTGTAATTTCTTACGTATTTGTTTCATGATATAGTATTGTATCTTATGTAGTATGTTGGTGGTTGTGGTGTTCTTTATTTGTTTTATCTTATTAGAGGCTAAGTGTCTATAGATATAGATATAGATTTTCCAGTGTGTTTGACCTCTCACATTTGTCATCCCGCATCGCGTTCCCACATAACACTTGTTATTGCTTCCTCCTGCACACTTCGTCCGCTGTCTGTTGTTGTCTGATGTATGTAGAAATAAAGCCATGTTCTGTTGTGAATTTATGGACGTTGAAACAATTCATGTGGCTTCTTGACAGCGGGGGGGGGGGGGGGGGGGGGGGGTGCAACGGAATGCAGCTAACAACCAGGTGCTCAGTACCGACCTCCGTGCAATTTAATATGATAGTGCATTAAATGAGAGCTGCGGTAGCTCAGTCGGTGTAGTGACTAGACTGCGGTCTGGACAGCAGAAGAACCGTGGTTCAAGTCCCGACACGAACAAAGTGATTTTTTTTTCTAATATTTGCAGACCGGCTGTGGTGTCCACCAATGGGTACCGGTGACTGTGCCCTCGGGAGTAAAGTGACCACTCACATCCATCTGTCGCAGAGGGTAAAAACGCGTGAAGCTGTACGCAAACGCCGCCATATGCCTTTATAGCATGACGCTTAGTTCAACAAAGGGGCAACGTTGCCTTTTATATTATTTCGCAGGTCCAGCCCACCTCTCTACAAAATTGAAATTAAATTAGACGTAACCTTTTCATACCACGCAATTCTGTTTTAAATGTATTTACCTGTCTTTGCACACGGAGTGACATTTTTTGCACTATCGTATTTCGTTTTCTATTATAGGGCATGGGTGGCCAGCCAGATGAGCTTCGAAAGCCGCACTTTACGAGGCGACTTAGGCGTTAATAAAGCGGTATATATATATATATATATATATATATATATATTAGTATAGTTAGTTAGTACTTCCTGTCGCTCCTTGCGGAGCATAGGACCTCCTTTCAGAGGTTTCTTGGTCTGGAGGTGTGCATTCTGTAGTGAGTGACCAGTCCACTGACTGCACAAGTTCTACTGATCCTGATATGACTGCTAGAGCCATCTAGCAGTCAATCAGGAGACTTGGGTGAGAAATGGCCGCTGAATTTTGCTTACGAAACATCTCAATTCAAGCCCGTAAGGTTCTTTTACATGTCGTAAATCTACGACATGGGACCGACGGCTTTACTTCCCCTCCGAAGGAAGTGGTGCTACGGATTTTTATCACCCTTAAAAATCCATCGACCGCGATCCATTGAACCCGCAAACCTTGGGTCCAGTGGCGAGCACGCTAACCACTAGTCCACCGAGGGCGACATATATATATATATATGTCGCCATTATATATATATTATATACATATAATGGCTTCTTATTTCTGTTCATCCAGCTATACTGGATTAATTTCGGTCAGGTATGAGTCTCCTTTCTTTAGAAAATGTTTTAAAACGCCGTTTCACCGTCAGCTTCTTCTGCGTGTCCATTACATCAATATAGTTTTTTACAAGCAACTTGCGCGAGCCGCATACAGCTCGCGACTCGTGCTGTGAGCTCTTGGTATAGGGCGTTGAAGTGTTCACCGAGCAGTCAGTCAAAGCAGAGTGTCAGACGAGTGGCCGTAATCTTGACAGACAGCGCGAGCGATAAGTACGTGGGATCGGGGTGTGCGTCAGCGACCAGAGAGGAGTCACGTGGCACAGAAAACAGCACGACGTACCGCGAGTGTCACGTGACTTGAACTTTGAGCTTGCGTGCAGCGCGACAAGTGTCAGTGCTTAATGTTACGGTCTTCGTGGGCTGTGACGCCGTGTAGGTTGTTAGATAACTTCCGAAAGTTAAGGAAAGGCTCTGAAGATGGAGGCTGCAGGCTCCTCCGAAGTGTTTGTGCTTGTCTACCAAATCACACGGTGTCACATCCTAAAAGAACATTAGCCTAACCACCTCCGAGGAGGATATTTGGGCCTAAGAGGGAAGAAGTAACAGGGGAGTGCAGAAGACTACATAACGAGGAACTTAATGATCTGTACTCATCACCAAATATTATTCGGGCAATCAAATCAAGAAGAATGAGGTGGGCGGGGCATGTAGCACGTATGGGGGAGGGGAGAGTTGCATACAGGAATTTGGTGGGGAGACCTGAGTGAAGGAGATCACTTGGAAGACCCAGGCGTAGATGGGAGGATAATATTAAAATGGATCTTCAAGAAGTGGGATGGGGGGGCATGGACTGGATTGATATGGTTCAGGATAGGGACAGGTGGCGGGCTGTTGTGAATGCGGTAATGAACCTTCGGGTTCCATAAAACGCGGGGAATTTCTTGACTAGCTGACGACCTGTTAGCTTCTCAAGAAGGACTCTGCTCCATGGAGTTAGTTAGTTAGTTTGGTACTCAAGAGATTTATTTATTTTCGTTAACATAAACGAAATATGTATTTTCTTATCGGAGTTCACTATAACAGCAATTGTATAAACCCTAACAAGACATTTTAACTTGACAGATAATTACATGCACTGAACTGTTTCAGCCTATCATTAATTAGTTCATAAAACCAAATAATGAGACGACACTGCTTTTTTGTTGTTTATCGCCATTAGGTGCACATACTAATTGCCAAATGCGTTAGTTAAATCTTGTGTTGTCATGCAACGCACAAGTGTAATCGTAAGTGGCACGTAGTCCTGTAGCAACCATGCTACAGGGGACTAAGGTCTTAAATCTTTGTAGAAAGGATTATACGTCAATATACCAACCAGTTTTGTGGCCCATGATGCAGGTCTCTGGCCGATCCCAGTGGCGTCTAAGGCGTGGGTCTTCGGCCGCTCGCTTACTAGGATTGTGGTTTCGAATCCCACCGGGGGCATGGGTGTCTGTCTGTTGTGAGTGTTGTGTGTTGTCAGGTAGAGGTCTCTGCGACGAGCTGGTCCCTCGTCCAGAGGAGTCCTACCGACTGTGGTGTGTCTCAAATGTGTGTGACCATGAAACCTCGACGAAACGAGGAGGCCCAGGCCCATATAGGGCTGTCGAGCCATTTAAAAAAAAAAAAAAAAAGCAGGTATCTTTTAATAGCGTTGGGTAGCCTGTCGTATTCGGGAGGTCCTGGATCCCGGGGAACGTTACCCCTGAAGGTTTCTTCATGGTTTTCCTCTGTCCACAAAAATTCAGGGAATGTAAGTTACCTCACATTAGGCCCCGATAGCTTCCTTTTTTATTCCTTCCATTTCATTAACCATCCTCTTCCACTCTGTACAGTCTCACCTAACTGTCAGCATCGTTAAATATGCCATAAATCAATTCATAAACGAATTCTTTGTTTTATCATACGTTGCTTAACTTACTGAAGATTACTTGTGTCATGTTAAAAATTACAAACTTGCTTTTGTAACATTACGCTACTTTGAGGTGTTAATGTAGGCACAGACACTGGACGGTCACATCACACGAGGCTGTGACCTGCTGACAGCATACTTATTGGCTGATAGGTGTGACTGATAGCAGACGTCACGTTTTTATGGACTGTCTAACTATTCGAACAATGAGAAGTGAAGGTTGTGGGCTCGCAGAAGCGACCATCAGAGTTGATAATGCGATTTCGTCACGTTTGTAAGAAGCCGGTCAATAAGTACTGTCATCGACTGATGAGCACAGTTTTGACCTTGAAAGCGTGGGTAAGATCCCTTATCACCGGGCTTGCCTTACAGAAGAAACATGTAGGTTATTTGAAAAACGTAAGTTTCGATCACTGCATTCATCATTTTCCACTGATCGTCGTTTATCGTGTGTTCAGTTTGTAAGAAGCCAAAGCTCAAATTTATGCAGAGCTGTAACCGAATAGACAGAACAGAGAGTACTATATTAACTTTCACACACAAGACGTACCTGAACGTATGGCCTGTGTGTCTGAACTGGAATACGTTGTTTATTGGTCACAACAATTTTAACATCTTACTCCCCTCCTGCGTCACCAATGTCAAGGTCAGAGGTGTTCTTCTGAGTTGACAACGGTAGTAAGGATTCAAAAGCCAGGTCACTATAGTGACTGGCTACGGACTGAATGACCAGGATTCGTTTCTTTGCAGTAGCACGAATGTTTTTTCTTCACCACTGTTTCCACACCGGTTCTGGGACCCACCCAGCCTGTAATCTAGTGGGTACCAGGGCCTCTTCCCTCTGGTCGAAATGGTCGTGGCTTTAGCTTACTATTTAATATTACATGGGACTCTACCTTCTCTGGTCCATACTTCATTTCGAGATGCTTAATGAAGCAGACTGACAACTTTAACTTCACCTTATAATTTTTTTTAACCAAAATTACGACTTTAACTTATAAATCATAAGTTTTAATGTTTTATGAATTTTAAAAATTCAGATATTTTAAAACAAATATTAAGACATGAGTGCTATTGGACCCTTCAAAATATGCAGTTGAAGTAATAGTGGCTTTTTAAAAAAAAAACCCTGACGATGATCCGAGGATCGAAACACGTGTAGGGGTACATTTTACAATAAAAACTACAAAAAAGTTATTTTAATTGTGCATTAGTTGGTGTAAAATAAATTAAAATTAAATTAAATTAAATTAAATTGATTTAACTTCACCTGTTTTGCGTCAAGATTGTATCTTCCTCTTACTGACGACCATTGCAGTAAAAACGTTTATTGTAAGGTAAAAGTAAAACCGCATGCCATGAAGACGTATGGGGGAGTAAAGTTGTAAGCTCCACGCTTTCTTAACCTCGGCACTAGATTGAAGTGACTGATAATATTCAAGCACCAGCCTAAATTACATGTTTATGCTGCATGCTTTTTATGCACCTCTCCCCGGCTGGTGTTAATATGATTTAAACATCTTGCTTTGGAGACTCCCAAATCAGCTTTACAAATCCTGCAAGTCATCACTGATCACAGTGCAATATTCTGCGACTCGCCTCTCAAGACGTTACGTCACATCACTTTAAAAACTGATGCTTTTTTGCTTCTCCCGAAATAACATTTCTCGCTTCTCCCATGACATCCATTTCACCTAACCAATCTTTTACTGTCTTTCTTATTTCTCACACACTGGTTCAAAAACTTACGACCCAAACGTGAATTAGTAGTACTTTTCCCTGAACACCAAGGCTAATGAGCATTGCTCAGCTTCTGGATAGTATCGTTGCACGGAAGTGACATACCAAATCGTCAACTTGCTATGTGCCCGTAATTTTATCCTTGTTCATGCCTATTCGCGTTTCTGAGACGTAATTACCTATGGTTTGTGCAATTAACCTTTTTTTTTTTTTAATGTGAAAATGCTATTGGAAAATGGTTGAAATTGAAGGGGGGAATCTTTTCTTTGTGTCATCATTCCTCTTCCCTTTCTTTCTTCTTTCTTTCTATCTTTCTTTCTTTCACTCCGGTATCCCCTTCGTCCCGGTGGGGGCGAGATTTTTCGCAGCCGTCCAGACCGGCCCTGGGGCCCACTCAGCCTCCTATACAATGGGTACCGAGTCTCTTTCCCGGGGGTAAAGCGGCCAGGGCGTGGAGTTAACCACCCACCCCCATCTGGTAAAAGGTAAAGGTAAAGTTCTCCCTAGAACAGGCCACGAAGGCCCAGAGGGGGAGTAGAGGTATAGCTCTACTCTTTCTTTAACCTCGGCGCTAGATGGGGGTGGGTGGTCAACTCCACGCCCCGGCCGCTTTACCCCCGGGAAACAGACCCGGTACCCATTGTATAGGAGGCTGGGTAGTCCCCAGGGTCGGTCTGGACGGGTGCTAAAAATCTCGCCCCCACCGGGATTTTTTTTTTTTTTTTTTTTTTTTTTTTTTAATTCCTGGGTTTTCCCCTTTGATCCATTTGTACTGTTGAAGTCCTTTTTGTCCTGCATGTCACCTTATGTTTCATGCTATCGTCCATACATCTAACACAACACAAACATCCATGCCCCCGGTGGGATTCGAACCCACGATCCTAGTAAGCGAGCGGCCGAAGACCCACGCCTTAGACCGCACGGCCACTGGGATCGGCCCGATCCCCGGACCATCCAGCCCGTAGCGAGTCGCTATACCGACTGCGCTATCCCGGCCCACACCCCCATCTAGTGCCAGGGTTAAAGCTATACCTCTACTCCCCCTCTGGGCCTTCATGGCCTGTTCTAGGGAGAACTTTACCTTTACCTTTACTTTATCCCCTTTGTACATTTCCCGCTTCTTTCCTACCTCTGGTTTGTGTTGCGTTAAAATAGTCAGTTAATGTACCGACTAAACCTTCAGGTAGCACAGTGTCGAACACAGAGCTGCCACCTGTGTACGTACGTAAAAACATTTTTCCATGGAAAGGCGTGAGTATGACGCAATATGATAGTCAAACCTTACTATCTCCTATTACTTTAATAAACGACATAAGTCTAAACTTTATTAAATTCTGTTTGCGTGTGTGTAACACTTGACTGTCACCGCGTGTTCTGTTTGCTTCAAATACAACTAACGCTTATGTGATGAATTTTCATGGGACACACCCCGCTGTTCACAATCTGTGACTGACTCAAGTGATACCAGCTGTAGGAGACACGTGACTGGCGTATGTCCAGTCAGCTGACTCACATCTAGACACACAGCTGTGTCTCCTTTTGCTCGTATTTCCACTTTACCGTTAGCACGTGAAATCGAACATCAGGCGGTACTGATGTGGCAGCCTTCTAATCTGCTGCATGACTGCCATGTGTGTCCTGATCAGCTTCTGAAACGGTGATCTTATCTCCCCATCTGCCTATCAGGCAAATAGTTGCTGTGCTACCACACCGCTGATGAACGGTGCTCTGTCACTGGCATATAGAATGTGATTTCAGAGGGCGTGATGTGTTATCAGTGGCCATGAGAGGCAAAGAGCTCTTCAGGTAAAAGGTTATGATTAACAAACGAATAACTGAGGGCGTTAGTACTTTCAAGGAACCTGCGTTAAGTAACTTAGACTACACGAAATAATTTGTAAAATAAAATAATGGAGTATAATAAAATAAAAGGAATTATAAGAAGAAATTTTCAAAAAGAATGTTTAGAAATGTACAGTTGAAGCCATTGGCTGCAGAATTTATGGAAAAAGGAGACTTAAACTCCCGCAAATTCTTGGAGGCGGAGCAAACCTCCCTAGTATAAATTTTATCAGTTGAGTGGAGCTATACCTCTGCTTCCCCTATACGCCTCTGTGGCGTCAACAGGAAAAACTTTACCATTTTTCGCTTTCTTTCACATCCGTTCCGGTTCTACTTGTCCTACAGGCTATATATTCAAAGCTACTGACAGCGTCGTTAAACAAGCAAATATAAATAAAACCAACAACAAATTTACATTTAAAAAAATTTGTCTTCGTAAGGTTAGATGCGTAGAGTTATGGCGGTGAAAATGAAGATTGTTTTTTGTGGTATATAACACCGTATAATCTGGTACAAATATAACGACGTTTCAGAGGATCCTTGTGCCTCCATCATCAGGGTAATTGATGTAAATCTTTTTTGTTTATTATCAGAAGTGACGTACATTTCATAAGAGTGGTTAAGGCGTTCATGTGTGCCCCTTTTTTATACACATTTCTTCTGGCAGTGGGTTATGGATTTAACAACTCGAGTGGCAGGTAGTCCACACCTGCAAGATGACCTTCGTGGACGGCAAGAGGTTACAGATACACAGACAGACAGACAGGACATCAAAAACAGATATGTACAGGTGGACCGGGGTCTCATTCTTAACTTGGCAGGTATGCAGTTTATCCACTTCACCGTGTAATTAGTTTTCCTTTTCGTTTTGTTGACTTCTGATGCCTCAGTAAGGAACCTTTCCATAATTACTGAGTTTAGTGGCTGCTTCACCGCCCAGGTGTTCGGTCAAAGTTCAAGGTCATGGTCACTCCCACCACCATTACAAAAACTAAAGTCGGGTTAGCGCAGTTAGTACAGTGAGTAAGCTACGGACTGGACGCGTCGGGAGTCGGGGTTCGATTCAGGGCAGAGACATAGAGTTGTTCGCTTTTTAAACGCATCCAGACCGACTCCGGGGCTTAACCTCATGGGGTTCGACTTTCGGCAGGGACATGTCCACAACGTCCGAACTGCTGGAGGGCCCACCCAGTCTCCTACCGGGAGCATTTTCGTTCACCATGACTTGGAGCTGACCAACTGCATCTGGCGTCGAGATTAATAATGCGTGGAGATTTTCCACCACTCACTCATGTGTTCTGCATGATGCGCTCCTTGCCTTCCGACGTGTCAACCCAGAAGAATGGATACCTCATCGTAAATTACAAGTTAAGTTTACGGTCGTCTGGGATATGATGCCGTGTATTTCAGTACATAGGTACCAACGTTTCGGAGGAACCTGTTTCCTCCATCCATCCTTTAGATTTACTACACATGGGGTTCCTCTTAAACATGCAGAAGACAGTAATCGTGATACTCGAAACCGTCAAAATATCAGATCTCATAAATTGCAAGTGCTTGAAGACGAGCCTTCAGTGAAGTTCCTTGAACCTCAGAATATGCAGTAAGTAGGAGACTGAACGGCATGCCGGCTGCGAGCTCAGGAACCTGCTGGTGGAGCTCGAAGTGAGGAACCTGTCCTGCACTTGTGTGTGTGTCGCGGGTAAGAATTTGTGTTGCTGTTATCGTCACGGGGGAAGGTGGCGTAAATGGAGTCGCTTCACTGTTCATTAAAAGTACATTTCTTTGTTCTACAATAATAATAATAATAATAAGGAAGGAAGTGGTGCTCCGGATTTTTATCACCCTTAAAAATCCATCGACCTCGGTCGGGATCGAACCCGCGAACCTTGGGTCCAGTGGTGAGCACGCTAACCACTAGTCCACCGAGGTCGACTTCTTTGTTCTACAGGTGTCAATAAATATACCGTACCAGGTAGCTGCGCTGTAAGATAATTAGTCGCCAATTGCTGATACAGTGCGACTGAGTAATAGCATGTTTACGTTAATAAAACTACCGTTGCTTCGTGATTATTTAGCTTTATTTACTCATTGTCGTCCTGAGCCGGCGTAGCTCAGTAATGTAGTGATTAGGCTACCTGGAAACGAGGAAACGGAGTTGGATTCCAGCAAGGTCCAAACTGGCTCTGGGACCCACCCGATCTCCTGTGCCGGGGTAAACAGCCGGGTCATACCACATACCGCCATCTGGTGCCGAGGTTAAGAATGCGTGGAGCTGAAGCTGTCTCTTTGCTTAACAGGGACAAATTTACCTCTATACATTACCATGATTTATTTCGTATTTTGCCTTTTTTTAATCTCCACTCTCTCTCTCTCTCTCGTTATTTTTTCCTCTTCTTTTTGATTCGTGTATTCCAATCAGACGAAAGACGAAAAGCGGGAAGACCAAAATTAAGGTGGTTAGACTGTACTGAGAATGATCTGGAATCGATGCGTGTCAAGAGATGGAGGAAGAAAGCAGAAGACAGATCCGGGCTGTCATTCTGAAGGAGGCAGGTAAACCTACTCCGGTGCCACTTCGTGCATCTCCACTATCACATGAAGACTTCTAGGATTGAACCCGAGGCGCCACAGAGAGAATCTGATGTCTACTGGCCTGGTGTCATACACTCGACATGTACTACTTCATTACGGTAAAACGGATGAACAGTTTTTACAAAACTTTGCTGAAACATTTGGCTTGGTGTGGCTGCCGACAATACGTGTTTGAACACAGCACTTGCCTTGTGTAGTCACTGGGTTGAATGCCAGTGTTTCCCCTAAAGAACTTCAAAACACCTGATAGGCTACGGGAAGCAGCCCATTAACGCACCCTCTTGCCCCTAGGAATCCGGGTCGAGTATATGGTTTCACTTTGCAGTTGTGCAGGTGTTGCACCTGTGGTTGATTGTATTCTCTTGTCTAACACTTTTATTGCGGACTCGCAGTGTAAGAAGTTCGTTGTGAGCGGAAAGAGCCACTTGGTAGAACACAGGTGATAAAGTTGTTCTTTATAATGGAAGTTTTAATGGCAGAGGGTGTTGGGAACTGGTAAATTATGCACTACGCCGCGAAGACGCATTATTAAGTTGGCCACTTGATGGATCTGACTGGTCAGCTTCACGCCCCGCGGACAAAAATCCTTCGGTGCACGTTAGATAGGAGGTTATGGTGAAAAGTTTCTGCTCGTGTCGGGAATCGAAAAGCCTAGTGAGGTCAGAGGGCAGTATGAGGTTCGCCAGGCACATTCGAGGCTTGGACTGAATTTGCCTTCCTTGTTTATTGTCTAGTTTTCACATTATTTTCGTCCTTATTCCTGTCTAACTCCATTCTTTCTTTACATTTCTTGTTTTTATTGTTTCCTTGTTTTGTTGTTTATTGTTGGTGAGGAGTCTGTATAGGTCAGGGCCAGTGACGACAGTGGTCAGGGCCAGTGACGACAGTGGCCAGGGCCAGTGACGACAGTGGCCAGGGCCAGTGACGACAGTGGTCAGGGCCAGTGAAGACAGTGGCCAGGGCCAGTGACGACAGTGGTCAGGGCCAGTGACGTTAGTGGTCAGGGCCAGTGACGACAGTGGTCAGGGCCAGTGACGTCAGTGTCCAGGGCCAGTGACGTCAGTGGCCAGGGCCAGTGACGACAGTGGTCAGGGCCAGTGACGACAGTGGCCAGGGCCAGTGACGACAGTGGCCAGGGCCAGTGACGACAGTGGCCAGGGCCAGTGACGACAGTGGTAAGGGCCAGTGACGACAGTGGCCAGGGAATTAGCGAGGTATATCTTAGATTTAGTGGGTGTGCAGGAGGTTAGGTGAGACAAGGGAGGCACTGTACGAGCAGAGGATTATACTTTCTTCTAAGACCTAGGCGTAGATAGGACGATAATACTCAAATGGATCTTCAAGAGGTTGGATGGGGAGGCATGTACTGGATTGATCTGGCTCAGGATAGGGACAGGTGGCGGGCGCTTGTGAATGAGGTAATGGACCTTCAGGTTCCATAAAATGCGGGGAATTTCTTGATTAGCTGAGGACCTGTTAGCTTCTCAGGAAGGACTGTGCTCCATGGAATTAGTTTCTGTTTTGTTATTTCTTGCTTTCTATATATTTTCTTTTCCTCTCTTCTCTTTTTCTTTCTGTTTCACCTTCCTTTTTCAATTATCTTTCCCTTGCCTTCCTTCCTCATTTGGTTTCTTGATTTTTCATTTATTTTCTGTTTTCGCTTGTCTTGTTTTCTTTCCTCCCATCTGTCCTGTTGCTTTGTTCCTTCCAGTGTTTTAGTTGACAGCCGGATACATGGACAGAAGACTGTATCAGAGCGTGCCCTATTCATCGCCAAGACTTGGCCAATAACACAAATTGTTCTGCACTGCAGGACGGCTCTTCCTCAAAAAATAAACAATACTTTGACCAGGGTTGGGGACAGGTTTTCGGCTGCCTGACAAATAAGGAGCCGTGCAACTGGTTCTTATAATCGATGTGATTAGTAACAGTTGAAGCTTACACTGCACTCATAACTATTTGTACACAGTTCGAAACTGCTCGGTCACGCAGCTGCCTGTTGCCCACCGCAGCAACAGGACTATGACACGTGTTACTGCACAGCAACAGCAGACGGGCGAGTGACGACTTGCTCAGAGGGAGACAGAGCTACAAGGTTGCGATGTTGTGAGAGTGATTACACTTTGTGAGATATGTGGCACGGCGCTGTGTAACTAGCTATCCTCACCGAGTTTGGTCACTTCCGTGGTTGAAATGTTATTACAGTACCTGAAAGCAGGCCACAATGTTAGATTTCTTATGCTTCCAAATCCTGCATTCACGATCATTCTATAGGGTGTTTTTTTTTTTCCTACTTAACCGATAAGCGCCGACCCGACGCTCTAGTGGGTTTCTATTAGACTTTCTAAAGGTTATTATCACTGCGATCGTTTATCCAGCTCCCGTCATCGACTGTTAAACCTCCCCGACACGCGGCGTACGATGCAACACTGTCAGAGCGTCGGGCGGAGCGTTGGTCCGGCGGTTATACATCAAGCAGGGAAAAAAACACCCTATACCATAAAGGGGAACTTCACCCTGTAATATGCCATGAAGGCACAGAGGGGTAGTAGAGGTATGGCTTTACTCTTTCTTTAACCTCGGCGCTAGATGGGGATGGGTGTTTAACGCCATTCCCCGGCCGCTTTACCCCCTGGAATGACCCGGTACCCGTTGTATAGGAGGGTGGGTGCGGAAAGTCTCACCCCACCGGGATTGGATCCCCAGACCGTTCATCATTCTACTGTATGGAACTAATACACTCTGAAGTAAAAACGTCGCTGCTTAAAGCTACAAATAAGACACGATACATTTGTAGTGAGTTTAAATAAATGGTGGTCAGACAGTTCTAACCAATTCGTTGCCACCCAGCAAAGTTCCCATAAGCCACTGAGCTGGTCATGATACTGTGCATTGTTATGGCAGCCGAAGGTTCTTTATCTCATTGTAGAATAAATAATGAATTGCCGAAAATGGGTGGTTCTAAGACGCACAATGTGTTCTGCCACTTGAATACTATTTTGAGCACGGACGTAGCTCATCTCCGTGTTTCTCGTATGTCTGTGTTGTCCTATGTAGGTACAGGCCAGGCCTGATCAACCTTGTGTGGTGCGGGCAACTAACTTCGACAAAATTTGGTCCGCATGCGGGCGACATGAAATTCAATACACAGAATGAAAAATGAAAAGTATAGATACGTATAATTATATGTATAATTTTACCTGCATATTTTAATGTAAGAAATTAATTCATAACTTAGGCTATAATGTCACTATTTTTTTTTAGCAAATTTGTACAAAATTAATTAGTAATGCAATGTATGTCTCCATGAATAATCAGCTCATAAGTTCTCAGAAATGCTTTGGCTTTGACAGAGAAAGTGTTAAAAGACGTTTTCTCATTTCAAGTGTCTCCGCGGGCAATGTAACACTGTGTCGCGAGCAACATTGCCTGCGAGTTACGGGTTGATCGGGCCTGGTATAGGCCATGCGACGCGTCGATTCCCCTATACAAGGTGTTTTACAGAATGCCTATAAGATTGATAATTTCAGAATTATTTCTGAACTGGGGAAACTGTAATACGTAGAGAAGGAAAAAAAAGGACAACAGTAGGTTAGTTTACCGTACGTTTTAATCCATCACTAATCATAGTCTTGTGGTCAGTCGTCTAGATCAGTGGTTCCCAACGTGGGCGGTACCGCCCCCTGGGGGGCGGTGGGATTACCGAGGTGGGCGCTAACAGGTACGAGAGGTGGAAGGGAGCGCTGTTATTATCACAGGGGGGCGCTAGTAGACAAGTAGTGCATTTATTTTTATAATAAAATTCAAATAAAGTAATTTTTGTGTTAAAAATAAAAAATGAACTAAATTTCTTAGTATTTTAATTTATGAATCTTATTCAAGCACATATTATTTTTTTAATAAACTATTGCTAGATGAATTATTGTTAATCATAAAAAATATAATAAATTTTAAATTATCAATTAACACATAAAACATTAAGTTTAACTCTTATAATTTTATTTAAACGATTTTTTAAATATAAATAAAAGTGGAAACAAAAGCGCATTTTTGTTTTTTAAAAAAGGTAGGGGGGCGCTGTGGGTCTGTGTATGGAACGAAGGGGGCGTTGGACCGAAAAAGTTTGGGAACCACTGGTCTAGATGAATCCTACCGAGTGTACTGTGTTTTGAGTGAGATCGTGAAGCCTCGATAATAAGGAGGCCCTGGCCCACTAGCGGTTGTTGCGCCATGGGGAGAAAAATCACAGTCGTGTAGTTCATGTACCAGTAGGCCTACTGTCGGGGTGACTTTCGAGTTATTGCACACTGAATTGAAAATTACTGTTTTGTACAATGTTATATGGCGTGTAGTTGTGTAGGTAGCTGTCAGCCTTTCTGTCGATCTCAGGCTAGTTCAATTGCATTTATGGTGGACAAAGTGGCACTGGGACAGTTTTTTCTCAGAGTACTTAGGTTTTCCCACCAATTCTCCATCCATCGCCGACACTATATAATCTTAACAATTGACAGCCTCGTTAAGTAACACACTTAAATACAGTCGAACCCGGTTATAACGACATCGGTTTATACGACACCTCGTCTATAACGTCAGATATTCTGCGGTACCAATTAATTCCTCACCGTTAACCATAACATTATACTCCTCGGTTATAACAACACACCGTTTATAACGACACAAAATATTCATTCCCATTCATAACGTTATAACCGAGTTCGACTGTATTTCGTGTTTATTAGCGGGAAACTGGATTGTGTGAATACATAACCAAGATTTCGTACTGAACACTTGCTGTATCCAGCTGAGATAAACGGGAAAACGAAAGCCAAGCTACAAAGATATGAAAATAAAAGGAACCAGTAAGCTAGGCAATCAAATAAATTGAGAATTAAAACCAACGGACAGGAAATGAACTCTTGTGGTTTAAATAGCCGGAAGAACATAACTTGCTGTGTCCATTTTCAATTGAACTCCACCGCAGTACATTCACACATGACTGGTGCTGCAGATGGACATGTAGCATAATACTTGCTACTGCTAACCGGTTCTGCTTTATAAGAATTAAATTAGATTCAAAATATGACGTCTCTGTCGTCTTAATTGCCCCGTCTGTGCCATGCACTGTGAGGGATCTGCTAACATAGTTTTGTAACCGTGTCTCTTCTATACAGATATAAATGACACCGTAAGCTTACAGATGAATACTTGTTATTCAGACGGTTTCAAAGGACGGCCGTTACTTTCTGGTATAATGAATAGAAGGTACTAGTCAGGTGTCAAGAGCTAAGAGGCCGAGTAGGTTAATGTAGCGGTAACATGCTGGACTTGCATTCAACAAGCAGCAAAGCCTACCCGGTTGAAATGTGGGTCATGTTACTGGCTCTCTTCACTGAAGGTCACGTGATTGTCCTCTGCCTGTCAACGTGTATTGGCTTACTTATGCAAAACAGTAATTAGCTGTCAAAAGGCTGTTTTCAAGACCTGGCAACTTTAATACGATGCATCAGTGCCGGCAGGATTTTTGGCAAGGTGTTGCCCGTTACCTACATGTAAAGTGACCAGATTTTTTTAATGATTACTGCTGTACAAAAGGGACACGCAGTGGCGCACTTGGTTGAGGTACTGCGCCACAAGCCGGAAGGTCGCGGGTTCGATTCCCGATGGTGTCATTGGAAGTTTTCATTGACTTAATCCTTCCAGCCGCGCTATGGCTCTGGGGTCGACTCAGCCTCTAACAGAAATGAATACCAGGAATATTTCCCGTGGCTAAAGGCGGCCGGGGGCGTAGGACTGACGACCTTACCACCTTTATGTGCCGATTGTCTGGAAATTTGAGAGTCTCAGCCTCCTGGAACCCTAAGGGCCTGTCCAGGGATTGCTTTACCTCTTACTGCTGTACAAGACAGTAACACGTTTATTGTAACAGAAGACATTCTTTTCTAACACAAATTATGTACCAAGAGTGAAGTAGTTTGATTTAATAAATCATTAAGTGTCAAAGTCCCAAGGTGTTCAGTGGGCCTCTCTGCCAGCGCCCGTGATACGGTGTCCAAAGTCCTTGTGCTTCCATCATGCATTGCGTTCCACTGGACATGGACTCAACGGTCGATAGTATAACTTAACTTTAAGTTTAACAAAGAAACCCCGTTGAAAATTATGACTTTGCAAGTGAAATTGTTTGGCTACAGTCATACTCGAATATGCGCCCTTGAAATGGGATGTCAGAACAAAATAATGGCAGACTAACAACAGAAATGCCACCTTCCCTCGTGCTTCTAGCTTCACGAATGAAGCAAAAATTTTGAAAACAGAAGTGAC
Source organism: Reticulitermes speratus (assembly GCA_021186555.1). Taxonomy (NCBI): domain Eukaryota; kingdom Metazoa; phylum Arthropoda; class Insecta; order Blattodea; family Rhinotermitidae; genus Reticulitermes; species Reticulitermes speratus. The sequence continues at coordinate 47,818,748 of JAJKFL010000005.1, forward strand.
GTTTTCCTTGTGCACAACATGAAGGCGTATGAGGGAGTGGAGGTTTAGCTCTACTCATTCCCAACATTGGCACTAGATTGGGGTGAAGGGTCGGCTTTAAGCTTTACCCCCAGGGAAAGAACCGTCGCCAACCATTGAATAGGAGGCTGAGTGGGCCCCAGAGCCGGTCTGAGTGCTTTGAAAAAGAAGTACGTGTTTCTTTTGAAACATAACATTAATATGACTGCACTTTGAGGACTCACGTCCTTCTACACATAAAAATTCAGTTCCTACCTCACAGAGAACGCAGTCCATCTCAATTATGAAAACGAATCATTGTTTGTTATGAGAATCATATGAAGCATAGTACACTGGGGTAAAATGCAGAATGTCTTTACGTGATAGCAAGGTGGTACGTAGAGTTATCACTGGAATTTAAATTGGTTAAATAAGTAGGCCTGTGCACGTGAATAGAAGGCACAAAAAAAGGTAATACTGTGACTCGATCTGATACATCGCTTCCACTGTTCTGTTCTTTTGTTTGCCTGGGCATAGGGATGTCCAAGAGAAGTAAATTGTTCGCCTTTATTTTGCTGTGGACGTTTGTCACACGGCTCCGAAACGTCATTAACATCACTCTCTGTTTTGCTTCAAATTATGTACATATATGTATGTTTTTGGTCACTAGATTCATTCTGTAGTCTGTCTTACGACAGGTCCGTAGCCTATTCCAAAGCGAGTTCTCCACAGGGTGCGATCTAGTGCTTCCTCTTTCAATTTCCAGTATCCTCTCTTTTCCTTAAGATCATCCAGTAGCTGCTTACGCCTTCTTCCTCGTCTTCCCGTCATTTCTATCCTTCCTTCTAACTTTCCTTCAATCACGTGTTTCAGAAGGCAGTTTCTACGCAAGATGTGACCAATCCAGTTACCCTTTCTTCTTTTTATTGTATGTACGATATTCCTCTCTTCCTTGACTCTGTGTAACACTTCTTCATTTCTCACACGATCGGTCCAACTGATCTTCTCCACTCTTCTCCAGCATCACATTTCAAAACTTTCCAGTTTCAGTAGATATCTAAATAATTATAATGAATGGAAAGCAGAGGAAACCCACACATGGACATGCACAAATGATGGCAGTTATGGTGCCAGCTAGTCCGGTTTCGGAGTTCTATGTGCTTGGCTTTTGTTGCGCAGAGGATGGATGGTATACGGTAACACCTGGACACACGTGACGCAGACAGTGAACGTTACATAAGCCTGCAGATAACGCGTTGCTAGTGTTCCGTCATTATCACTAGTGAGCAGGTAACGTGACCTCAACACGTAACGTGACCTCAACACTCAGGAGTGAACACACCTCTTTGCTTTGGAATTTAATGCTGTACGTCTTTAACAACCAACTAAATGCATTTTTTATTTAAAACTATTTTATAGTTTTATGAATTTATTTTTAAAGTCCCTAATTATGTTTCGGTCTGATATCAGACCATCTTCAGGGGGTCACAACTACACTTATAACACGTCCATATGTTCGTCCAATTGCATATTAGTGTAGATCACTTATGTCTAATCATGTAGTTTGTGAAATCACTTTTAAAAACTAATATGCAATTGGACGAACATATGGACGTGTTATAAGTGTAGTTGTGACTCCCTGAAGATGGTCTGAAATCAGACCGAAACATATGTAGGGGCTTTTAGATAAATTCATAAAAATATAAAATAGTTTTAAATAAAAAAGTGCATTTAGTTGGTTTTTAAATATTGAATGAAAAATGCACGGCGAATGTAAGATAAAAGCTGTGCGTCTTGTTGTGTTACTGAATTGTTGTGTTACTGAATTGTTGTGTTACTGAATTGTTGTGTTACTGAATTGTTGTGTTACTGAATTGTTGTGTTACTGAATTGTTGTGTTATTGAATTGTGTTACTGAATTGTTGTGTTACTGAATTGTTGTGTTATTGAATTGTGTTACTGAATTGTTGTGTTACTGAATTGTTGTGTTACTGAATTGTTGTGTTATTGAATTGTGTTACTGAATTGTTGTGTTACTGAATTGTTGTGTTACTGAATTGTTGTGTTACTGAATTGTTGTGCTACTGAATAACTCAGCCGACCGTCTGCATAACTTTTTAAACAGTATCGATTTTTCAGACTATACAAGGCGACATGTTTCGTCTATGGTTGGTCATCTTAAGGCCATCTGATATTGTAAAATGTAAGTAATTATAAGTTTACGTTAATTCGTGTGAATACATTGAGATCTCATGCGTAAAATTTATTGATTGTATAATAGTTCCAACTTTAAAATATTACTGACCAAAATGTTATAAAATTTATGTGAAAAATATTGAAGACTTCCCATTAGTTATTCCTTCAAAATTGGTCACAGGCGTTGTAATAAGTATATTCTGATGTACAATGTAGTTGTGGTCTTATTAATGCAGACAATGTATTCGGTGATCATTTTGTCCGATGGTAAGAAATAATATTCATATCATATTCCGAAATTTCAACTATCTGTAGTAGGGCTACATAATGTTACGTTGTTAAGCCAGGTCTCGTTTTCAACCGCATACTATCGCCTTTGGGAAGATTTTTTGTTCTTCCAATTTCCAGTCTTCCGTCGCTGCCTATTTCATTTTCCTTCTCCCTGGGGAGCCCAAGTAGTTTAGTCATTATAGAGACTGATTTACGGGCTGGACGAGCGGGCTTCGATTCTGCCTGCCGAGACCCTCTTCAGTGGGTACCGAGAAATCTTTCTCGGAAATGAAGCGGCCTATTCACGTCCATCTGTTGTCAAGGTTAAGAATTCGTGGAGGTATACTTCCATTTCCTCATACGTTTTCATGACGTAGTGTTTAATCAACCACGGGAGAATGCTACGGGCTGGAAGACCTCAGAATCGCGTTTCCTTTCTTCACAGCGATCAGGGGTTCATCCAGCCTGCTATTCAATGAGTACTGAGGACTCGCCGGTGTTAAGGCGGCCGGTGCGTGACGCTAACCATTTACGTCCTAGTGCCGAGGCTAGAACGCAGACCTGTGCTCCCACACCACTATTCGTTTCCCTGACAGTACTTGATTAACCACGGCGACAACGTTGTCTTGCCTGCTATCCAGTGGATACCGGGAGCGCTTCCCTTGGGGGTAAAGAGGAGTGTAACGACTGGGAAATATGGGGAGGTTCTGTTCTGGTGACTGACTGAACGTAACCTCTCAGTAATAAGTGCATTTAAAGTGACAGGAAAATTAAAGTGCCGTCAAACCCGTTTATAACGACATCGGTTTATATGATACCTCGTCTATAGCGTCAAATATTCTATGGTAACAGCTAATTCCTCACTGTTAACCATAACATTATGAGCTGTGTACAAAGAGATATTAATAGATGCAAAATTAAAAACTGTAAAGAGAGGTAAAAGAACAGAGATGACTGAGCGAAGTTCATTAAGGAGGCGAAAGTCCGCATTGGACTGTAGTGCCATCTTAGAAGAAGAAGATCCATAACATTATACTCCTCGGTTATTATAACAACACTCGTTTATAACGACATAAAGTATTCAGTCCCTGTCATGACGTTATAACCGAGTTCGACTGCACTTATTTTATTTTTCCGTTCTGTTCGTCTGGTCGAAGTTCGAATTAAAAATACGCTACCGCTGTGTATGTCTGTCATGTCAGAAGTGTCGGTCGTAGATAATAACATGGGACTGTGATCAGAGATAAGCGTGTGATGTGCGGTACGTGTTATGTCAAACGAATAGCGCGTCTGGGAAATAAGTACTAGCTAAAGATAAGAAATTCCTGGAAAACTGTACTCAGATACAAGAGATAATTATATACGGTTATTGTCTTACGTGTCGACGATCGCTAGTCGCTTCCTGTCGGCTCGGGTTGTGTTATACACACAAGCCCACTCACTGACGTGCTCCCACGCCGTTTCGTCAGTAAGCTGGCGTGCCACTGATCGATCGCCGCATGAAATTCCGCTGGCTAGATGACACTGGGCCACGCGCTCTGACACGTGTGCTGATCTGTCTCTTGACTACTGGCATGCGGGTTCCAATCCGACCTTGACTATGGATGTGTGTGTGCGTTTTTCTGCTCTTGAGGGGTAAAGGAGCGACCCCCCAAGAAGATGCATAAATTCAATTCATAAATCCTAAAAGCGAGAGGCGATGGGGCCGCATTGGCCCGTTACACAGACAGGTTAGTAAAGGCAAAGTTAATCCTAGAACAGGCCATGAAGGCCCAGAGGGGGGAGTAGAGGTATAGCTCTACTCTTTCTTTGGCCTTGGCTTTAGATAGGGGTGGGTGGTCAATGCAACATCCCGGCCGATTTACCCCTGGGAAAGAGACCCGGTACCCATTATACAGGAGGCTGGGTGGGACCCACGGCCAGTCTGCACGGGTGCGGAAAATCTCGGCCCCGCCTGGATTCGATCCCCGGACCGTCTAGCCCTTAGCAATTCGCTATATCGGCTGAGCTATCCCGGCCCACTATACAGTTGGTAGGTACACAAATAACAGAAGTGTCGTGCCAGCCACATAAATGTAATTGTGATCAGTGGCGTAGCTGGGTTTTTGGTGCCCGGGGCGAGTAATCGCAATGACCGTCTCTAACAGAAATTAGGATTTTTTTTAAAAAAAAAAATCACAGTCATTTATTGAATTTATTTTTCTTTGACTCAGAAATTTAACTTCTGTTTAGCGCAGAATAATATTTTTTTTTAATTTAATTTAAAATAGCATATTTATTTTGCCGCCAATTTTTTCCGCCCAGAGGAGTTGCACCACTCCACACCACCCCCCCCCCCATATATACGCCACTGATTGTGATTATCTTTAGTGTTCTTTGTTCTGAAAATAATTAACACGTATAGTCAAGTGTGTCCTAGGCTTACGTGCACGAGAGGGACATACAACTAGCCACAGCTAAGCGTGTGAGGTTTGAGGTTCTGATGACGTTGGCTGTGAACTTGCTGTCTTCCGGAGGGTGAAAACGGGCTGTTTTGTGCATACGTTTCGGAGGAACCTGCTGCCTCCACCTTCAGTATAGACGTTTTGTACGATCAAGATGGAGACAGCAGGTTTCTTCGAAACGTTTGTACCTATCTACAGGGCCGGCCCGAGACATATGGGCGACGCGGGCAGACTAATAATTTGGCGTCCCTTCAAACCGATATTCTCTAAACTTTTTCGGCCTACGACAACCCTGGCGAACATTTTTGAGGGCTCGTGTCCAAATTGCAGATTATTTTGAGAGAAAATATTTCGCATGTGGAAACCTAAGTTTATTAGCACCATATTTCCGATTATTACAGTGACGTCTTGGCGCCCCGGGCACGTGCCCGGCTGGCCCGCCCGTGTGTCTGACCCTACCTATCTACCAAACTACACGGTGTCACATTCAATAAAACCGCACTCTTGAACTAAGTAAATTTGTCTCTGCGTAATTACGCACAACGCTAGGTAGACTATAAGGGAGTGGAGATGTGTTCTTAAACTTGACAGTTGCTTGAGGTGAGTGGTTAGCTGTACCCCCGGGAAAAGAGTTGGCACTAGTACTTATTGCATAGGATCCGAGAGCCGGTCCTTACGCCTTGCAGAAGAGCTGAATCTCCTGCTTCTACAGAAAATTGAACCCCGATTACCCGGTCGTCCAGTCCTTAGTGTATGCAGCAATAATCGTGCTTCAAGAAACGTATATCTCATTCCTCCATCATTACACAATATAACATTGTGTATAATTTGTCACGCTGTCGCCATGTTTGTAATTATCACGAGTAACTTATCACGGATTGTGCTGTTAAATCAGTAAATAAAATTTCCGTCACATAATATATAGCGTGCCACGTGCTGAGTGGCTGGTGCGCAGGTAACGAACTCGTGGCCGCTGTCAGTTTGAGCCCGGCACTGCGTCACGTTATCAGATAAGACGCGAAGATCGCTTGGCGGTTACTGCGCATGACCACAACATATAGACATAGGACTCTTTGACGCCCGACACACCTCGGCACTAGGTAGATGTGAGTGATGAGATTCACGCCCTAGCTGCTTTATCCCCAATACCTGGCTGGGTGGGTTGCAGAGCCGGTCTGGGCGCTTTGGCGAAGGGAAGAATCTGTTGCACATGCCGGGAATGGAACCCCGTTATCTCGTCTTCCAGGCCTTGTAACACTTCGTAACATGGTGATTTCTTAACTGCTAAAAAAAAAGAGGTCTACCCCCTGTCGGCTGTCCGAGACTTTATGTAATACATTCTCAGCTACCGTTTATACATGGAGGTCATTTCCTCCACACAAGGACTTGTTTGCTTGTTATAAACACATCAGCTGAAATCTGGTTGAGGGAAACATATGTTTTTGAGTACTGACAGTGGCAACCCTCTGTTACTTCTGGTGAGGTCAACATACTTCTACGCAGGTATACAAAAATACCACCGCTCCCTCCCCCAGCCGGTTCATATCCACCCTATTGATTGGGTTCCACTCAACATTGTTCCTTGCTATTATGAGTTATGGCAGCAGTTAGGGGGACTCTGCCCCTTCAAGGGTCATTGCCCCCTATCAAAACTCCAAGTTGAAGCAATAGCGCTACAGACCATTCATAGCGACACGATGATTATTTGGTGACTAAAGACGCATCTTATTGGTTGATTTTCAAGGTTATTTAACGAGTCTGTTTGAAACTTAAAGGTTACTTGGGGTCGAATTAGAAGGCAAGATGGTGATGAACGAACAATATACGTATTTATGGTTATGGAGGGAAACGGTGGTGGTACATTTCGCGTTATTGCAGACTGACGCAAATCACGAAGGACTTTATTGCGCATGTCCGGATTCGAACCGATCGCTACACAGCGTCCTAGAGCGAAGATTTTCAAGTCAAGAGTCGTTAAGGCTGTGCTAACCTGTCCGGCTTTATTATATGGAAAGCAATCCCATTACAGGCCCTTAGGGCTCCAGGAGGTCGAGGCTCCCAATTTTTTAGACAATCGGCACATGAAGGTGGTAAGGTTGTCAGCCCTACGCACCGGCCGCCTTTACCCCCCAGGAAAGGTTCCTGGTACTCATTTCTGTTAGAGTCTGAGTCGACCCCAGGGCTATAGTGCGACCGAAACGATTATGTCAACGAAAAATTCCAGTGACACCATCGGGAATCGAACCCGCGACGTTCCGGTTTGTAGCGCAGTGCCTCAACCAACTGCGCCACCGCGTGCCCCACATTATATGGAAAGACAGTATTAAAATTGCAGTATTTTACGTTGGGACAAGTCCGGTAGCTGGATAGATCTACAACCATTTCGGAGGAAGATGCTGCCTCCATTTTTTCCCTGATGAAGGAGGCCGTGTATTCCTCCGAAGCATTGGTGTCCTCGACCAAGACTGCACAACCCAGAAGACCACAGTCTTAACATTCATCACCGTGACAACGTAAATATTATAATACCATTATTTATTTTTAATAATATTATTTCGTTCATGAAATTACAGGGTCCGGGTGGAGGGGACGTTGTTGGAGCGACGTTGCGACAGCTGCTGTGTGCCACCGTCATGTAGCAGCACAATGCCTAATCTTCATTCCTTCTTAAGGTAAATGTATCTCTATGCCGAATTAAGCACCATGCCGTGACTGTATATGGGGGAGTGAAGGTATAGTTCCACGCATTCTTAACCTTGGTACTAGATAGAGGTGAGTGATCAGCTTCGTGCCCTGATCGCTTCATCCTCGAGGAAAGTGGTTCCCGGTAGTCACAAAGAGGAGGTTGAGTGGGCCCCAGAGGCGGTGTGGACGGTTTGGAGAAGAGAATAATCTTTTGCCCCATACCCGGAATCGAACCTCGATTCTTCATGCTTCCAGTCTGCGCTCTCCCGATTCCATTCTTCATTCTAAACAATAAAAAACTAAAACCGTAATGCATGGTGGTTTCGATATTACGGGACTTTTCTTTCTCAGTGTTTCCTCCAGGACCATTTAGAAGGTTATTTTATTTACAGCTAGGGACAAAGGGCCTGTAGTTTTCATTAACCATTACGAGGGGCTGGGTGTTAGGTTCTAGAGACTGTTAACCTTTAACTGTACCCATTCGACCTCAGGAATGAGGTGTGGGGTTCTTGGAAAGATTTTACAGCCACGTTTTTGCACGTAGTAATGAAATAAATAATTTGGAACGTAACTTGTACAGCCTACTTGCCTGTGTGTCAGTGCTGTTGTTGTTTCATTTGTTTTATTTTGTCATGTGAAGGATTTGTTACAGATGCAGTGCGAGATAAATCCGTCCTATATAACCTAAACATTTCCCTTCGACGCCATGATTGTTATTCTAGAGGCGTTAACAGTATTTTATACGTAATTTCACGTTAATTATTTCTGTCAAACCTAAAGATAAAGAAAAATTTCGTTCAGCCGCCATGTTGTTATTTTACATTCTACAAATGTTGTTTTCCAGAGATCTGTTTAACTTGCGTTATGCCATTAAAGTAAGCTGCGTGGTACAGGCGTATCTCCGGCCGTGCGTGTTCACAAGTAGGCTGTGTCACAGTCCTTATCAAACACAACGCCGTGAAGACATACGCAAAGGTACTCGGCACGTGTCGGAAGACTGGGGAAGACATTTCGTCTCCATGAGTTTATTGCAAACATGGTGGTATCCCGCAACATACGCTATGGTATTCATTATTGAAGATAAGTCAAGGAGATTGGGTCAATGTTGTTGCACCGAGATATCGGCTTTATCTTGCCCCATAAAGTTATCTGGTGGCGTGGTGTAAGGATTTCACCGTACATACAGATGGTGCCACACCAAACGCACACTTGGGCACACCTTAGTATTAACACAGACAGAGTCGAGTGGAACGAAACGGTTTACAGCAGGAGCTGTCACAACGCGGCTCGCGCAAATTGCCTGTAAAGGAAATATAATATTAGATAGTATTTGGGCGTAAGAGGGACGAGGTAACAGGGGAGTGGAGAAGACTACATAACGAGGAACTTAATGATCTGTACTCATCACCAAATATTATTCGGGTGATCAAATGAAGAAGAATGAGATGGGCGGGGCATGTAGCACGTATGAGGGAGGGGAGAGGTGCATACAGGATTTTGGCGGGAAGACCTGAGGGAAGGAAGCACTTGGAAGACCCAGGCGTAGATGGGAGTATAATATTAAAATGGATCTTCAAGAGGTGGTTTGGGAGGACGTGGACTGGAGTGGTCTGGCTTAGGATAGGGACAAGTGGCGGGCTGTTGTGAACACGGTAATGAACCTTCAGGTTCCATAAAATGCAGGAAATATATTGACTAGCTGAGGAACTGTCAGCTTCTCAAGAAGGACAGTTCTCTGTGGAGTTATATAGTTAAATCTTTACCACTACTCCTTATTTTTTGTGCCGTAGTATTTAATGAAGCAAAGAGACAACTTTACCTGTACCGAATTTCGATATGAATATAAATATAAAATGAATACCTTGAAGAATGAGGCAGCAGATTCCCCCGAAACATAGCACCGCCAGAGTACAAGGCGTCATATCCCAGACGACAGCAATCTTGATAACCACTGCTGTGGGTACCTCCGATCGCACATACTCGTAAAGCTAATGGCTCGTACGCATAAGCACAGAGCAGTTGAGCCATCTGGAGGGCGTCGAAATAATGTGGATGCAAGTAAGAGGAAGAGGGGAAGACAGACTGGAGAGGAACGAGGGCAGAAAGGAAGAACAAGAAAAGGAGGGAAGTAATTAAGGCGTGAATGAACAAATAAATACCATAATAAATAAATGTAGGGGAAGAGAGAATGGGAGAAGTGTTAAGGAAAGGAGCTAAACAAGTGGAGGAGGAAAGAGGAATAAGAATATACAAAAACAAGGACTTGAAATAAAGGAAAACTGAAAGGGAAGACATAAGACGTGTATGATATATATAATCAGACAATAAGTAGTCTACATCAGACAATAAATAGTCTATATACGACAATACGTAGTCTACGTCAAACAATAAACAGTCTACATCAGACAGTAAGTAACCTGTATCATACATTAAGTAGTCTGTATCATACATAAGTATCTGTATCAGACAATAAGTGTCTGTATCAGACAATAAGTGGTCTGTATCAGACAATGAGTAGTCTACACCAGACGGTAAGTAATCTATATAAGACAATATGTAGTCTACATCAGACAATAAATAGTCTACATCACACAATAAGTAGTCTACATCAGACAATAAGTAGTATATATACGACAATACGTAGTCTACATCAAACAATAATCAGTCTACATCAGACAATAAGTAGCCTGTATCATACAATAAGCAGTGTGTATCAGACAATAAGTAGTCTACATCAGACAATAAGTAGCCTGTATCATACAATAAGCAGTCTGTATCAGACAATAAGTAGTCTACATCAGACAATAAGCAGTCTTTATCAGACAATGAGTAGTGTACACCAGACGATAAGTAGTCTATATAAGGCAATACGTAGTCTACATCAGATAATAAGTAGTATATTAGAAAATAATTTGTCTACATCAGACAATAAATAGTCTACAATAGACAATAAGTAGTCTATGTCAGACAATAAGTAGTCTATATCTGACAATAAGCAGTCTGTATCAGACAATAAGTAGTCTACATCAGACAATAAGCAGTCTTTATCAGACAATGAGTAGTGTACACCAGACGATAAGTAGTCTATAAGGCAATACATAGTCTACATCAGACAATAAGTAGTATATTAGAAAATAAGTTGTCTACATCAGACAATAAATAGTCTACATTAGACAATAAGTAGTCTATGTCAGACAATAAGTAGTCTATATCAGACAATAAGCAGTCTGTATCAGACAAAACTCCGCAAACTAGCGTGTGTTTATACGACTCTGAGACATCAAACTGTGCCAGTTAAATAACTTCAGCTCTGTGGTTAAAGGCAGCGTGTAGATACGAAACGGGCAGCACACAAGAGCAGTATCAGCTGTGCAGTTATCTGTCCTCTCTAATTTGTAAGTCTTATTGCTTTCTCCCTTGTGCTGTATATCCATTATGTTATCCTTCTCTTGCATCTTTCTTCTCTCTTCCTTTTGTTATCCTTCCCTCTTCTGCTACTCATCATTGCTTGTTTCCCGCCTTCGTCATGCCAGCAGTGCGGGGGTGATGGTTCAGTCGTGACTTCGTGTAGCAGTAGTCGACCGGCGGGTTTATTTGGTTTTACTTTTTGTAATTCCTGTAGGCGCGTCACGATGTGCATGCACGACGCATGTGTGTATGTTGTAACAGGTGCTCCCGACTGCTTGTCCATTTTACACTGCGCTCAGCTTTGTGGTTCAGTCGTATTTTGTTCTTCAAAACTGTAAGTCGTGTTGAGTCGTGCTTTTTCTCGGAACATTTAACTGTAGACTTGAACCACAATTTCTTTCCTTCTAACTCTTCGCCTTTAAGTATGAAAGAACTGTTCTCCTTTAAGTTCAGCCAAAATCACTTACCTTCTAACTGTTCGCCTTTAAGGCTGAGCGATAATTTGCTCCGTAAAACAGTTCTCCTCTAAGTTCAGCCATAATTACTTTCCTTCTAACTGTTCGCCTTTGGGTTAAACCTCTGAATTTAAGCTTTCTTAAATTCATATTTGTATCAAAACTTCGTCATATTTCTGCTTTATGACGGTCTTGTCTTTTGGTGAGAGTAAATGGCATTATTTACAAATAGGCCTATTATTATTATTATTATATTATTATTATTATTATTATTATACATTTTTGTGTGCTATTGTAATTCTGAAGTGCCACGAGCATTGAAAGGTTGAGAACCACAGCTCTAGACTTTTGTTCGGAAAATACCTGGTTCGACTCTAGGCCGGACCATGGGCTGTCCTACGTTTTTGCGTCATATCCCTCAGAACCTCCGTACACCAAGGTCAAGGCACGGCCGTTTTCTTTCAAACCCTTTCCAAATCATCAACGCGCTACAAATCGACGTGTATGCTATGTACAATGAGTCACTGCCATAAAATCCCCCTTCTTGCTATGAAGGCTTATGGGGGAGTGGGGGTATAGCTCCACGCATTCTTAGCCTGGCACTAGATGGAGGTGAGCGGTCACCTTTTACGCCCCAAGGAAAACGCCAGTGGTGCCGATCGAATAGGACACTGGGTGGGCCACAGAGTCGGTTTCGGCACTGCAGAAAAATCTTTCCCCTGCCGGAAGTGAACTACGATTCATCGGTCGTCCAACCCGCAGCCTAGTCACCACACGACTGAGCTATCGCGGCTCCGTCACTATAAAAGACCAAAGCACCCCCCCCCCCCCCCCCCCCCCCCGCCGCCGGATGTACAAAGGTGCGTCTGTGTATCATAAGATTGTACGTTCAGAATTTTGAAACATGCGAGTCGATTATTTTTATTCTATTGTAGTGCGGAATTCTTGTTCAGAAAATGCTGAGGCATTAGGTCCGCCACCCACCCTGCAGACCGCTTACTGAGCGACGGAAAGGAGGAGGTGGAGCTTTCCCACACTCGGACTGTTGCGACAAGGACGCCTCCACGCGGCGGGAGAAGGAACGAGCTGGCACGTGCACGATCAGACTTGTCACGAGTTCACTCTTTCTCTCTCTCCCTCTTACTTGCACTGTCCGTTCCAGTATCCTTCTCTTGCTTTCACCGCGGGCCTAAAGAAGATGATGGAACGTGGCGGCGGAGAACAGAGATGCCAGTAGTTGGTACTGTGAGGGGCAAGTGGGGAGGAAGTAGTTGGAACAAGAAAGATGCCTTTGGAATATAAGCAAGGTATCTCGGAGGAATTGGAGTGGGTAGCACAATACTTTCGAGATACCGGGTGTATGAAGTAACACGACACTGAAAAAGGCCCCCATGAAGAGGTTCGTATTTTGTATTCTTCACAGTGGTATAGCTTTTGGCGCCCGGGCGAGTAATCAAAATGGCCGCCCATAGCAGAAATTATGAACTTTAAAAAACTCACAAGAACTTAATTGCGTTTTATTTTATTTGGTTCAATAAGTTAAAATGTTTTGAACGCAGAAAATAATTTTTTTACTTAAAATATTCATAACCCATTTTTGCCACCCACTGCGTCCTATCGCCTGTGGCGGCCACACCGCTTGCCCCTCCTAGCTACGCCACTGATTCTTCACAAGTGTTATTGTGATGATCAAGCGAAGAAGAACGAGATGGGCAGAACGCGTAGGTGAGAAATAATTTGTCGAAAATTCTTACAAGAAGACGGAACCTGGGACTTGAAGGAAACAACCGCTTGGGAGACCTAGACGTAGATGCTAGGTTAATATTGAGATTATCTTAAATAGTGTGTAGGGCCTAGATTGCATTTGCCAGGTTTATGATACGAATCAATATCTGGCTGTTGTGAAGGTGGCAACAAACCTTCGGGTTGCTTAAAGTACAGGAAGGTCCTTGACGAACTGAGAAACTGTTAGATTCTGAAAGGACGTTGTTCCATGGAGTTAGTTAGAGACCACTTCGGAGAATGCTCATAGATAGGGGCAATGAGAGATTGTTCTTAATTTTCGTTGTAAAGGTAAAGTCCCTGTCGACGCCATAAGGGCATTAGGGGCTTAGAGGTATAGCTCCACTCATTCTTAACCTCGGCGCTATATGAAGGTGAGTGGCCAACTTTCCGCACCGGCCGCTGTACACCCGCGTAACAACCCCGCTACCCATTGATTACGATGCTGGGTAGGCCTCACAGCCGGACTGGATGTTTGAGAGAAGAGAAAAATCTTTTGCCCTTACTGGGATTCGAACGGCGGACCGCACAGCCCGTAGCTAGTCGCTATACCGAATGTTTTATTTGTCAGTATGACAGTCTATAGAGTCTAAAACTCTGAAGAAGGAATAACACTCAATTTAACAATTTTACATGTTACTACTGTAATTAGAAAAATAAATGTTTTGGAGTAGGAAAATGCGAACCGCATAAGAAAAAACTTTACCACGGTATTCCAACATTGTTTCAACTGCTTTGGCTACGATACATATTTGGCAAGAGTATGATGTAAACTTTATAATGTATTTGGGTATTCTCTTGTATGTTCCTGGTAACAAACAAACAGAAGATTGCGTTTTTATTTGTAATGTAATATATTACTTTAAGTTACATTACAGATATATATTCTTGTAGATACCTGAAGTTTATTTTTGTTGAGACTCTATTCAGTCCTGTTAAAAGAGCGATTAAGTAACATGTCGCGTATTATTGTTATATGCTGTATGTTATTACGCTTCTGAACTCTTAGCCCATTTCTGTAGGTTGACCAATCTCATGTGTGAAGTTATATATTATTTTCTTTTTCTCTCATTCCATCTCACTTAACAATATGGTCACAAAAATATTTCAGTGTCTGACCACTCCACAACTTCCGTGGTGGGACAGAGAAAGATTGCCTAGCTTCTTGTAGAAATGTTCCTCGTCACGGTTGTACTGGAGTGAGAAAGAGAAGTGACCAATAGGAAACGAGGTGGCGCATGCCGCCACAGGACGTGTCCTGATTGGTTAAAGAAGCATTCTTGGAGAGTAGAGGACCCCTTCTGGCATGGGAATATTCGTTCTCCGCATTTTCTCACGACGAGCGCAACCGATGTTGGGACGCCGTCCCAGGAATTTATTTGGGGACCTGGAGAATTGTGAGACCGCTGAACTGAAAAGCGAGTGCCATTCTGTTTGTTTTGGCTACAGTCTGTGCCTTGTGCAAGGTCGGACGTTCGAGTTCCTACTTCCATTATCCCACTGACAGACGTGCGTTAAGAACGTCGCACTATGCCGTGTAATATGGTACATTATTAGCGACGTTTCGGAGGGAAATGCTACCTCAGTTTACAGGGTGACAAGGGCGGGTTCATCAAGTTGGCCCAAGCCGTAACGCTTATGATGTGTATTCGGGAGACGTCTGGTTCGAATTTTCCCGCCATGATATCTGTCGGGATAGCTCAGTCAGTATAGTGACTTGGCTACGGGGCGGAAAACCAAGAAATCGTGCTTCCGTTTCGGGCAAGGGTAAGAGATTCTCTTTTCTAAAATAACCACACTGGGGATGGGACCTACCCAACCTCCTATTCAAAGGGTACCGGGGCCTATTTACTTAGGGGTAAAGCGGCCGGGACGTGAATCTCACCATTCCCAACCAGTACCGATGTTAAGAATGAGTGAAGCTATACCTCCAGTCCCCCGTATGGTTTCATGACGTGTGCAGGGACTTTTACGTCTAACCACCGTCCCATAGCGCGGACGTTTAGGGCGTACTGCGGTGTTCCTGATGAACGCAGCGTTCATTTCTACACGTAATGGAACGCGTCTTTCTTCACCTAAAGATTAGTTGTACACAGTCGTCTGACACAACACTTGTAAAGCTAAGAAGAATGTTACTGTGTTCTGAGCAGACGTTAAGAGCTGTGTGCGCCACTGCATGCGGTGAGCTTATCTGCTTTGCAAAGTGCCTGATGTATAAACAGAAAGAGCACATGCAATACCGAGGTTTGTGACACATTTTGATGTTTGTATTTACCATGCCCTGAACAACAACAACAACAACAAATAATAATAATAATAATAATAATAATGCATGATTATACCGGTAATGCCGATGCCAGTGGCCGCACGGTCTAACGCGTGGGTTTGCTGGGATTGCGGGTTCGAATCCAGCCGGGGCATGGATGTCTCATGTGAGTGTTGTGTGTTGTCAGGTAGAGGTCTCTGCGTCGGGCTGATCACCTGTCCAGAGGAGCCCTACCGAGTGTGGTGAGTCTGAGTGTGATCGTGAAGCCTCGATAATGAGGAAGCCCTGGCCCACTATGGGCTGTTTGCGCCATGGGGGGAAAAAAATACCGGTAATAATTAAAGCCACCGGATTGGTAACAAAAGGTTTAAAGAAAAATTTGGAAGCCATACTAAGAAAACAATCGATAGATTCATTACAAAAGACAGCTATACTTGGAACAACACACATAATACGGGAAGTATTGCAGTCTGAAACTTGAAACCTGAGCAGTGGGGATCACCGTTGGTACAAGAGAAGCACCAGGGAGAAAAGGCCTGTGACAACAAACAACAACAACATAATAATAATAAAAATAACAACAATATAATAACCACAACCGCCAGACAGTGCAAGCAACAGTATACTGTTTAAATCCTCAACAGAGCGACTGAGGCCAATATTTGGGACACTCATGGCGGTACACGTGACGATCAGTGTCGTCTGGAATGTGACGCCGTGACATATCAACCTGTACGGCTGTGGTTCGATCCCCGGCAGCGTCCAGGTCAGCTCTGAAGACAAACCAGCATCCCGTTCAGTTGGTAGCAGTGTTAAGCAACCGGACCGTGGGGCTGACCGCTCACCTCCATCTGACTCCGGGGTTACGATTGCGTGGAGCTATGCCTCCACTGTCCCATATGGATTAATGTTGTGGTCTTAATTCTGACACGTCGTCACATTCCAGAACACCGTAATCTCCTGTTATACACAGTTTCAGTGGCTCTGTCCACAGAATTTCTCACCTTCTGTTTCAAAAGTCAATGGTAATAGACACTACTGTATAAGCATTAGTCTTGTGGGACTTGACGGCGGCATTTTGGTATAAATTCAGAACGTTTCGGAGAAACCTGCTGGCTTCGTGCTCAGGGTGCCCGGACGTAGGAGGTTCGTCTCAACCATTGGTAGAATTCTACCACACTACACGGCGTAACATTAATAGTCACCACGGATAAAACCTTAGGTTTCTTGTAATTGCCTGTTAGCCAGCAAATGTTAAATCCCCGATACATTTATTGCCTGCAGCAACAACTCGACGTAGCTATTTATTGCAGGTAGCTTACATGCATATGGTTTTGTATGTGGATTCGTAAATACTGTATTACTTAGGCGCACTATAAGACATGGGGCACACTGCATCTGTCTAATGTAGCCTAAAATTAGCAGCAGCAGCAGTAGTAGTAGTAACAAGAACCTGTATTCCCTGGACCGAATCAGTTGAGGTAGCGATTTTCTAGACTTGTGTAAGGTAGATGCTGGGTTCGAATCACGACCGGGGTGACTGCTATCTTAACTCAAATTTCTCGTGGGTTTCCTCAGCCCTCCATGAATTTGCTGTGATAGTAGGCATATCCCGATAAGGCCAACACCAGTCACATTTCGTTTTCAATTCATCATTGAGCACCCATCGCTCTAGTCTGAACGTGGTACACCACAAATAAGTTTGTGCACTAATAGAGGAGCGCGAATTATTCGCAGTATAACTTTTTTTTTACTAACCTTCATCCATTGAGCCCTCGAAATAGTATTATTTGTTTATTTACCTAATTCAATACAGTCAAAACAAGTACTTGAACTGAAGTAACAGTAGCCAGGTAAACTAAATAACATTTGATTCACGAATGTTGGGCCATGTGGTTTCATTTTAGTTATATATCCAGCGTGCATGGAAAAGCATGAACAATCAATGCACGAAAGTTAGGCTTTTCGGTTTTTTTTTAGCAACAGAAATTAAGTTTATGGTCCTCGTCATGTATTTCAATAATAATGTATGAAAGGAGTATTTCAGTATGGCTGGCCTTTGTGCTATCACTAAAGGCAGGCTCTCAGGTTTAGTTTTATTGAGGCTGACACAACTAACTAACTCCATGGAGCAGTCTTCTTGAGAAGCTAACAGGTTCACAGCTAGTCAAGAAATGTCCCGCATTTTGACCGAAGGTTCATTACCGCATTCACAAGAGCCCGCCACCTGTCCCTATCCTGAGCAAATGTTGTACCAAAGAATCAGTCCAGGTCCGAGGTTTTGTGCAGTGTTTCGTAACATGGTAATTTTTTACGGTGAGGAGTTGTTAGCACCTCGCCCAACCCCCAAGCTGGAGGTCCACCCCATATCGGCTATCCGCGACTGCTTATTCAATGTATCCGCAGCCTGAGGACGCGCCTTGCCGTCGTGACGGTGACCAACTTATAATGGCGAGGCTGACACAAGTATAACACAAATAGTTACTTCGCCCATATTAGGCTCTGGTTTTTCTCTTCAGCGACAGATGTCGAACGCCCATTAAAAATCAAAATCCACAAGTTACTTTCTTAATTGTCATTACATCAGAGTGACTGTCCGTGCTGACAAACCCAATCGTTGTGGCCACCATTACATGCTACGCGAATTGCAAGCCATGATTATTTCATCGTGAACCGCTTGTTTCTTGGACTTTGTCCATCGTCTTTAATGTGAATAAAATATAAAATGTAAAATATATAAAATATATAAAAATCTAAAATTCACTACGTTTCGGAAGACGGCTCTTCTTCCGTCTTCAGGCCTACTCAGGTGTGTCCTGTTGATTGAGCTAGTCTCAATTTTAGATTTTTATATATTTTATATTTTATTCACAATAAAGACGATGCACAAAGTCCTAGTAACAAGTGGTTCACAGTGGTATATACCATCGTCAGAACCTTTAGAATTCAATGATTACTTCAGCCATAAATATTGCTTGTCTTACATAAGTAAGTCTTCCGAGGTATTGACGCATGTCACTGTGCAATGATGCGGCTGTGTATGGATGGCGCTCAGCATTCTGGCTTTACTACCAGATACGTACTTGTTAAAAAAGACAGTGACGTTCTCCCTCGCCTGATTAAGCACCAGGCCATTCTCGTCGACTGCTTGTACTCTGAATGTGGAGGCAGCAAGTTCCTGCGAAACGTCAAGTTCTTACCAATTACACGGCGTCATGTCCCAGAAGAATTTATTCTTCATGATTACCGCTGTGAAAAACCACAAATCTCGAATATGTTTCGTAATTTGGAGAGGCGGTGTTTTCGTTATGGAGATCGTATTTTAACTTCTATCGAAGGACGTATTTGGTATTTACATGTGAAATTAATATATATATATATATTATATTGTAAAACAAAATGGGGGGGGGGGGCATATTTACTTTTGTGCTCGCTGAAGATTTGGGTTAGGTATGTAAGTGTATTCCCAACAAATTGCAATTGTCCACAAATAGACAACCACTCCTACATGTTTCGGCTGTTTTATAGCCATCTTCAGGGAGTATCACTGTGTACTAAAAGACATATACAGCGTCAGCACATAGCTCTGTCAAACTGTACATGCTAAAGTGCACACTGCCAGTATATCGTTACAACATCAGTGTATAGTGTTGGCAAATGTTAAAATTATGTTAAAATTGTTATTATAATACAGGATTGTTGTTACAATCTTGTGCGTCCAAACATCTTGAAATAGTAAATTCTCTTCGAGTCTAGGTCGAATGGTAAGTCTTGTATGTCGTCAAACTGCGCTATGAACGACCACACTGTAGGCTACTGTGTATGTTTATGTTAGTATATATTGCTGCTCCCTGAAGATGGCTATAAATAACAGCCGAAACATGTAAAAGTGGTTATATATTTATAGACCAGTGCAGTTTGTTGGTAATAAACTTATTTATGTACATAAATTGCGCGGAGGATGTACAATACTGAGTTGCGTGTTCCAACCACACCGCTGCTGTATCTTAGTTGTGTTGCGCTGTACGCAGCCTATCCATATTTGTGGTGGGAGAGGGGCACGTGGAGGGGAGTTGGTAGGCATGTCTCGTGTGTCTGCTGGGTTGCTTTCCCACATTTCTCTGCTCGGGCGACCAGTCTTTTCCTGGCTGCTAGAGAGTTAAGGTCTCGTGCAGCAAGGTAATCATCTTACCGCACGCTTGTGCGTGTTACAGTGCGTGAACAGTGTATGTTGTGAGTAGACGTGTCCGTATTGTGTTGTGAAGATGGTTACCGGAGGTGGCACGGTTTCGCCGGCTGGGATACCAGGTCCCGGCGTTATTGCTAGCAATGCTCCCGGGTGTGTGACGACAGCTACCCCGACGCCGGTGCCAGACACGGCCGGTCTGCCTCCGCAGAGGCGGGCGAGCGAGAATAGAAGGGTGAGTCTCAGATTTCACCAAGAAATTGATGTCCACTCGTGTACTGTATTTGACGTTGTGGTGGTCACGTTTTGTGTGGGTAACAATCGAATGGGGTTTGTTTTTCTGTCGTATTTCAACAAGAATGTCAACCAGATTTTATAACCAACCGTCCACGAGTACACTGCTGCCTCCTTCGAAGTTGTTTGATACATAGGTACCGAAGTTTCGGAGTAACCTGCTGCCTAAGACTGCAATACTTATCGTTAGGATCTCGGGAAAATTTTCCGTGTTGTAAGATTTTGCGTTTCATGGTGATGTGTTCGAGTGTGGTCTTCTGGATTCTCATGCGCAGTAGTTTGTGGGATGTGTTGTATGTGCTTAACGTTTCGGAGGAACTTCGTGCTTCTGGGATCGTGGTACGAACACGTTTAAGTGTAAATAGGTACGAATAGGTGTTAATGTTTGTAGTATGCATGTAATAGCGACGTATAAAATAATGTATGAAGTATTAGAGGGATGTAGATGAACTGTTAAACTGGATGAATGTGAAAATGCGTTCAGAAGATTAATGGAACAGAGTACAAGATAACGAAAAAATAGCTAAACCTCGACTATATGGAAGGAAGTGATTATGTTGTAATATGAAGCAGTATTTGGTTGTAAGGTTTAAAGGGGCGTTTTTAATATTAAATACGGGTGGTAAATTACGGTATAGGATGTTTAAAAAATATTGTTTAATCGTAAAGGCCGCGAACTGCAAAGGAACTCTGTTAGCGGACGCAGTCGCCTGTACAATTTGACTCAGGTAATAGGTATGTGATCTGACATTCAGGGTGGAAGTGACGAAGGCCTGTTCCTCGCAGACGTTGGCAGCACTTACCACATTACACGGTGTTACAATTTAGAGGGTCACAACCTGAAACACGTGTATTTATTTATCGTATTAAAAGCAGCAGGTGAATCAAGTTTGACCATCACATGTTAACAGGAAGGCGAATCGCTCCTATTTACCTATCGCATTTCATCAAGAATGTGAATTAGGTTAATGTAGCAGTTATATCATTTTGCCGTAAAAACAGATCAGGTTTATTCATGCTGCAACGTAGCAACCGAAAGACGTATCTTGCGAGTGTGTGGATCAGTTTGCTGTTGTAGCAGATAGGTTGTCTGTCGTGGGTGTTTGTTTTCCTGCAGTTGAGCCCTAACAGCGGATCTACAGTTTGTTTCATTTCGGGTAAAGAGATGAGCATTTTCCGTAACTCAGTTCCCAAAATCGAGCTTTTATGTGGTAATTCAAGTCCCACTGCGTGACCACCTTGTAAGAGCGGTGTTTGTGAAGATTCAGATGCTCTGGAAATGACGCCGTGTGGACTGGTACCTTCATTAATCGACATTGAGTCATCCCAGAGGATCAGGGTCTTCCCAACCCGACTGTTTTTGCGTGCGTTCATGTTCTAAGCAGGGCCGGTTTAAGGGGCTGGCCAGGGCGCCAACCTATAAGGGGCGCTAAGACGTCGCTGGAATAATCGGAACTATGGTGCTAATAAACTCAGGTCTCCAAACGCGAAATATTTTCTCTGAAAATTTACAGTTGGGCACTCGCCCTCAAAAATGTTTGCCAGCCGAAAAAGTTTAAAGAATATCAGTTTGAAGGGACTCTAAATTAACCTGCCCGGTTAATAATTAATTATATAATATCCAGTTCGGCGCAGACCCCAAATATTATTTGTATTTTCTGTTGTTGAAATGCTACGAATTGCTGTTAACTGCTGAGAGGCGGGCTTAGCGTGAGACACGTGTTTCGCTGATAGGGACATGTGATATATCTAATCTACAGCGTAACGACAGCGCGATTTAAAGTCATCTGGCGTGGACATGGAAAGGGGTAAAGGTCTCCCAAGCTGAATCTTGGCACATAATTAATACAACTAATAGGGCTAATCGTGGTCAGAAAACGTAAAACCAAGAGAATTTCGACGACCAACGCATGGATGACAGGATAATATTAATTTTTGAGAGCTGAATAGGAAGGTGTGGAATAATGTATTTCATTTAGAATGCGGACAGTGGCAATGAACATTCCTCGTATGTCAAAATGTAAAAGTATTTCTTAGCTTAGTAAAAACTAAGTTTTCAAGTATGACTGCTCGATAGGGTTTGTTCGTGTGTTTCTTTCGCAGTTTATGGAATTAATCTAATCATCTTAGGCCGTGCCATGGCTCAGGCGGTTAGTCGCCGGCCTTCCACTGCGGAGGCCCGGGTTCGATCCCGGGTCAGTCCATGTGGGGTTTGTGGTGGACCAAGTGGCACTGGGACAGGTTTTTCTCCGAGTTTTCCCCTGTCAATTTCATTCCACTGGTGCTCCATTACTTGTAAAACTTGGTAAAAGAAACTGCTCATCTTCATCTCAGGGTTGCACAAAAAGCCTTAAGGCTGTGGTGCGTCCGTAGCATCTGCTACGGGGCCCTTTACCACGTTAAAAAAAAATCTTCCTTACGCCTCTTTGGCATGATTATTAACAAAGAGCGTAAGTTAGGAACAGTTGGACAAATAGCGGATAGAGCTGTGTTCTGCGGTTTGCGGCCAAGTTGCTGGAGCTGTTTCATTATAGTCAGATTTATGTCACACGCGTGACCTCTCCTTCCCGACATCTGAACTGCCATGACATTGTTTTTAAACAACGCAATCTGGAGAATGTATGACGGGATATGTTTCTCCAGCTATGTCG
Organism: Reticulitermes speratus; assembly: GCA_021186555.1. NCBI lineage: Eukaryota > Metazoa > Arthropoda > Insecta > Blattodea > Rhinotermitidae > Reticulitermes > Reticulitermes speratus. Next base: position 47,841,382 of record JAJKFL010000005.1, read on the forward strand.
GAACACGGTTAGAAATGAGTACGAATCATATCACTGCAGTCACACGATAACATGTAACACCAGGCCTCTCAAACTAGGCGACGCCTGCCGGATGACTTTGGGTTGTTTTGTAATGTTGTTTTGATCTTGACTGCTGGGCTACTGATGCATAAAATAGGGGTGCACAAATCCCGGGCACCAGGTCGCCGTGGCGACTACATTTTTACGGTGGCGTCTAATATTTGTGGGTCCTCAGTATGGAACTTGCTTAAATTTCACCTTCTGGCTACTACAATATTGAGGTGACTCCCAGATTTTTTAAAAATTTGAGCACCACTGACATAAAATTGGACATTTTGATGTTAATGTTAACGTACACTATTTATGTGCGTATTTTAAAATGCTCATTAAGACGCACGAAGTGTACAGTTCTGTACGATATTAACATCACTTCGTTCTTCATAAGGTGTGTTTTTAATGTTATATGGCAGCATCGCCTGCGTTAGCATTGAGAACCTCTGTATTTTGCCCACAGAGCGCAGCAGTGTCGTTTCGTGGGAGGATCGTAAAGTGAGTTGGTAGGTTTGAATGGACACGTCCTGGCATACAGCCTAGTAATGAGGGTTGTGAACAAGGGAATGAACCTTTGGATTTCATAAAGGAGGGAACGAGGGAACTTTTAAACCGGGGGCCTACACTTTTTAAAAAATCTAGGAACCTTCTCAAAATTCTAGGCGCCGAAGGGTGACATGATTTATGTTGCATATTGAGGACCCACAGATATTAGGCGCCACCATACAAAATTCATCCCCCCGGACGACCTGACCCCCCCCCCAGTGTTTGTGCTCCCCGTTTTAAACGACCGTAGTTCTCCAGAATAATTCTGCTGCATTGAGTAGCATCCTCGAATCTCTTCGGTTATTCTCGTGGCAACTATTTAAAAAGGTTTCCTAATCAAAATTTTGAAGATACTTGTTGATTCCGTTATCCAAATCTGATGTCGAGTTCATCTTAACCGTTTCATTGCAGCATCGTTACAATATTACCGGGCCTGCTTAACTCCCATAAACGTCTTGTACAATCAGCGTATCATAAAATTGCATAATTTTGTGTTCATTAACACATGGTAAGGCAAAGTCATCAAATATTTTTAAAGTCTGTAATCTTCAAGAAATTACATTGAATATCCGTTACAAAGATAGATCGATGGAGGCTGTTTGGGGAAATAATCTGTCCTTGTTCTGTGAACAAACCAACCCTAAAGACATGGGTGTCAGCAAGATGGACAAGCGTCCCCCCCCCCCCCCCGCAGATTTTTGGAAAGATAAAAAATAGACAAAAAAAATTACAAAGTATTAATACCAAAAACTGAAATGATTTTGTGATGCAGCAGTGTACAAATCCCGGGCGACTAATTTTGTACGGTGGGCCCTCAGTATGTCACCCTTCTGGCGCCTAGAATTTTTGAAAATTTGTGGACCCCTGATACTGTAAATTCAGAAGCGTTTGACCGTTTCTTTAAAACAATCCATAAACGTTTTTAAAACAGCTTGGGAACGTACATTTGTAACGAAATTTTGCGGTTGAACCCGCTACCCCCGTGGCTCCTCCCGCTGTCCACAAGCTGTGGTCGAGGTGCGTGCAGCGTTGTTAAACGTTAAAGCATTAAATCATTCATTGCAGATGGAAATATGGAATTATTGTTTGATGGCGTTATTCAAGATTCCTGCTGCCGATACAGAACGGGAAGTGCTGTAACTAACGGAATCTCCCCGTTGCCTGCTTCCTCTTGGGGCAGTACAATCTAGCTCCGATCTGCTTCCGTCCGCTTAGCGGTTAGCCATTAGGCTATGGATGGGCAAACCCGTAGGAAGAGCTACAAGTAGCTGGTCTTCGGTTTATCACCGTGCGAAATACTGTGAAATTTTTTTTTGTCTGGCTATAACAGTTGACATTCCTGAGACGCTCTTCATGTGTTTCGACAGATCTGGCAGGGAAGCCTATATAATTCAACCGTTGCGCTTTTTTGAGAGTCTTTTTACGTTCGTATGGAATATAAAAATTATATAAATAGGACTTTACGATACGTTTGAACAGGGGTGCACAAATCCCAGGCTCCATGTTGCCCGGGCGACTAAGTTTTGTACGGTGGCACCTGATATTTGTGGGCCCTCAGTATGGAACTTGCATCACCGTCACCCGTCTGGCGCCAGGAATTTTGAGATGGCGTCTAGATTTTTGGAAAATTTGCATCTGTGCATTTTGAGCAGATTCGTGAACTAGAGTTGCATTTTATCTGAAGGCCAATAAGTGTCAAGCCCATATGTTGTCTGGCAACAATAATATTGTTTTATGCCCGGAGGGAAGTTGGAATTAAGCTTCCCCTGACGCACAGTTTTCGGTTTTTATGCGAGTCGCCATTCGAAGTGGCTTGCTATATTATCCAGTAGCCAGCTATGTGTGTTGTGTAGACTGCTGTGACTCATAGGGGCGATGGAATGTTAAGGCTTCCATCCTTACGTTGACATTCGTCACAACTAGGACCGCAGAGTTGTCAGCTCTACGCGCCGGCCGCACTTAACACCCAAGGAAATTCCGTGATAACTCATTTCTATTGGAGGCTGAGTTGACCCCAGGGCTACTGAATGCGGACACAAGGAATAGGCCACTTGAAATTTTCTCCCGTCTTGTGGCGCAGTGCCTCACCCAACTGGCCACCTGTCGCCCCCTGCCGTCAGTATTCTGAGGCTCATAACAAGAAAACTGAAGATTCGTGTCTAATGTGATGTTACACCGTGTCGACTGGTAAATAGTCACCGACGTTCCACAGGATCCTGGTCATTCTTGGACTGTTTGACCCGGAAGACGAAGGCACCACGATCCCTCGTTACGTCGGCCACCACCATAATGCCCCAGAAGAATTGTATCTTCACCAGTACCTCTGTGAGAACATCAGATGTCGCAACAGGAAGTCCTTAGTAATCAAGTGCCTGTTAGGGATGCCGTTAACCATCACGGTTGTTATATAGGCATGTAACCTTCCTTGAGGTCTTCGCTCTTCTGGAATGTTACGCAGCCTAGTTTGGTATTTGGTTACCGACATTGCGGGACAACATCGGTCACATCTTCAAGGGTCACGTTGAGCATTCTTCTTGGACAGCTTTACTCTTGAAAATGGGACCGATATGGTATCCCGAAACGTCGGTAACTACCAGCCTACGCTGCTTAACATCCCAGAAGAGCGAAGACCTCAACTTCACTTCTGTGGAAGCCTGAAATCTCGCATATCTGTATTCCGTTGCCTGTATGATGGTTTAAGTGGTTTGATTGGTCGGTTGGTTATAATTCCCCAGGTTTTTACTTCCATTATGTTCTGTGAGTAATGTGCGGAGGAAGAAGTGAAGGAAGATGAGATAGACGGGGCATACGTATGTTTATTTGTTTAATGACGCTATTGTAGCTCACACTAGGTCTGTATCGCTTCGAGTAGTAGAATGATAGCGAATAATGGTCGGAGAAGGAATTTGAAGGAAGCGGTCGTGGCCTGCTGTCCTGGTATTAGCCTGGAAGGGCAGAGGAAAGTTACAAAAATCTGCAGTTAAGACAACCAGTATCCTGGGCTGTGAACCCGGGACCTCTCGCATTCGAAGCAGACTTTTCTATCCTAGTGGGGTGGCAGGCACTACGTGTCATGGCACTGTGACCTCTAGTGGGCCCAGTAGTCACTTCTGGACGAGGAACGGAGATGGATAATCGGCGGACTGTTACTTGACGGGAAAGTTTGACGTACTTGGAGAGAAGTCCTTGTATGCTAGATGTACGTTTGAAGGACCGTGACAGACATGACCGGCCAACGTGAGAGACGTCTGGTACGTTTCCGCCTTATAACGACGCTCCAACAGACCTCACTTTCCCACTGTTTGTAACTGCGGTTCACGGCGAGCTTTCGCAGTTCTCCCATGACCAGAGCAAGTGTTTCTGTTCTCAAGGTTGTTTCTCAAGCAATTAACCGATTCCGTGGGCTGGAACTCCCAACGAAATGCGCGATTCCCTCTCACACTTGTTCTCATGCCCTGAATTAGCCTTTTCAACGAGGTGCCGTGATTTTCACACAACATGCAGTTAGGGCTCCCCCCCACCCCACAAACAATTAATGGTAGGGAATGAATTCTTACGGTTGATGAGAATCTGAGTCAGGGATTCGAAGCCAGGATCTAAATTGTAATAATAACGTAGGTGTTATTTGTGTGGCGAAATTCCCTCCTACAGTAGAGGCAAGTTAGTTATATGCAGTTCCTGGATCAGGCCCTTACATATGTTCTGTTTCTTCTGCTACAGTTTTGAGACGCGGTCAGTTATTTAAGTTGTGGTGTGTCGTGGACACGCCTGCATTAACATACAAAATTTTTATTTTGAAATGTAAAAAAATATATTAAAAAATATGTGCTTGTCTTAAAGTGTAAGTAGTGTAATGGAAACAAACATCACTTTAACAACTTGTCCTGCCAAGGTCAGTCTGTTCCTACAGTCGGACTCGTTAGATGGGCATTTGTTGATTGAGAATCTGCAGCTGGATATCCAGCACCGAACGTTGCCTTCGAATGTGTGGCACTTGTTTCATATTGGAAGGTCCGGATGTATATTATGTATATTATGACTTATTCCACATCCAGTTGTCACTTGGACAGACTTGTGGATCCATGGAATGTATGTATGTATGTAAATCTCAGCCCCGAGACTATATCTTTAAGGTTTGTTTTATGGTTTTCCTCAATCGCTCCAGGTAAATCCCAGGGCAGTGTCTCATATTGCTCCAGACCACTTCCTTTCACATCCCTTTTAATTCATCACTTGACTATTCATCGTACCGTCGGTGCTGTGTATTTTGGGCTATTGACAGCGTCGCTAAATAAGCCGTAAATACGGTACATAAATTGTTAGGATACATGCAGTTTCGAGTTGTGCTGCCCATGTTAATGAAACGTGTACATCGTTATGTGAATAATGAGTTTTGTGATGAATTTTGTGTGAACTAGTTAGTTACTGTCTTACGGTGAATAACCTGATTCTAGGTCAGGGGCACACAAATCCCGGGCCACAAATTTTTATTTACGGTTGCACCTGATATTTTAAGCATAATTATTGAATGATTTCATAGCAACAAACACGTGTACAGTTCACATGCACCGGGAATAAAGGGCCAGATAGTGAGATGTATTGGTCACGCCATAATTGTGGGCCTGCAATATGGAGCTCGCTTCTTATCGCCCTTCTGGAGCCTAGAATTTGGAAATGGTTCTTAATTTTTGGAAAATTTCTTGACCCCTGCCCCACGTGAATGTATAGGAAGTGACAGGTTGTCCGGTGAGACGCAGTAGCTCTTTCTGTCGGACCCAGATCTGTAGGCGCCTCCCCACTCTTTCCCCCCGAGATCGGAACAGAGCCAGTGCCCAAAACAGCTGAAGTGTGCTAGCCCTAAGTGTGACACAATTGTTTGACTACTTGTGCAAGTAAGTGGTTTTCGGGTAACATTCTGTTTAAGCCAGTACAGTAGAATCCCCGTATCCGCAGATTCGGTATCCGCGGTTTCAGTTATCCGCGGTTTACCGTGGCCCGAAAATATTAACACATTCTAAAGTTTACTGTGCGCTTTTATATATATGGTTCGCTACTATCAGCAATTCGGGCATCCGCGGTAGGTCTTGGAACGTATCACCCGCGGATACGGGAGGACTACTGTATAATTTTGCAGCTGAATCTGGCAGTGATGAATGTTTGCACGTCACTCCATCAGCGCCATCTGTTTCCCATGGCACGTGCGTGACCCAACAAGTGTTGGAATATATAGCGAAACAAGCGAGAATATTGCCACCTGGTGTCTGCCCGTATCTAGAATTATCCATCGTGCAGTAAACAGATTAAAGTTGCCGTGTTATGGTTGGCGATGTTTCTTGTTCGGAACGGTTCTGGGTTCGAATATAGGTCCCGTATACCGACTGTTGTGACAGATTTTGCGCGCTTTTTCTTACTACAGGGTGCTACAGATGTACAGTTGTCTATCGTCTTACAGTCCACAACTGCTTCGTTCCGTTGGATTTCGAAGTCGTTATTCACTCAGCGAATCATCCGACTTTTTGTTGTATCTGCTGGTCATAAAATTATATTCAGTAACTAACTCATGGAGCAGAGTCCTTTTTGAAACGCTGATAGTTCCTCGGCTACTCAAGACATTCCCAGTATTTTATGCAACCCCGGAGTTCATTGCCGTTTTGACAACAGTCCGCCATCTGTTCCTATTTTTAGTCAGGTCAATCCAGCGCACACCCTTCCCATCCGATCTGCAGATACATTTTAATATTATTCTCCCATCTACTCCTAGCTCTTCCAAGTTCTTTTTTTTTCCCCCTCAGGTCTCCCCACCAAAATCCTGTTGCACCTCTCTTCTGCCTCATACGTGCTACATGCCCCGCCCAACTCATCCTTCTTGATTTGATCACCCGAATAATATTTGGTGAGCAGTACAGATCATTAAGCTCCTCTATGCAGTCTGCTCCACTCCCTGTTACCTCGTCCCTCTTATGCCCAAATATCTTCATCGTTACCGCGTTCTCAAACACCCTCAGCCTGTATCCTCCTCCAGTACGACACACCAAGTTTCTCGCCCATATAAAACAAGTACAGTCTAACCCAGTTATAACGACATCGGTTTAAGCGACACCTCGCATATAACGTCACATGTTCTGTGATACCAATAAATTCCTCATTTGCTTAGATTATTTGTGGCCTCGAGAGAGGCGTCGATTCGCTTTCGGTGTCTAGCAGAGCACACAGCACTAAAACGCATCTTCACGGTCCAAGAAGTTGACGATCTTGGACCGTGAAGATAGAAGCAGCAAGGTCCTTCGAAATTGCTATAACTGTTTACCAGTCGACCTGGCGTCATACGTCACAAGACTGAATATTCGTCGATACCGCTGCAAACCGTCAAACCCGCACAGTATTAGCGTTGTTTCTTGCCTAATGTTAGTGACTCACATAATGAAACACGTCTGTTTTGGAGAAGAGTTTATTACAGTACATGCATCACACGTTTGTGCTGTAACTACAAGGTCGAGTCATTCTACTCGCAGTTGGTGCGTTATTAGCATATCTTTATATGTTACGGCCTTCAACACATTTGTTTGAATCGAGTGAAGAGGAACTTGTTACGTGCCACGCACAGTTTTGCGTGCGGTCAGGATCCTATAAAAGCAACGTTCGCTCTAATTTTGTTTACAGCTGCGCAGACCTGCTGCTTCTCTGAGCATAAAATTTTTACACGACCTGACGACTGCGCGACACTTTAAAAGGTTTTTTTTTTTTTTAATATGCATATAAAGAATATTTACAATGAAATCTGAAACATTCCAGCTGCGCGGTAACAATTCAATGTGCGCGGGAGCATTTCAGTTAACTGCGCGGCCGCGCAGTTTAGAGGGAATATTGTGTAGAAGGCGTCATAGTTTATTACCCAGTAGGCGTAACTTTTAGCGTTTATATTTATCATGGTTGGTGTAGCTTGTTATTTGGTGGTCACGTGGTTATCCACAGACCTACGTGATTTTTTTTTTTTTTGTGTGAAGAAAGATTAATATGGCCTTTATAGTTTCATATGTTATGAAAACTGAAACCCTGTATAATGATATGATTTGTATATAAGAGTAGTTCCAAAACTGTGCTGCCTGGGAACTTTTGGGGCCCATAGGTGCATTTTCTAATGAGTGTCAATTACGACAAAACTCTCGAATAAATAATAATATGCCCTTTCGAGCAATGGGAAGCTGCTGTTATTGTGAGTTAACGTTTGCTTGGCCTTGTTATCAGTGTGCTGTATTTACGTAAGGTGGTAAGTGTAATGGTTCAGAGAAGAGAGCTCAAATGAGTTACTGTATTGTAGTTCACAAACAAAACATGTCACAGTAAACCTCGCTTTAAAACAGTGAATTAATTTTGAATTTATGTTGTATTAGATTTGGTTTTTTTTTGTTAACATGAGCGTGTTCCGCCACATATAATTTTTATATATTTGTGTACTGGTCTGTAGAGGTCAGGTTTTTTGTTAAAGCTAAAACGGAAGTATCTGTTCATTCCGAGAATTATAAAAGCAATCCCCTAGCAGGCCTGGACAGACCCTTAGGGCTCCAGGAGGTTGACGCTCCCAGATTTCTAGACAATCGGCACATGAAGGAGGTAAGGTTGTCAGCCCTACGCACCGGCCGCCTTTACCCCCCCCCCCCCTCCCCCAGGAAATATTCCAGGTACTCATTTCTGTTAGAGGCTGAGTCGACCCCAGGGCTATAATGCGGCCGAAAGGATTCAGTCAATGAAAAATCTCGATGACTGCATCGGGAATTGAACCCGCGACCTTCCGGCTTGTAGCGCAGTGCCTCAAACAACTGCGCCACCGCGTGTACGTAGCGTGGGCGGATTGTATAATTTTTTAATATTAAAATCGATGGTATTTTAAGATTTTTAAACCTAATTCACGAAGTGTCCTCTTCATACCGACTGGTGTGATTGAGTCTTTCACGCTGTGCTGCCTCTACAGACGATTGCAGGACTATTGCTTTAAAGCAGGCAGCGTCAGTCTCCTTTGTAATCCCTACTTACCCAACACATTTGACTTCCCATTTCATTCAGTGCTACATAACGTCCGCAGTTGTTACAGCGTCGATAAATGACCTCGTAAACCAGTCGCTAGGCCGTACAGGCGAACCCCCAAACAAGTCTAATGCCACAGCCGCGTGTGCCACGAATTGTAGATGGAAGTGGATGTTGGTCATAACGCTCCGGCAGCTTTACCCCCAAGGATGGAGCCTTTGGTACCCACTGGAAACGAGGTTAGGAGGGTCCAAGGTACCGGCTGGATGTCGTAAATAAGAGTCCGTCCCTGTGCCTGAAAGCGAGTCCCACGTCCGTTCAAAATCGGCAGAACTAACGCGGTTCTGTCGATAAATTTGGAAACCTTGCGTCCTTACTGGGGCCACAGAAGGAAGTCGTGTGGGTTGACCCCTCTACGTCTTCCTCAAGCCGTTCCTCTTCCTGCGTAGGCCTTTGTTTATTCCCCACCAGTGGCGTAGCTAGGTTTTATAATCAGTGGCGTAGCTAGGTTTTATGGCGCCTGTGGCGAGTAATCACAATGGCCGCCCCTAAAAGAAAGTAGGAACTTAAAAAAGTCACATTTATTGAATTTATTTGTATGTGGTGTAGTAATTTGAAGTATTCATTTGCCGTCCGTGGCGGCCACACCATTCAACCCCCAACTACACCCCTGTTTCTTTCCAATCGTCTACACCAGTGGTTCACAAAGTGGGCGGTACCGCCCCCGGGGGGCGGTGGGATTACCGAGGTTGGCGCTAATAGGTACGAGAGGTGGAAGGGAGCGCTGTTATTATCACAGGGGGGCGCTAGTAGACAAGTAGTGCATTTATTTTTATAATAAAATTCAAATAAAGTAATTTTTGTGTTAGAAATAAAAAATGAATTAAATTTCTTAGTATTTTAATTTATGAATCTTATTCAAGCACATATTATTTTTTAATAAACTGTTGCTAGATGAATTATTGTTAATCATAAAAATATAATAAATTCTAATTTATTAACACAAAACATTAAGTTTAACTGTTACAATTTTATTTAAACAATTTTTTAAATATAAAATAAAAGTGGAAACAAAAGCGCATTTATGTTTTTCTTAAAGGCGGGGGGGGGGGGGGGCTTGGTGTGTATATGGAACCAAGGGGGCGGTGGACCGAAAAAGTTTGGGAACCACTGTTGTACACCAACGGTGCACTAAATTTTGTATCGTGGCGCTTAGAATTTTGAAGTCGCTCCTGGGTTTTAGGAAACCTTGTGCACCCGTGGTGTAGACATTGTGTCCACGCACACGAATGTTGTTAGTGATATCCACATGATAAACTTCGCTAGTGACAGACGCCTTGAGCCGTCTACTGTAAACTGGGGAGGGTGGGGCTGGAGGGGAATACAACAATTGGCAGAATGAGGGGAGCCACGACTGCCATCGTCCCCACTATCCATGTGACTTATTGCCGTGACCTGAGGGTAATGATTACGTTTGTGTGCAGGCGGATGCGTCAGTGGCCACCTTCAGAGTCTGTGAAGGCCGTATAGTCTGATATTGTTGGCGTGATGATACGCCCACCAAAGCACGCGTCGTGGAGGTCGGGTTTCTTGAACGGCAGACAACGAATTATATAAGGACTGTACCCGTTCCTCGTCCGGGTATGGTTGCTTGCCTTGTCAGTAGGTTGTCACAGTATATACAGGGATACACAAAAGAATGGTGCGGTTTTAATAGTGTTCACTATTAAAACCGCACCATTCTTTTGTGTATGCCCTGTATTAGCGAAACCTTTAAAGAAGGAATAAAACTGAAAGCAAGAAGTTTGTAATTAACAACATAGATTGGGAATGAGGACTCGTCGCATGTATAAACGATACGTGTCTTTAAAAGTCATGGTTTCCGTACGTATTGGTCATAGTACGAAGTATATTTCATAGTATCTTTGGGCTGTTCTGTGGTAGGTCCGCGGTGGCAGACACGAACGTTACTGCATTTATATCGTGTGCGTGTGTGTGTGTGTGTGTGTGGGGGTATACACAGTAAGAGTCGCGTTTTGCGCGAAATATTTTTGCGGGCATCGTGTGTGCGTGGTCGAGAAAATTATACATTCTGATCATGGAGGCAGTAGGACTCGCCGAAACGTAGTGCGTTCCATGAGACTACAGGACGTCACGTTCAAGAAGCCAGTATCTTCATATCCTAGCCTTTTGTTTTCTCGAGAGACTCCAGAAGATCCGAACGCCAAGATTTCAACTGAATTCCTGCGGGACTCGAAGCACGAATGCTAACATTAACACCACGACGATGGGTTTATTTAAAAAACGTAATACCGAGCATGTTGGCACTGTGTTAAGAGGCACGTGAGTCGAATCCTAGCCGGAAGTCGATAATCCTGTTAGGATTTTGAGAATGTGTTAGCTGGTAGACTTTATGATCTCTTTCTTACTGAAGTGTGTGTGTGTGGTCGAGTGGTTGGCACTCCTGCTTCATATTCTGAATGTACGGTCGAGTGGTTGGCACTCTTGCTTCATATTCTGAATGTACGGTCGAGTGGTTGACACTCCTGCTCTTCTAATTCTGATAGTTGCACATTTTCTGGTGGCTGCCTCGGTATTAGCAGAGACACGTCGATAGTTTTTCCCTCGGTCAAATCGGACAAAATGCCGGAACAGTGATCACTTGCTTCCGCATCCTTTCCAGTTCAGAATTCCTACTTCATCGGCTGGGCCTACTCCAGGGGTGTACAATTTTTTTTGACACATGTAGGAGCCACCTCAAAATTCTAGGCGCCAGAAGGGTGACATTAGCCAAATTCGATACTGAGAATCCACAAATACAGTAGAACCCGGTTATAACGACATCGGTTTATACGCCACCTCGTCTATAGCGTCAGATATTCTGTGGTACCAATCAATTCGTCACCGTTAACCATAACATTATATTCCTCGGTTATAACGACACTCGTTTATAACCACACAAAATATTCAGTCCCTTTCATGTCGTTATAACCGAGTTCGACTGTATTAGTCGCCACCGTACAGTGTTTAGTCGCCACGGCGAGTGCCACTTAAAGGAGGCAAAATCGGTTCGTGCTTGAACAAATTTCATTTTTACCCACACATATCCAATTACCATCTTTGTGGTATTTTAGTGACTATTTTATTAAGATGTGTATTTGAAAAAAAAAAGCTGCATTCCCAACATTTCCGTCGTGCCACCTGTGGCCTGTATGCCACTGTCACGTCGTCGTTGGCAGAGAAAGTTGGAAAAGTAAAGTGTCGTTCAATAATCTAGGCTTTCTTTCTCCTTACCCTCCCTAACTCATGATGTCATGTGGGTGGCATGTTGAGGCGCGGTGTGATACATTAGCTCCAAATATGTTCGGTTTAACACATGGGGCAAGCAAAAAAAGGTTTGAAATGTCGGCGTGTGGTTTTGTCACGTTTATAGCAAGGCATGCAGCGTCATATTAAAAGCCTTAATAGCCTGTGGTCCATTACAACTGCTCCAAGTCTGAAACCCATTTCCACATGTTCAATCTGACATGGACTATATTTTACGCGGTCTAAAACGGGATGGTCAACAGTTTTATAGCGCAGCATCTAGTTACCCTTCCCCTCAAACCTTTCTTCCAGGTGTCTTTTACAGTTGCAGAATATATTGCAAAAGCATGCAAATTAACTTTTTCTTTCTTTTTTATGTCTTGTTTCGTATCCGAGTCATTTACAGGTCTAAATTACCACGTTTCATGCGTTTGAGATGCAGATCTTAAATTGAATCTTGGACACAGTAAATTATACAGTGGCTCAGTCACTGTAGTGGTGCCAATGCCAGTCCTGTTGTTTATGGCTCTTCCGAAGGTAAATGAACAACTTTATACGTCGTCAACATTATTAGATGATGGATAGGCACCTTCTCATTATGCCTTCATTTTATGCAGTTTGTGGCCAGATGGTTACGCGTTTAAGTTACCAATTAAGAAAACTCGACGGATGACATTTAAAGATGAATTTTTATCAGAACAGATAATTGTGGTTGTAGAAACACGGATTTGATTAACATACTAATGTACGAGCTGCATATTTAAACATTTACATTGCAGGCAGATTTTTTTTATAAAGAAGCTCAGTGCTGTCAAGACGGAGGGGAAGCCGGTACGAATTAGCGGGGCCCGGAAGGGGGCCCGGGGCCCGACTTTGCATATGTTTGTGTCTTTCTCGGTAGTATCACTGTTTGTCGATTGTACAAATTAACCCTTTCAGACCAAGCCCAAGTCACTCTGCAACTGACAGTCTTTCCGATTTAGTGTTAAGATTTTTAGCCGGTCCGCCCTTGCTGGGGGGCCCGAACCCCCTCTCGGCGGCCCTGAAGAAACCATCGCATATACCCACATGACACATAGCCTATACCCTCCATTTCTGACAACATTCACTAAGGCGCCTCATTTTTTGATATGTGTATGAACAATTGTTAACTGTAGTTTTCTTTAAAAGCGTGGGCCGGTCTGTCCAGACTGCAAGCAGTGTCATAACGATGATGCTGACTGCTGTTTGTACTGTACAGTGCCAATGCTGACTGCTGTTTGTACTGTACAGTGCCAATGCTGACTGCTGTTTGTACTGTACAGTGCCAATGCTGACTGATGTTTGTACTGTACAGTGCCACCGCTGACTGCTGTTTGTACTGTACAGTGTCAATGCTGACTGCTGTTTGTACTGTACAGTGCCAATGCTGACTGCTGTTTGTACTGTACAGTGCCAATGCTGACTGCTGTTTGTACTGTACAGTGCCAATGCTGACTGCTGTTTGTACTGTACAGTGCCAATGCTGACTGCTGTTTGTACTGTACAGTGCCAATGCTGACTGCTGTTTGTACTGTACAGTGCCATACAGAGGTTACCTGGTGCTCAGTGGTTCAGAAGACGCTACAAACTACTGCTGTAACTGACTTCTCTGTTGTTTCAGAGCAACAAACCAATTATGGAGAAGCGGCGTCGTGCACGTATCAACAACTGTCTTAACGAACTGAAGACGCTGATCTTGGATGCTATGAAGAAAGATGTAAGTACAGACGGAAGCACTTCATGAAGCATGACTTCACACTATTGCTACGTTTTGTATACAAAGTAAAAATGGCGTATTGTGTGGAGGCTGTCTGTGACCTAGAACCGGCTCCTCAACTCTTAAACCTTTTGGACAAATTATTTTATAAAATTCATATGGAAAGGTAGTGGGCACTTTTGCTACATTCAGGTCTGTATGCCCCCATACTGTAACACTTAGCTCTGTGATATTTATGTGACTGAAACAGATACTCAAAACTGTCACAGAATATTTTGTTTGGGTTCACTATATACAGTGGCGTAGCTGCGCTTTTTGGCGCCCTGTGCGAGTAATCACAATGGTCGCCCCAAACGGAACAAAATATGCGATCATTTATTGAATTTCCTTTTATTTAGCTCAGTAATGCAACATTGCCGATCCCAGCGGTCGCGCGGTCTAAGGCGTGGATCTGCGGCCGCTCGCTTGCTGGGATTGCGGGTTCGAATCCCGCCGGGGGCATGGATGTCTGTATCTTTTGAGTGTTGTGTGTTGTCAGGTAGAGGTCTCTGCGTCGGGCTGATCACTCGTCCAGAGGAGTCCTACCGAGTGTGGTGTGTCTTAATGTTTGTGATCGCGAAACCTCGAAAAATGAGGAGGCCTAGGCCCCCTAGGAGCTGTCGAGCCATAAAAAGAACATTTCTTGAGCATAGAAATAAAAAAATTTCGTTTCAAATGCCCATTTTTGCCGCCCCTTGGACTCTGCCAACCAGGGCACCCACCACTCGCCACCCCACTACGCCCATGACTATACACTACCATGTGTAACTATTAAATCATGATTTGCGAAGTTTTGACAATCCCATGTTCCAATGCATTGTATGATCCTAACTTGCACTATACAAGGCAAGATATGTTTATAGATTAATTTGAGTGAAGTCATGTGGCATTCCAGGTTAAAGAAGGCAGTAAATCGTAGGACTTCCAAATACACGTCATTTTCAGGTTTTGGATTTTGTGTCATTCATTCTTATGACGTTTTGTTTCCCTTCAGCCGGCGAGGCACTCCAAGCTGGAGAAGGCAGATATCTTAGAGATGACGGTGAAGCATCTCGAGAATCTGCAACGCCAGCAAGTGGCAATGTCGGCGGCGACGGACCCCAACGTGCTCAACAAGTTCCGGGCAGGATTCAGTGAGTGCGCTGGCGAGGTTGGCCGCTTCCCTGGACTTGAGTCTCCTGTCCGAAGGCGCCTTCTTCAGCACCTGGCAAACTGCCTCAATGGCACTGCCACCTCCACAACCACCACCAGCACCACGTCTGGCTCAACCACTCCACAGCCCACTTCTCAGGATCCAGCCCCAGTGCCAAACAACATCAGACTGCTGTACAAGTCCACATCCTCCCCTCATCGACTAGGCAGCTTGACAGTTGACAGTCACCAGGCACCAACAGCCATTTCGTCTTCTTCTTCAAATGGAATTTTCTTTACAACTGGTGCAAATGGCGCGGGACTCCAGCTGGTCCCAACACGTCTCCCTAACGGTGATATCGCTCTTGTGTTGCCTTCCTCTGGTTCGGGTACAGCGCAGATTTTCCGGCAAGCTGCTGCAATCACCACCGCTTCACCAGCTTCATCACCAGCGCCATCATCTGCGTCATCATCCTCTTCACCACTCCCCATGCTCGTTCCAATTCCTACACGCACATCTTCAACCGCTTCTGCGTCTTCATCCACATCTTCGTCTTGTGCTTCAACCTCTCCAATAGCATTTGATAGGCTCACTGTAAGCAGCCCTCCACAGGCGAGTACCGTTGCGAACCCTCCGGTGTGTAGAGACATGGCGACGTCACCCACGGCATATCACTTGCCAGTCAGTCCTCGAAGTGGTCGTAGTAATGGTAGTTACGATGTGGTGGACAAACATCCGCCCCTCAGGCCATTCAGTCCGCCACTGCAGAAACCATTAGCATTGGTTGTGAAGAAAGAAGCCGTGGAGGAGAAACCTTGGCGGCCATGGTGATAGGAATCAGGTGATGCACTGTACAGGTATCCGCCAGCCTACGCGATTTTGACGCATGCAGATTTTTGCGTTGACATATTTTCGTGTGTTACTACTATTTTTTGTCTGTAAAAGCTAAAAATTAATGGAACTGTTTGTCTCTTGCAAACATGATTATCGTGTGTGGGGTGTGCCTGCACATAACCATGCTGTAAAACGAAGTTCCCGGTGCCTGCAACAGAATGCATTGTGCTGTGTGCAGGAAAGAACATTTGAAAGTAATACTAGTGAGTCAGTAAAAGGTAGGTAGATTCTTGTTCCTTGAAATCTGATGACTTGGTCAGGAATTATCCTGAATTCTGACAACTACCCTATATGTGGGATATTTTTGCTTTACTAAATGCCAGAGAGAAATAAATTTTGTCTGTCTCTCTTCTGGTAATGGAATAGGTCCTTTAATTCAGTGTAAATTTGAAAGGCAGATTCAGTTTAATTATAATTTGTACCACAAATTTTGAAGAATATTCCAGTACCAGTGACGGGATGTTGTCCAGTTTCAAGCCTATGTATTGTAATTTTCTTTTGTATGTTAAACATGTGAAATGTTTGCATGTTATGCATTGTAGAGAATTATTAATAGGCTACAGTCTCTTCATGGCTGTAATGCACATTATAATTTTGAAAGGTTAAAATTGTTGAAAAAGATTTTTTTACTCATAAGATGTACAAAATGTAAGTTCTGATCTCTTGTGGAGATGGTTCAGTCCCCCCTCAGACCGTCAGTTGCAGTACTGTGGAGTGAATTTCCACCATTGGCAATTTCTCAAGCCCTGGAAGTTTACTGCATACAAATATGGTTGTTCACCCAAGAATATTTATTGTTTTGTTATCATTCTAGCTTCAAATTTAGTATTTGTTAGTTTTTCTAAATCTCAGTTATGTACGTAACGCACAAGAAAACAAATTTCAGTCAGCTGTGGTAAAATGTCAGCAGATTTGAATGTACCTGAATATGATACACAGTTCTTCAGAAGGTATTTAGAGCAGTATTTCTGAGAGCTCTGTTTTGCTGACAGCTGCGTATGTTAAGAAACTGTGACTGTTTGTTAGTGAGTTGGATGTGATGGTCACAAACACAGCACATGTCAAAACAAGACGGTGATATATCAGTTTCTGGTGTAACCATCTGTTCATTTTTAATGGAAATTTACTGTCAGTTAAACATGGTATGAAAAGAATATTCCGTTTCTTGCAATATGTCAAGGAACAATTTTTTTTTGCAGACTGGTGTTGCTTTGTGGCCCTCACTTTGAAAAGCAGTGATTTAGAGGCAAATGGTGAATTATGTTTAGGGAAATGAGGTGAGATTTAGACAGCGCTGGTTTTTAGTTTGCACCTGTCACTGCCATTCTGCGTATGAACAAGTATCGAACCCCGGGCATGTTCTGGTGTTGCGAAAAATTCCAGCTGACTCATTATTTACCTCCAGCCTTGTGGCCACTTGACCGTGCGAAGTTCTAAATTAGACATTGCTTCGCTGCAGGGTCTGTCCTTCACTTGACAGATTCTTCTGCAGGTGTGTGTGTGTGTGTGAATTTCACTATCCGATCTCTTGAATATGTCTTGCATATGAATTTATGAATATATTTTTGTATTAAAGGAACTTAAATAGCGTTCTAAATCTGCAATGTTGCTCATTTTTCTTTAAAAATAAGTTAAATATATATTCCTGTTTATTTCCACACTGATGTAATATAGTGGATTTGTACATATTTGTTGTATTATAAGTCGGCGTTGTTTTCCTTTCACTGAAAGACAGTTTCTCAGAAAACCAGATTTACCCATAGCCAGTCTTTTGTTTAATATTTGTTCTAAATATTTAGACATGAAAAATCCGAAATGAAAAATATAGCCTTGTGTTTCTTGTGTCGTATCTGACACTTTCATGTGGTTGAACAGAATGAAATATGAAACACTTTGACCTCGTTGTTAAATTGTTACAGAAAAAGTATTTGGGCACTAAATTGCATAAATTAAAGGAATAGTCTGCAGGTCCTCAGATTGAAGAACTCCACAAGAAACGCAACTTCTTCTTGTGGCAATGTAAACTGCGTTTTCCCGTTCTCCTTCATGTAAATGTGCCTGCATTGTTATTGTTGCCGAGTCACTACAGGTAATTACCCTCGGCATTCCATCCTCTGAACCTTCAAAGCCCTGATGGAGTCCTTTGTTACCGTAGTAACATTGTCATTATTGTAGTCATTAAGCACTGATTCGCCTTCAGGTACGTCTGTGGCCTCCCAATTGAGCATTGGTTCCATTGTAACTTGTTTCGCCTCACGTTTTTTGTTGTACCAACAAGAAATTGTGTACAGAGAATCAACAGACCTCATTTGGTATGGCGAACTTTCATAATACATTCCAACTTGAGGGCAGAAGGAAAACTTAGTTTTTTTTATTTTAAGAAATTATTTCATGTAAGAATTGAATTTCCACCAAATTTGAAGGATTTTCAAAAGAAGACAAGTCCTGGAAATAGATTTAAAAATGTCTTGTTCCGTCTCCTGCAGCCTGCTGTAGGCCCTGTGATATGCTGAGACACACAGCAACCCGCCTGTCACTAGTGATAAGGATTTAACACAGAGGGCGTGCCTGCTCTCAAGCCAGAAATTGAACTAAGTGACAGTTGTACATATCCTGTATTTTTTTCCGTTTGTATTCAGTTACAAGTTTCAGAGATGTCGCCTTTTTTTTTTTGTGTCTCGTTTTGTCTCACTGAACCCATTTTACTTTCACTCCATCATTTCAACTCTTCGTTATTTCTTTTGTATATGGTACGTGAATGTGTGTTACAACAGTAAGAGAGTATATCAGTTGTAAATATATATATTTCTGAAATACTATGCAATATTTTGTAACATTAAGGAAGAAATCTGACTGATTTGTTATGTAATTAATATTTCTTCCATTTTTGTGAATATTAATTTGATGAACTTAAATTATAACTTACATTACATTAAAGCTCGTGGTTACATAATTTACACATTTGTAAATAGTGGCAGTTAAATTTAAGAAAGTGTACCGATCCTTGTGTGCCTTACGCAACAAAATCACATTTGTCTTCCAATATTGTTGTGAGGTATTCATACTTGTTATGACTGTAAGAAAATAAAATGAAGCTATTTATATAAGAATGACATAGTTCTTATTTCTGCTCATACTGCACAGGTGTTTTCCTCAGTGCTCCTTTATTTTGGTACCAAAACTACGTCGTGAATTTGATTGGACATCGTGTAGTTTTGGTAGGTATGTACAGTGTTCTGGAGGTACCTGTTGCCACAGTCTTGTATTGTGTAGATGTAGGCAGTATATACCGTACATTACTACCAAACTACACGGTGTCACATCCTAGAAGAGTACTGTTAACAGTCACCGCTCTGATAATTCAAATGTCACAAGACAAAGCAAGCTTAGTTTGTTTGTAGATGGCAAAATGTCTTAACTTGCATTCCAGTGCCCCTGGGGCAGGGAACGGAACTGGATGTCTTAAGAATTGTGGTTTTCATGCTTCTCCTCCTGACTGTTTTCCAAATTTCCAGGCGTTGTACCGTATGTAATTGAACATTACAGAACTTGCGTATTTAATACAGTGCTGTCTAGTCGAATAAACTATCATAATTATCTTGCACTAGGCATGTCATGTTTAATTTTTTGTCTGTGGTTTATTTAATGGTATAAACAACAGACTCAAATATTTGGATGATTTAATGCGTTGGAAAGGATGTGGCAAGAAGGTCGTGGCCTAATGAGAGGCACTAACTGGCTTTGCATGAAGGGACTGAGAAAGCCCACGAAAAAGCGTTGGTATCCCTGCCCTGGTATGAACCAGAGAACTTCTTCCAAGTACAAGCCCAATGCTAAACAGTTTGAGCCAACTAGGGTGCTAATATTTGCATTAATTAAACCTAATTCCATGGAGCTGATGGTCAACAGTTTTTTCTGGAACTTTAGGTTCATTGCCGTGTTCACAATAGCCGCCACTGGAGCATATTGCGCCAGTTGAATCTTCTCCACCGTCTGTTCCATTTTAATATCGTCCCAACTGTGCTTGGGTTTCTGTGTAATTCAAACAGAATCGTGAATCAGAGTAAACAGTAGCCAGTACATCATGTTATCACTAGCATAAAGCCTGTCGACATCTCAACCGGAAACAGAAAGCTTCTGTGGAAAGCAAGCTGCTCGCAGCCACTCCAAAAGCTTTGGAAGGAGATGCAGTTATACTAAGGTAAGAATAACAGTTGCATTTAATGGTAGTGCTAGGTAAAGGTTTTTTTTACGGAAGTTGGAACAGTAATACCAATTCAAGGTTACATTCCACTGCTGCCATCTACTCATATTCATTACTACGTAACGTACAGAACGGGTAAAGACTTGAACTATTCATAAAATGTCCCTTTCGACCCAAACAGGTGATACAGCATTCTAAATCAAACGATTTGTGTGCAGTTGGTTAATCTCTGCTATGCATCGTGCTTCTGTTACTATACACGAATGCACCTGCGTCGCTCTGTGCACTACTTTATACAATATCACTACCCTTACGCAACATTATAAGGTCGTATTTATCGAGAATTTGCTATTTAAAAAAGACTGTAATGACAATGAATTCACTACTCAAGCGGAAGGCTACTACTTCCACCTTTCATATTCGAGTTCAGTGTCGTGTGTGTTAAGTTGTGTGTGGTAGTGAAGTGACAATAAGTCATTAATTTTCATGTAAATTTGATAATATCAAGGAACGGACACAGACTCAACTGAACGAAGCTGTAGATGTAAAAGGTACGTAATCACATTACTATTGCCTTAAGATCTGTTGTACCGGCCAAACCACAGCATAAGCGACATCTTGTTTGGCTGTTTGAGCTGCACTGTTACGCCATGTTTAGTGTCATCAACAGTCGTAATATAATGTTAAACACCGAACGTAATAGCAAGTAGCCGGGTAATTTAGAGGCTGGGCAACTGAGGTACTGGTGTTAGATTTCAGCAGGGTAGTATTTTTCTCTTTCCCAAAACATTCACACCAGTTGTGGAGCCCACCAAGCTTCCTGTCCACTAGGTACCGGGGCTAAAACGGTCGGGTCGTGAAGCTGACAGCTCACCGCCATCCAGTGCCGAGGTTCAGATTGTGTGGATCTGTAAATTGCCTTCATGGCGGAGTGCTTAACTAACCACAGGGTCAAGCCGTGCCATGGCTCAGGCGTTTAGTCGCTGGCCTCCCACCGCGGAGGCCCGTGTTCGATCCCGGGTCAGTCCATGTGGGATTTGTGGTAGACAAAGTGGAACTGGGACAGGTTTTTCCCCGAGTACTTCGGTTTTCCCCTGTCAATTTCATTCCACCGGTGCTCCATTATTTGGAAAAATGAAAAATCTGATCATCTTCATCACAGGGTTGCATAAGAAGCCTTAAGGCTGCGGTGCGTCCGTAGCTTCTGCTGCGGGACCCTTCTATTAAAAAAAAAGTCCACTTGCATTTACACCCTTAAAGCGCAGTATATGGCCTGCATAGCTCGGTATAGTGATGGCTACCGGTTGGAAGACGAGAATCGGTGTTCGATTTCTGGCGGAGGGCTGATATTTTTATGGCGTTTCCTCAGACTGTAGGGCCTAACCATTCTCCTATCCAGTGGGTGTTGGGAAGGTGGGGGCGGATTATCTGCGGTTTAGTGACTGGAGCCTGAGGCTGACCAACTCAATACACACGGTGCCAAGGTTAAGCATGCGTGGAGCTGTATCAACCACTTCATGGCATGGTACAGTGCCGTCTCGATTCTTCGAGTGCCGATTGTTCGAGGTTCCGTTTCTTCCGAGCCATGCGCTGTAGTTAAGGTCGTTTCTTCGCTGGGTACAGAAGTCAGTTGGAGTGCGTGTGTCCGTGCACACGTGTCTTTTAGGTACTACTGTGCTTTCTTTTAGCCGTTTTCTTCGTGTGGATTTAAGTGTTTTAACGCACCGTGACTATAATGCTAAAATATGCGTGTTGGTATGTTATAAATTGTCGTCATCCATATAGTTCGAGCTTTTCGGTAATTCGAGGCACTCTCGGTCCCCTTAGTTCGAACTGTCGAAATTATACCGTGCTTAAACCCAGGGACTTACGCTAACATTACAACAGGGTTATGATTCTTCTTTGAGAAGGGCCCCACAGCAGAAGCTACGGACGCACCGCAGCCTGAGGTTATGTGCAACCCTGTGATGGAGATAAGAGAAAGATAATCAGTTTTCTTCATTTTTCCAAGTAATGGAGCACCGATGGAATGAAATTGACAGGAGAAAACCGAAGTACTCGGGGAAAAAACCTGTCCCAGTGCCACTTTGTCCACCACAAATCCCACATGGACTGACCCGGGATCGAACCCGGGCCTCCGCTCTGTAATGGGTTTGTTTTTATGTTACATTTCCGTTCAAAATGAGCTACAGTAAGTGTTAAAGTTCAGCTACAGTAATGTTCATACTTACAGTAGCTGTGATAGTTATGTGTACCGGTAATGTTATTAAAGAAGACATAAACATACGACAGGGCCGGCCAGAGACAGTTGGACGCCCCGGGCAGGCTAATAGGCCTAATATGACGCCGCTTCAAACCGATATACTTGAAATTTTTTCGGCGTATGTCAGGGCTGGCGAACTTTTTTGAGGGCGCGTGCCCAAATAGCGGATAGTTTTCGGAGACATTATTTCGCGTGTGGAAACCTGAATTTACTAGCACCATATTTTCTATTATTCTAGTGACGTAGTAGCGCCCCCTTGTAGGTTGGCACCCCGGGCAGCTGCCCGGCTGTCCCGCCCCTTAGTCTGGCCCTGACATACTAGTGGGAGAATCTTTGATAAACGTCTGTTTGGAAGATAGAGGAGGAGATGACAGAGTAATATTAAGATGCGAGTTTAGGGAGATGGATTGTGAGCGTGAGTGAGTGCCACCGTAGGATCTTGCCTAATGACAGAGCTTGGTACTGTCAGTGTTAAACCTCCGGAATTCCTTCAGTACGATGTATGTTACATTTGTGTACTGTATTATGTCTGTAGAATATGTTCAGCCAGTAGCTTCTTCACCTCTCCTTTTTCTCCCCCTTCCTCTTCTTCTTCTTATTCTTCGCCACCTCAAGCACTACACTCCGTTGTGGATCTTGGCTTCCAGTACAATCCTTCTCCGTTTCTTCCGGTCTCTGACTAACTGCATGCCAATATCTTATTCCATTTATCTTCAGATCCTCTTCAACTTCAGCTAGGTATTTAACAGTTTTTTTTAACGTCAGGATTTTTGTCCATGGTACGCGCGGACGTTTCGAGTATTTTTTTTTTCCACGACGCAATAGCGCCTAGTCGGCCAGGGCCTCCTCATTACTGAGGCTTCACGATCACACTCAGACACACCACACTCGGTAGGACTCCTCTGGACGAGTGATCAACCCGACGCAGAGACCTCTACCTGATAATATACAACACTCACAAAGACATGCATGCCCCCGGTGGGATTCGAACCCGGAATCCCAGCAAGCGAGCGGCCGCAGGCGTACGCCTTAGATCTCGCGGCCACTGGGATCGGCGCTTTGAGTAATACCATCCGGTATCTGACTAAAATTAATTACTTCTGCCCATATACTAAATCGCATTAGACACACGCTACGTCGGCCTAACGTCTGTAGACGAAACGCAGTCGTTAAGTGATCTGTGAGTGTACAAATGATTTAAGTAAGATTTAGGTTATCACGACGTTATATTACGATATTGTGGAGTACGAGGCCGTGTACTTTCATATGTAGGTACGGCGTTTCGGAGGAACATGCTTCAGGTTACAACAGTAGTAAAATTTGGGACTGCAATGTCGGAGCTGTATGGAGTGACTAAAACGTCGGCAGTGACCGCAAATTAAGGGTTTGTCTATATTAAAATCTGGCGCCACTTCATAAGTCCGTAAATCACGAAGCCACAGTTCTTTTTATGGGAAGCATTTATGTCGTTACTTTTTGTATGTACCCCGAATACCGAGAAGTGTTGTTCGCCTGAAAGAGACGGCTACAAGAAAGCAGCTGTATTATACTGCGCGTCGAGTATTTCTGCTGTGAACAAACAAAAATCTGATAAAACCGCTTCTCAAACAGGGCCGCCGAGAAAGGGTTCGGCCCGCGGACAGAAATTTTTTTTTCGGCCCCCCCCCCCCCCCCCCAGCAAGGGCACTCTCATACTGCCACATTTCACGGAATGAGTTGCTAAGTTACGAATAGGTAGGTTGGGGTAGAGGAAAAGAAAGGCAACATTGCAGAGAGCGTCATACGCAAGATGGCCGCTGGCCGCAAGTGCGTCAATACGACAAATCGATATATAATTATATCTAATATTACCGAGAAAGACAAAAACAGCCCCCTTCCGTAACGCCGGGTCCCGGTAATTTGTACAGGCGTCCCCCCCCCCCCCCCTGTCGGCACTGCTCTCAAATAGCTTTCTTTCTCGCAAATTCAGGAGACTATTTTTACAACTTGCGTGAGAAATGCGCACTTTGTAGACAGGTGGCCTCAAGCAAGAAAGCGTAGATGGGAATATTAAAATATATATCAGAGATGTCTGGTGTGGGGGTGAGTTGGATTTGGTCATGATGTGGCCTTGGGGTCTCAGTGCAGATGTTTAGTGAACACGGTGCCCACAAAAACGAGGGATTTACCTGAGCAGCTGACATAAATTTTCAAGAAATACTCTGTTTTGGAGAGTGGGTCGGTCGGTTGTTTCGTTGGACCGACTTACAGGTCATGTGTGTCAGAAAACGGGACAGCATAACCCGCAACAGAGTACTCGGGTTACTTATGAATAGATCTTATCGGCCGTGAAACTGGAGCCTTCTGCTAGTAGTCAGATTTCACATTTGAAATTAATGGTTTGGAATATCGTATGCTAATCAGATTAGTACGCGATACACACTCGACTGGACGCTGTGTCGATTCAAGGAAATGCCTCCTATTGTGAACTAATGCAGGATTTGAGATCTTCGCTCTTCTGGGATGTTACGCAGCGTAGATTGGTAGTTACTGACGTTTCGGGACAACCCATTGGTCCCATCTTCAAGGGTCAAGCAGTCCAAGAAGAATTCTGGGATGTTACGCAGCGTAGATTGGTGGTTAGTATCAGACGTTTCGGGAAAACCTATCAGTCCCATCTTAAAGGGCGACCTGGCGTCCGGAATTTGTGCGCCCGTGTAGTAGTGTCCTTGCATTATTTGTCTGTCTCCTGTTTAACAGAACTGCGAAAAAGGACTGAAGTACTTCTGTGGACACGTTTATCTTTAATTATGTCATAATTAAATTGCTCTATATTAATTATAATTGCATATTTCGGACTTAAGGAGCCCTTACGACAAGCGTACGTTGCGGTTTTAAGAGCATTAATTTTTTACTTAAGTATTTTCAGTTTGCATCTCAGCTCGAAAACTGCCACCATTTGTGGATTAGGCAGTACGAAAGAACACGTGACGTCAGACGATTATGCAGATTGCGGATCAGCGCGGCTCAGGTTCCATATTTGGCTGACACCGTCCCCTTAGCAGTAATGGTAGCCCATTACTGGAATTCGTTTGCGCAGGAATATCGAATGAACTCCGAAACAGGAGCGTGTCTGAATGTAGCAAAATGGCGTACAAACAGAACGAGCTTCAGACCGTAAATTGGCGCCAGAAAAAGTCATTGAAGGATTTCTTTGTTCTCTGTTCAGACATTAGTGACAACTGAAGCGAACGCTCACGTGTAATTTAAAGAAAAAAATATATTTACTAGGTTACTACTCCGTAGCACCACTTGGATTACGACGTATATTCCTCAAAAACGGCCCGCTATTTAATTTCTTCAAACACTGATTCTCAAAATTTCATTTAAATATTATCCTCCCGCCTAATGACTACATAATTATTCCCACGTGTGATAAAACTGACCAGTCACCTTCGTCAACTAGCGAAGTTAAGAAACCGTGGATCTTTACCTCCACTCCCCACATAAGTTTCTATCGAATTGTGCCTAGGCATATAGTGAGCTACACATGTAGCATGATGTGACATGCCCCTCAAAATATGCGAATGTTACAGGCGTGACTATGACGTCACGTCGATGTGTTCAAAGAGGGTATTAATTCCCTGAAAAAAGATTGTTTTCCCAGCGCAGCTGTTCCACGATCCCTCCCGACACACGCACACACACAAAACACACACACACCAAACTCCGAGAAAAAAGGCAGGTTCCGCAGGTCTAGAAGCAAATTGCGTAAAGCGAATATCTATCAGTCGTTACGTCAGTTTTGTCTGCTCATCTCAAAGTCTTACGTGCGTAGAAGACCACGCGGTGGCACAGTTTGTTGAGGCACTGCGCTACAAGCCGTAAGGTCGCGGGTTCGATTCCCGATGGTGTCATTGCAATTTTTCATTGTCATAATCCTTTCGGTCGCACTATAGCCTTGGGGTCGACTTAGCCTCTAACAGAAATGAGTACCAGGGGTAAAGGCGGTCGGTCCGTATAGCTGACAACCTTACCACCTTCATGTGCCGATTGTCTAGAAATCTTGGAGCTTCAACCTCCTGGAACCCTAAGGGCCTGTCCAGGCCTGTAATGGGATTGCTTCGCGTTTGCTTTGCCTTTAGTTTCAATCTGCACAAGTTGGGAAGGAAATGGGATCATTTAATTGGACCGTCGTGTACCAGTACTGCTTTTTTCCCCCTATGCCTCGACAGCCCCTAGGGGCCTAGGTCTCCTAATTTTTCAAGGTTTCGCGATCACACACTTTAGACACACCACACTCGGTAGGACTCCTCTGGACGAGTGATCAGCCCGTCCCAGAGACCTCTACCTGACAACAGACAACACTCACAAGAGACAGACATCCGTGTCCCCGGTGGGATTTTTTTTTTGTACTGTTTAAATCCTTTCGTCCTTCATGTCACTTTACGTTCCATATTACCGTCCTTACAACAAACACAACACAAACATCCATGCCCCCGGTGGGATTCGAACCCACAAACCCAGCAAGCGAGCGGCCGTAGTACCACGCCTTAGACCGCGCGGCCACTGGGATCGGCACCAGTACTGCTTACCAAAACAAATTCCAATTAAATACGTTATATTCGAAGTGGTTATGTTTGTAACTTACACGTGGCTGTTGTGTAGAACCAAGGCTGTTGACTTTTCAATTGGCAGAGCATTGTGGTGACAAATTTACTTCTTTTTGTACACCTTCACATTATTTCATTCTTGGTTACCATTTAGCTCCAATCTCAGATGTTCCTGACTTAAACATTGTCTTGTACGATTTCTTAATTGCCTGATTGTTGTATGCAGTGTCGCCAACGAAAATGCAGGGACATCTTTGGACACTACAATAACAGACCGAAGCGATATGCTCAAATAAGAACAGATTACATTCGTCAAATGATTGAGAGACAATTTTGTTTAGAATCGAGATGTGTTTGCTGGTACATAACACAGCACTTTTGTCTTGGAATTTTTAAGTCCTCAAGCTTTTGTGTTCATTCTAAGACTTGTTTTCTGGTCTTTGTCGAACTTTAGATAGCCGCATTTAGCCGTCGCCACCGACGAATATTTTTATCTTCCCGGCTCTGATAATACGAGGACATTGGTTCCAGCCCCCAAGGCCTCTTGATATCCCCAAGACGGTAACTTTCCTTCCATGTTTAATTAACACGGGGAAGTAAACGACAACAATACCAGTTCAAACGCACACGGTTATGACATTCAGAGCTACTAAATAGTCGGGGTATTTAAAGTTCTGTGTGAAAACACAGTAATTACTAAAGACTTTCGACACAACTGATTTATTATCCCTACAAAAACGAAAGTTAACCTGAATTTCGTTTAAAGATTCAGTTCGTACCGCGCAGTAAACACGCTCCGTATCGGGTTTTAAAACCGATCAGTTGATACTGTTTAGGGAAATAATTGTCTCTTCTGACATCCAAACAAAACACATAAATACATTTTGTGGGCAGAACGTAGAATTTTCGAATGTCAAACATGATTGTAATAGAGTAACTCTGGGCTTTGAACGTTTAAAAATAAATAACGTGAAAAGTTTAAAAAGGAGTTGTGTTGAGGGTTTGTGGTCATTATTATTTATATAAAACACAATGCGATGACCTACATTAAGGTGAAAACATTGAGCAAGGTCCGTTTATTTTTTCAGTGACTTCTAACACTTTTCTCTTCACTGGCCTTTTTTTTCCCCTGTTTTTCCGGTTCAGATGCGGTGGATTTAGCCAAGGCAAACCATTGACATCGGTTCCACTTTTATTGCTGTCTCTAGCACCGCAGCTGTTACGGGATGTCCCGGCGAATACAGACTTCCTCTGCGATAAAGCTGCAATGCTCGTTGCGGTGTTGAACGAAAGACCCTGTAGACTGACGCTGATAATTACAGGTTTTGTTTATATGTAAAGGTAAAGCTTTCCCGTAACAAATCATGGAGACTCAGAGGGGGGATGGAATGTTGGGTTTCCATCCTTACTTTGACATTCGGCCCAATTAGGACGGCAGATTTGTTAGCTCTACGCGCCGACCGCACTTACCTTCAAGGTAATTTCTTAGTACTTATTTTTCTTAGAGGCTGAGCTGACCCCCAGGGCTACTGAATGCGGACAGAAGGAATAGTCACTTGAAAATTTCCAAGGACTCTACCGGGAATCGAGCCCGGCGCAGTGCCTCACCCAACTGGCCACCCCAAATAACGAGACATTATTTTATCCAGAGAAAACACACGAAAATACAGTATTGTTGATTGTTTTGAGACATGAAGTACCGAAAGTTCAATTTAAAAGGCTGTCACAAATAAAGTGTTGTCGTTGTGAAAACCACACACGAGTTAAGAACTGAAAGGCTGCCTTGACAAATGCAAAGCACCAGGTGTCTTATTAAGCCACCAGACGGCACTGGGAGCAACAGGAGAACTCATTTATATGCAGCTTCTTATGTAGATTGGCACCAAGCAGCGAAGAGACTCGCTATACCAGCAGTCTGCCTAAGGATCCTAACTGGGTTCAGACAGAAATACGCACACACACACACACACACCACACCACACATGTAACCAGCTCAACAGACAGAAATGTCTCCCATAATTCCATAAGAAGTGTGTAGGAGTTTCTACAGTGCACAACAAGCTGCTGCAAATCGGGAGTGTTCGCCCACGCGATTGTAATGGGGCGCCGCCCTTTAATTTTTGGGCAGCATCTGCTTTCCTTAAAAGGTGTTGCCATCTGCTGCCGGTGACTGCAAACGCGCACGATTGATAGTGTCGTTGCTTCTGTGCACAGGGCAAGGCTCAATGGACAGCCGGCATGAATAAACGGAGGAAATACTTGGGCCAGGGGTTATCAAGGACTGTGCTGCTAGCTTTTACGAACTGTTCCACGAGGCTTTGAATAAAAGCATAATTACATAAAACGAGACATGTAAATTAAAATGTTAAAAAGGAAAACCTACGAGTATTAAAAGGAGTTTCTTATACACAAGCAGACACAAAAAGTTGAGAAAGGGGGTTGAGTTTCGATGAGGTCTTCGCTACACTAAGGGGCACCTTTATATAAACCACTGCATTTAGCTTCATTTACTTAAAAAATGGGGCATGTAAATTGGGATTTTAAAAAGGAAAACCTAATAAAGGCGTTTCTTATACACAAGCAGACATACGAAATTAAGAAAAGGGGTGAATTTTTTATGAAGTCTTCGCTACTCTGAGGGGGCACCATTACTAGTATATAAACCACTGCATTTGCTTAAGGTTTCTCAATAGACATTTTTATCAGAACTTGATCATAATTTTATGCTTTCATTCAATAAATGTCCATTAATTCAAAAAAAGGAGTACTGTGAGTGTAAATTTTATTTTTCCATTTTGATTCTATGGTTATGACTGAGTGGAGCTATACCTTCACTCCCCCATATGCCTTCATTACGTGCACAGTGACAACAAAATTTTGACAGCCACTGACCTGGGCACTTGTCGCACAAAGGCCTTAGTTACCAGCTTCATACCGCGGATGTCAGGGTTCAATCCCAGAGCAATCCACGTGGGATTTGTGGTGGACGAAGTAATACTTAGGCAGAATTTTCTCCAAGCACTTTTTCTACCTCTGCTCAGTTTTTATTCTATCGGTGCTTCATACTAATCCTTTATCAGGGTCTGGTACCTTCAGTAGACTTCCCGCAAACTTTTGATTCTGCTGACGTCAGCTCAGGCTCGCTGACCTAACGCCAGGGACATAATGGAAATAATCTCGCTGTACGCAGTTCCTTCGTCGGGTATAGAGCAGTCGGGACGTGAAGCTCATGGGCTGGACGTCAGAGGAATCGTGGTTCGATTGCAGGTAGGGCCAATACATTAATTGTATCTCTTCTACAAAGCGTTCAAATCGTTCTTGGGGCGCAACCAGCCTCTATTCAATGGGTGCCGGGGGCAAAGCGGCGGGGGCATTAAGTTGACCACTCACCAACATCTAGCGCTGAAGTTAAGAATGAACGGAGCTATGCTTCCCCTCCCCCCATACGTTTTCATGCCGTACACAGAGCCAGATTTACTTTTTTACATGATATAGGTTGGTGGAAGGTCTGAACCGACTTACCACTTACCAACAATCCTTCCAGTTCATGCACTTCGTTGGAAGAGCTGCGTTGCTATGGAAACGACTTGTTTATGTGACCTTACACTCGGTGGAGATGCTGTGTGGACAAAGCCTTGTTACGCGTGCCGAAGTTTCTTTGTTTGTCAGTCGTTTATTTATGGCGAGACAGATGACAATGGGTGTTAGTGGCCGACCAGCTGCGTGAGACCTGCTCTACACTGGCTTCCCAAATTTAGAGGATGGTTCAGGGCAGGTATGAAGTACTTCGCTCTCCGCACAAACCCTGTCTGTAGTCAGAAGCCGTATTTACCTCTACAGGAGAGAGATTTAACCCTTCGAAGGGCAATTGTTGTTATATATAACCTGAATTATTTTCCAAAAAAACTTTACATAATGTTCGCACTGTGTATTTGTGAGTTTTTTTTTTTTTTTGTGATCATGAGCGTAGAACGAGCAGAGATAGCTCAGTCAGTAGAGCGACTAGGCTACGCGCTGGACGGTCCGAATTTGAATCCTGGTAGGGGCAAGAGATTTTTCTCTTATCCAAACCTGCTCTGGTGCCCACCCAAACTCCTAGCAGATGGATACCGCAGTTCTTTCGCGGGGTAAAGCGGCCGTGGCGTGAAGTTAAGCACTCACCTCCATCTAGTGCCGAGGTTAAGAATGAGTGGAGCTATACCTCTTCTCCCGCTATATGCTTTCATGGCTTGGACAGGGATAACTCCACCTTTTACCTCAGCATAAACAGTAATTATTTCCTTCAACAGTATTAACCGGTTGGTCTTTGTAATGGAGAGGCAGAAACCGAATCTCTAGTTTTAAATCAGATGAATATCATGCATCAAGTTTTAATATCAGTAAATTTTACAGCTACGGGCTACGTGACCAAGGTTTGATTCCCGGAAATAGTTGAGCCTTTTTTGTGATGTTTTCATATTTTCATGGCAATGAACACCAATATTACTGTCTTAGGAGATTTACGCTCTGTATCCTGGCACAAATTTAGTGATGTTTCGGAGTAATTAGCTGCCTCCATCTTCAGGGTATAACCAGTAGCCTGCAGATTAATTTGCACACCATTATTAAATAAAAAGGCATGAAATGGCTTCACCAGCTATCATTAGCTGCTCAAGAACAATTCTCTCCACAAAGTTTGTCATTCATTCGAGCGGTCACGTGTCTTACATCCAAGCGGCAGTTCACCTTCTTGTGGTCAGGACAGTCCTGGTTGGACAAGTCCCAGCAATGCATTGCGTTATCTTCATGATAGGGATCGGCACTGCCAAACAACCGTTACTGACCGCAGTGTTCGAAACACTCTTTCCTCGAAGAACATGCACATCTACAAACCGGATGTAGCGTTGTGTCTATTTGAGTTAAACTCGGCCACGGCCTCGTCAATACCTGCAAGGTGGATATGTTCAGAAAAAAAGAACTATTTCCTTTTGGTTGTGACCCCAGATCGTCGATGTAGCCTGCAGGTTGAAAATTACAGTCTTCTGGGAGATGACGCAGTGTTGATTGATATTTTGTTACGGACGTTTCGGAGGTGCTTGATGCCCCCATCTTCACGGCAGGCAAAGTCTTGGATACAAGTCGTACAATTTACCGCAACAACGAACTGCTTTTTTTTTTTTCTTTACGAAGGTTTAAGTTTGGAAACACTGTGGCGAAATTTCTTCTCCGTAAAAGTTAAAGGTAAAGTTCTCCCTAGAACAGGCCACGAAGGCCCAGAGGGGGAGTAGAGGTATAGCTCTACTCTTTCTTTAACCTCGGCGCTAGATGGGGGTGGGTGGTCAATTCCACGCCCAGGCCGCTTTACCCCCGGGAAAGAGACCCGGTACCCATTTTATAGGAGGCTGGGTGGGCCCCAGGGCCGGTCTGGACGGCTGCGAAAAATCTCGCCCCCACCGGTTTCGACCCCCGGACCGTCCAGCCCGTAGCGAGTCGCTATACCGACTGAGCTATCCCGGCCCTTTCTTCTCCGTAACCAACCAAAAATGTAACGTAGGTATATGAGGTGTTATTTGTTCTCAATTGATCTTGATTAGGTACATTTTGTGTAATACCCGTTATTGCAGAAGGAGCAGTTCCTGGTGGTCGTGGGAAGGTACATGTGATGTGAAACTGAAGGAGGTTGTGATGGTAGTGCCTCACGTTGTGGCTTCGTGTGTGGGCCCCAGGCTTAATAACGTGAATAGGAGCCGGTGGAAGTGTCGAGGTAATATCCGTTAGTAAGAAAATAACAGACCAGAATCCGTAGGCAAAACAAAGTCGTGTCTAAAGACTAATGAGCGTTGGAGTAATTAAGGCGAGACGCAGAATCTTTAACAGCTGTCAGCAATGGGAATTGTTTATTAGCCTACACGTGATGGCGTGAAGAAGGCTACAGAGAAAGTTGTGACGCAGAGAGTTGGTTCGAATCTTGGACGGGGCATCGACTTGTATGGCAGATTATTCGTGGTTTTTACTCTGTTGCTCCAGGCAAAATCCTGGTTAATGCCTTAAATTAGGCCATGGTCGCTTCCTTCCATATCCTTTCAAGTTCATTAGCAACTAACCTTCCTACTGTTCGAAGCTGTAATTCAGGGTCATTGACACCGTCTTTACATAAACCATACAGGTAAATAAATAGGACCTAAAGTCTCAATGAGTAATTAAGAACTACACCATAAAGATGTATGGGGGATAGGAGGTATAGCACCACGCATTCTTAACTTCTGCACTAGATTGACTTAGTGGTCAGCATCGCGCCCGGCCGTTCTACCCTCGGGAAGGGCTACTGGCCAGGATGCTGTGCGTAACATAGAGCTGTCTGGAAAATTTGGGGAAGAGGGAATCTCTTGTCTGTACCGAGTATCGAAGCTCGATTCACTGGTCGTCCTGCTCGCATCTTGGTCCCTATACTGACTGAACTATCCCCGGCTCCCCTCCTATTTCTTTAAGATCCAGATTAGTGTTATCCTCCCTTCTACGCCTGCGTCTTCAAAGTGGTCGCTTTCCTTCAGTGTTTCCTACCAAAACACTGTATGCATTTCTATTTTCCCGCATACGTGCCACACGCCCACTCCATCTTATCTTCCTCGATTTAGTAACACGAAGGTGACACTAAGAGTATTTGCAAATTTCGAAGTGTTGATTTTCATTATTAGTTTCTGTTTTCAACAGACTGAGAATGCATTAACTTTACTAAACAAACCCTAAGATGTCTCACTGTGTCTGTAATTTTAGTAGAAGAATTATAACATGATAATAAAGGGCCCCGCAGCAGATGCTACGGACGCACCGCAGACTTGAGGCTTATTGTGCAACGCTGTGATGAAGATGATTAGTTTTTTCGTTTTTCCGTGTAATGGAGCAGCGGTGGAATGAAATTGACAGGGGAAAATCGAAGTACTCGTGGAAAAACCTGTCCCAGTGCCACTTTGTCTACCACAAATCCCACGTGGACTGGCCCGGGATCGAACCCGGACTTCTGCGGTGGGAGACCGGCGACTAACCGCCTGAGCCATGGCACGGCCTGAAGTCCGCAGTACTTTATCTTTCATTAGCTCGAAAACCGTAAGACAACAGAAAGCATCTGCGTAAGATGAAATGCGTGTGTGAATTCTCCCCGAAAATAACTAACGCGATAGAAACTCATATACACGTAGGTCTTCGTGCAAGAGCGTCCGTCATTTTGTCCGATTTTAACCAAATTTGGAATTGTCTCCAGTTTGACATTTCTTTGATATCTGTTCATTCGTTTCCGAGTTCTCACATGCGGACAATAGGACAGTTGTGGCGCCACTAATAGCCGCATTTTTTTTTTTTTTGTAAATGTTCCTTGCGATTACACCAGAAATAGTTCTTACAGGTTGTGTGGGCTGTTATGATCTATGGACATACAAAATTATCGTACCTAGATTAATTTTTTTTGTCGTCATAATTGCCACGAATTTTAGAAGCTAAGTGTGTACTTCGCGTCACGACCATGTTGACTGATACAAAAGATTGCCTCGACAAAATTTGTGAGTTTTTTTAAAGAGTGTTGTGGCACAAAGGAACCAGGTTAGCGTGGTCAGTGTAGTAATTATGCACCGGGCTGGACAGCGTAGGAATCTCCACTCCCCCCACACGCCTTCATGGGGTGAACACGGACAACTTTACCTTTATTATGCCAGAGAATTTAAGAACTTTACATTTAATGAAGTTGTTTTCTCTGCCAAGCTACAGATTCGCACGATCTCCATGTTAGTATTACTGGAAGCTGGAAATTAAAATTGCAAATGTGCTGTGACCTCATGTTTGTGATGGCCATAACAAGTCACATGAAGATGTATCTTCTGGGTCAAAACGCATTAAAGGCAACAAACGCCTGATACTGTAGGCTAAAAGCAGGACTGCAGTACCTCGCGCATGCGCCCCGCCTTCTTGTCACGGATCATGGCCCAGTGGAGAGCAGCAAGTGCGACCGTAAACACGTCATGTTCCAGTTTTTAGTGTCTCTTTGCTTTATTTAATTTCATTTTATAATCTTGTTATTTTATATACTTTTTGTTTTTATGGTTGCTCTAGTTTTTAACTGCTTCTTTCTTTGTTTATCTTCACCAGACCATTAATCGTGTTCTGTCGTAATCACCGCTCTTCCTTTCATGCGTTAATCTCTTATAATTCTCTTGTTATGTTTATTGTGGAAGAAAAGGTTACAAAAAGTATAAGGAATCTCATTATCTGAAGACTTGGATGCTACGTGAGGATATATAAATTTCCATGCATTATATATCTCGATACTAGAGTGATATGTTTATCATCACGCTCCAGCCGCATTAACACCGAGACTTCGTGGGACGTGGAGCCGTCTGGACGCGGTGCCGAAATAAGTAAATGCGTGCGGAATTCGAGAATCGAACTCCGGTCATCCAGTCCATAGTTAGTCATTTAAGGACTGACGTTTAACCTCATGTGTATATCATATTTAGGGGCACGCGGTGGCGCAGTTGGTTTAGGCACTGCTTTACAAGCCGGAAGGTCGCGGGTTCGATTCCCGATGGTGACATTGGAATTTTTCATTGACATAATCCTTTCGGTTCGCACTATGGCCCTGGGGTCGACTCAGCGTCTAACAGAAATGAGTACCAGGAATATTTCCTGGGGGGTAAAGGCGGCCGGTGCGTAGGGCTGACAACCTTACCACCTTCATGTGCCGATTGTCTAGAAATCTGGGGCCTCAACCTCCTGGAACCCTAAGGGCCTGTCAAGGCCTGTAATGGGATTGCTGTACCTTTTTTATATTATATTTATCATGTCTTCTTCTTCAATTTTCCTTTCTGTTACTGTAATGTCTTTAATTTCGACAGGCATTTTAATTTACGCAAGTAATCTAAGAGTAGCCGATCCCAGTGGCCGTGCGGCCTAAGACGTGGGTCTACGGCCGCTCACTTGCTGGGATTGCGGTTTCGAATTCCGCCGGGGGCATGGATGTCTGTCTGTTGTGAGTGTTGTGAATTGTCAGCAGAGGTTTCTGCGTCGGGCTTATCACTCGTCCAGAGGAGTCCTACCGTGTGTGGTGTGTCTGAGTGTGATCGTGAAGCGTCGATAATAAGGATGCCCTGGCTCACTAGGGGCTATTACGCATTGGGGGGGGGGGAACTAAAAGGAACCCCATGTTCTATCCAGTCCAGCTCCGGGTCTCCTCCTGGGGTAATCGAGAGGAAAACGACAAACTGTCAAAGAAGTCCTTGCCGTTACGTTACATTATTCCTCAAAATATTTTTAAGGTAATTAACAAAGAAGAGGAATGTATTTTAATTGGAAAAATTAAAGATAATTTTCGAAGAGATATCTTACAATTTCAGGCAAAACGCTTTGTTGTGTGTCTTAAATACATTCAGAATTACGGGTTTGATTACAAGCTGGAAGTCGCAACTTCGAAGCTCTTCTGTGGATATGGTAATTTGAATTGCAGGGAGAAATACGGACTCTAAATTCTTGACGGGTGCAGACTTCGTATGCGATAAAGCAATAAGCGTAGCTAAATAACAGACTTCGACGATCTTCGAGTTTTTTCGGAAGATATTTTAATTTCGAATATGTAATTCGGAAAGTCACGTGCAATAGGACTATAGCGATTATGGGGCACTACTTCTCCTGTTTATCCCCTGCACTTTCAAGACGCACAGAAATGTGTATCAGCACGAAACGTCTGTTTGATTTTGTCTGTACAACTTTTGTCTGAAACGTTTTTCGTTTCGATTATAATTTAGCAATTTACGTATGAGATGCGCGCGCAAAAAGAAAGCCTGTAGGCATTTATGTGAAATGTCTATTAATGTTGTCCTTTTGAACTGAAATTGGAAAGTGACAACAAATTTTAATTAAGTTCCAAAATATCAATTACCCGCATTCCATTCAACGTTTATCAAGTTATAAGTGTGGAGAAGTGCATAATCGAGACGGCGAAGCGGAGAGAAGCGTTCCGGCAACTTTTGTAGTAGCCAACTGGCCAAAATACCACAACTGATCAGAGTATAATAAATAGTGGTTTGTTTGGGTTATTGAGACTAATTTAACTTGGAATAAAATACGTTTAGCCTGCATAGAAATTGCAAGAAGAAAAGAACGCCATTCTTTATTAAACGAAATTAAACATTGAAATGCAATTCCTTTGTTTGCCCAGTTAATGTGTGTATCTGCGTCTTTTAAGGCACATTCCAAGCTGACATGTTTTAAATTTCACAGCCATTTCGCATGTCTACCACTCTGTGTACTTTTCATAGAACTAACGCAGTAAATTCATCGTCCCTATTGTGCTTCTTTACCCTTCTTTTGCAATTTTTTTTTTTTGCTCAAATCTTAATGAAGAGGAACAATCCAAGTAACGGAAGTCTGTGCATTGTTGACAATAATTTGCTGTTGTAAGACTGGAATAAATGTCTTTGTTTTTCGTTACAATGTCGTTACAAGTAGAGTTCAGTCCTCTGTGTAGAAGTCAAAGGCATTCTGACGTCATAAAAGGTAGTGGCTACTTTTGCCTAGGGGATTTTTGACTGTTGCAGTGTGCTTCTGGGGGAGCATTTACTTTGACTCGGTCCAAAATAGAATCCGATGATAAGAAACAGGTTTCATCCTATCTTTGTAAATAAAATTTAGACCAGACTGGAAATGTGTAGTATGTAGGGTTTCTATGCCATTACCTTTGTTCCGGCATTACCTGTCAGACATTACCTGTCAGAACATACTGATTAGTGTGTGCTTACTTTGTACAAAGCGCACGACATGACCGCTAAGAGAACATCATGGAGAAGTCGTGTCTGTCCATCCGAATGGTTCACAGCCGATGTTATTGAATAGATTTCGAAGAAATTTAGTATTGTTTGCCAGTATCAAAAGGTATTCGTTTAATTTAATTTTGGTCAGCCGTAAGCCTTATGTTATAGAAAATTCAAATTTAAATTTATTTAACACAACGTTTTTGATCAAAAGTTAAAAATTTTAATAAATTACAACAATATGAAGAAAGAAAGAAAGAAAGAAAGAAAGAAGGTAGGAAAGACACAGAAATACAACAACAGAGAAACATCTGAAGGTAGGATATAATTTGCATCGGAAAGGAAGAAGGAAGATGTCCAAAGGAAATTTTATCCTGTTTAATGGAGTTCTAATGAAGACGTAGATAGGCGTGTGTTTAATCGGGCGGAACCCCCGAAATTTCTCGTACGGAAGTGAGGCACAGAGGCCGGAGGCTCCCTGGCCTCCCAAGTAGTGGCAGAGCAAACAAAAGAGAGTATGGTGATCCCTGCACGGTGGTCTGCGTCAACATCAAACGGTACGGTGAGATGCCGCCACATTCATGAAGGCTGGCTGGAACGGTCGGCGTCCTGCGCCGAGTGAGGCGTCCTGTTGGCCACGCGACTGTGTGAGGTCCCACGCGACAGAGCAGATACACCTGGCAGCGCCCGGTACAGCGCTGGCCAGCGTTAAGTTACGTCACTTGTTTACATTCGGCAAGAGCTGCGGACTTTGGTTTAGCCGCCATGCTTTATCAGCTACTGGCACGACGTGTAAACAAACCGCTGTGCTACCTCAGTTTGAACGTCACCTTCGCAAATGAGGAGTTGCGGTTCGAGTCACGCCGGAATAATTCTTCTGGAATGCAGGAAGTGCCAACACTTAATTAGATAAGTTTATCCCATTTTAGTGCAAAGATGCTCTTTGGTAGGGAGGAAATTTGTCTACGTAACCTTATGAAACCCATTAATTCATTCAGTCAATCAATCAATCAACCAATCCTTAGTCTGCCTTACGACAGGTCCACAGCCTCTTCCAAAGCGAGTTCTGCACAGAGTGCGATCTAGTGCTTCCTCTTTCAATTTCAGTATCCTCTCGTTTCCTTAAGGTCATCTGGTAGCTGCTTACGTATTCTTCCTCGTCTTCCCGTCACTTCTATCCTCCCCTCTATCTTTCCTTCAATAACGTGTTTTTTAAACTCATCTAAATGATGTTTAGAAATGTAATTCCTGCTTACAAACAACACACTGTCCAGTATAAAGACCACTGGCACTGGGATAGGTTTTTTTTCAGAGTGTTTCGGGTTTCATTTCATGAACGCTACACACCATACTTATTCATCTGCTATCAACAGAATGTAGTCCACCTAGTAGTAGCGTTGTTAAATAAGCCACAATCTTACTGGCGTACGTCAC
Source organism: Reticulitermes speratus (assembly GCA_021186555.1). Classification (NCBI taxonomy): domain Eukaryota; kingdom Metazoa; phylum Arthropoda; class Insecta; order Blattodea; family Rhinotermitidae; genus Reticulitermes; species Reticulitermes speratus. Next base: position 47,880,375 of record JAJKFL010000005.1, read on the forward strand.
GACGAAGGAAGTCGCTACTGAAGATCCTGAGGTATAACTTGTGGCTGCCATCGACTGGTACTGTGTATTACGCAGAACTGTGTGGGAAAACTTGTATTGGATAGGTGTAATGACAAGTAGGAACTGGACAGAGGCAGTTTCAGGTCTTCTGGGATGTGACGTCATGTCGACAGGTAAAGAATCACAGATGTAGCTGTCTCCATCTTCAGGGTTTAAGTAGACATCGGCAAAGCGTGTGACGGATGACTCAGTCACAAGATTGGCAGATCATGCTGCCGTCACAAGCTGCTAAGACGGTATTCTTTCATACTCCAGCAAAAGAGTGTGTTCAGTTTGTGTTGAGGACTTGTGACTGGTACCACACTGTAAAAGTAAAGTTCACCCTATCACCTGCTATGAAGGCACAGGGGGAGTAGAGGTATAGCTCTACTCTTTCTTTAACCTCGGCGCTAGATGGGGTGGGTTGGTTAACGCCACGCCCCGGTCAGTTTACCCCGGAAAAGAGACCCGGTACCCATTTTACAGGAGGCTTGGTAGGCCCCAGGGCCGGTCTGAAGGGTGTAGAAAATCTCGCCCCCACTGGGATTTGATCCCCAGACCGTCCAGCCCGCAGTAAGTCGCCGTACCGACTGAGCTATCCCGGCCCACGGTAATACACTCTAAACACGATCGTTGACTGGCTGTAGTGAAAAGCAAGCAGCCTTGTTTATGCTAACTTATCGTTTCAACCAATCTATTTGAAAGCGCCATTATACTCGTAGAAACCACGGATGAAGGGAACAGTGAGTCTGTACACTTAGATAGCGGCGCGGTAAGGTTCAGGAGACGGCCATGTTCATATTAAAGCCATCCCCTAATATCAGTCAGGATAGCTCAGTCACTACAGTAATCATCTGTTTAGATAGCCGGCGAGTCTTGTTTCCATTCCCGACACGGACAGTATTCTTTCACCATGGCGCCCACACCGGCTCAGGGACCCACACAGCCATCTATCGAATGGATATCGGAGGCTCTTTTCCTGCAGGTAAAGCGGCCGGGGCGTCAAGTTGACCGCTCACCTCGTTCTAGTGCCGAAGTTAAGAATGATTGGAGCTCCACAGTATCCCCTCCATGCCTTCTTGCCTATGTGTTTAATTAAGCACAGAGATAGCTTATCTTACGACAATACTCCAAGATGAACTCCGAAACGTCTGGTGTCACGTGCCATGTTGATAGCTTTGTTAACTAATTAATACCACAGTTCAGAGAATCCTAAAGAAGTTAAAGCTAATATTTGCTCAACTTCTCACGACTCCCCCCCCCCCCCCACGTTCATGCAGCAATAAGGAAGAGAAGCCAGATAACTCAGTCGGTATAGTAAATAGGCTACGCTCTGGACGAGCCGAGGTTCGAATCCCGGCAGGGCAAGATATTTTTCTCTTCTACAAAATATCCAGACCGGCTTTGGGGCCCAACCAACCTTCCATTCCGTGGGTACCGGGGTTCTTTGGCGCGCGTAAAGCGGCTGGGCCCTGATGTTGACTATTCACCTCCATTTAGCGCCGACGCGAAGAATGAGTGGACCTATACCTCTACTCCCCCTATATGCGTTTATGACGTGGACAAGGACGACTTAACTTTGTTTTGTCTTCAGGAGATACCCATTTCGAGTCTGGATCGGTGTACCTGCGATCCTAATAGGATTTTTGTGGTTTTCCTCAGTGCTTCCAGGAATGTGCAAGTATATTACATCGATTGGACAGCGACCGCTTCCTTTCAAATCCCTCCCAAGTTTTCATTCACTAATCACCACACCTTTCGACGATAGTCTGACATAATAAGAGCGGGTTAACGTGGACCACAAAAAATCATCCCGCCCAAGTTTTTGCGCCCCGGTTTCTATTTAATTTACAGATTAGTCCCATAAGATGAGTATGCAGAGCGGACATGGTCTGCAGCGCATGCGTATGATTACCCTGCGATGACCAATTGACAAATTATGCGATATGAGACTTAACAAAAACCTTAGACCACCCAGTAGTCCGGCACTCAGCAACAGGCTTTGTCTGCCACTCCACGGTGATCCTCCGAGAGTGTTGCACCTGGACAGGCGTGTCTGTCTCCTGCAACCCTGCTCCACTGGCGTAAAACGGGTCCACCGTCCACCACACCTCCGTCTGTGCGTGTGTGGTCGAGCTACCCCAAAAAAGGCGCTTATTAAAACATGAAATGAAACTTACCCTTACAGAGCCTTAAGGGAAACTCAGAAACTCGGAAAGATGATGACCAGTCTACCTTATAATGACCCCTAGGGACGTGAAAGACTTTGAGATTCGTCCCTTAGATCCCCTTCTTTAAAAGTAGAGGAACAAAATGTACTTCCAGGTAGGTTTAAGTAAATATAGGCTACCACAGTGGCATTTATAATCTGTGTGTTCTTAGACATGAGGAGCTACATAAACATATTGAATATGACGGTCTTTTGCATATATAGGTCCTATCTCCATCGGTCTCCTAGTAGGCCTATTTGCCGCTGTGATGCTGAATAGAGATCGCTTTCTGAATTAATATATTGCCAAGCAATAAACAGTTTATTGAAGGACATCTTGAAAAAGTATGATTTGTTGTCATATATTCAGAACAATGTAAACACAAACACAATTTATTGTAGAGCATTTTGTTTTCAACACGCTACATGTTTCGGCCCTACTGGACCATCGTTAGGTTTTGTATATAAATATAAAAGTATATGATATGAGGTAGGTGACGTCACGTACGTTTCCTTGGTGTGCGATATCACCCTGCATGAACGCTTTTACAATTCAATAATTATACTACAATTTTATCTTTCCTTAGCCCATAATATGGTGTTAGTTTATGTATTGTTATATGTTTGTACAAAGTCTGATGATGGGTCATTAGCGTCGAAACTTGTAGCGTATTGAAAACAAAATATTGTTTCACAGTAAGTTGTAATTGTGTTAAGTTTTCTTAATTATGCACAAAAACAACTTGATGTCACATATTCAGATTAATGAATAATTAATTGGAAAAGACGTAGAAAGAAGCGGTCGTGGCCTACTTGAGAGGTTATTCCAGCACGTGCCTGGACAGACTTCGGAAAAACACGAAGGCCTCCAGGATAACAGGTGTCAAATTCGAAACTGGAAGTGGGTACCACCTAAATAGAAGGCAGAACCACTATCGCTTGATCCAACCTGCTCGGTGACTTTAAAGACAGAAAGGAAAATAAATATATTAAAGAATAAAAAATTGAAGGAAAAAATGAAAGAGTCGATATTGAAAGAGTTAAGAAGTATTTTAAGTTGATTCATAATGACCGAAATATCCTTAATAAAACAGTCTGTAATAGCAGACTAATGACCCGCTATCCCGCGCTTACAACGGCTGTCAAAGCTGGGATGGGTAATGGGTAGACGTTAATAGCCTATCGGGTCGCAACAGAGATGTAAGACGACAGTGGTGCTGTTGGGGGTCGTTTGGAGTCGGAATTTTTTAATGGTAATTGTACCCACCCCAGTGTGCTACAGGGTTGTGGTAAAGAAGCCAGCGTCTGTACAGCAGCTTACAGTAATTAGGATTAATATGGGTATAGCTAGTAATGAAAGGTAATTATAAAGCTGCGCGCGCATGATAATGTTTGGATTTTACATACGTTGGGAAAATTGGTCTAGCTTGTTCAGCTTCAGCTTCAGAATTTATTAAATAGGGAGCGGGTTAATGTAGCGGTAACGCCCTACAACTAACGTCTGTTCGATGGACGGCCACGACATGATTTGCCTGAATGAAGTTTGATTTGTTTGTCTATGTGTGTATGTATATAATATGTATGTATGTATATGTGTGTGTGTATGTATTTATGTATGTGTGTGTATGTATGTATGTGTGTGTATGTATGCATGTGTGTACGTATGTAGGTATGTCTATCTATCTATCTATCTAAAAAAAAAGGTAAAGTTCTCCCTAGAACAGGCCATGAAGGCCCAGAGGGGGAGTAGAGGTATAGCTCTACTCTTTCTTTAACCTCGGCGCTAGATGGGGGTGGGTGGTCAACTCCACGCCCCCGGCCACTTTACCCCCGGGAATGACCCGGTACCCATTGTACAGGAGGCTGGGTGGGCCCCAGGGCCGGTCTGGACGGCTGCGAAAAATCTCGCCCCCCACCGTGATTCGATCCCCGGACCGTCCAGCTCTTAGCGAGTCGCTATTCCGACTGAGCTATCCCGGCCCACATCTATCTATCTGTATATATAGATATCTGTCTGTCTGTATATCTATCTGTCTGACTGTCTCTATGTCTATCCATCCGTCTATCTACATATCTAACCATCACTTTCTTTTCTTCTTTCTTTATTTCTTTCAGCATGAATTTCTGTTGTACGTACAAACAAGTACTGCAGTGTAGCCTACACACAACCGTCATTTTCTCTTATTTTCAGTTTTTAGACTTTGTAATCCTGCTGTGGAAAGAAGAAAAGTGAAGGTAAGCCGAACACATTTGTAATCACGTACACTATAATGTATCCTTACGGTATATACCTTTATGTGCCTAAATTGAATGAGCTCCACAGTTTGTAATTGTCATATGGAAACAAAGTTACTCGTTACTGGTAGAGGACTGATTGAACAATATCTGTATTTTGGAAACAACAATCAGCGAGTGAAACATTTTCCGGTATAAATTTATTTTGCGAATTTTTATGAAGCCACAGAAATCGTTATAAAGATTTTAATAAACAGCTGCTTTGTCATTGGTAGCTTCTATTGAAATACCTATCAGATATGTCTGTGTGCCATGTTCGGTCAAATACGGAAACTTCCAGAACGCGTTGTATCGGCACACACCGCACACCCCACTCGTCTTCATGGTGTGGTGTTGAAAGTCGCACCCGGACAGTTTTACCAGAAGGACAATGGTCAGGATGTTCAAAAATCGTACTTATAAAAATAACCTGTGGCCAGGATGTTCACAAATCATACTTATAAAAATAACCTGTGGCCAGGATGGTCAAAAATCATACTTATAAAAATATCCTGTGGCCAGGATGGTCACAAATCGTACTTATAAAAATAACCTGTGGCCAGGATGGTCAAAAATCGTACTTATAAAAATATTCTGTGGCCAGGATGGTCAAAAAATTGTACTTATAAAAATAACCTGTGACCAGGATGTTCAAAAATCGTACTTATAAAAATAACCTGTGGCCAGGTTAGTAAAAAATCGTACTTATAAAAATAACTTGTGGCCAGGATGGTCAAGAATCGTACTTATAAAAATAACCTGTGGCCAGGATGTTCAAAAATCGTACTTATAAAAATAACCTGTGGCCAGGATGTTCAAAAATCGTACTTATAAAAATAACCTGTGTCCAGGATCATCAAAAATCGTACTTATAAAAATAGCCTGTGGCCAGGATGGTCAGAAATTGTATTTATAAAAATAACATGCGGCCAGGATAGTCAAAAATCGTATTTATAAAAATAACCTGTGGCTAGGATGGTAAAAAATCTTACATATAAAAATAACCTGTGGCCAGGATGTTCAAAAATCTTACTTATAAAAATAACCTACACCAGCTTCATGTCCGTGTCATATGTATGAGCAGCGGCTCAGCGGTCTGGTACAGACAATGTCAAGAGTACAGTATCTTGGTTACTTTCACAACGGTTCGCAGCTTTCCAAGTGACGCCATGAATTTTACATGACGTGAAGGCGCCAAGAATTCCAGAGATGATACCGTGATTATACTCTTTTATTCTAAACAATAAGGCTTCAAGGCTGCGGCATATAAAGAGACGTGTCTGCTGTTGAACAATCGAGAATATCAGAAAGGCTTCGACCTTGAAACAGATTCCCACAGAATGAAAGGAAGGACGGTGTAGCCAGGGGGAAATCTCTTCTTGACCCACATATACACACTATGTCATCACCGTAAATTAATTCGCAAGAACAGGGTACGGAAAGAGAAGGGGGAAAAAAAGAATTAAGGTAACAGGATGAAAATAACCCTCAAGGCAGGGGTGGACAACAGGGAAAATATAGAGGCGTAGAACAGACCGGGGTGGGAAATCTGTGGGTAACAACTGTGCACTTTTGTGTCCGTAATTTTCTTGGTGCTCTCTGAATATCGTGTTTTGTTTTGGGGTTCAGTTACCCCAGAAATGTCGATCATTTCAGTCTTCTTTACTTCACACACTTCCGGGCTTCGCTAGATAATTTGTTCAGTCCTTCTTGAGAACCTAACAGCTTTCATCTACTCGAGAAACTCCTGGCATTTGGTTGAACTTGAAGTCATATGAATCCAGTCCACACCCTCCCACTTCATTTAAGATCCACTTTAGTATTATCCTCCCAGCTACATCTGTATCTTCCAAGTTGTTTCTTCTCCTACAGGTTCTCCAGATATGGACATGAAGATCATCTCCAGGTCTAGCTTACGCTGAACTTAAAATACGGGGCGTTTCTCTACAGGGAGATCTGTACACTGTCCCTGTACTTAATTGAACACTAACTTCTTCTGGGGCCTTCGTGAAGCTAGCGTGGGTCTATCTACAGCTAGTCCTTTTGCTCCTCCCAGCTTATTCCGTTACTCCGCATTTACCTTTCTGTTGTTCATTTCCATGTTGTTCTTGGTTTACCGCTCTTCCTGGTGCCCTGAGAATTGAACACTAAGCCATGGAGGAAATTTAGCTCCACCCATTCGTAACCTTTCCAGTAGGTAGAGGTGAGTGGTCAGATTAAGCCCTCGGCCGCTTTACCCCTAAATCTTATTGAATAAAAAGGTGGGTGCGTGCCAGAAGCAGTTCGGACACGGCCCCTGCTGAGAACCGAACTCTGAGACCCTCGTTGTCCAACCCGTAGTCTGATCACTATACTGACTGAGCCCCGGATGTCGTATGTAAATAGAAGAACTAATATGGTCACCTAGACGGGGGCATTTGAACGAAAGTCTTGCAGTCTGAAGATAACCGTCTTCGGGACCCGTCACATCGCAGAATACAGCAGTCCTCATAGTCACTGCCGTGTTTAACCTCAAATCTGACAGATGACAACCTGTTGCCAGGCGAAATGCCGGCCGGGCACGAGCCGTACGTTGTACACGCCTGACGGTAACCTTCGCTTTCTATCCAATAACTGAGCGCCCTTTCTGTATCCACCGTGACCCGCAAATTTCTGCACTTTCTCCCCATTTGTTCCAGCGTTTGTACCTGTGAAGCTGAGGCAGCTGCAGAGTGGCGTGACCTTGACAAATTGCACCTCTATGCTTGTCAGTCAGGCTGCGGGTTGGACAGCCGTGGTTCAATACCCCGGCAGGGGCATCACCTCCACACCTCCCTTGAGGCTTACACAGTCTCACACGATTGGAACGAGGCGCTATTTCCCAGATAATTAAGGGTCAAACAACGCGCTGAACTATAAATACTACGAGATTTAGAATCTATGGGGTTTTACCTCCATGTCCGTATGCATATTCATGTATAGGAATTGGCACGGGGACAAGTGCAAATTTACATAGCCCACTGAGCGTGAGTTTATAATCAGAAATTTTGTACATGTTTCACGATACTATATCAACTGTTGAGATCTACTTTCTTACGTTCAAAGTTGAGGATTTTCATTGCCATGTGAATTCATGTTATTTCTTAAGGGTTATGGCTCCCTCTTTAATTTGGTAGGTGGGTATTCAAACCTTGAATATAGAGGCAACATATTTCTTCGAAACGTTGGAACCCACGTATCAGATCTCAAATTTGTGTCATAGCCCAAGAGACCATGGCTTTTTATGTTGGTTTCTTAGTCTATTTAACTATTCTCTTTCAACTACATCCGTTGATATTATGTGACCAAGTGACTATTTCAGTCCATAAGAGCAATTTTTAAAATTTCCTGCCTCCTTCTCTTCTTATTCGCATATTATCCTTCCTTTAATAGTTTATGAGGCAAAACTTTTTTAAGTAATGTGTTAATTAATATCTGTTCTTGTCTGCCAGAAAACACACCACATCTCCGTTATATAGATCATGTGTAGGGAGACATCGTTTTTCCTGAGAATAAAACGAAATCCACAAATAAAATGTGTAGATGAAAATGCAGGGATTTTTTAAAATTTAAGAATCTAAAGTCGGTACTTCTTTAAGAGTATGGTGTTCCGGGATGTGACGCCGTGCACATATTTAGATATAGATGTGTTATTTTAACTTTAAAACCGGCTGTACAAATATTTACTACTGCGATGTGGAGGGACAGTGGGAGTGGGGATAGTGACCATGCTACGGGCTTGATCGTCCGAGGTTCGAATACCTGTAGGGGCAAGGCATTTTTCTCTTCTCCAAAATAGCCAGAGTGGCTCTGGGATCCACCCAACCTCCTATTCAGATACCGCAGTTTTTTTTCCCCGTGGGTAATTCTACCGGGTCGTGATGTTGACCACTCACCTCCATCCCATGCCAAGGTTAAAAATGAATGGAGCTGTACCTATATTCCCCCCTGTATGCTTTCATGTCGTGGGCAGCGATAATTTTACCTTTTATGAAGGGACAGTTATTCCGTAAATATTCCTCATCGATTTTTATAACGTATTCTTAATTCGGTGGGTACGCGGTGGCGCAGTTGGTTGAGGCACTTCACTACAAGCCGGAAGGCCGCGGGTTCGACTCCCGATGGTGTCGTAATTTTTCTTGACTTAATCCTTCCGGCCGCACTATGACCCTGGCGTTGACTCAGCCTGTAACAGAAAAGAGTGCAGGGCAAAGACGGTCGGTGCGTAGGGCTGACAATCTTACTACTTTCATGTGCCGAATGTCTGGAAATCTGGTGCCTCAGCTTCCTGGAAACCTAGGGATAACTTTACCTCATTCATAATTCGAGGTAGGGACAATTTACCTTTATATTAAGGGACAGATATTCATCCTCATCGATTTTTATAAAGTATTCATAATTGGAGGCTCAATACTTCTTACTGTTCACAGACCGTTCCAAGCAATTCCCCAGGCAGGCAGTCAATACGTTTACTGTGTGTGGAGAGATCAGCGTCGCCAGAGCGTTCTGGAAACCAGTCGCTGATCGACAGTCAGGCCAATCAGGGCGCCACAATGATGTGGCTTTAATGCTCTGAAAAATGCACCCGTATCTCCCCACAAAAGACCCAGTTCCTGTAAAGCTCGCAAATGTTCATCTTCGTAAGAACACCAACAAAAGAAGTTTTTTTTCCTCTCGTTTCAAGTTGGAAAGGGAATGACAGGCTTATCCCGCTTGTCGGTAGATCAAAATGTCTCGCTCGTAACACCCCCTTCAACTCAAATAACAACTCAAATAACAACTCGAATGCGCATTCATAGAGAAATATTGTGCGAAGATAACCGTTTTATGGCATGTGACTCCGTCTATTCTGGTGAGATATACAGAGTGTACTAAGAGGAATCTTCCATACTTTGGGAGAACATTTCTTAGGACTTTATCTGAAGTTGAGCCGATGCCAGTGGCCGCGCGGTCTAAGGCGTGGGTCTGCGGCCGCTCGCTTGCTGAGATTGTGGGTTCGAATCCCGCCGGGGGCATAGATGTCTGTCTCTTGTGAGTGTTGTGTGTTGTCAGGTAGAGGTCTCTGCGACGGGCTGGTCACTCGTCCAGAGGAGTCCTACCGAGTGTGGTGTGTCTATCAGTGTGATCGTGAAGCCTCGAAAAATTAAGAGGACTAGGCCTCCTAGGGACTGTTGAGTCATAGGAAAAAAAATCTGAATTTGAACTTTTAAGGAGATAATGACACGAGGAATGCGTGGTCCTCTTGCGCTTCCACGTACTGTATCTGTTTAACATGACGTGCTATAACCAAACTGCGCAGGTCAGTCCTTGAACCGATAGACAAGCCAAGCCATACACAGGCCAGTTCATGCTACCTATAGTACTTGGAAACCTCAGGACGATTTTTACGAAAGTGGTAAGGGTTTTTATAGCTGAATTCATATCTTTATGTCATTCAGATATCAATTGGTTGTTAAGTACAGGTGTCATCTTTACAGAAAATACAAATTCCTCCTTGTTTTAATATGTATTTGGTAAAACATAAATGTACAACAAGCCTCATTGTTTAAAATTTATCCCGTTACTGTGTCCGTAACCGTTCAAAATCGGACATAGGCATGTTTGGTTGTATCGATGTAGTTTAAGCAAACGAACGTTCTCTCGTTGAGTGGAAGGTTCGTCCTGACATACGAGTACTCTGCACACCAGCCTTTCAGAGGAACAAGCTGCCTTCATCGGCTTCCTCAAATGTCGGTACACACAGCAGACTACAATGTGTCGGATCCCAGAAGACGATTATCTTCGTATTCACCGCCGTGAAACATCAAATTTCAAAATATGATGTTAGGTGATGACGTGAATTCAGCGGGTTCGCGAGGCTGGTAGCGGAAATGAACGCAAAAAGAACCAAGAGTACTGTCTGAATGAGTGCTGAAGGAACTGGTAACTTTTCCCCCACTTTATCTACCAACCAAGTTCCATTTCTCCACTGTGCACCTCATTCACCGTCAGTACGTAGTGTTATGTTGTGGGGCGTGACGCCGTGTAGTTTGGTAGATAAATACCTAAGTTTCGTAGTAATGTCCTACCGACGTCCTCAGGGTAGAATAAATTTTATTATTCTACCGTGAAGCAGGAGGCAAGATATTTGTCCGAAATGTTGGTATCTGTGTACAAAACACAACACGTCACAGAAGAGAGTATATTAGTAGCTTTTGCCGTTGGTCATCTGCCATATCTCTCACCTGTAATTCTAGCTGTGTTTTATACGTGAGAAAGTTCGTGTGTCGTCTTTGGTGAAAGCAAAGCTTTGACGAAGATGTGCGGATTTAATACAGCTGAAGTAGCAAATAACTGGGAGAAAATTACACAACGAGGAACTTCATAAGCCATATTCCTCACATGTATTTTTAAGGTGATTAAAACAGGAATGTTGTTGAATAGATTGCATTCAAGATGTATATTCTTCAGGTCCTAGTTTCAAATTTCGACCTGGAGACAGGGTATCATGAAAAAGGGTTTCGTTTTTCTCCTCCGTCACTCCAGACATTTAATGTGCCATGGAACTACATATAATAATAATAATAATAATAATAATAATAATTCAATTCTTTTCAATTCAGTTATCATTTATTGAAGTGCTACCTTAACAGAGCAAAGGCTAATTGCAAAACTAGCACAAAATAATTACAACACAAGTTACCCAAATAAACACACAAAAACAACACAACAAAACAATCAACAAAAATTAGACATGTCTTAACTTTAAACAGAGGTAAGCTAAACAATTAAAACCGTAACTCATATCAAACCTGCTATTAGCGTAAAATCTGATTCAAAGATCCAGTTTGCATGCTAAATATATATATATATATATATTACTGCATAAATAGTAATGACAATAATAACAATAAAATTCGTTAATTAATTCGTTAGAATATTAACTAAGGACTATAGCACGCGTGACAAATTGGTCTAAGCCTTCATGAAAGGATAAAAGTTTTGTTATATGTGCTGATTACAGTTCAATGATTGTAAAGGCATAGCGTCGTGGAGTTGTTCATTTACGTGGTTTGTAAAGGAGGACCTGTTAAATGGCGGGGCAGCGTGTCACACTACAGATTACGGAAAATCTATTTCATTAGTTTTTTATTACCCATTTAATGACCATTTATAAACTTTGGAGATGCCGAAACTGTTCATTGGGCGTCACAGAAGACCCTAGTAAAATTATCACAGTAAGGGTAATAGCCTTTAATAGCCTTAGTGTTCAGCTTGTGGAACCGGGCGACACAAATAAGTTCTTAAAGGATTCTGAGAACTGTCAGATTTCTTTTAGACCGAATTAAACACTCTTTAATAGCGTATAATTGCTTTTGGGCCTGACCGGTTGCATAATGAGCTTTCAGATTTCTTTCACGGCGTCCTCCAAGTATCTGACTAGACTATTATCGGCTGGCCCTCTTGTCGGCTATTACAGCTAAATCTCTTTCAACCAAATCTTAAAGAAATAAAGAACATAAGAGTAAGGAAGAAAAGTTGGCGATTCGTTTGAAATTGAAAAGCGCCGGCGTTAGAAATATTTAGGGAAATACACAGACGGTTCATGAAGCTTAAGACTGACAGATCAGTCAGTAACGGTGTTGTGTGAGTCAGAGCGCCTCAAACGAAATTACGACGTAGATCAGGATTATGTTCTTACGAAATATGACGCCGTGTAATTTGGTAGGAATCGAAAAATAAAGAGATTAAAATATACAGAATTTAATTTTGCTGCTGTTGTATGTGGGTGGAGGAACGTTGGAGGAAAGGCCTCCAGGTATGGAAGATAGCTGCGTATATATTGAAAAAGCAGTCGCTGACAGCCGACAAGGGGTGTCCTCCAGCTTGGGGATTGGGCGAGGTGCTAACGACTCCTCACCGAAAATCTTACGATGTTACAGAACGTTTCACAAGGCCTCGGACTTGGGCTGATCCTTGGAGACCACTTGAAAGACCCAGGCGTAGATGGGAGGATAATATTAAAATGGATCTTCAAGAAGTGGGATGGGGGGGCGTGGACTGGATTGATATGGCTCAGGATAGGGACAGGTGGCGGGCGCTTGTGAATGCCGTAATGAACCCTCGGGTTCCATAAAATGCGGGAAAATTCTTGACTAGGTGAGGAACTATCAGCTTATCAACAAGGACTCTGCTCCTTGGAGTTAGTTTATATGGATGTGAAACTTGGTCTCCCACATTGAGAGAGAAACATAGGATGAGGGTGTTCGAAAACAGGGTGCTGAGGAGGATACTGGGGCCTGAGAGGGACGGGGTAACAGGGGAATGGAGAAGACTACATGACGAGGAACTTAATGATCTGTACTCCTCACCAAATATTGTTCGGGTGATCAATTCAAGAAGAAATGGATGGACGTGTCATGTGGCACGTAGGGGCGACAGGAGATGTGCACACAGGACTTTGGTGGGAACCTGAGGGAAGGAGACCACTTGGAAGATCTAGGCGTAGATGGGGTGCGAATGTTAAAATGGAGCTCAAAGAAATAGAATTGGGGGGGGGGGGGCTGAATTTATCTGGCTCAGCATAAGGACAATGCGGTAATGAACCTTCGGGTTTCATGAAATGCGGGACGTTTCTTGACTAGCTTTTCAAGCAGGATTTTGCTTCGTGGAGTTCGTAATTTGGCAGGCAGATATCAACGTTTCGGAATTAACCTGCTACTTGCATTTTATGACGAATGATCAATCCAAGTAGCTGCTTATTTCCGTTGTTTGTTATCGGCTCATTTCTCGGCAGCCCCCGGAAAGCGATCATGCTCCCTGCGGGGCCTCAGGCCCTATGAGGGGAAAAGCCGAATTTGCGTAATCTGGATATGAAGTACCGTATGCAGCTGACGAGAGCAAGTTCCAGAAGTTTCTGCCGCGACGCGAAAGAACAGTTGTCTTGTTCCATCAAGCTGTGCCGATCCTGTCGGCAGTTTGACGCGTTGCAAACTGGTCTTAACCGCTGTTTGACGCGAAGTCGCTCATTTAACCCATCAATGACGCTGGGTTTTAAATTCCATCTACTGCCCGGGAGAGAGGGTTTTAAATTTGTAGTAACCTTAAATGTAGATATGGTAGCTAAAACCAACAAATGCACACAAGTGGCTTGTCGATACGTGCATGTCAACAATACTCTTGTTGGGTGGTGACGATCTACATATATCATTTGTTACGTACTATAATTAATCACAAAAACTTTTTATCTGTATTTTAAACTTTAATATTCATTTTAAACCATGTGATTTTTAAAATATGATATTGAAATTTATTGAAAGTTCGCCGATATTTTGCTTGCGGGAAAGAGAGCGTAATGAGACGAAAGTGGAGGAAGAATACTGCGGGGCGATAACGCAGGCGGCGGGGGCGGTCATGCTGCGGCCAATCAGGTTCCATTGTGTTGCCGTGTTGGGATTTCAACTGTGCATGTACATTTGACCATGTGTATACTTAATTCCAACTTGCGCAAAATTCTACTTGCGCATGACCTTCCGGTACGTAACTTACTGCTTAAGTCGGGGAGTGCCTGTGCAGGTTAGAGTGGAAGTCACAGTGAATGTATACTTGTTACGATTACAATAAACAGGTGAAGGTAAAGCAATCCCATTACAGGCCTTGACAGGCCGTTAGGGCTCCAGGAGGTCGAGGCTCCCAGGTTTTTAGACAATCGGCACATGAACGTGGTAAGGTTGTCAGCCCTACGCACCGGCCGCCTTTACCCCTCAGAAAGATTTCTGGTACTCATTTCTGTTAGAGGATGAGTCGACCCCAGGGCCATACTGCGGCCGAAACGATTATGTCAGTGAAAAATTCCAGTGACACCATCGGGAATCGAACCCGCGACGTTCCGCTTTGTAGCTAAGTGCCTCAACCAACTGCGCCACCGCGACCCCGATTACAATAAACAGGGATACACAAATTTCCCCAAAATCTAGGAGCCATCCCAAAATTCTAGGCGCCAGAAGGGTGACTTCAAGCAAGAGCCCACAAAATTAGACGCCACGGTACAGAATTTAGTCGACCGGGCGACCTGGCGCTCGGGATTTGTGCACCACTGCCTGTAGGTTTTGGAAGTGACCCCCACGGGCATGTGGCAGAGGTCATGTATGCCAGCTAACGTGTTTTATGTATGGCACTTCCGCGCTTGAAGCACAGTGCAGCACCCTTCTTGTGGAGATGTACAGGGACTTGGTCTGTAGTGTATAGCTCTACAGATCACGGAAAAATCACCTGAAGTTTATTACAGGTTTGTCGAAAACAAAGCCTTTGGCAGTCTTGAAAACAGATAATAAAATTTAACATTTGGTTGTGAGTGAATTATAGGAGTTGCTGCCATGGCCCAGTCCTACTGTGTGTTTGGAATACAATATTTTTTTTTACCGCTGCTAGTTCAGATTGTACAATTGTATCAGGACATCCAATCTTGAAACCTCAACCCAGAGCCCTTCTCTTGTTGAATCAACCACTTCTCTCCAATACATTATTTCTGTAATAGGTTATCCAATTCCACACAGAGGCACCGCATTACAATACAATACCCACTTCACTCCCAAAACTGATATATCGATAAATATCCAATCTTGTGTATACGATACACTGTAACGTCGAACGTCTTAAGGGTCGTTAATAAGGTCTGCCTGAATTCAACCTCAAGTGTGAGATCCAATTAAAATGAAGGGTTGTGAATTCGTTTCGCCCCTTACGATATGTGATATAAGCTGTAATTTCAAACGTCTCGGTCCCCTTGTTGGGGAAGAAAGTGACTCAGTCTTGAAAGAAGAGCCGTTCAAGTCCAGATCGAAACTACAACAAATACTTTGAGGATGAGTGAGAGAGAAAACAAAATGGAAGCTATTGTAGTGAAGTTAAAGTAAAGAAAAGTATTCTTAAAGAAAATTAATTGAGGCAAATGGCGAAGAGCGTAGCCATGATGGCTTATGGGTTATTGGAGGTGTATCTCCACGAATTCTTTGCCTGGAGTTGAGTAATAAGCTTCTCACCTTTGCCCCGTAAACCCCATGGAAAGAGCTCTCATTACCCATGGAATAGGAGGTTGGGTGTTTCCCAGAGCCTGTCTGGACGTCTTGGAAGAGAGAGAAAAATCCCTTGATCCTGCCGGAAATGGAACTAAATTCATCGATGCTACAGCATATAAACAAACGCCTACTAACTTCCAAAACGAAATATTCCAAGTATCATAAAGTGAAGCCCAAAATGGAAAGGGCATAAAATCTACGTGGTGTAAGTAAGGACAGGTTTGTCCTTGTATTTGATTGGCTTGCAGGCCATGGAGGAATATCCCAGTGAACCTTAACTTTTGTCAGTAGATAGAGCTGAGCGGTTAGCTTCTTGTTCCGGCCGCTTTATCCCGCGGAAACAGAGTCCCTTCCTCCCCGGTATGAACTGGGAGGCCTCTAGTTGCCCTTTGGCATTGCGTGAAGTTCTGCTGAGCAACGTACTGTATGCAGACTGTGTTGGTCCGACAGTTAGGGTGCGCTTTGTGGGAACTGACGACGGCAAGGCATTGACTAGGAAACTGTTCTTTCTATCAGAGACACGAGGCTTCAGACGAACATACTGCCTCCATCTTCAGGGTAGGTGATTGAGAACTTCTTTGATGGTGGATGTAGGATGTTCTATTGAAAGGCTGGTATACTTCTACTGAGTGGCTTAGAAGAGGCGCTCGCAGACAGCGCAGCGCTGGGGGTGTGTCCAAACGTACAGAATACTAGAATTTGTTGTGGGGTTTTTAGGACAGAATTCTCTCAGTCTGACACAAGGCAATGTTCTGAGAGGTAATGGAGTAACTCCGTGGGCCGGGATACCGACTCGCTACGGGCTGGACGGTCCGGGGATCGAATCCCTGTGGGGGCGAGATTTTTCTCACCTGTCCAGACCGGCCCACCCAGCCTCCTGTACAATGGGTACCGGGTCTCTCTTCCGTGGGTAAAGCGGCCGGGGCGTGGAGTTGACCACCCATCCTCATCTAGTGCCAGGGTTAAAGACAAGAGTAGAGCTATAACTCTACTCCCGCTCTGGGACTTCATGGCCGTTCTAGGGTGAATTTTGGAGTAACTCCGCTAATGGTTATATAGGAGCAGCCAGTTAACTACTACTAGACTACACGGCGTCAAATTCCAGAAGGCAGCATATTTATTTTTCATGTTTATTTCTAAAGAACGTATTGAAGTGCAATATAAACCGCTAACACCGACACGCACGGAGCTGTGTTGCCAGTAATTACCGCTGTAAGCTTAAACAAATTTGTCTTCATCCAGTACGTACTGTTCCTGTTCTTGATGTTATCGGTCTGCAGCAGGTAGCTGTGTATACCGACGGGGAAACACAGCAGTTACGGAGTCCGATAGTGATCTAGATTACAGCCACTGACAGCACTGGGCGTGAAATGCGAGTGTGTTTGGTTGACTCACTCCTCGAAAACATGTCACCGGGCCACGTTCACGTACCAGAACCTTCAATAACTAACTCCATGGAGAAAGTTCTTCCTGAGAAGCCAACAGGTCCTCAGACAGTCAAGAAATTCTCCGCATTTTATGCAACCCGAAGGTTCATTACCGCATTCACAAGAGCCCACCACCTGTCCGTATCCTGAGCCAGATCAATCCAGTCCATGCCTCCCCATCCAACTTTTTGAAGATAAATTTAAATATTGTTCTCCTATCTACGTCTAGTTCTTCTAGGTGGTCTCTTTCCCTCAGGTTTCTCCACCAAAACACTATATGCACCTTTCATGCCTCCGATACGTGCCACATGCCTCGCCGATCCCATTCTTCTTGATTTGATCACCCGAATAATATTTGGCGAGGAATACAAAACCGTCAGTGTTTTGTAAAAGGCAAAAGAAAGAACATTTCTTTCTCATTTACGAAATTTTAAAGAAAGAAAAATCCTTTTGTTTTACGGGCTGAGAAATGGAAATATAAGCTCTTGTTTTAATTCAGGTCGAAAACTATAATCACTGAATCATCTTGACGGACGTAAAACGAGGAGGTATTTCTACCCACACACTAATTCCTCTCAACTTTACGAGTTTATGCACACAGCGTTTCCAGTTGAAGGGAAATATATATCTTGTAGACGAATGGTATTCGTGTCGTTGTTCCTATGGTGTCTAAACTGCACAATGAGGCCGTGCCATGGCTCAGGCGGTTAGTCGCCGGCCTTTCACTGCGGAGGTCCGGGTTCGATCCCAGGTCAGTCCATGTGGGATTTGTGGTGGACAAAGTGGCACTGGGACAGGTTTTTCTCCGAGTTGTCGGTTTTCCCCTGTCAATTTCATTCCACTCTTGCTCCATTACTTGTAAAACTTGGTAAAAAAACTGCTCATCTTCATCTTCATCATGGGGTTGCACAAAAAGCCTTAAGGCTGTGGTGAGTCCGTAGCATCTGCTGCGGGGCCCTTCACCATGGGGAGAAAAAAAAGACTGCACAATCCTTGCTACCATTCAGTCAAGACAACTTCGTATCTTCTCTCGTCTTATCTGAAAATTTGACTAAGAAAAGAAATGCATACTGTTATCATGTATTTTAGGTTGTGTGAAATTTTGTGGTCGAAGACGTTTGAAAATAAATGGCTGAGGGTTAACCTAGGCAAGAAGCAACGAGATGGAGTAACGCAGTGAGATGTTTATTTTGCTTCTGGTCTATTTAACGACGCTCTCAGGAACTCAGGCTGTAACCGTCAACGGAGAAGCTTCCTACGAAGTAATTTTTACCTTTAACCAAATACTATTCGGTGATAAAAATAATGGTCAAGATGGGCCAGGAATGTAGGACGCGTGATGGTGATAAAATGCAAACAAAACCTCAAAATAAGGCTTAGGATTGGGTGGTGACTTTGTGTTAAAATGGATCTTAAAGAAACACCGCAGGAGGGTGTAAGATTGGATGCGACTGGCTGGGAAGAGTACTATTAACACGCTTTCATGAACATTATTGTAAACTTTCAGTTTCCATAAAAGACGGGCAATTTCTTGGCTAGCTTAGCGGTTACCAGCTTCTTAAGCAGGCCTATAATAATTTGTGGCAGAAAGTCTTTAATTCACAAATTTATTTTGAGGAAGGGCGGGCTAGGATAAGTCTTAATGTGCCCGAGAAGGGGGGGGGTTGCGGCAAAAAGGTTAAGGGCCCCAGTCTGTGCGTGGACTTGAGACCCCACTGAGTGACGCAGGGTAATCTGGCGCTGTGATTGGCTGTTAATATGTACGGAGTGTTCGATCTGGCTATTGTTGCCGGTTTAATTACTTTGGCTACAAAGAACCTGGAAACAAAAGACGGCGCGGCTGCGAAACAAAGCGAGCTGACAAATAGGGAACCCGGGGTCCGCAACACAATACTGATGTGGTAATTACCAAGCAGGCAGGGAGGCGACGTAAAAGTAAGGTGGGCCACGAATTTCAAAGTGTAAATTGAGCTACCACAAACACTGAAGTACAGTCAGTTACAAAAACCTTAATGCTTTCTTTGTATCTGCCGTGAATATAGGGTTACAGCATTTCGTATAGTCCGTGCATCCTGAATGTGATGTTGTTCGGGTGATCAAACCAAAGAGAGTTAGTTAGGAGGTTGCAAAAAATAGGATAAGACACACTGATGCCAAGAACTTTACTGTCACTGCGATTTGTACGTGGCGCATCTGAAGCAGATGGTACACACCAGACTCCACTAGTCGCCATTGACATTTAAGCATATGTCCCACCGCGGCACCAAATCTCTGTCAAGTGTCGGTAGTCAGTAGGTGACAGCTTGCTTCATGTCGGCGTCTGTTCAAATTCGCTTGCTATCCAATTACTTCTGGAGGGTTCCAAAGAGATGGAAACTACAGGGTCCCATATTGTCAGCTGGAGCTTTGAGGGGTTACAGGGCTGCGGCTGGAACTTCAAGGACCACCCTCCTTAGAGCCTCGATCTCGCGCCCAGCACGTGGAAGTGACAATAAATTTCTTGCATCAGAGTGCTTCTTTTTATCTTAGTTTCTAAATTCCCTTTTAGATCAAACTTGGAACACAACTTTGTTTGGAAAACCTAAAAAGAATAAGCTTATGGAAATGTAGGCGTTGACGGGAGTATAATATTAAAATTAATTTTACAACAATAGGGGTGATGATGTGAACTGAATGAAACTAACCGTGGATGTAATCGAGTGGCGGAGTTTGTAAACGCGGAAGGTAACTGCGCGCTGTCATTTCTTAGAAGCCCACAGCTTTAATTTACACCGTCGTGAAATCTCAAAGCTCCGCTCAGCGAAATAAAAATCACCCCTAGTTTACGGATAGGAGAGGGAAAAGTAGTGTGCTCATTTTTAGCTGCGGCAGTAGTTGGAGGTGAGTAATTAGCTACACATCCCGGTTGCTTTACCCTTCGAGGAAATAACCCTTGGTACCCAATTGATAGGTAGCTGGGTGGAGCCAAACTGGAGCGCATATGGAGGTGTTGAAAACAGAAAGAAATCTACCCCTGCCCGGGATCGAACCCTGATTCCATGGACTTCAAACACTAGCTTATTCACTATACTGACCAAGGTATCTGGGCTCGTAACCTGAAATACTATCTTGATTTTCGAACCACCATGTTGCTATTTTTTTGTTTTTATTTTTAATGAAAATGTGTGTCCACGTTGTAAGGCAGCAAACTGTTTAACGATTTTTTCCCCTAGGCCATAGTTCTATTGTTCCATTATTTTGGAAAGGCTGTGGAATTCAGTGCTGAGCCCTGAACACGGACGTGCCTGTAAGGGCTGCCTTGGTTATTTTCATTATGAAGACAAAAACACCTTTATGATCCTCTTTTGCTTAACAATGCGCATATTGTAGTCAGGGGAAGTTGGCGGTCATTGAATTTATGATTATGAATTAATTCTACAGAAGATGACTTGCTGATATCAGGGTGGTCTTTATTCCGGTAATTCAGGATGATATTCTTCGAAGCTGTTATTTTATTCCCGCGATGATTCAGAGAAATGATCGGTCACTTCTCTTTGTCTCTCCGATTTTTACTGAAATTAATGAATTTCACACGTGTTTTAGAGGCAGTCATGGTAGCACTTGTGATTGGAGGAAGTTCCAGGAACAATTTTGACACTTTTAGATATGGTGGCTAAAACAACAAATGCACAAAAGTTTATGAAAGTATATTATAAACGTAGTAATACCTCCTACATGTTTCGGCCACTCATGTGGCCATCCTCAGGGAGGCGCGTTACGAAGAATAAATACACTGAGATGTTAACAAAAGTTTGTGAACCAATGCAAATGTGAAATATTAAGTATGAATATTACGTGGTTTAAAATACGTATTACAGTTTGAAAGACAGGTGAAAGTTTAATTCTGGTATGTAACAAATAATGTATGTAGATAGTATATATATATATATATATATATATATATATATAATAACCATGGTTCAACAGCCCTATATGGGCTGTTGAACCATGGTTATTATATATATAATATATATATATATATAATAACCATGTTCAACAGCCCTATATGGGCTCGGGCCTCCTCTTTCCGAGGTTACTGGTTTGTGCGCATTCGTGGCAGTTGGTGACTGGAAAACTGGCCGCGCTGCTGTTCTGTCGATCCTGATGTGACCGCCAGAGCCATCTGGCAGGCAGTCAGGAGACTTGGGTGAGAAATTGGGGTTGAATTTTGCTTACGAAACATTTCTATTCATGCCCGTAAGGTTCTTTTACATGCCGTAAATCTACGACATGGGACCGACGGCTTTACTTCCCCTCCAGATTTTTATCACCCTTAAAAATCCATCGACCTCGGTCTGGATCGAACCTTGGGTCCAGTGGCGAGCACGCTAACCACTAATCCACCGAGGTCGACATATATGTATATATATATATCACAATCCAAGCAGAGGATTGTTGATGTTACTGTGTCAGCTTACCACTCTGTGCAGTGATGGTTTTAGTCGCCATATCTAACTGTTCAATGCACGGTTATGGAGCATTTAAAATTTTGACACGTTTTCTTAAAATACATACACTGATCGATTGTGTCACTCTTCATAATTTTACTGCACAATTGTTACTGTTCATAAAAACTGCTGTAACATCTCGAAATTCTGCAGTTTGTGGCGCTGAGGTGTTCACAGCGGTGACCGCCTTACCGGGATGTGACGCCGTGTATTCTGGTAGAAGTTTACTACCTTTCAGTGGAAACTGCTACTGTGATCTTCAGGCTAGGAGAGATCCTGGTCTGAAGATAGAGACAGCAGGTTCTGCCAAAACGTCGGCAAGTTTCCACCACAGTACACAGTGTCGTACCCCAGAAGAAAGCAGTTCAACATCGTTGCTCTGTGTTTTGCCTGAACAGTGTACTTACGTGTTCCTACCAGAGATAGCGATTATTATTCTAAAGAGGGTTGACAGAATGGTATATGTAATAGATATGCAATGTGTTTTCTGTAAAGTACGACATGAATTTTAGAAATGTTATGACGTGATAGTAGAAGCTGGGTTATCGTCGGTATAGCGACTAGGCCACAGGTTGGGGGGTCCGGGGGTTCGAATCCCGGTAACGGCAAGAGATGCTTGGCTTCTCCAAACCGTTCAAACCGAGTAAGGGGCCCACCCAGCCTCCTATTCAATGGTACCGGGGTTCTTGCCCGGGAGCAAAGCGGCCGGGGCCTAACGTTAACCAGCGCCAAGTTCAGACTGAGTGGAGCTGTACCTCTACTCCCCGTATATACATTCATGGCGTGGACAGGAAGAACTTTACCGTTTACCTTTCACTGCAAGTTGCTGCGGGATGGAAAACTGACATCGTGCTTCGATTCCCGAGAGGGGCAAGAGTTTTTTTTTTCATTTCCAGGATTCAAAACCTGCTGTGGGCCTCAGCCAGCCTCCCATTTAGTGGACACCGCGGGATAGTTCCCTGGGGTTCCAGCGGCCGGGGCGCGAAGCTGACCACTCGCCCCTAGGGCCCAGGTTAAGAATGAATGAAGCTTTAACTCCACTCCGTTGTGTGCCTTCATAGCATGCTCAGGGACAGCTTTACCTTACACATGATACAGTTACGTCTTCACGGCTTGGTGCGTAGAAGCCTTCGTATTTGTCTGAATGTAACTTGTGTGAGATGCCATGCAGGTGGTCCTATCAGGGCCCCTTCATTATTCGCATGCGAGCACGACTCGAAATCTTGGAAACTGCTGTAGCATCGTATGTAAGACAGCGGTGAATGCTGTACATTTTTATAGCTGCAGATGTTGAGGGCAGAGCCCCGAGGCTGACTGCTGCCGGGGGCCCCCACGGGGGACACCACCAGGTAGACGAGCGTCCAGTGTTTCTGGGGCCGTCTGCAGGTTGTTGAGAGACGCGGTGTAGTGGCGCTGCCGTGAATTAACGATTTCTCATCATCAGTCTCGGACTTTATTACACGGGAAACGGTACAGTCATTGCAAAATGCAACACGTCTCCTGGTAGCCGGCCAAAAAAAAATTTGTATAAAAATATTAACGGCATATTGAGTTTGAAAGTGCTTTTAAATTGACGTTGCATGTAGGTGAAAGGTAAAGGTGAAAGGTGAATTTGTCCCTGTGCCTTATTAAGCAGCGCGCTATAAGGCTTGTGGGGGAGTGAAGTGTATCTCCACATATTCTTATACTTGGCACTGGAGTGAGGTGAGTGGCCAATTCAGGAACCGGCCGCTTTATCATCGGGAAAAGAGTCCCCAGCTTGGCGTGGCTTGCAGACGAGTACCCAGAGCCGGTCTAGGTGCTGTGGGAGAAGAAAAGTCTGCAGCCTTGTCGCCAGTCGAAAGAGGAGTTTCCGATCGTGCATCTCGTAGCCTCGCCACTATACCAGAAATGTATATTTATGACACGACATGACATCAGGCAGTCGTACCTGCTAACACAAGGCATGTGATGTTATGTCACTAAGATTTGTAGTTTCATGTGGGAGGTGCATGACCCGAATCTTGACCGGGACACTAACTGTCCTTATCGTGCATAGGTCCCTACAGTAACTCAGAAAATTTTCATAAGGTTAATGTCTTCGACTAGTCGCCCTCGGTGGACTAGTGGATAGCGTGCTCGCCACTGGACCGAGGTCGATGGATTTTTAAGGGTGATAAAAATCCGTATCACCACTTCCTTCGGAGGGGAAGTAAAGCCGTCGGTCCCATGTCGTAGATTTACGGCATGTAAAAGAACCTTCGGGCATGAATAGAACTAGTAGTGTCCTTAAGCAAAATTCAAGCGGGCATTTCTCACCCAAGTCTCCTGACTGCCTGCCAGATGGCTCTGGCAGTCTCATCACGATCGAGCAAAAACTTGTGCGGTCAGTGAGCCGGTCACTCACTACAGAATGCACGCTTACCGACCAGGAAACCTTCGGGATGGAATCCCAAAAGAAGGAGGCTTTGGCCCACCCCGGGCTGTAACGCCATGGAAGAAGAAGAAGAATGTCTTCGACTGACGAGAAGAGGTTTGACCTTGACAGCCTAGGTAGGGGCCCTTATCACCAAGCTAACCTTGCGGAGAAAACAAGTAGGTCCTGTGAAAATATGAGTCTATCACTGCATCTATCACTTTATAATTGTCGCCATTTGATAGATGTTCATTTTATGAAATGGCTGAAGTTAAATTTATGTATAATTCCAACCATATAAAACACAACAGAAAAAAATTAACTCGCACGCACAAGACACGACTGTAAGTCAACCCACAGCACGTTTAAGTGGAATACATCGGTTACAGATCATGAATATTTAACGGCCTGACTTTCTCCTCTCCCGAGGTCAAATTTGTTTTCGTTACTCAACAACAGTATATTTGAACTGGGCCACGGCAGCTTCCTTTCGCATTCTATCCCATTCATCATCATCCGATAATTCGACGCCGTGTTACCGAAAGCGTCGTTAAATAAAGTACACATTTAAACAAAATACGGATACAAATAACACGTCAGCTTCAGTAAAGATGGTTATTTAATGTTCCGTCCCGCTGTCGTGAATTTGGCCAGACTGTACTTGGAGTCTGCAAGAACGCATGACAAGACACGGTGTGTGCGGCAGGTAGAAAATTGTTAATTGGTAGCCGCGGGCCCTCTCATTTAAACCTTAAAAAAATCGAATGCCTTCCCCCCACCCCTTCTCCACTTGCTTCAATCAGAGGGACTCGCCGTGTTAATTCGGGAACACAAACATTTCTGGACTTCCTGAACCGTGTATACTGCGGCTTTTCTTATAGTATTCAAATTTTGGTGTTTTTTTTTTACTGTTATATAAAATGGGCTAAATAAATTGGGGGGGGGGGGGAGTGAAGTTTGTATTCAAATAAACAAGACGTGACCGAAGAAATCGTCACACAGGTATAAAGAAAGTGAGACAGTTGCTATGGAACTTAGATACTGGTGCTAAGTACTTTGTACTTTGTGTTAAGTACTACGTACAAATGTACGCGTTATGCAGAAGTCGTAGTCTGTATCTTAAAACTGCATTGCGAAACTGCTCAGTGGTTTGTCAATATACTTTATTCTATAATCACCGTGCATTTTGCACAATTATTGTTAAGTCACCAACTGAATGCACTATTTATTTTAAAAAACACTATATGGTTTCTTAAAATATTTTAGTAAAACCCTACATATGTTTCGGCTTCTTCATGAAGCCATCCTCCTTCATGAAGACGCCGAAACATATGTAGGGTTTTACTAAAATATTTTAAGAAACCATATAGTGTTTTTTAGAATAAATAGTGCATTCAGTTGGTGACTTAACAATAATTGTCAATATACATCCGTTCAAGCATGTCTGTTTTTGTTCATTCAAACTCTGACTATACTGAGATGAATGTTTGCTGAAACAAGTCTGGATAACGCATAACGCATCGCTGTGGCCCGTTATTGTAACCATTGTTGCAGTGGAAAAGCAACAATGCTTTCTGTATTTATTTTTCAGCTAATATGTCACTGTCAAAATATAAAAATATTGAGTGTCGCATAAAAATGTTTTTATGGCCAATTTATTTCGCCGGCAACAATAAAACGTACTTAGGTCTTCATGTAAAGTGCCCGGGATTTTGTTGGCCGATTTTAACAAAATTTTGGATTTTGCGACAGATTTTGCTGAGAGTCCCCCAGTATCAATTTCCATGGATATCCGTCCAGGAGGAGTCGCGCTGATGCATGCGGACAGACAGACGGACATGAATTTAATAGGTTCTTCACGCGACTATACAACGCGTCTAAAATGTTGCCAAAGCTCAATCTAGGTATTTCAATTATAACTTCCAGTATTAAAGTTTGAGAATTGTTAACCAAAGTAAGTACACGCATTACTGTTGTGTAGCCACAGTTGTATAAATAAACATCTCCGCGAAGCTAAAATATGCAAGGATGAAACCATAAAATAGTAATCTGAATAGCCACAAAGTTGCTGCAATAATGTGCGATAAAATACAGCACCAGCCTTGTAACATCTGCTACCAACATTTATTGGGGGCTTGGCGAGACCTCTTCAGGCAGCCACGAAAACTAGCCCCTAAAGCGGATAGAAGTAAAATTAATGCGTTGATAAAACATTCAAAATGGAAACTTATTTCATTAGTTTTATAAGAATTATTATATGAATTCACTAAGAGTCCTTCAAATTTGGGCCATAAAAGCCCTCAAGATCGATGTAAGGAGGAAAGTTTTCGGGTTTAAACTAACCTCACAGTAGGCGCAGAAATCCATGCAGGTTGTTGGGTAACTAGGTGAGCAGCTCCTTTTTCGGTTAGACAGTTAGTTTGTTTATATAACAATGCGCCTATGGGACGAATCCGGAAGAATGCGGTCGTTGCTTACCTTAATTATATATCCGGTATTTGTCCGCAAGTCTTTGGAGTACTCTGAGAATTAGTCGAGGTAGCGGGCCAGGAAAGGTGGCTGGATGAACTGATAGGCCAGATCAGTATTTCCCAAAAGTTTTCCATGGAAGAACCCCTATAGCAATTCTTCATATCCCGAGGAACCCCCTCCCCCACCTATGAAAAGGAACAAAATAATGCTGAATATACGAATAAAGCAAAGCAAAACAAAGGCAGTTGGTAGCGCACTGCGATTACTCCAGTACTGCCAATTGCCGGACATAAATTCCCGCGATATTTCGGGGGATATGTGGTATTGTGGTATTTCAAAATTTCCATTTCTTTATTTCACAAATTTTTCGCGGAAATGCTAAGATGTTCTGCGGGACCCCGTTTGAAAAACTGTAGGTTAGACAATCAGTCAATAAGTCAGTTATTTAGTGTATTTAATGACGCTTTCTCAGCTTCGTAGTATTTAGAGTGCAGAGCCAGAGTGATTATAACTGAGGAAGTGAGAATAATATGCAAGGGTTTTCGCGAATTGTAATGTACATAGTATTGTAGTGTACATAGTATTGTAATGTACATAGTACTGTAATGTACATAGTATTGTAATGTACATAGTATTGTAATGTATATTGTTCATTCCGTGCAATGTCGACAATCAACTCACAACACTCAGTCCAACAAAATGCACTATATTGTTCCCAGATATTTATATTACAATATCTCGTTGAACACTCCCAATGCAGTTTACGTGGTATTGTAATGTAGTGTACATGGTATTGTAATGTAGTGTACATGGTATTGTAATGTAGTGTACATGGTATTGTAATGTAGTGTACGTGGTATTGTAATGTAGTGTACATGGTATTTTAATGTAGTGTACATGGTATTGTAATGTTGTGAACGTGGTATTGTAATATAGTGTACATGGTATTTTAATGTAGTGTACATTGTATTGTAATGTAGTGTACATGGTATTGTAATGTAGTGTATATGGTATTGTAATGTAGTGTATATGGTATTTTAATGTAGTGTACATGGTATTGTAATGTAGTGAACATGGTATTGTAATGTAGTGTACGTGGTATTGTAATTTAGTGTACATTGTATTGTAATGTAGTGTACGTGGTATTGTAATGTAGTGTACATGGTATTGTAATGTAGTGTACATGGTATTGTAATGTAGTGTACGTGGTATTGTAATGTAGTGTACGTGGTATTGTAATGTAGTGTACATGGTATTGTAATGTAGTGTACATGGTATTGTAATGTAGTGTACATGGTATATTGTAATGTAGTGTACATGGTATTGTAATGTAGTGTACATGGTATTGTAATGTAGTGTACATGGTATTGTAATGTAGTGTACGTTGTATTGTAATGTAGTGTACATGGTATTGTAATGTAGTGTACATGGTATTGTAATGTAGTGTACATGGTATTGTAATGTAGTGTACATGGTATTGTAATGTAGTGTACGTTGTATTGTAATGTAGTGTAATTGGTATTGTAGCATTGGTCTGTAAAGACCGACGAAGCCACTGAAGCCGCGTGACAGCATGTTGAGGCTACTTGCTAGAGTGGTGCTGGTTGTGCTTCTGTGAGGCGGGTCGGTGTGGCACCGTGCCAGTATGCCGCCAGCTACTGTTACACTCAGCAGGGTACAACCCATGTTATCACCTGACACACTGCTAACCGTCTAACGTCGTGTATTGATTTGAAGTTCAAATCATTGTAAGCGAACAACTCACTTTGCATTGTAGAAATTCCAATCCTATGTTCAAATTTGAACATAGGATTGGAATTTCTACAATGCAAAGTGAGTTGTTCGCTGACGGGACACAAAACACCGGTTGCTCTAACGAGGGAGAGAAATATTGCTGCTGCACAGAGCTCGGTGCACAAGTGAGCTGCAATGCACCGGTAGTCTTAAGTAGTGCTTTTCTCGCGTGCCACTGTCGCGATCAAAATATTTGCGTGTACCACCACGTACTAAAAATATCAATAACATACAGTGTGTTCTTTTGCAGTGTAACTTTATAAACACTTCATATGTGCTTTTCTTTTTATTTAATCTTTTTATTTAAATATATTCAAAACAATTTTAATAGCGTGATTAACATCTTTAAAGTAGAAATGAGAATAAAATCATGATTCCCAAATACCTTCGCATACCACCAGAAGACCTTATGCCTACCACCGGTTGAAGAGCACTGGTCTAAAGACTTACAGAGGAATGATGGGTTTGCCTTAAGGGCCAAATAGAATTGAGTTCATTTTCTTTGTTTTGCATGGTGATCTGGACAGAGACAGTCTTCGAAACACTGCAATTTTCAGAAAACTTACTTTTAATGAGACTCAAGTAAAATTCCATTATAAATTGAAGCAATACGTTTTGTAAAACTCTGATAAAAGTCTATATACGGCCTTTATAGTAGTCTAACTCTCTAAGGCCTTTATTACTTAAAGCCACCAGCTTCACATAATTAATTTTTAAATGTCATTAATTAGCTTGTTTCTATTCCGTAAAAAAAGAAAAATGTAGACAAAAGAGATGACTATATACGTTTTACACGAGTACAGGTTTCTACGAGATTTGTAACGAACGTTTTGCTACTGGATGTCATTCCGAAGTTGTAATTTTTAATTTTTTACAATGAGAACTAACAATCTGCAGACGGACAAATTTGGGAGCCGAGAGCGACACTAGCGCTCCTGTGTTATTGTCTTCAAATGATGTTTGGTGACAGATCTTGGACAACAGATGGACCTACTGTGAAGGTAATCATTTTTGTGGAATATAAAACAAAACTATAAAACATGCATTTTTTAAGCTTGGTGCTTCGTTGCGAAAGTAAATGAGGCATTGTTGCCAGGAACTTAACAAAATTGGTAGGGAAATAGACCATAAACATACTTATGAAATATTGTTTGTACATCAATATTTACTAATATGGCGATGGTAGGAAACATTGAGCTTCTATGCTACGGATTAAACCTTTATACACGTAGAAACACTGTCTAGGTCTTCATAATTACGACATAAAGTAATGGTGACGGATAATGCTAATTAGATATACAGAACTACAAATCTGTATGTGTAATTGTTGCTCGGAACGGCTTGTTGTGTCTAAACCTCTAGGCAGACTTTAATTTCGTATCCTTTCACAGGTTGATACAGTAACTTGTACTATACATATAGTAAACTGTGCTATGTGTGAATTTAATTGCCCTTAATATCTCGACAGCAGACAGACGTTATCTGTAAACAAAACCTGCGACTTAATGCCACGCCATATATTCGTTCTCTTATTTAGGCCCTGTACTTGTCAAAGGATATTTAATGAACATATATATATAAAACCGGTATTTGGAAGTCACAATTTTATCTCTGATGGCTGGTTGTTGCGAAAGGTCTTTATTGATCTGGCCCATTTCCATATTTTTGGTTTAACTGTTCTAAGCTGTAGGTGATATATACAGTGCCACCTGCAGGTGGGACACTTTGTCTCTTTGTCACGCCCAACACCTAAAACGTTGGGTCTCAAATTGAACCGTTGCTTTGCTGATTGAATGAGTTTGTAAAATAATATTAGCTGTATTCTGGTATGCGACGCCGTGTAGTTTGATAGATAGTGATCCCCCCCCCCCCCCCGACTTCCGTCGTTCCGCACTTACGTCATTTGCACCAGACCCGGTGTATTAAGTCAAGACAGCAATTTCGTACGTAGGATGCTGAAGGTGTTTTCGAGTTCGTCCTATATATTGTTTAGACGAATTTCATGCATCAGAGTGCTAAATTCTCGGTGTCTCCATGTCTTTAGAGAGGCAGTCTTTTCTTACTTACTTTATACAGGGTGATTCAGAAGGCAAGGTCAATATTTAGGGAGGTGATATTATCGGTCATTGTGAGAACATACGAACATGTGTCTAATTTTGAAAGGTTAGCGAGATAGAGCTCTTTGAGTCTTCAGACCTAACTCTGTTAAATGTTTGTTTGTGGGGTTGAGCGAAGAGCAAAGTTTACAAAAGAAAGGTGGATACAAGAGACAAATTGCTTGCTTGCATTTTGGATACTGCTGCCCGCGTTAAGAAACGTGAAGATAAACTAAGACGAAAAATGCGCGATCAACGCACACGAGTTGCAAAGTGCACTGAGGTTGATGGTGGGATTTTCAAAACGTTAGTGTGAACTGTGACAAATTTGTCTTTTCTGTGCAACAAATTTGTCACTTAAACATTAAATTAAAATTAAAATTAAATTAACAGTCCGTAATTTCTCTTTCTTTATTACCATTCACAATGCTTTTGAATTTGTAGATTCAAACAGTTCTATCTCGGTAACCATTCAGAATTAGATGCATGTTCATATAAACTTTTTTTTTCTCACAATGGCCGAAAATATCACCAGCCAAAATATTGACCTATCCTACTTAATCACCCTGTATATTTATTTTACAAGCCGTGTAGGCCTATGCGTTACGTTTTAGGCTAAGTTCATCAGTGGACACTTAGTATTATATTCTGATGCTTTACATGTGGTAAGAATAAGAAAAGGTTCAAAATCTTCCAGTTTGTAAATTTGACATCCAGAATTGACCTACATCGAACCCAGTGTTTCAAGGTGAGAGGTCTAGGGAAGTGCGTTACGCAAAGACAATAGTAGTGCCATCTGGTTGACATTCTTGCTTGAGTCTGTATTACGCACGTCACGAAATACATGTTACGAAAACTCTTAAATCTGTCCTGAACAGTCATCAAAAGCAACGAAGCGTTGCCTTACAGTTTTTACGTTAAAATGTTTTTGTTCTATTTTTAAACAAACCTCAAAACGCGTTTCGCTAGTTATTGTGGTTTGTTCGCTTTTTATGTCTTCAAACTCGGGCAGCTGAGACATTTGGGTACGTACTGCAGGGAAGATCCATGTTTTTAGTTTCTAACAAGGAGTCCACGAGGCTCGCTCCGTATCAGCCCACAGAATGCCGCCTCTTAATTACTTCCATTTACTAATTTATAATTTAAACATCGGAGACGCGTAGCTCATCTGTTTTCTTCGGATCGCGCCCATATCTTCTGAATCAGTAATGCCTCATAACTTTTGTAATGTAACTTGTCCAGCCCAACGCTTTTCGTGTGAACACATATGCAAGTCGAGGTTACTCAACTATGTCCATGCCTCACTCGACAATTAAACCAACAAATACACTTTATTTCTTGAGCATGTCCAATAATCCTACATATGTTTCGGCTGCAACAGAGCCATCATCAGGGGTTCAAGGTCACGTTCACTTCAACTTTCACTAATCCATTTGGTATCACCACATATACACCACAACGTATGTCAAGTTTGTGATACTGGTGATACCAAATGGATTAGTGAATGTTGAAGTGAACGTGACCTTGAACCCCTGATGATGGCTCTGTTGCAGCCGAAACATGTGTAAGATTATTGGACATGCTCAAGAAATAAAGTGCATTTGTTGGTTTAATTGTTGAGTGATATCAAATTGCACGTAAAATTTATGTCCATGCCTGTTTTCTGTTTAACTTTCACACTCCACTTAGCGGCTTTGGGATGATGCGTTACGAAAAATATATGGGAACGTTTCAGAAGGACGGCCTTATTAGGGTGCCAACGTACGTGGGCCCCGCTAGGCTAATCCGAAGATCCAGAAGCTGCGGGCTTATGAATACGGTGATCATCGTCGGAGTTAATGTTACGTCACTTCTCTCTCAAGCCGCACTACAGTTTTTGAAGGTCTCCCAAGGGCGTAAATGTTATTTCAATAGGTAGAGTAGTTTTTGAACACTTTTTTGAAAATATTTAGATCGTTTGGGTTTAAACGTGTGTGTAACTGAGGCCTTCGCTTTTTCTGGGATTTTATGCAGCGTGGGTTGGTACATCGTCACCAACGTTTCGGGACCACATACCTTTCCCATCTTCGAGTTTCAAGCTGTTCAAGGAGAATTGTCTGAAATTATTTGTCTAGGAAGGTGTTGGCCGTGGCGCAGTTGGTTGAGGTACTGCACTACAAGCCGGAACGTCGAGGGTTCGATTCATTGGAATTTTTCATTGACTTAATCCTTCTGGCCGCATTATGGACCTGGTGTCGACTCAGCCTCTAACAGAAATGAGTACCAGGAATACGTCCTGGGGGGGTAAAGGCGGCAGGTGCCTAGGGCTGACAACTTTGCCACCTTCATGTGCCGATTGTCTGGAAATCTGGGAGCCTCAACCTCCTGGAACCCTCAAGGTCTGTCCAGGCCTATATATGGATAGCTTTACCATCGGTCTAGGAACGCAGCACTTGTTGTCTTGTCGTCTTGACCTTCTGTCTTTGGCATGAAACCAAGACCACATAAACACTAATGTCAGTTAATTATAAATAAAGGTAGAAGATGGGAGCAATCTTAGCTGGTAGAATGTAGTTCCTCCAAGATAATTATTATTGTGCTTATTCTTTCAAGCTCTTAGTGAAAAACTCTCCACGTGCATACGAGGGCAAGCATTCAGTCAAATCGTGAGTGACTTCATTGTATTCCTTAAGGTCTATAATGTATAACATTGGTGAAACCGAAGGATTATCTGTTGTAACTTTACTTGTAGCTGGGATTCTTCAATTTCTTAAATTAAATTTTCAACGTGCTTCACAATCAAATTCACAGTGTTTTTCCTTCTTGAGATGTTTGCTGTTAACTCAGTTACTTCTATGGGAAGTTAAGGAAGAAAGGAACATACCACATGCAATAAAACGAAAGAAGACTACCTGGATTGGTTACATCTTTCGTAGGAATTGCCTTTTGAAACATGTTATTTAATTAAAGAGAGAAAGGACGAGAAGAAGAGGAAGAAGACGTAAGCAGCTACTGGATGACGTGAAGGAAAAGAGAAGATACTGTAAATTGAAAGAGGAAGCACTAGATCGCAATTTCTGCAGAACTCGCTTTCGAAGAGGCTATGGACCTCTCGTAAGACAGACTATTAAACAGAAATGAATGTCTCTATGGGATTCGAACGTACAGTTTCATTTTAACAAAAGGGAAGTCATTCTAATTCTGCTGAATTAATTCCAAGATATATACATAATTTTTATGGAAATAATAATAAACATTATCCTTCCATCTGCGCCTAGATCCACTTCTTCACTGGCATTAACTCTCATTTACCCTGTGCTGCTTTTCGCAGTCGCAACAACCCTGTCCAGTTCTCGGCACAGTAAGGGGTGTCTCGCTTCGTCACCAGTCCAGACCCCCTCTGGTCCACCCAGTCTCCCACTCAATGCTTAACCGTGGGTCTTTCCCATAAGGTAAAGCGGTCGGAGAGTGAAGCTCACCACTTGCCTCCGTGGGTGATATACCTCCAAACCCCCCATACATATTCTTGGCTTGGTGTTTAGAAACGGAGACGGGTTTTATTGTACAGAATAATATGTGATTAATTCCCACACCATGAAGGTGTGGCGGAGTAGAGGTATAGCTCCAATCATTCTGGAGGTGGGTGGTCAGTTTCACGACCCGATCGCTTTACCTTCAGAGAAACAGCCAAGAGTAGACACTGAATCGGAGGCTGGGTGGGCTCCACAGTCGGTCTGGGTGTTCTGGAGGAGAGAATGCCCGTAAACGTACATACTCCGATCTAGCGGTCGTCTAGAGCAGTGGTTTCAACCTGGGGTACGCGTAGACATCTTAGGGGGTACGTAAAATAAAAAAAATAAATATATTATTTCATGATAAACACTGAATAATCAGGGCCACATTTAGGGTTAACCACAAGAGACCCGGATGTAAGGACATGCGATTTGGAGCGTCGTTTTTTTTTCTCTCTCTCTCTCCTTTATGCGATTCTTATCTGGGCGGCTAGTTTCATTTTATTCCACATAGTGCATATAATTTTGCTTTGCTAAAATACCTTTGTTCCTTTATTAATTTTTATATGATAGGCAATAATATATTTGTTATTTAATAGCTTGATTCTCCTTTTTTTTATTTAAAACTTATTATTTAATACATTATTTTGGATATAATTTATTTAACTTCTTTTAGATGTAGATTATAGACTGTGTATAACTTGAATTATGCACCAACAACTTTGGGGGTACAAAGTTGAAGATAAATTATATGTGGGGGTACGCGAACACAAAAGGTTGAATACCGCTGGTCTAGAGCGTACGATGGCCACTGTACCGACTGCTGTGCGCTAGCTCGAGGACACAAATGTGTCTTGCGGAAAGAAATCGGCGAAGCATGGGATCATCAAATGGCTGCAGATAAAACGAAACCTGGAATTGCCGGAACCGGCGAACATTCCAGTCAGGGCCAATGGGTTCGTCATCACGAGTACTGGGCGCATTCTTTTAGTGGACGCGTTTGATGTTGAGTAGCCCCAGAGTGTCATTTTTAATTCGGCAAGGAGGGGCAGGTCTTTTTGTTTTTTTTTTTTCAAGTTTCCTGTTAGCATTTCTGCTACCGGCGATTTAATTTAAGATTATGTGGAGCACCTTAAATCAGAAATGTTCTCAGCTGAAATTAGTCGTCTGGTTCTGCAGTTTGTTAAGAGTGGGTGGGGCTGACGGAGACATATGAACACGTACGGCCCTTGCTGTAATTGATCCAAACTTGATTACGGAGATAAGTGCCACAGAAGTGGGATATTGTGTGAAGGTTCCTTCGTAAATGTTTGATGTAGTCACTTTTCAGCCTAAACTTAATTTGTCCTACACACACGCACGCACAAACACGTGCCTTTACAAACACTCGACTTTTCTGTACACCTTATAGGGAAGTGTTAAGAAGATAAAGTTTTACTTAATTAAACACCACGCTGTGAAGTCATGGGGAGGATAGGAGATTCGGCACCATAAATTCTTAAACTCCGCACTGGATGGAGGTGAATGGTGAACTTCACCCAACGTGCTCTTTATCCCGGTAAAGAGCCCCGGTGCCAACTGACTAGAAGGGTGGGTGGAGCACAGAGCCGGGCTGGACGCCTTGGGGGAGGAAAAAATATTTTCTCATGTGGGTAAAGCCCATATCGCATTCAAGAAATCTAGGTTTGGCCATGCCATGCCTCAGGCAGTTAGTCGCCGTCGTCTTACCGCGAGTCATTAGTTCAATCCAACCAGCCCATGTGGGATTATTAGTTATTATCATACATTATTATTTATTATTTACTACATTGGGTTTTCACCGTGCAGTAGTCTTACATATTACACCAATCAATGTTTTCACCCGGTGGCAGTAGTCCTTACACTAGTACACACAATACAAATGTTTTCCCATCCTCATTCGCACCGTGGCAGTAGTCCTTACACTAGTACACACAATACAAATGTTTTCACCCGGTGGCAGTAGTCCTTACACTAGTACACACAATACAAATGTTTTCACCCGTGGCAGTAGTCCTTACACTAGTACACACAATACAAATGTTTTCACCCGGTGGCAGTAGTCCTTACACTAGTACACACAATACAAATGTTTTCACCCTGTGGCAGTAGTCCTTACACTAGTACACACAATACAAATGTTTTCACCCGTGGCAGTAGTCCTTACACTAGTACACACAATACAAATGTTTTCACCCGGTGGCAGTAGTCCTTACACTAGTATACACAATACAAAAGGACATATAAATATACATAAAAATGACAATACAAAACAAATTATACAATTACAAAACAAAATACATACAGTAAATACAAGTACACACATTAGAACACCATACACACATTACAAAAACATCCACATCTTACAAAAACATCCACACCTTACAAAAACACCCATACACATACAAAACAAAATACATGTGAATAAAGTGGGCAGTGAGACAAGTTTTGCTCCGAGTACTTCTTTTGTCCCCTATCAGTATAATGCTCCATACTAATCCTCAACTTATTTCTACTCTTATCAGAAGGCAAGCGGGCGAAGCCTGAGCACATTCAAACAAAACAGTGCTCTTTCGGATGTCGGGTGGCATTGAACGTAAATATAGCTACACTATGAACTGCCACGTGTTTTGGGCTTCAAATTTTTAGCCTTTTTCTGCTTTGTGACTAAGCATATGCGTTTTTCTTTTTGTTCGAATCTAAATAAAATGCGAAATTGTATAACGTAGAAGAAGTAGTAGTAGTTAGTAGTAGTAGTAGTAGTAGTAGTAGTAGTAGTAGTAGTAGTAGTAGTAGTTGTTGTTCGTTCGTTCGTTCGTTCGTTCGTTCGTTGTTCTGTCTTCTTCTCCTTCTTCAGATTTTGCGGAATTTGTCTCTTCCAATTCGGAACTAACTTTTCTGAAATTGTGAATTACTTTTAGACACGTTAGTTAGGGCTTCCTGGACAGGAGACTGGCCCACAAAAGGCCACTGCCTTCACAGAACAACACAAACTCGGAAATAGGCAGATATTATCGGCATGTTATTGCTTGTGAACCATGTAGTAATTGTTTAAAGAACCAACAGAATGCACTTCACTTTCACTTCAATATGTATTAATTAACCCCTACATATGTTTCGGTTTTACGTAAAACCATCCTCAGGGGGTCAAAACTACTATGTAGGGGTTAATTAAGACATATTGAAGTGAAAGTGAAGTGCATTGTGTTGGTTTTTTAAACTTTGAATCGTAAAATGCACGGTAAGACTAACATAAAATTCATGTAGTAAATGGTTACTTTATTATTCATTCGTCTTATATTTCACACTGGCTTATTGCGCCAAATATAGGGATGTGCCAATTAACACAGACACACCTTACTATCACGTGCCTCTAAAATTGTTCAGAGGACTGCAAGATTATAACAATAATCTGCCTATAAATTGTGTGATGGTCAAGACAAGGAACACGTGTGATAATCGATGGAAAAAGGCAGCGTCATGTCGTAAAGAACGGCACGCAGGCTAACGGAAACACTGGTTGCGCCTGAGGGGCATTTGCTAAGCCCATATAACGTTTAATCACAGTGGTGGCCTCTGGAGTCCATCTCCTGTATAACTGTGTAATCGCGGCTTTGCATGCGATGTAGCTCTTCCACGCCATCTTTCTTCGTGTTCGGAGTTTTTCGACACGCTCTTGGAAAGAGACTTAAAAAAAGTATTTATGGCGGAAAGACGATTATTGTACATATCATTTTACCGGCCTTTCTTATATTAGGTACTTTGTTTAACCCTTTTAAGAGAGAAAAGTGAAATTAATTTTCTGTCAAATAATTCCCAATTTCCGAAAGAGCACTGTTTTTGGGATGTTCCGAGGCGCAGTGTGTATATGAAGATGAGTGTGGTGCAGTGGTGGAATGATGATGACAGGGGAAACCGAGGTACTCGGAGAGACAGCTTTGAAGACCAAAATTAATTTACACTATCCGTACCTCACAGAGAACTCTGTGCTTCCAGTAGAAAGACAGAGGTCATGGGTTAAAAAATCGCTTGTCTGGAAATGTAAATTTTGAATGTTAAGGCAAGTAATGCATTATACTTCAGGGATTTACATATCTTCCAAAAATCTAGCAATGACCTCATCAAAACTCTAGGTGCCAGAAGGGTGACATGGGACAAGTTCCATATTGGGAACCCACAAATATAAGGCGCCACCTAACAAAATTTAGCAGCCCGGACGACCTGGCGCCCAGGATTTGTGCAACCCTGGTATGAATATAGTAACTGCCGTGTTGTAAGTGGTTGAAATTATCACTGCTTATATAATGACATTGCTACAGGGGGTTCTTTACATGGGTAAAGTTTGCTCGGTCGTGAAATTCACCACTTACCTCCATCTAGCGCCGAGGTTAAGAATTCCCCGACATGACGTCATAGAATGGAAAGGGGCAGGTTTGCGTTTCGGCCATTTTAGAATTCTTTAGAATTCATTTCTTCCTAGGAATCATTCATTTCTGGAAAAAAGAGAATATGGTATCACAAATCTTTTTTATTATTTCGGATACAATTATAGTGCCACATGGAAAGGGGCATCTATTTTAAATACCAAATACACATATTTGCTTTATGCATTAAACCATGCAAGTATATTGCCATAAGGAAGCGTAGTTAAATAACACGATTTTGATACACACGAGTGTGTGTAAGATATGCTGTCGAAAATTTAGATAAGTCACAACTTTATCAGTAGCTTGTATGAGAGATTTCAGAATTGAATTTCAGCTTATGGCATTCTGGGATGTGACGTCGTGTATTTTGTTAGACGGATATTCTTCTGCGCTGAAAATAGAGACTGTAGATTTCCTTCAAAATTCCGGACAGTTTGGGAGCGAGGTGCCGAGCAAAGCGAGACACTTCGCCCTGCAGGTTGAGGGTTGCGCATGGGGCTGGCCTCACCTCGTAAAAACTCAACTCTCTCGAAAGCCCGGCAGCCTGGAAGCCATGGCCCGAAAACGGGAATAAATGCCATAGAAGAAGAAGAAAAAAAGAAGATTCCATCAAAACATTGTTACTTACGTACTACAGTATATTAATTTTGCCTGTTGTTTTAGATGGGTGTGAAACTTGGTCTCCCACATTGAGAGAGAAGCATAGGTTGAGGTTGTTTGAGAATAGGGTGCTGAGGAAGATATTTGGATCTAAGAGGGATGACGTAATTGGGGACTGTAGGAGCTTCATGGTCTGTACTCCTCACCAAATATTATTCGGGTGATCACATCAGGAATAATGAGATGGGCGGGGCATGTGGCACGTATGGGAGAGAGGAGAAATGCATACAGAGTTTTGGTTGTTAAAACCTGAGGGAAAGAGATGACTTGGAAGACTCAAACGTAGATGGGAGCGTAATATTAAAATAGATCTTCTAGAAATAGGATGGGGGCGTGGACTGGATTGATCTGGCTAAGGATAGGAACGGGTGGCGGGCTCTTGTGAACACGGGTTTGAACTTTCTATTTCCATAAAATGCGGGGAATTTCTTGACTACCTGAGGATCTGTTAGATTCTCAGTAAGCGACTCTGCTCCATGGAGCTATTTAGTACCACAATGCAAGACTGTAATTTGTAGTCGGGCCTACATTCCGCACGAGACGTAGTTTTTATGTAAAGTAAGAAGAATGTGCCCGGTTATTGTGTGCTTCAAGTCGCCTGTCAGTGGAGCCTGTGGACTGCATGCTCCAGCGCAAGATGTTTACGAAAATTCTTGAACCTGCAGTGTTGCAGTAAATCCAGTTCCTGTATTGAAGGGGGGGAGGGGAGTGAGGTGGCAATAAATTCCATTACAAAAGAACGTCTTAGGCGACAATGTATCGATGGTCACCCAATACTCGATTCGTGCTGCGCTATCGGTCCACGATCAGACAACGCGGCCTTTCCGAGCGTTAAGCTGCTCTGTCCGACGATAAGACATGCTGGACTCAATCCACATCTTTCATCAGTGTAAAACAGAATCGCCCGCAGCTCGCTCGTAATTGACTGCATGATGTTAGAGCAGAGCGAAGACGCAATCACAAACTCGGCCGTGTTGTATCGTGCACCTGGAAGCTTACGTCGCCTTATAGGGAAGTGGTAGAGCTCTGCCACGTGATAGTAATGCTCTGTTGTATAAATGCGCCTGTCTTTTGTTTTCCAGCAGTCATGGTTTCGGAATTTGGACGTGTGCAGCACGCAAC
Source organism: Reticulitermes speratus (assembly GCA_021186555.1). Taxonomy (NCBI): domain Eukaryota; kingdom Metazoa; phylum Arthropoda; class Insecta; order Blattodea; family Rhinotermitidae; genus Reticulitermes; species Reticulitermes speratus. The sequence goes on from JAJKFL010000005.1 coordinate 47,920,361, forward strand.
CAAGTAGGTGTTGCACGCTCGTGATGGAAGCAAGTGTAACTGAATTCTCATTGTCACTTTTCGAACGTTCATGAGTATGTCATGACAAAAGAAGGAAAGGTAAATGTTACAAGTTTCGGTAACATTGGTCTTTAGCTTGGTGCATTTTGTGGTTCCAAAGGACTTTAAAAAAAATTGGTTTAAATTTGCTTCATTTTGCGAACATCGTCAGATACTATTGTGGCGATGAAATTGAGTAGGATGAGGTGGCCTGGACATGTAGCACGCATTGGAGCGTTGGGAAAGAGAGGCATAGGAGAAGGGGGCAGAATAATATTAAATAGGATCTTAAAGAAGTAGGGTGTGATGTGGTCTGGATTCAACTGGCGGAGGATAAGATTCAGTGTCAGTCTGTTGCGAACAGAATTAGTTAGTTAGTTAGTTAGTTAGCTAGTTTCCTCCTGTCGCTCCTTGCGGAGCATAGGGCCTCCTTCCAGAGGTTTCTTGGTCTCGAAGTGTGCATTCTGTAGTGGGTGACCAGTCCACTGACTGCACAAGTTCTACTCAATCCTGATGTGACTGCCAGAGCCATCTAGCAGGAGACTTGGGTGAGAAATGGCCGCTGAATTTTGCTTACGAAACATTTCTCTTCATGCCCGTAAGGTTCTTTCACATGTCGTAAATCTACGACATGGGACCGACGGCTTTACTTCCCCTCCGAAGGAAGTTGTTTTTATCGCCCTTAAAAATCCATCGACCTCGACCGGGATTTTTTTTTTTTTTTTGTTTAAAAAACTCTTTATTAATGACACATATGATTACATACTATCATACATTATGTGCAGACATTAGTACTAAAAGACTCCGTTTAGAGTGTGTATTGGCCCTAGGTTTGTCTTGTTCCTCGTTTATTCCCTTGTCGCTCACATTCTTTTGTCTTCTAGTGTGCAGTGGTGCGGTTATGGAGGTGACATTCGACAGTGCTCTTTAGTCGTCTATAATATCTAAATACCTCCCGCAATATGACGGTCTCTTGTGTGACGCATACATTTTTTTTCTTGCTCTTCGTAAGAAATCCATGTAGTCCTGTCTGGTAGGTGTCTCGTTGTTGTGAATATATCCTATCATATTGCCTATAAGCCATGTTACTGCGTTATGCCTCTGTGGTGGGTAAATGTTATAGTCAGGGAGACAGATCCAATCATTTTTTACTTCGGTTGTTGATGTTCGTAGGATAAATGCTATTCTCCGTTGGGTCCACTCCCATATTTCGTGTGTTCGGATGCATTCTGTGTATCTATGTAGGATAGTGTCTTGGTTTCTACAGTCTTTGCATTCTCCCGTTTCGTGGAGCTTGATTTTTTTTAATCTTTCGTTGGTGGGTATGATGTCGTGTACGACCATGTACCATATGGTTCTGGTTGTGGTTGGTAGGAATCGTTTGTGTATATTGTTCCATATGGACGTCCACTTGCTTTGTTTGTGTTTTTCTTGTACGCGGATGGGTAGTGTCATGCTGATATGAAATCTTGCAGAGTAGAGAGTCTGGTATACGTTCTTTTTATAGGTTTCATCTTTATCTTCAGCTTTTTTTGGGCTAATATACGCGAGTTCTTGAAAATAACTGCGTAAATATTCAATCTCCTTCGGAAGTGGGGCCCATTGCGGGGGATTCCGTTTTTGTGCATATTGTGCGTTATGTTTGATCCAGTTTCCTGTGATGTTCACTCGTTGTTGAGATTGTTTCATGATGCGCGTGATGTATAGTGTGCAACATTTCGCTTTGATATTAATCATAGCCATTCCTCCTTCGTGTTTATTCCTGTGCAGTGTTGATGCTGGAACGCGGAATATGTTTCCTGCCCATATGTATTGGTGAGTCATCGTCGTAAGTTTTTGTGCTTTTTCTTCTGTAATAGGAACGATCTGTGCTGTGTACCAAATCTTAGATAAGTGATATGCGTTGTTAATCCAGATACGTTGTTGTAGATCTAAATTCCTTGTGTGTGCGTTTTTTATGGTTCCTTGTATGATTTTAACTTTTTCATCCCAGGTATATTCTATAGTTTGTTGTATCGTGGAGCCATAATAGATTCCTAATATTTTATTAGTGGGTTGATATCTTATTCCTTCGAGGTCCTGTGTTCGGTCCCAGTTGCCTATGGGTAGGGCGCTACTTTTTGCCCAGTTGATGTGGGCTCCGGCCGCCTGTTCATAAATCTTTAAAGCCTGTTTTAAGATGTTGAATTCGCACTTGTCGCGTAAAATAACGGTAATGTCGTCCGCGTATGTTATACATGTTACTGGTTGTCGGTCCTTTCCTATTTTCAATCCTCTTAGTTTCATTTTCAATAGGCTTATGAAAGGGTCTATTACGATCGCATATAATAACGAACTCATTGGACACCCTTGTCGTATTGAGCATTGGATGGGTATGTCACTCGTGAAATGACCATTGATGTTTATTTTGGATACCGCGCCGTCGTATAATGACAGGATCGCTTGTGTCATATTTTGTCCGAAGTTGTGTGTTTGTAATACCCGTCTTAAATATTCGTGGGCAATATTGTCAAACGCTCTCTCAAAGTCAATTACCATCATACATATTCCGTGTGTGGTGAGTTGTCCTGCCGCTATCACGTCACGTATACCGGTTGCTGCATCTATTATGTTTCTTTCTTTTACCGCACTGTACTGTTCTTCATTCATTATTTCTCCCATCATCGGCTGTAAACGTCTTGCTAGAATTCGTGTGTATAGTTTGTAATCGGTGTTGAGTAGCGTTAGGGGGCGGTAGTCATTTACTTTTTCCGGTTTATTATGTTTAGGTAAACACACTATGATCCCTCTCTTTATTGCTTCTGGTATCTTCCCTGATGTAAAAAATTTGTTGTACAGTTGTAGTAGGTCATTCGATACCATTCTTGTAGTCCTAGTGTAGAATTCTGTGACAATTCCGTCTATTCCCGGCGATTTCCGTTTTGGCGCTCTTTGTATGACGGTACTTAGTTCGGATTCGGAGATCGGCATGTTGATGTAATCTTTTTCGTCATCAGTGATTTTCCGACTTATGGTCTCACACATTGTGGTGATGCTGTCATGTTGTACTTGTATCGTACTGAATCTGTGTTGTAGCTCTATGTAGAAGGTTCGTTTAATGGCCTGTAATGTTGTGTGTGGTGTGTCATCTGCGTCAATTATTTTGACGATGTTTCTATTTTGTCTTCGTTTTTGTCGGCGTATGAGGTGGTATAATGAAGTGCTTTCCTCTGGTAAGGTTTCATTGCCTCGTAGTTCTATACGTATGTGTTGTAATCGCTGTCCTTTTAGTTGTATCAGTTTGGCCTTATAATATTTGATTTTCATGTTTGTTTCTGGTGTGTTTGCGAATGTACGGGTTAAATCATATAGGCATTCGTAGTAGAAATTTTCTTTGTGTCTGTAGTCTTGTGCGTGTTCTTTCCCCTTTGTAATGAAGTAGCGCCGGAGACGAGGTTTTACACACGCTATCCACCAGTGTTGTATATCATTGTACCATTTCTGTTTTGTTTTCCATTCGTTCCATATTGACTGTAGTCTTTCTTGAGCTTCTGTTGTGTTTATTACATTGATATTCATTTTCCAAGTCCCAGAACCTCTTATTCCAAAGGTGCGTGAAGTGTTGAGTTTAACCTGTACTGCATTGTGGTCCGTAAAAGCTGCTATGTGCGTTGTAGTGCTTATTTTTTTTCTGGTCATCATTGGGGATAGGTATATCCTGTCGATTCGGGACGCTCCGGAAGACGTGTAATGTGTGTAGCCATGTGTCGGTCTGGTACTATTCCATGCATCTGTTAACTGGTATGCAGTTATGAGTGTATTTAATGGTTGACTGAAGTGTGGTATTCCTGTGCAGTCTTCTCGACGTGTGACACAGTTGAAGTCGCCACCGAGAATGAACTCGTGTGGTGCTTGTTGTATAAGGTATGGTAATTCACTCCGATAGAAAACATCTCTTTCCTTTTGTCTTGCCGTGCCAGAAGGAGCGTATATGTTTATCAGGTAACATTCATCCCACCACCCGGCGATCCCTCGTCCTGATGGTAGGCGTTGTATGTTCGTTAATGTAATGTCTTCTTTAGTGACGATGGCTGTGCCTCTCCTGTCTGTGCCGACGTTTAGATATATGTTTCGATTTTGTATGTCGTCCCAGTTGTCATGCGTTACTTCTTGTATGAAAAGGATATCGATGTCATGGGTCTTGCAGTAATCGTTCAACATCTGTAGTCTAGTGTGGGACTGTATGCCGTTAATATTCAATGTAGTTACATTGAATGTTTGGGTGGTGCAGTGTGTGTACCTTACATTTTCTTGCTTCTGGTCGTCCTACCTTCCTGTCCATCTGGCACTTTATCATTCTCGGTTCGCTGTTTCTTTTTTTTTGTTGGTGTTGGACGTGTTATTTCATTTTCATTTCCTATTTCGTCTTGCTGATCGTCTTTTAGTGGGTCGTCACCGAGTCCTGTAATGATTTCCCTTTCGTCGGTGGGGCTGGAGTTTTTGCGTAGTTTTACTCCGTCTACTCTTATGCTATGTATGGTCTCATCCTGGTCCATGTCGGACCATTTTTGTGGTGCTGTAGGAAGGTTGGTTTTTCCCTTTTGTTCCTTACGTTCTGTTCTTGTCGTATGTGTTTTGTACTTTGATTCTGATGTAATTGGTTCTGCTAGTGGTTCTGATGTTTCCATTGTGTCTCCACAATTGTCGTCTTCCTTGTCTGGTTGTATGTTTATGTCTTGTGTCCTATGTTCTTTGTGGTTTTTCATGTTCTCATGTTGAGATGATTGTGCATCCATTGGTTCGTTGCTGAGTATTGTTTCTGCCCTTATTGACTGTTGTTTTTGAGTAGTAGCCTGTTTTTCCTCTAGTTTGTCTTTGTTGGTGTCATTGTTTATGGTAGCACTGTGGCCCAATTCTACTATGTTTGCCCATGTGGTAGTGGAGATTTTCCTTCCTTCACGTCTCTGATTTTGTCGGAGCGGGCATTCATTCGCTACGTGCGTTGTATCATTACATATGTAACAGGTTGTGGGTTGCCCCATGTACGTAACGAGTGCCCTATGCCCTGTGATATGGATATGTGACGGGACGTGGGCGGTTAATTCCATGTGAATTAGTCGCACCCCGTTGCTGACATTGTATCGATAATTACGTGACCATTTCTCCTCTTGGATTGTGAGTACTGTCCCATATTTTGCCATGTATTTCCGTATGTCTTCATTTTTCAGTTCCGGTGGCAAGTTTGCTACCCTTACTATGCGTTTTCCCAGTCCAGCCTGACTAATTGCCACCTTAGATATTTCCCCAGTGTCATGTTGATAGGAGGACTCTCCCTGTGTTATATGTAATATTTCATCTACTAGTGTGGAACTGTTTACCTTAATGAAGACTTGACGCCTTGGTCCGTCTACTTGGAGTGTGTTGACATCTTCCGACTGTAATTTTAACTTGGTGAATATCCACTCGTGGATATCGAAAGCCGATATCCTTGGACTGTTTTTGTCGAACGTGCAGACGATGGTGTCTTGCCGCTCTTGTTGCCACATGTTGGTTGTGGTGGTAATAACGTCTCCTGCTTGCTTCACTTTGTGCTATGAACTCTACGAATCGGTTGGTTGTTTATGGATACGCGATGTTCACTGCTTGGCTGCTTGAGCCGTAATATGAACCCGCGAACCTTGGGTCCAGTGGCGAGCACGCTAACCACTAGTCCACCGAGGACGACTGCGAACAGTGACGAAGCAAAATAAACAAACCATCAAACACAACATTAATATATGCGTCTGCCTAATAAAGTCATTAACATATCCCCAACATGTTTCACCCTTCAAGTGGTTATCCTTAGGGGGAAAAAATTGTATCAGCGTGTGTTGTGTGATTTAATAGGATAAAATGTATTCTAGAAATACAGTTAAATTTAATAACTTGTATGTATATGATTCGCTACAGGCTGGAGGGTCCGGGGATCGAATCCCGATAGGGGTGAGATTTTGCGCACTCTTCCAGACCGGCCGTGGGGCCCACCCAGCCTCCTGTACAATTGGTACCAGGTCATTTCCGGAAGTAAAGCGGCCGAGGCGTAGCGTTGACCCCCCACCCCTATCTAGCGCCGAGGTTAAAGAAAGAGTAGGGCTATACCTCTACCCTTCTGTGCCTTCACGGCCTGTTATAGGGTGAATTTTACCTTTGTTATGTATATGATTGGCAATGAAAAGTAAATCTTGTACGTAGTTGAAAGTCTGTTATATCAAAATTATGGGTTAGTCCTATTGGCTACCCATTCCCACCACCGTCTATATAATATTTAGATGTGATCTCTTAGGTATAGAATGTAATATGGAAGACAAGAGTAAATATTCGTAGTTTGATGAATCAGCGTCTTGGAATGTTTTAGCTCTTGCCGTGGCAGTGGTCCTTTGTAGTCAGGTTAGGAGTGAAGGAGTTGCATACTGAAGTTGCGTGCTGAAGTTGCATAATGATGTTGCACATTGAAGTTGCATATTGAAGTTGCGTGCTGAAGTTGTGTACTGAAGTTGCATAATGATGTTGCATATTGAAGTTGCATACTGAAGTTGCGTGCTGAAGTTGTATGCTGAAGTTGAATAATGATGTTGCATATTGGAGTTTCATACTGAAGTTGCGTGCTGAAGTTGTGTACTGAAGTTGCATAATGACGTTGTATATTGAAATTGCATGCTGAAGTTGTGTGCTGAAGTTGCATTATGATGTTGCATATTGAAGTTGCATATTGAAGTTGCGTGCTGAAGTTGTGTACTGAAGTTGCATAATGATGTTGCATATTGAAGTTGCATACTGAAGTTGCGTGCTGAAGTTGTGTACTGAAGTTGCATAATGATGTTGCATATTGAAGTTGCGTGCTGAATTTGTGTACTGAAGTTGCAAAATGATGTTGCATATTGAAGTTGCATACTGAAGGTGGAGACTAACGACGCTTCAGGTTCCACAACGGGCGTAGAATTTCTTGAGTAAGTGAAAGACTGTTAACTTCTCACGAGGGACAGATCTCTGCCCCTTAAAATTACAAAGGTCTACCTTAAAATATTAAATTTCTGTATAAATAAAATGATTTGGGCAGTTGAGAGTAAGTTAATGTGTTATGATACTGTTAAAACGAGAGAAATATGATGAGCATATGATGTTGTGCGACAGGATTTTGGTGGGGAGACCTGAGGGAAGGAGACCACTTGGAAGACCCAGGCGTAGGTGGGAGGATAATATTAAAATGGATCGTCAAGAGGTGGGATGGGGGGCGTGGAGTGGATTGATATGGCAGATGATAAGGACAGATGGCGAGCTCTTGTGAAAGCGGGAATTAACCTTCGGATTCCATAAAATGCGGGGAATATCTTGACTAGTTGAGGACCTGTTAGCTTCTCAAGAAGGACTCTGGTCCATGGAGTTAGTTAGTTATATAAGGTTGTGGGACACACGAATAATTCGGTGCAATATTGTTGACACGGAGTTTCTTTTGTATGGTACAGTCACCGGTATAACATGGCATTATACTGTAGGTACAACTTTAATTTTTAGGTTTAGAAACCAGTAAACGGTAAAGCTGTCCCGTTACATGCTGGGCAGGCACAGAGGAGAGCTAGAGGCATAGCTCTACCCATTCTCGACCCCGGAGCTAGAAGGGGGTGGGTGGTCAGTGCCACGCCCCGGCCGTTTTACCGCCGGGAAAGAGACGCGGTACCCATTGTACAGGAGGCTGGCTGGGCCTCGGGGCCGGTCTGGATAGGTCGGGAAAATCTCGCCCCAGCGGGGTTCGAACCCGGGACCTTCCAGCCCGTAGCGAGTCGATATACTGACTACGTCATCCCGGTCCCATACAAACCAGTACTGCAATAAAAATAATTAATACGTAAGCAAAAATGTGTATTATTATTTTTTTTCTAGGTTTTGTTAAGAATATTTATTTTCTGTATATAGCATTTATAGGGCGCGCTTGGTTGAGGCACTACGCTACATGTCGGAAGGTTGCGGGTTCGATTCTCGATGGTATCATTATAATTTTTCATTGAAATAATCCTTACGGCTACAATATGGCCCTGGGGTTGACTCAGCCTCTAACATAAATGAGTACCAGGAATATTTCCTGGGAGTAAAGGCGGCCGGTGCCTAGGGCTGACAACCTTACCACCTTCATGTGTCGATTGTCTTGATATCCGAGAGCCTCAACGTCCTGAGACCTTCAGGGCCTGTGCAGCCTGTAATGGGATTGCTTTACCTTTACCTTTGCCTAGCATTCATTGCGGTTTGTCAGCTTGTGTTGTGAACGGTACAAATCATTTGGATAAACAACGGAAACGCAGAAGGAACTTTCTTTGCCGACACTGTTTAACCCCAAAGTAACTCTTGTCATAGGCATATTTTGAGCTGGGAGCAAATGCGAATTTCGGATGCTAGACGTCCCGATCAGCACACCTACCCTGCGCGCGCAGCAACGTAAGACTGCTTGCTACTTGCATTCCTTCAGCGATCCAGGTCATGTACTTCAGCACCTTGCTGACAGACCGGTATGGCGATAAAGAGCGCCCTTGTGTTTTGTCTCTGTCTCTGCTGTGCCTTCCTGCTTTCGTTCTGTCTTTCAACTTCCTCTCTAGTTCCTTCCTGCTTTCATTCTCTCATTTCCTCCTTGTTCATTCGTTCGTGTTTTACTTCTATGTAGGGGCGCACCCAAGGGGGCGGGTGCTGCCGAGCTGCAGCCCTCCCCCGCCCCCACAAACCTCCGAAATCCGAAATTTACAAAACATAGGTTTTGTAGATATTATGATATCAAAAGTTTTACGTGATTTACCCTTCAGCCGAAATCAGCCACTGAAATCGGCCGATGACTAGTACATTAGAATTTTGAAAAATAAATTAATTAAATTAAAAAAAACAAGAAGATAGGACACTGTGATTGAGTCATGAAACATGTAGTTATATTTGTATGTATATAAATGCAGTAGCTGACAGTGTTATGTTGTACTTGCGACATGATTTTTATAACATAATTTTTAAAATCAAACATAAATTATATATGTACTCAGGGTCAGCCCCCCCCCCCCCTCTCCCAGCGAAAAATTATAGGTGGTCACTTGCTTCTTTGCATTCTTTCCCTTTATGTCACGTCACTTCCTGTCTTATTGCTTCCGTTTACGTCCTTGTTCGTTCCTGCCTTGTTTCGTCATCTTAATTTCTCATTTCATCTTACCTCCTTCCTTCCTGTCATTTCAGCATTCTTTCCTGTCTTGTACTTTCCACATCCTCAACCGTTTCTCTTTGTCTCTTGCTTGCCTTCCGTCATTAATTACACAATCCAACGGCCGATCATTGAGAGTGCCCTCTGGCACGGGCCGGAACTGTCGACTCTTCTGCAACGCTACGCACGTCTGTGCCGACAGTATGTGCGAGACCTTTACTGTATTCTGGAAGTGGCACAGAGTTGTGACGTGGTCACGTTTGTGTAGCCCTGATGCTGCACCCCTGTGCTCACTTTATGCCTAATTCCAAGAGAGCGGGCTCCACCCCCGACCCGCTGCCGCGTGCCTGTGTTGTAGAGCTCTGCACCTGCCGGTCCTGCCATCAGCTCCGCGCAACAGCGTCTCATGTCGTCATGAGGTCACAAAAACATAACTGCATTACTTTACTCATTTGTTTCGTTGGTCGCAAGCCTCTCCTTTGCTGTGCTAATGGAGATATCGTTTAATGGCAAGGTGGTAATGAATCTCGCATTCTACACTTCAAAATAAATGTATGTATGATACATCACCCGTGTTAATGAATTACTCTGTCTTTCCAAGTAATGTTCAGGGTAGGAATGCGTGGAGCTGTACCTTCACTATTCCATACGTCTTAATGACGTGCGCTTAATTAAACAGACACTTCTTTACGTTACGTTCATCGATGTTTTGTCTCTTTTAGTTACTTTCTTCCTTTTTCCCTATATTTACCTCTGTTTTTGCTTGTTTCTTGTTTGATTTGTGGCAGATGTTTAATACTCGTACATGTCAGTCTCTCGTATTTTATGTACAGGTGTATTTAACTGCTTATCAGGCAGTTTGCTCAGAACCTCTCTTTCACGCCATAGTACAAAGCTCTTCGTCAGATTGCTTATGATATTCATACTGTGCATTGTCACTGATCAAACACACAACAATACACTCCTATTTTTTTTTTAGATATATGTTACAATCTCTGTAAGTTAGTCCAACATGTTTCGATCCCCTCCTGGGATCATCATCAGGGACTCTTGTGAGAGTGCGAATTACACAAACAAAACTAACAATGTAAGTACATGCTAAAAATGTAAAATGTATAAAAGACGGCGATTGTCGTGGTAGATCGCCGGTCTGCTGTACACTCGTACAGGAAACTGGTCCGCCACGAAAGATCGCCTACAATTTAACCATCTTTTATACGTTTTGTATTTTTAGCATGTACTTATATTGATGGGTTTTGTTTGTGCAATTCATACTGTCACAAGAGTCCCTGATGATGAGGCCAGAAGGGGATCGAAACGTGTTGGAGTAGCTTACAGAGATTGTAATATACAATATCTAAAAAAATTATAAGAGTGCGTTTGTTAGTTGAGTATCGCGTGTTCTTCGTGAGCATTAGCTCAAGAATTTCTCAGCATTTTATGGAAACCGAAGGTTCATTACCAGATTCACAAAAGCCCGCCTCTCGACCTTATTCTGAATTAACTAATCCATTCCACCCTTAAGGCCAACATACTTCCAGGTCTCCCGAGTAGTCTCTGCCCTCCATTTTTGTAGTCAAAACCATGTATGCGTTTTTCTTTTCTCCCATGCGTTCTACATGCCCCACCTATCCTAACACTATTTGACGATCATTACAAATTATGAAGTTTGTCGTTTTGCAGATTGGAGCCGGAGTAGCATAGTCGGTGTAGCGACTATGCTACAGGCTGGACGTTCCGGGGTTCGAATCCCGATAGGGGCAAGGTACAGTTTTGAAACTTCAGTTTCTGTTACATGAAAGGTACGAGTAGTTCCTTGCATAGTTAGGGATATTTAGAATAGTTCAGCCGATACGAGGTTTTACAGGCTTCAGTGTTAAAATTGCGGGCTTCTTGGATGTGACACCGTGTTGTTTGGTAGACATGTATTAACGTTTCGGAAAAACTTACTGCTTTCTTCTTCAGGTTAGAAGATCCTGCTGTAATTTTTACTTTGCAATACATTTCCCCCTCCACCATACTTTCCCATAATGCCGGTCAGTCGTCTGGTCATGAAATAATAATAATGGGAATAAAAAGTATGAAAAAAAAGGGGAAGCCTCGAGCGCCATCATCCCCACCACCCCCTGAACTTCTTTCCTTGGTCACACTATAGCTTTTTTTTATTAAACGGTAGAAGGACAGACGTGTGGGTAAAGGTAAAGGTAAAGCAATCCCATTACAGGCCTCGACAGGCCCTTAGGGTTCCAGGAGGTTGAGGCTCCCAGATTTCTAGACAATCGGCACATGAAGGTGGTTAGGTTGTCAGCCCTACGCACCGGCCGCCTTTACCCACCCCACGAAATATTCCAGGTACTCATTTCTATAAAGGTTGCGTCAACCACAGTGCGACCGGAAGGATTATGTCAATGAAAAATTCCAATGACACTATCGGGAATCGAACCCGCGACCTTCTAGCGCAGTGCCTCAACCAACTGTGCCACCGCGTGCCCCACAGAAGTGTGGGTAAATTTCTGTATTAACGAGGTAAAGTTTAAATTGTCCCCGTGCAGGCCATGAGGGCATATGTGGGAGTGAAGATATACCTCCACTCATTCTTAACCTCGTCACTGTACGTACGATATTGACAAGGTTGTTACATGTTTGCACTGTGCTATCCTCAGCCAATCTGTAATGTCTGACGCTAAGATAAACTCGCACATCAGTGCTGTTACTGACCGAGATGAATGGAACTTGGATCACGATCACGATCACGTCGAATAGTGCATTCGGTATAGTGACCAGGTTACGGAGTGAACGATCTTATCTTGCGGGCGTTCGCAATGTCGCGAAAAGCACCCGTTAGCTTTGTCTTGCCTGTCCTTCCGTCTGTCCGTTTCTGCCTGCCTGTCTGTCTGCATGTATCAGCTCGGCTTCCACTGGACGGATTTTAGTGAAATTTGATACTGGAGATTAAAAAAAAAAAAGGTCTGTTGAGCAAAACCAATTTTGGTTAAAATTCGCTAAAAATACCAGGCATTTTACGTGAAGACCTAGGCGCGTTTCGTATTAACAGAGACACATTTAGCTCAACAACAGAGAGAGAACAAGGACACTAAAGATAACTCAGCGGTAGCCACGTTCACGTGAGTCGCAGAAAAGCGCCTCTTAGCTTCGTCATATCCGTCCGCCCTTCCGCATTTATCAACTCGTTTTCCACTGGACGGAATTTCGTGAAATTTGACTTTTTATGAAAATCCGCCACGAAAGTCCAAATTTGGTTCAAATCGGACAAAAAATATCGGTCACATTACATGAAGACCTAAGTATTTTGTATATTGTTACTGGTGACATAAACCGCCATAAAACACTGCTGATAGCGATATGCAGCGCAACAATGTAAAAGGAACGCACTGTTTTACATTGTCCGGGTCATGTAACATAATGCACATAGCACGTATTGTTGCGCTTGCATGATAACAATGGTTAAGCGAACGCGCCGTAATACTGCGTTACACGTCGGGTGCATGCCTTGTTTACTTTGACTACTGCGACGCTCCCCTCAGACCTACGCGACGTCACAGTACTTCCCTGCGATGTTATGACTGTCCTTCGGTATCTTTTCTGGTTTTTCCCAGCACGCGTTTTAGTTTAGCCTCGTATTTAAATCTCGCAATCAATCACCCTGACGTCACAGTGTTTAAACAGGGCCTGCGCATTAATCACGACAGTGACGCAGGACAGCTGCTCGCTCGGTAATTGTCAGTGTCTGGAAAAAATAATTAATGAACTCATAATTGTATCGTTATTGCCTATCAGGAGACCTTGGCACAATCGGCAACATCACCATCATCGTACTGAACACTCACAACTGGATTTAGTATTAGATTATGTGTATCACGTTTTGTAATATTGAAACTACGGTCTTATAAAATGTGACGCCGTGTAGTTTGGTATGTAGGTATAGTCTTCCCGGAGGTAGGAGTAAACTGCTGTCTCCATCCTCGCCAGTAGGTTCCTCCGAAATGTCGGTACCTATCTAGCAAAGTACACTGTGACACATCTCATGAAACCGTTAGCTTTGCGATTGTTGTTGTTGTTACTAGAATGTCCATAAGCTTATGTCTGACGCCATGAAGGCGCGAAGCGTGCAGTTAAAGACGCTAGCATTGTAACTGTCAGCTTATACGGTGTTATTTCAGTTCTCCATTAAAGTGGGTTCTGTTTGATCAGTGGCCATAAACGGGTGGTTTTGTTTGATCAGTGGCCATAAACAGGTGGTTCTGTTTGATCAGTGGCCATAAACAGGTGGTTCTGTTTGATCAGTGGCCATAAAAAGGTGGTTTTGTTTGATCAGTGGCCATAAACAGGTGGTTCTGTTTGATCAGTGGCCATAAACAGGTGGTTCTGTTTGATCGGTGGCCATAAACAGGTGGTTCTCTTTGATCAGTGGCCATAAATAGGTGGTTCTGTTTGATCAGTGGCCATAAACAGGTGGTTCTGTTTTATCAGTGGCCATAAACAGGTGGTTCTGTTTAATCAGTGGCCATAAACAGGTGGTTCTGTTTGATCAGTGGTCATAAACAGGTGGTTCTGTTTGATCAGTGGTCATAAACAGGTGGTACTGTTTTATCAGTGGCCATAAACAGGTGGTTCTGTTTAATCAGTGGTCATAAACATGTGGTTCTGTTTGATCAGTGGTCATAAACAGGTGGTTCTGTTTGATCGGTGGCCATAAACAGGTGGTTCTGTTTGATCAGTGGCAATAAACAGGTGGTTCTGTTTGATCAGTGGCAATAAACAGGTGTTTCTGTTTGATCAGTGGCCATAAACAGGTTGTTCTGTTTGATCGGTGGCCATAAACAGGTGGTTCTGTTTGATCTGTGGCCATAAACAGGTGGTTCTGTTTGATCTGTGGCCATAAACAGGTGGTTCCTCTACCCGTCCGTTTTTCTTTTTGTTTCAAAATCCGTAGGCCTTAGCTACGTACAGTAATTTTATATTTTGCACTGTTGTACACAAAATGCAAGATCCATATTTAAATTGGGATATTGACAGTAAAAGTTTACTTGATTTAGAGCTGTTTGTAATGACAAGCCTTTAAGTCGATCGCAGATCTACTTCTTCTACTACTTATTCTTCTTGAAATATCAAGATATCTGAGAGCACTTCGTCACCGATACACAGTTTCTAGTTTCACTCTCAGATACTGACTTACGATAACTTACCAACTTATCGTCGCTTTCCTATTCCCCAAGACACGGAAACATATTAATATTCCACATAATTGCGTCTTTCGAGTTTTGAGCCACTCTGGCTCTAAGCAGAGCAATAGCTGGCGGCAGTGGCTCCCTCCTCCCCCGCCAGAGTGAGTGTGTGTAAATCACGCGCCCAGTGAGGGGCAGCGGCAGGTAGAGCCGTGCACCTGCGCGGAGTCTGCCAATACAGGCACCGTTCACACCAGAGCGGCGGTGCGGGCGCTGTGTCAATGTCATGGTTACTGTTGAGCGTCGGTTTCATGTGTGGACGTAACAGCAGTAATAGTAACTAGTATAGCCTTGATTGTGTTATAAGAGAGCACGTGCTTGTGTGTGTGTTCCTGTGTCAAATAATAATCTTCCAAGATGGTGGATGGATTATCGCAGAATTTGGTGTGAACACTATAGAGAGGGTGGCCGTACAGCGGCTCGGGCCAGTTGCCTGAAACAAATAATATTCAGGTGTACAAACATGTGGTAAACCACCTACATGTTTCGGCTTTTTTCGGCCATCTTCAGGGAGGTATTGAACAAAGAAAAAATACATTAATGGCTAGTTATAACATAGATGTGTAATAATAGAGTTAAAATACAGAATATTACAATAGTTAAACATTTTTAAAAATATGTTTAATATAAGGATTTTAATATTATGTATTTTAATTGTATTATTGTACATCCATGTTATAACTAGCCATTAAAGTATTTTTCTTTGTTGAATGCCTCCCTGAAGATGGCCGAGGAAGGCCGAAACATGTAGGAGGTTTACCACACATTGTTTATCATTGCATCTAATTACAATGCAGTTGTTGATATATATATATATATGGCGACGTATCTTACTGCACGCAACATGGATAACTGTAAAATTTCAGGTAGTTTAAATGCACACGAAGCTCACCGCGAACGGCGCAAAAGATTTTCGAAAGAAAGGAGACTTGAAACTAACAAACTAACCAACTGCGGTTGGATGAACAGAAATAACAAGACATCAAATAAGAAACATATGTTTTATTTTGGTCATGCTTGGCTTTTGCTTAGTTTTCCTCCAAAATTGCGGCTCCCGAAGCTCGTAAGTTGGCCACCCCTTGCCATAGACCAAAAGGTAACAACATATTTAACTACCACCATGGAGTGGAGTTATTGAGAACCTGACAGTATCTCAGCTTGTGGAAAAAATTCTCTGTCATTTTTGAAACCTGAAGGCTCATTGCCCTGTCTCTGTAGCGGGCGACATTAGTCCTGTCAACGCTTTTACGTCTTGTTTCTTTAAGGCAACAAGGCATTTACACTGCTTAATTGTACCGATTGTTCAGGAGGCTGGGTGGGCCACAGGGGCGGTCTGGACGGGTGTGGAGAAGAGAATATATCTTGCCACCCACCGGGGTAAGAACCCCGAACCGTCCTGTAGCGAGTCGCTATACCGGCCGGGCCCCTTCTTTAATCTAAATTATATACAGCTTAAAGATTACTTAAGGGATTTGTACTGCAGAAAACCTGGTGTTAGCAGTGACATGCGGTGGAAATATGTCTTTGAGCCGTACATCAGCGCAGTCTGCAACTGCTGTCAGTTCGCTCTAGTGTGGACGTGGCCCGCTATCCTACATAGCACACGAAGGAGAAAGGAATAGCTTTTTAGGATCAGTGCTCGCCCAAATCAAGACCGTTAAAAAGAATGAGATAAAATGGGACGGGATAAAAAAAAAAAAAAAAGAGAAAGATTTCGCCTTTCCATCATTTTCAATACCTGGACGGTTGGCAAGTTTCTTTGTCTTCCTGTGGATGTTTTTCATTCAGCAGTTTGTGAGAGAGAAAGAGAGCAAGATGTTATTCAAATGATATTTAGCATGTCCATCCCAGAACGTTAGGAACGAAGGGCAGCAGGTCTTGTAATTGGCTGTAATTCTATTCCAGCGCATACGTAGAGGCGAAATAGATACCGAATCAGTAGACTGAGGTGCAAGGCCGCTGTGATACCACGCACAGTACGTGTAAGATTCAGCATTCCCCAGTATTCAGTGGTATATATAGTGCGTTACAGAGTGTGTAATACCGTGTTGTCCCATTAAATTTATGTAGAATAGGTAAAGTCTCCCAGTAATTGAGTATCACGCCAAGGAAACTTATCGGAGGATTGCTCCACGTATTCTTAATCTCGGTAGTTTATATAGGTGAGTAATCAGATTCAAGTACCTTTGGGAGAGGTCTGGCTAGGGGGCTGGGAAGGTCTCAGAGCTGGTGTGGTCACTGTAAAGAAAAGGAAAACCTTTTTTCCCCGTCTGGAATTAAACCCCAATTGTCTGGTCATTCATCCCGTAACCTGTTAAATGCACGGGTCTCATGGCTTATTACGAGGATGGGGATGTTTAACCCGTGAAGTTCTTGCTCCAAAAGCGACCTCACCCCGATCCAATTCCCTCGTGTGAATTAACTTCTTAGGCACACTGTTGTACCCAATTGCGTTCCCATGAGCCGCTGATACAGATCGTGATGTTCGGATATTTTTTTTTCCTCTCTATGAAATAAACAACGCTCAGACTCGGCACTAATGAAGCTCACATCTGATAGAGATATTAACTGCAGTGCTTACATCCAGACCACTTTCTGCTTCGCTGTTTTCGTCTGAGCTTTTTTTTTTGTCTATTTAACGATGCTGTCAGTTCCTTCTTTCTTTGTCTGACCTCTTCTACGTACTCATTGTACGTATAGGTTATTTATTGCATCTGATTACAATGACACACATGACACTCGGTAGGACTCCTCTGGACGAAGGATCGGCCCGTCGCAGGGACCTCTACCTGACAACATTCTCAAGAGACAGACATGTATGCCACCGGCGGATTCGAACCCGCAATCCTAGTAAGCGAGCGGCCGCAGACCCACGCCTTAGACCGCGCGGCCACTGGGATCGGCTGAGTCAGGCTACAAATAACGTCGAGTTAGGGCGATACTGAATGACGAAGTGGAAAGAGCGATCGTGCTCTGATCGAGGTATCTTCTAGGCTTCTCCTCAGAGGGACTGAGAAAAACGACGATCCTCAATCAGACTAGCGGATAACCGTACCAAGACTCGAACCAGGGATAGCTCAGTCGATATAGCGACTCGCTACGGCGTGGACGGTCCGGGGATCGAATCCCGGTGGGGGCGAGATTTTTCGCAGCCGTCCAGATCGGCCCTGGGGCCCACCCTGCCTCCTATAAAAGGGGTACCGGGTCTCTTTCCCGGGGGTAAAGCGGCCGGGTCGTGGAGTTGACCGCCCACCCTCATCTAGCGCCGAGGTTAAAGAAAGAGTAGAGCTATACCTCTACTCCCCCTCTGGGCCTTCATGGCCTGTTCTAGGGAGAACTTTACCTTTACTTTACCTTTACATAGATTTTCTAAAAACGCAGGAGCCACGTCAGAATTGCAGGATCCAAAAGGGTGACGTGACGTTCCACACGGTGGACCCACAAACATTACGCGCCACGGTACAAATTTAGTCGCCTGTTCGACTTGACCCTCGGCAGCTTCCGAAGACAAGTCCACAGCGTTACCACTACACACGAACTCTTTCGGTCGTCTCATTTAATTACTCATTGAAGTTGCTATAAAGACGTTCGGTGAGTGGAGGTGTGGATCCTCGCATTCTTAACCTCGGAATTAGATGGACGTGAGTGGTTGACTTCAGTCACTGGCAGCTTTATCCCCAGTACTCGTTGGAAAGGCGGTTGGATGGGTTTGAGAGCTTGTATGGACACGGTGAAGAAAGGAAGGACTGTTTTCCCTAACCGTGAATCGAACCGCGATTTATCAGTGTTCCAAACGTGGTCTATATACTGCGAACACTACCCCAGCTCCCTTCTTTGTCTTCTTACTAAAATAAGTCGTTGAACTTCTACCGGTATTGCTGTGGTATCAACATCGTCATTGAATTTGGAGGTAATATCATGTTTAAGTCGACGACTTGAGAAGTCCTTGAAAGACACTTACTCGTACTTTTAGGCCGATAGTAAGTTATTAAACTGAATTAATAATAGCCTGCCCTAAGTGGTGCTGGCCTGTTTAAGGTACGCTACGAATTTCTTCCGATGAAAGTGGACCCTGAGATACCGATTGAGGTATATCGTCCACTGCTCTTTACTCCTGCCATCTTCATTTCTCATTTGACCAACTCTGACTGCTAACACAGGCATTTTTTTTTTCAAAGGCTCAACAGCCCCTTGGGGGCCTAGGCCGCCTCATTTTTCGAGGCTTCACGATCACACTTTTAGACACATCACACTCGGTAGGATTCCTCTGGACGAGGGACCAGCCCGACGCAGAGACCTCTACCTGACAACACACAACACTCACAAGAGACAGACATCCATGCCCCCGGCGGGATTCGAACCCACGATCCCAGTAAGCGAACGGCCGCAGACCCACGCCTTAGACCGCGCGGCCACTGGGATCGGCTAACACAGGCATACAAAACGAAATAATAACAAGTGTTATCATATTGTATAGCTATGCCTATATTCCCAGACGGGAAGTCTAAGTGTTGGTTGCCGTACTTGTATCACGTGTCTTTGTTGCACGTGCGAGACACAGATGAGTACCGTAATACTGCATTCTTGCAGCATCCGTAGGCACCATATGGCCCTGCGAAGGATAAACGGATAAAACACTTGCGCAGTTTAGGAACTGCAGTGTCTTACACCATTTTTCTCAGCACCGCAGCTGTCACGGGATGTGACGGTGGATGCAGGGTTTCTATGCGATAAAGCTGCCGCGCTCGGGGACACGATAAAACAAACACTTTCTATAAAATGATAGTGGGCGTTTTATTTAAGGACGCTGTCAGTTGCCAAGAATACATAGCGTCGATGGTACAGGAATGAAATATGAATGTGGAGCATTGGTGAAATGATACAGAGGAAACCCGAAGCACTTGGAGAGAAGACAGAAACTTCGCGATTTGTACACGCAAATTAATACTATCAGGAAACTAATATGAAGGTGGTTAAGGTAGGGATAAGAAGGCTTACATACACACACACAGATTTGTAGTGGAAAAGTATGTTGAATGACTGCCACTGGAACGTAAGGAGGATAATATTAAAACTGATAGTGGTACGTTCTGTGATTGTGAAGTGAGTGAAACTGGCCCAGGATCGTGTTTAATGGACTTAGGCCAGACGTAAGAAATTTGAACACAGGACCTTCCGAATGCACTCTGGAGGGCTGGTCATTCGGCCGCGACTCTTGGTTTTCTTCTGTGAACTTCCCTGACAGGTGGCCAATAGGAGGCCGGTATTTTATTCGCTGCATCGTCACTCCGAAAAAAATTACAAGTCTAAACTTCCCCCTTAATACCTATCCCCTTTAGAAAATGTTAAGGGTGTGCAATTAAACATTTAAAAAATTCATGTCGATTTTCGTCATCGTATTACCTTATCAAAAAAAAAAAAGTTTTCAACTTACGAATAAAAGTCGATAAATCATGAATTATTGACGTAACGCGATAATGGGGGATATTTCTAATTACAACCCCCTGAAGTGTCAACATTCCCCCACATAGGAGCACAGTCGTTAGGTTTAGATACTTATCACATTCAAACCCTTGCTAATGGGTTAAGTGATTTTTCTTTCGTCCCTCATCTTATGTATGTCGAGAACAATCCCTAGCGCCAAACTTAAAACAAGGCTACTCAAGTGTTTTTAAGACTAGATGACGAACTGGGTAGTTCAGTCAGTACTGGGACAGATTTGCCTTTCCCAGAGAGGGCGCTGAGTTGCTCCTCACCATCGCGTCGCGACTGGTTCTGCATCCTCCGAGCGTTCTATCCAGTGAGTACGCGGGGCTTTTCTCCGGAGGTAAATCGGCTGGGGCGTGATGCTAACCCTGAGATTAAGATAAGACTGAAGGTATATTTCCGGAAGTTTAAGACGTAAGATGTCAGTCACTACCTTTTACGTTTCACTTAACCCTTATGAATCACAAACACACTCACTCTGGTAAAAGGCCGTACAGTGGCTCAGGCTCTCATTGCGGAGGTCCGGTTTCAATCCCGGGCCAATCCACGTGAGGTTTCTGATGTTCAGAGTGGCAATGGGACAGGTTCTCCTCCGAGTAATTCGGTTTTTCCCCCAGCAATTGCATTTCACAAATGTTTCATAATCATCTCCATCTTAATACTGCTCTTATCGGAAGGACAAGCGGGCGAAGCCTGGGAAACATGGAACAAAGCAATGCTATTCGGGAGCATCGGGCAGAAACGCAGTTTCACGTTGCTTTGTTCAGGCTTCAGCAGGTTAAAGGACTGTAGGACTGATGAGGTCATTGCAGGAGTTCCGAAACGGCTGTGGTTTCGAATATTGTTTATTCATTTGCGTTCCTTTCCCAACATCTCTGGTCACTGTAGCATTGACTGATTACTACGTGTTATCGCAGTTTTTTCATATCAGACATAAAATTCTTAAAATTTAAAAATTTCTCTTTGCCTTGAAGTCTTCGTCACATCACCATAGCAAGCCTTGGCCCGTAGTGTCACGCAGTTACGGAATGGAGTCACTGCTACATTTTGCACTTCCTGCCTGATCGGATTACGACATTAAGTAAACCTGCAGATAAGAGCTATAAAACGTAACGTTGTCCTTGTGCTCAGTTAAAACACCACGACATGAAGGCAAATGGGGAATGGAGGTAACGTTCCAAGCCTTCTTAACACCTGCAATATCTAGAGGTGAATTGTGAGCTTCAAGCCCCAGCCGCTTTAACTCTGTGCCGACTGTACACGTTGGATTGGAGGTTAGGTAATAGTCACAGTCTGGGCACTTTAGTAAATTTAAAAGTCTTTTACCCCTTTCAGGAATCGAGCCAGCACAGTTTAGTGAGGCAATGCGTTGGCTAAGCCAGTGGTGCTCAACCTGGGGTACGCGTACGCCTGGGGGTACGCGAAGACATCTTAGGGTGTACGTAAAGTTAAAAAAAAAAAGATAAATATATTATTTGATGATAAACACTGAATAATCAGGGCCAGATTTAGGGTTAGCCACAAGAGACCCGGACGTAACGACATGCGATTTGGGAGCGCCATTTTTTTCTCTCTCTCTCCTTTATGCGATTCTTATCTGGGCGGCTAGTTTCATTTTATTCCACATATTGCATATAATTTTGCTTTGCTATAATACCTTTGTTCCTTTATTAATTTTTATATGATAGACAATAATATATTTATTTAATAGCTTGACTCTCCTTTTTCTCATTTAAAACTTATTATTTAATACATTATTTTGGATGTAATTTATTTAACTTATTTTAGATGTAGATTATAGACTATGTATAACTTGAATTATGCACCAACAACTTTGGGGGTACAAAGTTGAAGAGAAACTATATCTGGGGGTAGGCGAACAAAAAAAAAGGGTTGAATACCGCTGGTCTAAGCTACCGCGTCTCTCGACAGGTAAGCACTTCGCAACGAAAACTGTATAAAACAGCTGTGAGATGTTAGCAAAAGCTGTTTGTCACATGTGACATGATATTGCGTAGCGAGTCGGATTACCCTGATAAGACTGTTGTACGTGTACGTGGGTGTGCACCACACCGTGAGGGCGTGGAGGTACAGATCTACGTCTTACTAAGCCCAGCTAGCTTTCGTCGCAGAGCCTCGTCTTCTCTTCCGGGTGACATCGATTTAGTTTCGTGGTGGATAAAGTGGCGTTGGAATACCCGTTTTTAAGGAGTTTCTTTGATTTTCCTCTGATATTCATCGTTCCACCATTGCTCCATACTCCTCTGCATCCCCCTGAAGTCTTCCAAGGCCCTCAACAGGCAACACACTATCAAGTCCTGGGTTTTTGAGGTGGCGGATTCATCTTTTGTCCAACACGTGGATGATACGGAGTAAGGCAGTTGGTAGGTAGTAGTGGGATTAGAGTTGCGCACGGAAGTGATTACAATTTTTCAAGGAAATACCAACAAATGCAGTGTATTACAACATAAAGTTTTTACAATCAAATTACTACAACTCCGTCATGTTTCGACCTTTTTGTAGGTCATCCTCAGGAAGAGTACATCAATATTTGTATAAAATGTAACTTATATATAAAATCAGTTCAAACTGTATTAAAATCAAACAGTTTTAATACGTTTTATATTATTTTCACCGTGCAATTTTTACAATTCACAAATTACACACCAACTAAATGCACTATATTTTCACTTTATATTCTTTATTCTTCAACCCCTACACATGTTTCGGCCCTTACAAGGCCGTCTTCAGGGGCTCATAAACTACATTCACTTCACATCCAACGTTTTTGTCTGCTATCACATTTAGTCCAGTTTCATTGTCATATATATTACAGTTATTTACAACGTCTGTCTTATATATTTTAAATACAGACAGAGGTTATGATAAAATAACGCGGAAAATTTCAGTTTTGATCGTGCGTATCCGGGCCGAAATTCCAGCCCAAATCTCAAGAATGTAACCCTATTTGGATTTCCGCTCTCTCTGAGGGTGAATTTACCCCATGTCTGTTACTTTAAGAGATGTTAAAAGACAAGCAAACAAAAAAGACACAGCAGCTCCACTTATATCCAACTGCACTTGTTGAAAAGCCCAGCTGTGTTTTCTGGAGAGTAATCTAATTCTTAAGTTTCCAATCTTAAAATTGTAGGGTTTAAAAGGTTTGAGCTCAACCCTTGATAGAAGATAGAGAAAGGTTAAAGGGTTGAATATAGAGGCTGGAAATGTCCACTCATGGGATTAATAAATGGAAAAATAATTTATGTTTTCCTTTCGGCAAGCAAACAAACAGACAACAACAAAAGAAGTTTCCCAGTGATTGCAATTATATGAAGTGGAGGCAGCAGGGGATGAATAGACACAAAGGGTTCAGGGTAATTACTTCCAGCTCTGGAGCCTCCATTAGGAAAACACTTTGTTATTATGGAGTGGGAGCAGGTCTCAGAGAAACTCAATGTTACGTCTCCAGCACTGCGAGACTTAAGCCGGGGCTGGAGGAGAATGCAGACAGCTGCTCGCGCATTTCTGTTCCTAATGGCTTACTCGTTTATGGCTACATCTATGCTTTCTTACCATTACCTCTTTTCACGTGCTTATTCCTAATTTTCCTTTTTTCTAATTCTTCTTCATAATTACCCCAGGTGCGTTCCCAGTTTCTCACGTCTCTGTATCTTCTGTCTTTCTCTTCTTAATCCCATCCTCTTCTACGTTTTCTCTCCACGGATTAGGTAAAGCTATGAAGGCGTATTGGGGCGTGAATGTGCAGCTCCATGCACTCTTGACCTTTGCACGAGGTGCACATGAGTGTTCAGCACCACGCATATGTGTTTATTGTATTGAAGAATGTATGGGCCCCAGAGGTGGCCTAAGCATTGGTGAGAAGAGATAAAATACTCTGCCGGGAATCAAATCCAGAGTCTTCAGTTGCACAGCCAGCAGCCTAGTCACTACACTGACTGAGCTACGGCTGTACCACGCAGATTCGTGCGGGTAAAGTAATCTTAGCCGATCCCAGTGGCCGCGCGGTCTAAGGGGTGGGTCTACGGCCGCTCGCTTACTGTGATTGTGGGTTCGAATCCCGCCTAGAGAATGGATGTCTGTCTATTGTGAGTGTTGTGTGTTGTCAGGTACAGGTCTCTGCGACGGGCTGATCACTCGTACAGAGGAGTCCTACCGAACGTGGTGTGTCTATCAGTGTGATCGTGAAGCCTCGAAAAAAGAAGCGGCCTAGGCCCCCAAGGGGCTGTCGAGCCATTGGGGGAAAAAAAAGTAATCTTAATCTTGCGTTCGGACGCACACGCTACCGGACGTACACGTCTAGGCACCGGACGTAAAAGCCTAGGTACCACACGTTCAAAGCTAGGCTACCGGACATAAAACGCTAGGTTACCGGACATAAATACCAGGCTACCTGACGTTGCGGTCGAGGGTTAACGCTCCTGATTTGTTCGAGAGCGCAAAGAACTGGCCATCCTAAGCGCAGCTTTTAGGCGTGTTCGCAAAATTGCGAAAAGCGACTATTAGCCTCATCATGTCTCTCTGTCTTTCTGTCTGTCAGTCCGTCTTTGTGTCTGTCAGCATGGAACAAGTCAGCTCCCGCTAGACGGATTTTCATGAAATTTTATATTTGAATATTTTTCGAAAATATATCGAGGAAATTAAAATTTCATAAAAATCTGATAAGAATAACAGGTACTTTACATGAAGACCTATGTACATTTATGATGATATCTGGCTGAATTATTCTTACGATGAGAAATGTTTCAGACAAAAGTTGTAGAGAAAATCAAAACACACATTTTATGTTCAATGATTTTTTTTTCCGAAAATTGTGCCGTTTGTGAGATAATGTGGAAATATATGGTAGAGCCAGAGAGGTCACAGATGACAATACGACGCATGCGTTTGGGTGCTGGATAACTAAGGGTATAGACACACACTCAATACTTATTGCTTTTCCACGACAACAATGGTTACGCGAACGCACCTCAATGTTACGTATACATGTACATTGCCTGTCTTGTTTGATTTTCTTCAGTTCCATCTGGCAACATTCAAATTAAACAACATTCATTTCTCTTCAAGTCCTTTCCAATTCATTATTCACTAATCACCCCATTGCTTGATGCTAGGTATAATCTGAGCTATTGAAAGCATTATGGTTCCTCTAAAGCTCAGTAGTTAGGCCTACTGTGGGCCTATGTGCCACCAACTTTAACGTGTACAAAGAAGGGTAGGCCTATTTGTATGTTTCATATAACTGGCAACAAAAAAGTCGTTATTTATCCAAGCAGCATTAACTTATGATACGGTGAGACCCGCTTAAACGTAACCGCAAGAGACCGGATTTTTCTTCCGTAGCAGGCAGGTTCCGTTTAAGACAGGTGAATGCAGTTCTTTTTTTGTCGTTTGTAAGGTGGGAACTTATTTTTTAAATTTTTAAACATTGTTTCGACGAATTTCAGGTTTAAAAGAATTCAATAAACCGTAAATATGTAAATACATTTGGCTGGGCTAATGACTGTTCTGAATAAAATTTTCGTGTTTTTGTTCAGTATTTGAAGGGGAAGTCTCCCTCAGGTCATTAAAACAGACTGCAGCCGCAACTGTATGACGCCTTTCCTTAGTGTCTGTCTTCCTTGTACAGGCCTCTGCAGTCTGTTGAACAAGCAAGTCTCTGTGCTTCATTAAGCACCAAGTTATGAAGGCGTATGGGGGAGTGGGATATTACTCCATGGAAACTTAACCTCGGCTCTAGATACAGCTAAGTTGTCGGCTTATGTCCAGGCCACTCTACCAAAAGGAAAGAGGCCCCCTGGGGTTGCAGAGCCGGTTTGGACGCTTTAGTGGAAATATGTTGCCATCGTAGGGAATCGAATACGAAACGTCTTTTGTCCTTGCCTGATAATCGATCCATGGTTCTTCGGTCGTCCAGTCTGTAGTAGTTCGTTAAATCTTTTCGCTAAACCTCGTACCTGAATGCATCCTACTCCAGTGTACACGCAGTACCATATTTGATGGATGTTTCGCACGAAACTGCTTCTCTGGGCCGTCCACACAGCATAACATCTCATTTGAGGCCGCAGTAAGTGGAAAGGTGCTACGTCATGCCGCAGCGGTCAATTAACATCGCCCGTCCTCTCTTGTACAATTTGTAGGCTGCAAGCACAGTAATATTTCACTCACGATTTGAAAACTGAGAAGCACTAGATTTCTTTTCTTATGAAAAATTGGGTTGATGTGAGCCCCCCTGCAGGTAACATTTACCCCCTGACAACTCCCGCGAAGAGGTCCAGGCAGGATTCCACCCGTCTCCCAACTTGTGCTCCTCTTCGTTTTGATGGTACACCGCCTGAACTGCCTAATCGCAATTATAATTACACGTTAAGGAATTAAGAATATGGCTTTTGGGATGTGACACCGTACAGAATGGTAGATAAGTACTAAAATGCCGGAGGAAATTCCTGCCTCCTTCTTAAGTGTAGAATATTGTAACATGAAGATGGAAGCAACAGATTCCTCTTACACATTGGTACCCTCCAGTAGGCTACACGACATCACATTCCAGAAGACGGTCATCGAAGTACCGCCACGAGAAGATGAATTCCCGAGAGTAATAAAAATTGTTCAAGAGGTCTGGGCTTCGAATCTCGCCCCCGAAGACCGGTTGTCCTGACGCCAACCCAGATGTCGTTGAAGTGCGTAAAGGCGACTAGGATAGCGTGTGGGAGTATCAGTGATGTGTAGGTCAGAACGTGACAGCGGTTGTCGTGACGCATGTCAGTACACGACGCCCGCCCACTCGACGTTCAACTGAACAAACTAAGCAGTAGTTCCAGATATTAAGTTCGCGCAATCTGTCCGAAATTCCGCCATCCTTAATGTAAGTTTCGGCTCAACTGATCTGCTGAGGAGGTTTGCTTGTGTGTTGCCCAATAGTTTTTTAGTATATTTCGGAATCAGATTGTGAGGATATGTTTGCAAGCTAAGTAGCCACTTCGTTTGATTTTATTTAATTGTTTCATAATTAGTACATCCACACCGCCAGACATCTGTATAGACCTGACGTAAAGATACACGCACAGTAACCGTGTTTTAATAAGCGCCACGACAAAAAAATGGGGGGGAAAGGAAGAATAACTCCACGTATTCTTAACCTTGGGGCACTGGATGAAAATGAGTGGTTACCTTCACGCCGCTGAGCTGTACCCCCAAGGAAATAACCTTCATTGGATAGTGAGCTGGGTAAGCCCCAAGCCAGTGTGGTCGGTTTGGAGAAATGAAAGGTAACTTTGTACCTGCTGGGAACAGAACCCATATTCGTCTACGGCCAGCCCGTAGCCTGGTCACTATGCTCACGTGCGCTCTAAGTCTTAAGTACTGTCACTTTTATCTCCCTGCAACATGTTTCTTCTGATGTCAAGGTAGCTTCAGGCGTTTACATTACTGTTCTAATGGTAAAATTTCTCTCCTAACACTCACATTATTGTCCTAATATTAACATTTCTCTCCTGACACTCACATTACTGTCCTACTGTTAACATTTCTCTCCTGACACATTACTGTCCTAATGTTAACATTTCTCTCCTGACACAGTACTGTCCTAATGTTAACATTTCTCTCCTGACACTCACATTACTGTCCTCATTTTAACATTTCTCTCCTGACACTCACATTACTGTCCTAATGTTAACATTTCTCTCCTGACACAGTACTGTCCTAATGTTAACATTTCTCTCCTGACACTCACATTACTGTCCTCATCTTAACATTTCTCTCCTGACACTCACATTACTGTCCTAATGTTAAAATTTCTCTCCTGACACAGTACTGTCCTAATGTTAACATTTCTCTCCTGACACTCACATTACTGTCCTCATCTTAACATTTCTCTCCTGACACTCACATTACTGTCCTAATGTTAACATTTCTCTCCTGACACATTACTGTCCTAATGTTAACATTTCTCTCCTGACACAGTACTGTCCTAATGTTAACATTTCTCTCCTGACACTCACATTACTGTCCTCATCTTAACATTTCTCTCCTGACACTCACATTACTGTCCTAATGTTAACATTTCTCTCCTGACACTCACATTACTGTCCTCATCTTAACATTTCTCTCCTGACACTCACATTACTGTCCTCATCTTAACATTTCTCTCCTGACACTCACATTACTGTCCTAATGTTAACATTTCTCTCCTGACACATTACTGTCCTAATGTTAACATTTCTCTCCTGACACAGTACTGTCCTAATGTTAACATTTCTCTCCTGACACAGTACTGTCCTAGTGTTAACATTTCTCTCCTGACACTCACATTACTGTTCTAACATTTACATTACTCTCCTAACGTTTATACTACTGTCCTGATCTTTTCCAGCCTAAGACTGCGAAGTTCGAAACGTCTCGTGAAGATATTTTAATGCGTTGTACCTTTATTAGTCAATACCATTTGTGAATATAGGGTCTCCCTTTTAAATAGTCCACTCATTATAGTGGCTAGGCTGCGTGCTAGACTAGGTCACTGGGGTTAGATTACTTGCAGGAACAGAGATATTCTCTTGTGCGTTGCCTTCGTATCGGCTCTGGACCACAACCAGCCATTTGGACAATGGGTACCGGAGGCTCAGGGTCGACCGCGAATCTGACCACTTACTCTCGTCCACTGTCGAGTTCAAGAATGCACAGTGCTGTACCTCCACCCCTAATACGTCTTCACGACGCCGTGCTTAAAGATACGCACAGGAGAAACTTCATGTGAACTTCGTTCAGAGTTTTCATCCACTTTAATGGATTATAACGTGTTATTAGGCAGTGCAGGATGTCATTTGGCTTCAGCTACAAGCTGTCACGACTTGGAGACTCCCCGCAGGTTTCGAAGCTGGCATTTTGACCCGAACTTGAACTCGAACCAAGACCTCATGCTGAGACAGTGGTTTTGAGAAATATGTCCAAGAACTGAGCCAGGTCCTCAGAATAATAAACGTCGGATGGAAATAATGCCTGTCTGTCTCGGGCACAGGACTCGTAAGGAGGGAGGGTGTGATCCGGAGTCAGGTGGTGCGCGGATTACAAACGGCGGCCCGTGGGCCAAGGTCGACATACTGTGTATGGGCCAAGGTGTACTGGCAAACTTCTACGAGCCAAACGTAGCAGTAGACTTCTGTTTCGTATTCTGCAGGTCCCGGGTTCAATTCTCAGTCAGAAAACTGGCTATCTTTAATGACGGCGTGAACCCAGAAACGTTTTGTTGATTAGATAGGCTTATACTTTTAGGGTGGGCCGGGATAGCTCAGTCGGTATAGCTACTCGCTACGGGCTGCACGGTCCGGGGATCAAATCCCGGTGGGGGCGAGATTTTCAACAGCCGTCCATACCGGCCCTGGGGCCTACCCAGCCTCCTATACAATGGTACCGGTTCTCTTTCCCGGGGTAAAGCGGCCGGGGCGTCGAGTTGACCACCCACTCCCACCTAGCGCCGGGGTTAAAGAAAGAGTAGAGCTATACCTCTACTCCCCCTCTGGGCCTTCGTGGCCTGTTCTAGGGAGAACTTTACCTTTTTTTATACTTTTACGATCAAGAATATAAGTACGGACAAGATAATTGGTAGTTCGTAATAATATGAAGATGATCAAATCAGGAACGATGGGATGGGCGGGACATGTTGCATGCATGGGAGCGTATGTAAAGGGTTTGGGTGAAAAACCTGAAGGAAACGGACTACTTGGGAAGAACTAGATGTAGATGGGAGGATAAAACTGAAGTTTATCTTAAATAAATACGATGGGAGTGTTTGGATTTTATTCGTCTGGCTCTGGATAGGACCACTGGCGAAGTCTTCTGAAAATGGTAATGAAATGGGGGGGGGGTTCCATAAAGTGCGGGAAATCCCTCGACTGACTGAGGGAAATTTTGGCTTGTTAAGAAGGGCTCTGCTCTATGGAGTTAGTGTATATATATGTATGTTACTCAGTAGGCCAACGTTTTTGTATATTGTATACTATATACATATAGTAACCTTAAATTAAGAAATTACATTAAATACCACTTGTTTGAAATATGATTCACCTTCAGGGCCCACATTACACAACCACAGGGACTCGAAAAAAATTCTAAAATATAATTCGAAAGGGAAGCACATTTAGAATATTCGTTATATTTTAGTTATACGAACTAAATGGACGTTTCTACATCCAGAAAGCAATCTGTGTGTTTTTTTTTTTGTTCGTACTTTTGATTGGTGTTTATACAGGGTAATTTTGGAGCTGCCCGCTGGCCGTGTGTAATCACACAAGAATACCTTCACTAATGACGTGGTCTCATTATCAGGTTCTCAGAACAAATTACACAGCGACTTGGCCGTAATTCAAACCACACGTGGCCGGTTCCTCAGACGACCGATATTAAAACGTAAACGTCCTAATGAAACCGTAGGAATGTGATGGTAATTCAGTCGCGGCACGAAACCAAATGGCCATGATCTACCTCAACTCCTTTCCTGCAGTGTTTTACAGGTACACCGTCTGAAGGAACCTACACAAAATATATCCTGTAACAGCAAACTAGAAGTAAAGTAAAGCTGTCCCATTACAGGCCTGGACAGGCCCTTAGGGCTCCAGGAAGTTGAGGCTCCCAGATTTCTAGACAGTCGGCACATGAAGGTGGCA
Source organism: Reticulitermes speratus (assembly GCA_021186555.1). Taxonomy (NCBI): domain Eukaryota; kingdom Metazoa; phylum Arthropoda; class Insecta; order Blattodea; family Rhinotermitidae; genus Reticulitermes; species Reticulitermes speratus. The sequence continues at coordinate 47,950,993 of JAJKFL010000005.1, forward strand.
AGGTTGTCAGCCCTACGCACTGGCCGCCTTTTCCCCGCAGGAGATACCCCTGGTTGAGTCGACCCCAGGGACATAATGCAGCCGGAAGGATTAAGTCAATGAAAAACCCCAATGACCTCATCGGGAATCTAACCCTCGACCTTCCGGCTTGTAGAGCAGTGCCTCAACCAACCGCGTGCCCCCCACAGGAAACAAGTTAACAATAATATTATGACTAAAAGCAGCTGAAAGCTTCTATTTATTCTTGTATAAAGCGATTTGATTATGAAGTCTTGTTTGAGGTTACACCGTGTCGACTTGTAAATAGTTATCGATGTTTCGGAAGAGTGCCGTGTCTCGATATTTAGGATGAAGTATTTGGACTGCCTGATCCTAAAGATGGAGGAACTGCCCTCCTCCGAAACCTCCATTAACACTGCTGTGACAATCTCAAACCTCGCAGTGGTTTTATGAACTCAAATATTTAACACGTGTTGACACGAAGCCGACATATTCCTCCACGGCGGGATGCGATCGAGGTGAGACTTACGCTCTGTTTGACTCTTTCCATCGGGGGTTTTTTTTTAACCACACAACTCCTCGGAAGCCAGCTGCAATTCCGTCTTCAAGTGAAACACAAAAGTTATAAAAAAAAACTACGCTGGTGGGTGAACTGGATACAGCTACTGACAATGCCGGGGGTAAAGACGGCACGATTGTCCATCGTTACTTACTGATAAATCGAGGCTACTGTTTGAACGTTGTATATTCATATTGTTGTTGCCTTCTGGTTTCTGACACCGTGTAGTTTGGTAGGTAGTACAAAATTTGTTGATTAGCATACTTCTTGCACCTTCATTGTAAATGTGGAAGTGTTAGGCTCCTCCGAAACGTCTCAAGCAGTCTACATGACGTCATCCAAGAAGAACGTCAAACTTCAAATCTTGCAGCATCTCTCGTCCTACATGCACTGCCCATCTACGGACTGTCAGAATGGCGGTGATAGCATATACACGTGAATACTCCGCAGACTTAGCATCACACAAACGTAAAGCTAGGTCTTTTAACGGGAGGGCTGGGTAAGTCGAGGCTCCTGATTGTGCAGAACACCCCTTATGAAAACCACCCACTTAATTGTGTCGATAAATGGAGGATGGAAACTTGCAGGTGTCTGAAAAGTAGAACTTAGCAAAGAGAGCGCCGCTAGAGGGCAAGTTACAAGAACAAAGAGTTGCTGCAATTAGGGGTGCCACGAAATTGGCGAAGGAAGACGCAGTTTTTTACTTTCTTTCCTCGCTTGCTTCAGCACGCCTTTTAGTCTTTTGTTTCCTTGTTTAAGTCATCTTTATCTTCTTAGTTTTACTTCTTAGTTTCGCCCTCCCTTCTATGATTCTCTTCTTTCAGTTCTTGGGTTTATTACATTGTCTTTCTGTGTTTCCTTCCTTATTTTTACCCCCACTTTTGTGTTACTTTCCTTCCTTTCTTTCCTAACTTTGTTTGCTTCCACTTTCCCTACCTTCCTGTCAACTGGGCTGTTCTTGTCTTCCGCTTATACCTATGTATTTCGTTATTTCCGTCTTTGGCTCTTAGCAAGGTCAGAGTCAGGCGGGCTGTTAAGTGCTGTGACAGTATCTGAGGTCATGTATTCATCTACGTCACTCACCTACATGTTTTTCCTCCACTTAGACGCATCGTATCCTGAGTGACTTTCTCATATTTTTTTGGCGAGCAGCCTTAAGTTTTTGCTGGCTCACAATCACTCATAATCAATGCCGCAGGCCTGTAACATACGGTTTGACAGATCGTGCTTAAAACAGAATATAGACAAGCACCATTCTTGTTTCACAGGGGTCTGCGCCAGATATGGCACTGACATCGCATTTTGGACAACTGTAGTTAAATGGTAGAAAATCTGTCTGGCCATCTTGCCTAAATTCCAGATATTCCAGATTGAGAAATTACGGGGTAGAATAAAGGAGATAAATGTTTCAAAAGCGCATTGGCGGTTTGTCTCTGTGAGCCGCAGGCCGATGCTCTGGTGCTGCAGGTGTCTCGCGCGTGCCGTCTGCTGATTATTGCTGATCACAGCCACAGGCCGTCTGCTGATTATTGCTGATGACAGCCACAGGCCGGCTCTGTGTAACACCTCACATATCGGCTCACAGCATCGGTTGATTTCCCTCTGAAATCAGAAAGGGTGCTCACGTAAATTAACACATAGACTGTCACGTGACTTGCACAAAATGTCACGCGACTTGCACATGTCACTTGACTTGCACACGTCACATGACTTGTACTGAATGTCACGTAACGTAACGTACAATGTCACGCGACTTAACACGGAATGTCACGTGACTTCAGCACAATATAACGCGATTCAACACAATCTGTCACGTGACTTAACACGGAATGTCAAGTGACTTAAGCACAATATAACGCGATTCAACACAAGATGTCACGCAACTTAACACGGAATGTCACGTGACTTCAACACAATATAACGCGATTCAACACAAACTGTCACGCGACTTAACGCGGAATGTCACGCGACTTCAGCACAATATAACGCGATTCAACACAAACTGTCACGCGACTTAACACGGAATGTCACGCGACTTCAACACAGAATATCCCGGTTCGATTCCAGAACCGGGGATCCTGAAATGCGACGTTTCATCGTTATTATTTAGTCTCTCCATACAGGTGGCAGCACGTACTTTACAATCAGTCACGATCACTTCCTCCGACGCCCTCTCCACTCCGTCATTCACAATCCGACGATATCTGTAATGTATGCAATAGCACAGCGACGGTACCTCTCTAAAGCACAGTGAAGACTATTGCCTGTTTTAGCATCAGAAGTATTAATTTTACCCACACAGTGTAGGCCTATTTGTGTTTCGTTGCATGTTTGTAACGAACAGCACTAACTGGTTGGTGTGTCACGGAAACAGTGCAGACTAGGGACACTGTCTACTGGGATGACGTAATGGAATGAATCGTGGTCTGTCAGAACACAGGCGAAGGGTGTTCCGTAAGAGGGTGCAGAGGAGGGTGGCTTATTGGGGTTAAGGCGGAAGGAGTAAGGTAAGGATGGAGAATACTGCACAATGAGGAGCTTCACGGTTGTTGTTCCTCACCAAGTATTATTCGGGACATCAAATGAACAAGGATCAGCTGGGCGGGGCAAGGGGGAGAAGAGTGATGGAAGAAATTGAGGGAAAGAGACCTCTTGAAAGACCTAGCCGTAGATGAGAGGATATTAAAAGGGATGTTAAAGAAAGAGGAAGTGATGGGCTGGACTGGATTCGTCTCTGTCATACAGGGCAAGTGGCGGGCTCTTGCTAACACGAAAATGAAAGTTCGGGTTCCATAAAACGCAGGGAATTTCTTGACTAGCTGAGGAACTGTAAGCTTCTGAAGAAGTACTGTGTAGTATGGAGTTAACTATGCGGTTAACCATTATATCAAATTCCATGACCCTTATTTGGAGTCACCATATTTATAACATGGAGAATTTCTCATCCCCATGTACGCCAAGATTTCTCCGAAACTACCAGTTTAAATAATGAAGTAGTGAAAGATTTGGTGCCGGTTAGTTGCATTCATTTATTTACTTATTTATGGGCCGATATAGCGTAGTCGGTAGAGCGACTCGCTACGATCTGGACGGTCCGGGCATGGAATCCCGGTGGGAGCGAGATTTTCCGCACCCGTCCAGAACGGCCCACCCAGCCTCCTATACAATGGGTACCGGGTCATTTCCGAGGGTAAAGTGGCCGGGGAGTGGCGTTGACCACCAACATCCTCCTAGCGCCGAGGTTAAAGAAAGAGTAGAGCTATATATCTACTCCTCCTCTGGGCCTTCATGGCAGGTTATAGGGTGGAATTTTTATTTCTTTATTTATACACGCTCTGTTTAACAAAAGTGACAGTAATTCTGATTATAGAGTAGATTGGCAGGATGATGTGGAAGTGTTCATGGCAATGTGAGGTAATATCTTGGCTTCTGTCTGGAGAAACTCAGTAAAATCGCGCAAACGCTAGGTATCACCGGTCTCGGAGCCGAGATACGAACCCCAGTCCCTCCTGACTACGAAGCAGACGTGGTACCAATGATCGCGGCGTTCAGTGGTTCAGCTGTAAACTCTACGGTACAGCTGAGTGCAACTGAACTTACTCAGGACGACTTACAGAAAAAATTAGCACTACTGAATATCAGGTATTGATCCTACTATCACCTGCTACTTTTATTTAACATAGTTATCAATATGGTGAATATTCAACGAAATACAAGGGTAAGAATTTTTACTCTGCACTGTGTAATTAGCTTCGTAACGAATAGACATCAAGGCCTTCTTTTTTTTTTTTTTTTTTTTTTTAAATGGCTCGACAGCCCTATATGGGCCTGGGCCTCCTCGTTTCGTCGAGGTTTCATGGTCACACACATTTGAGACACACCACAGTCGGTAGACTCCTCTGGACGAGTGATCAGCCCGACGCAGAGACCTCTACCTGACAACACACAACACTCACAAGAGACAGACATCCATGCCCCCGGTGGGATTCGAACCCACGATCCTAGTAAGCGAGCGGCCGAAGACCCACGCCTTAGACCGCACGGCCACTGGGATCGGCATCAAGGCCTCTTAGGTGAACAAATAAAAAAGCATAATTTAAATATATGTACTTTATAACAGTAAAAAATGTCACCTCTATGACCTGGTCGGCTCCTCTGCCGGGGGGATCCATGGGATTCATCACACTTCTATCGAAGAAAGAGTGTCTCTAAGGGGCCGTGACACGAACAGCAGGTTGCAGGGCCATGGAAAAGGAGAAATGGCACAAAAATTACTAATATTACATAGAGTGGGGTCATTAAATAAGTCCTTCCTTGAGATGAGCCAGTTTAGAGCAGTCAAAAGTATGACAAGCGTGACAACGAAGGTAATGATTGTGGTTATAAAGCCTCATGGAAAGAGACAGTTTGGGAGATACACGTTAAGTTTGGACTACCACTTTTCCTCTGAAGACGGAGGCAGAGGGTTTCTCCGAAACGCTGGCACCCAGCTACGAAATTAAACGGTACACGTATCTGATGTCGCGTCAGCATTGCGTAGCAACTCTTAGCTGAGACAGGGCAAGATTAGGTTGGGATAAAAACTTAAATTCTTCTGGGATTTGACGCTGTGTTGATGGGTCCAGGCACAAGCAGTCAACAAGACACGTACCTCGGACTGCTTGACGGTGAGGATGAAGGCACTACGATCCTTCGAAACGTCGGGAATTACCCAACGACACGGCGTCACATCCCAGACTTGAATCTTCAGCAACAGCGCTGCGAGAAACTCAGATCTCGCAGAAGCTGAGAAGCATGGAACTATATATCGTTTGCTTCTCCTTCTTCGGCGCTGCATGGTGTCCCATGATGAAGACTGTTTTGACTACAACAGCGGAAGCAGTGACTAGTGCAAGGGCAAGTGCGCTGCAGTCTCTCGCGACTGATTACGCTGCCTTATACAGTGCTGGTGGCACAGATCGTGCACCAGCAACTGGGACGATGTAAATGGGAGGGCGAGGGCGGAGAGACCTTGATCACTGTCCTCCGTCGCAGTGTCTGCCAGGGCAACACTTGCGTCACGTTTTTGCTCCGACACGTGGATAAAGCGTGTGGCAGAGTTCCGCTTTTGTGGGTTGTTTGGCGAAGCTGTTCTTGTCAATAGTCTGACACGAATGATGAAAGCGACGCACACGTACAGAGGCAGTCGTGCCAGAGTTGACATACAATCCTGGCGTTTGCCTGGATGGACTGAGGTAAACCACGAAACGTTTCATGGCGGGATAGCCGGTGTGGTCCTGGACGAAACGCGAACCGGCACCCCCCCCCCCCCCTGACGGAGATCTGGAGCGTTATGACTGTGCTATACTGTTCGCTGTCGCGTTCTTTATCCCTGCGAACGATGAGATGGAAAGGGAAAAATAAAGAAGGGGTGAAAGAAACACAAAGAGAAGAAAGTAATAAAGCGCAGCGAAACACTTTGAAGCCTGAAAGAGAAAAGAGAATATTTGGTTATTATATCAGTGGCGCAGTTGGTTGAGGCACTGCGCTGCAAGCCGGAAGGTCACGGGTTCGATTCCCGTGGTGTAATTGGAATTTGTCATTGACCTAATCCTTCCGGCCGCACGATGGCGCTGGGGATCGCCTCAGCTTATAACAGAAATGAGTACCAGGAATATTTCCTGGGGGGTAAAGGCGGCTGGTGTGTAGGGCTGACAACCTTACCACCTTCATTGTCTTGAAATCTGGAAGCCTCAACTTTCTGGAACCCTCAGGGCCTGTCCAGGCCAGTAATGGGATTGCTTTACGTTAAATGAGAGCGACGACTTGGTCCACAAGTTTAGAGTATGAAACTGTCCAGGAACGGAGCAATGCTGGTTAATCTGGGCGTTCACGGAATGAGATATGCTTATTCTGTGTTCTGCGATTTCTTTGAAATTAATCCCATTGCACATATAAGGATAGGATCCAGCAACCGAAAACAAATCAAAGGTTGCTGTGATAGCTAATATTTTACTCACTTCCAGTGGCGTTGCTAGGTTTTTGGCAACCGGGGCGAGTAATCACAATGACCACCCCTAACACAAATTATGAACTTCAAAAGAATCACAATTATTCATTGAATTGCCTTGTATTTGGCTGAATCTAAGATCGTTGAGCATATAAAATCAGATTTTTGTCATTTATAATATTAATTTTGTCGCCGATTTTGCCGCATCTTTGGCTCTGCCGCCCGGGGAGGCGGTACCAATTGCACGCCACCCCCCAGCTACGCCCCTGCTCCTTAACACTCACACAGGCTATGTAGACTTACGTCGTCAGTTCCATTAATAAAGACTTGCTGGCATCGTTTCGCAAAACTTTCGACCCGCTGCAGATATTTTCCCTGAACACCCCACCTAGTGAATATTGCTCAGGCTGCGGACCATACTCGACGACTTGGTATGCGTCGCCTCCCCCCACCCCAGTATCTTTCTATCTTCATGATGTATATAAATTACGTATTAGCTGTTTATTTTGCGCTAAGCTCCTGCATAAGCAAAACCATAAACAAAAGCAGTTCTCGAGTATTTTGATTTATCAATGCACAGACGTAAGGACGATCCTAAGTGTAGTGTTTAGAGGCTTTCAACGACCTGCCGGTTCTTTCAAGAAGCAGACGCATTTCAGCGTGCCAGCATGCAAACGCCCACATGCTCTGCTGTAGGTCGTATGAATATCAAACGGTTTGTGGGAGAAGACCTGACGTGTCCGTTGTTTGTCTTTTGTGCGACTATACTGAGGCCACGGAAAGATTATGATAATGCGGATGATGGCGTTCGAGACTTCACCTTTCTACCTGTTTTTTTTTTGTGGGTTATTTTACGACATACGGTTGCGCCTAACACTTTTCCATCTCCAGTATGGAACTCGATTCATGCCACGTATCAGCGACCAGAATTTTGAGGGGGCTCCTAGATTTGTTCGGTAATTTAGCAAGCCTGATTCAGACTATATAGCGTCGAATGTTAGGGTGATTGTGTGATGAATCGGAATGGATTTGGAAGTAAGCGGTCGTGGCCTAATCAAGACACCATCCTAGCATTTGAAAGGAGGGACTAAGGGACAGGACGACGCGGTCGAGATTTGACCCAGGCATGCCCCGAATAAAACTCTGGAACGATCTTTCTAAGAGGTCAGCATGTGCGTATCTCAATTTACGTTCATGTTAAAGGACTGTCTAGACGACTGGAGGGGAATATAGGGGTAACACTGCAGGGGGAAGCGTAATAACTCGAGGGAGATGTGGAGATGGACGTTCCATGGAACTTCTTTCTGTGGCATCAGTATATTTTTTAACCTCCTGGAAGGTAACTGTCCATGTAATTACGGACTCGTTAGAATGTCAAATATAATGTTATGTCATCTGCTGCACCTAGAATTTTGTGGAGATTTGTAGTCTCTCGTACGGGAAGCTGAGGTCAACACTTGTACGGATTTCTAAACAACGCGGCTCAATACAGCGCGGTATTATGTGTAAAATGGACCAATACCGATCATCGATGTCACAGTTCACACTTATATTTCATGTTTCCCTCTCTCTGTCTTGTACTTCGAGTATTTCAGCTGTTTCTAAAATCATGCTGAATCAAAACGTACCGGAGAGCGACTCACAGTGAAGATGAAGTGGGTGCTTCCGATTAGTCTGTTCTTTGGTCAGGTTCCGCGAAGCATAATCGTGAAATTTCTAAACACAATCGCGTATAGCTTTCGATGCTGACAAGCTTCTAACTCTTCTCCTCCCCGTTTCCAAATCAGGTTGAGTCAAAACTTCCCGGATAGCGAATCAGTGCAAAGATTTTAAGTGAATATTTATCGTTAGCAGATCCACGTACGTACTTTTTTAATATTATTACATTTTTTTGTCGTTAATCTCGTGCGCTCGTTACGACACACAAGTACGTTATATTTTTGTCGCGGTACAAGGCTATCATTTAATTCAAACCTTACAGACATTTACGTTACTTTTACACCATGGTAATCTAACTACAGTCCATACAAGCACTAATTAATGTTGATATGAGATATGGAGTTGTGCTTGTAAGATATGTAATCGAAATAATTTTACTAGCAGCAAGCTAGTTGTAGGTTCATCGGGTATCAAAAACGCGTGTCCTTCAGACGGATTTTTCTTAAAATAGCCTGCATTAAAAGTAAATTACGTGTTATGACAGTCTTAACAACATACAGGGTGTTCCACTTAAAACCGGCCCTCTTGCACGGCAAAATGAAGAGAGGAGTTCGTTTCGTTTAGGTTTTGGTAGACTAAATGCATATTCTTAAAGAAGATGCTGAAAATGAGATCCTTGTGAATAAACACATTTTTGTGCGCGTGTTATCAAAAATTCTTTCATGATTTCGCCCTAAAAGCGGGACGGTTTTAAGTGGAACAGCCTGTATATAACGTATTTATGTTGACCGATGTTGTGTCCTCTGTCACACCGCATATTGTTCGCTTTAGCAACGAAAAAGCACTATAGGCCTGTATTAGGCACCTGTTACATTATGCAGCAAGTCATGCTTTAAGCAGTAAGTACACCTGAACCGAGATAGCTCTGTTAGTGTAGGTACTAGGCTACGGGCCGGACGACCGAGGAATAGGGTTTGATTTGCGGCAGAGGTAGAGACGTTTTTTCTTCAGCACAGACCGGCTCTAAGACACACGCATATCCAATGGGTACCGAGGGCGTGGAGCTATACCTCCACTCCCCACATACGACCATATGCGCATGCGATTTATTTAAGCACAGGAAGAAATTTAGCATTATGTTGAAAGCAGACCAGAGATGGAAAGGAAAAGAAAACTGTGGGAAAGAGTGTTTTATACCCGTATGACTTTTGTTATGCTTCTGCCCAATTTACCCATGCGTCCCACACTTCTGATTATGCCTAATTTTAGAAAATTGATTTCATGTTTTTCAGCTGTAAAAACGAGTTTACTTCTTTAGAAAAGCTACGGTCAGGGCGTGAAGCTGACAACTCCTCTCCATCTATGAGTAGGCCTACCGCTGATATTAAGAATGAGTGGAGTGCGCCCACCACAATTCCCACATGGACTGGCCTGGGATCGTATCTGGGTCTCCGGGGTGAGAGGCTGACGACTGTTACCTTCTTTGAATATGTTTATTTAACAAGGTCAATTAATTGAAACTTCAAATGTTGTATTTACATGTTAATAAGCATAATTTTGGAATGTCAAATAATCTACACTGTGTGTTGCCATGGGAACTTAGGCAAAATAAATAATAGTTTTTACCATGTACTGAAAGGATTAAGTAAATTTAGGCAATCGTGATTGTTTCTTTAGCAAAGAGGAAATACAACTGAATGACCATGTTCTAAAATTCCATCAAAATTTAAGATTAGGTCTTCTGGGATATGACACCGCGTTGATTGGTAATTTATTACCAACGTTTCTGAGGATCTTGCTGCCTTAAACTAGAGTAATCTTCTTGTAATACCCTGCAGATGGAAGGATCAAGCTCCTCCGAAGAGTCAGTGACAATTTACCGTTCAACAAGGCGTCACATTTCAGAAGGCCGTAGTCTTCATCAGTAACACTCTGAGAACCTCAGATTTGTTGCAAAGTGTATGGCAAAGCACCGGCGGCGATGTGCTGTGAATTCAGTAGTGATGTGACTGCACGTCTGGCCGACGGCTATACGGCTATGGTCGGGATGCAGCAGGCACGTCAGGGTCACAGCACTTAAATCAGCGGTTCCCAACCTTTTACGTGTGTGACCCTAAAGTACAAACGGTATGTGACCCGCGACCCTACCATGGAAACGGCGATAGTCAGTGATATTTACTATAAATGAACTGATACTAATGTCTTTTACTTGAACACTACATAACATTGCCACTTATTAAAAAATATTAAATTTTTAATGTTACTTGTCATATCCAATATTTTTGGGACAATATTAAATACACAAAACATGCAAGAAACAAATTTTATTTAAATAACTCATACATGTGCTGGTGAGACAAATCATTTGCTTCTAAAGAAAAACTTGTGAAATACTGAACGTACGGAACGTTACATAAAAGGAATTTTTATTTGTTTTATAATTATCGAGCTCTCCATAAAATCCTCTCGCGACCCTAGGTCAGATATCCCGCGACCCTCATTTGGGTCGCGACCTGAGGTTGGGAACCACTCGCATAAGTACAGTGGTGTTTCGTTTACGCAATATGAAACGCAGACCTCACAGTCCGGCTTGGTATTATTACACGTGTCGAGTCCATTCATCCATCTGCCAAACCATTCATCCAACCATTCGACCGTCTAACCCAGTGGTTCCCAAACTTTTTCGGTCCACCGCCCCCTTGGTTACATATACACACTCACAGCGCCCCCCCCCCCCTTCCTTTTTTAAAAAACATAAATGCGCTTTTTTTCAATTTCATTTTATATTATAAATATCGTTTAAATAAAATTATAAGAGTTAAACTTAATGTTTTATGTGTTAATTAATAAATTAAAATTTATTATATTTTTTATGATTAACAATAATTCATCTAGCAATACTTTATTAAAAAGATAATATGTGCTTGAATAAGATTCATAAATTAAAATACTAAGAAATTTCGTTCATTTTTTATTTTTAACACAAAAATTACTTTATTTGAATTTTATTATAAAAATAAATGCACTACTTGTCTACTAGCGCCCCCTTGTGATAATAACAGCGCTCCCTTGCACCTCTCGTACCTATTAGCGCCCACCTCGGTAATCCCACCGCCCCCCAGGGGGCGGTACCGTCCACTTTGGGAACCACTGGTCTAACCACTGACACTACACTGCACACGTGTACGAGTTTGTCTGCCGCTCACACATTCATCACGTGGGCCAGTCTGCAGTTCACAAAACTAATTGCTCAGATAAGCGTCATTGACGTAAAAGAGGCGTTGCGGGCATCAGATGTCGCGTCAGGTCGCGACCTTTGCGGGCAGCTTGGGAAACAGGAAGCACGTGCCTTATCGCTGTAGCGACAGGCGGTCAGTCTGAGGTAGGGCATGGTAGCATGAATTGGGTCAGAGGTCGGAGCAATAAAAATAATGCTGACACAGAGACAGTAAATAAGGTCAGGTCTCGGACGGTGCCCCCACACAGGAACCGGGATTGTAGGCAGTGGTCAGGTCTGAAAGCGAAGCCAGGTACTGCCATACATACTTAGATGGTGGCAAGGTTGGAAATGGTAGCCGGGTGCTAGCATAGATACTGAAGTGGTGGCCAGGCCTTAAACGGTACACGGGTACTAGCACAGCTGTTAAATGGTGGCGTACTAATACAGAAATTATGGGGAGCGGTCAGGTCCCAAACGGGTACGCGGGTAGTGTCACGGAAATTTAAATTTTTGATAAATCTAAATTAGTGGCCGATTAGTGACACAGGCTTGTACAGAATCTAAAAAAATACAGCACTGCTAGCATAAAAAGGGGATACGCGGTGGCGCAGTTGGTTGAGGCAGTGCGCTACAAGACGGAAGGCTGCAGGTTCGATTCCCGATTGTGTCATTGAGACTTTTTCATTCACTTAATCCTTCCTGCCAGCACTATTGCACTGGTGTCGACTCAGCCTTTACCAGAAAAGAATACCAGGAATATCTCCTGGGGGGTAAAGGAGGCCGGTGCGTAGGGCTGCCAACTTCATGTACCGACTCTCTAGAAATCTTGGGAGCTTCAATAACCTGAATGGAGCCCTGGGGGCCTGTCCAGGCCTGTCCAGCGATAGCTTTACCTTTTACTAGCATAGAAATTTAAATGGTAGCCATGTTTCAAACAGTAGCTGGGTAATATTACATAAATTATAAAAAAGGGGCCGGGTCTGAAAGGGTAAACGGGTGTTAGTAAAGAATTTGTAATCTTAGGTCTTGGTCAGCTATCAAATTGTGGCCGGGAGTACAACACAGAACTTGTAGACAGTGGCCAAGACCAAAATAAAACCGTAGACTCTGCTGCCAATAAAAACACAATTTTCTATCCTTGTAAACCAGAGAACTTAGTAAAGTTTCTGAAGGCATTTATTTAACTGTATTTGTCGTTTATTGTACATACGCCACTGCCATCATCTTAAGAGTGGCATTGTCAGTAGGATGACTACTGAATGACAAATTGCAAACTAACTGCAAGGAAGGGTCGTGGCCTAATCAAAGTAGTCCCGGTATTTCCCTACAGAGACTTCCGAATGCAATTGTAGACGCTTACCGGTACCGACATTTCGTAAGAGCTTGCTGCCTCCATCTTCGGGGTTTAAGCAACCCTAGAATAGGACTTGCCGATCCCAGTGGCCGCGCGGTCTAAGGCGTGGGTCTGCGGCCGCTCTGTTACTAGGGATTGTGGTTCGAATCCCGCCTAGGGCATGGATGGCTGTCTCTTTTGAGTGTTGTGTGTTGTCAGGTAGAGGTCTCTGCGACGAACTGGTCCCTCGTCCAGAGGAGTCCTACCGACTGTGGTGTGTCTAAAGTGTGTGATCGTGAAGCCTCGAACAATGAGGCGGCCTAGGCCCCAAAGAGGCTGTCGAGCCATTAAAAAATAAAAAATAGGATTTAGTTCATGTTTGGATAAAATTAAAAGTCTGAACATTTCACTCACAGTGACTACGCTAGATACAGGCTGTATGACAGAGATTTAGTTTAGATTCCTGGCAGCGGTAAGAAACCTTTCTCTTCTGTGCAACGTCCAGACCAGCTCTGGAGTCCATCCAGCCTACTGTTCAATGGGTACCGGTGACTCCTTCGCCGATGGTAAAGCGAAGGGGGGAGGGGGGAGCCGATCACTCACCTTCATCTTGTGTCCACCTGTACAAGTTCATGGCAGATTTCTTAAGAACAGCAGTACCTTCACGTTTTGATACGATTTCAGTAAATATTTTCTTGATGGCAGCAACTGGGCATGTTAACCGCAACCGGGGCCTAGGACACTAATTTGTGACTTGTTACAGGCCACGAAGTGACCTCACTGCCTGGGGGTCACTGTCTGCCTTTCTGCCGAGTCATGATCCTATGTGTTTGTTGCTGCTACTGCTTTAAATAGCACAGCTGCAGCGTTAGCGACTGTCAACAAGATCAGCAAAGTGTGGTCCGGAGGCACAAGATAACCTCAACTCTTCTGTGCGTATTTGCCCTGACAGCTCCCCTTCCTCCTTCTTACTTCATTAATTAATTTTTCTTTCGTGTCCAGGCAGCTCCCCTTCCTCATTCGTTTCTTAATTTTTTCCGTTTTGAGGCGCGTTCGCAAAATTGCGAAAGCGACTATTAGTTTCGTAATGTCCGTCCGTCCGTCCACATTGAACAACTTGGCTCCCACTGGACGGATTTTCATGAAATTTGATACTTGAGCACTTTTCGAAAATCGGTCGAGACAATTGAAGTTGCATCACAATCTGACAAGAATAACAGGTACTTTACATGAAGACGTTTGTACGTTTATGACAATATCTCTCTGAATTCTTCTTAGAATGAGAAGTATTTCAGACAAAAGTTGTAGAGAAAATCAAAACACACATTTTGTGTTCAATAACTTTTTTTCCCCACGTCAGACCTGGAAGAGGTCCGTGTTGGAGGAGGCGAGCGAGGCAGGGAAGACCTGGGGAGAGCTTCGTGGGGTGGCCCGCAGTAGAGTTCGCTGGCGAAAGTTCATTGAAGCCCTTTGCTCCTATAAGGAGCTATAGGAGAGAGAAGAAGAAGAACTCTTTTTCCGAAAACCGTGCAGTTTATGAAATAATGTGGAAAATATGGTACAGCCAGACAGGCCACAGATGACAATGTAATACGGCGCATGGGCTTTGCATGCTGGATAACTAAGGCTACAGACGCACACTCGGAATATGTAATACTTATTGCTGTTGTACGGCAACAATGGTTACGCGAACGCGCCTCAATGTTATGTTTATATGTACATTGACTGTCTCTTTCCCTCGTTTCTTGCTTCCTGCCGATCTTCGTGTTCGAGTGGACAGCGCTCCTACTTCGTAATCGGGAAGTCTCGGTTTCTAAACGTCGTCCCCGAGCCCGGCCATCTTAAGTGAGCTGTCTCGTGTTTTTCCTCAGTCTCTTCAGGAAAGTTTCGGGATATCTCAGATCAGTGCACGACATCATACACGTCTTGTCACGTTCATTATTTTCTGATTATCCTACAATTCGCTGCTGTTTAGTCTCAGATACTGACAGAACGTTCTATAAATACAAGACAGACAATGTAACATTGTGGCGCTTTCGCGTAACAGTTGTTATGAAGAAACAGCATGCAGTCCCTTGTACTGTTCACTTACATGCCCCTTGTACTGTTCACTTATTCCTTGTACTGTTCACTTACATTCCCTTGTACTGTTCACTTACATGTCCCTTGTACTTTCATGTCCCTTGTACTGTTCACTTACATGTCCTTGTACTTTCACTTACATGCCTGTATTTCACTTACATCCCCTTGTACTGTTCACTTACATGGCCCTTGTACTGTTCACTTACATGTCCTTGTACTGTTCACTTACTGTCCCGTACTGTTCACTTACATGTCCCTTGTACTGTTCACTTACATGTCCCTTTACTGTTCACTTACATGTCCCTTATACTGTTCACTTACATGCCCTTGTACTGTTCACTTACATGTCCCTTGTACTGTTCACTTACATGTTCCTTTAAAAAAACGTAAAACTGTTGAGTGTCGCCATGAAAACGAAAGAGTTCCTTCCGCTTACAGTGCTGTCGATTTACAAAACGTTTCGTACTGCTGTCAGCAATGTAAACGTACTTAGATCCGTCTTCATGTAAAGTGCCCGATATTTTCTTCCCGATTTTAAACAAATTTGGATTTTCTCGACAGATTTTCATAGAAGCCTCCTATATCAAATGTCACGAATGTCCGCCCAGTGGGAGCTGAACTGATAAATGCGGACAGACACAGACGGACGGACAGAAATGACGAAGTTAACAGGCACTTTTCGCTACTATACGAACGTGCCAAATAAACCACAAATAAATACGCCCTCATTTTTTATATTTTTCTGTATCTTTTTCTTTCTTTCCTTATTCATGTATTTCTTTCTCGCTTTCTTTATTCCCTCGCTTCCTAGTCCTGCTTACTGCCTCCTTCGTTTTCTTTGTTCCCTTCTTTCACCATTCCCTCCTTTGTTTCTTCCGTTGTCCTTCCTTTCCCCACACGAAGTGCCCGTAACTACGACCGCACGACCTCACCAGTTGACACTGCTCAACCCCACCTAGCGGCCGATCCTCTCTTCATTACGTCATTTCACCTGTGGGAAAGACAAACATAAGCCAAACACCTGGCGGGGCGCGACAGGCTGCGGCGCATTCCAGGGCTGACCGAATGTCGTCACGTAGTGATTCGTATCGGCTACACTCACTGAGCCTCTTTTGTGGTTTTACTCGGATCTGTAGAAACTACTGGATATTACCACAAAATTTTCCAAAAATTATTCCTTCCACATCCCCTGCAATTCCTCATTCACAGTCTACCTCTCGCTCTTTATAATACCCTACCCTTGTGTGGGTGACTGCGTGAGTCACACCTTGGTCGCCATAGTTACAGGGATTTTACGGATACGGTAGGGCATGTTTTGTGTGTGTGGTGTTACGCCCCGGTTTGCATGGTTATCACCAAATGGCAACATACGCTTAGTTACGACAGAGCTTGGCCTGCGCTGACTGCGCATACATATTCATTTGTTTGGTTTTTATGATTACCGCGTTTCAGTAGAGTAAAGGTAAAGGTAAAGGTAAAGGTAAAGTTCTTCCTAGAACAGGCCATGAAGGCCCAGAGGGGGAGTACAGGTATAGCTCTACTCTTTCTTTAACCCTGGCACTAGATGGGGGTGTGTGGTCAACTCCACGCCCCGGCCGCTTTACCCCCGGGAAAGAGACCCGGTACCCATTGTATAGGAGACTGGGTGGGCCCCAGGGCCGGTCTGGACGGCTGTGAAAAACCTCACACCCTCCGGGATTCTATCCCCGGAACGTCCAGCCCGTAGCGAGTCGCTATACTCTTAATTCCAGTTATACAAACCAATCATTTAATGCCATATAGGGGAAAAGTCGCTGTGTGTTTTGAGATACATGCAAAGCACGTGGGCAGAACGTAGAATTTTGAGTGCTAAACCTGGTGGTACATAGAGTAACCGCTAGGCTTTAAAAGGTTAACTTTTTTTTTGGTGAAGGGGGCGCGCGGTGGCGCAGTTGGTTGAGGCACTACGCTACAAACCGGAACGTCGCGGGGTCGATTCCCGATGGTGTCATTGAAATTTTTCACTGACATAATCGTTTCGGTCGCACTATGGCCCTGGGGTCGACTCAGCCTCTAACAGAAATGAGTACCAGGAATATTTCCTGGGGGTAAAGGCGGCCGGTGCGTAGGGCTGACAACCTTACCACCTTCATGTGCCGATTGTCTAGAAATCTGGGAGCCTCAACCTCCTGGAACCCTAAGGACCTGTCCAGGCCTGTAATGGGATTGCTTTACCTTTTTTTTGGTGAAGGGCCCCGCAGCAGATGCTACGGACGCGACCACAGCCTTAAGGCTTATTGTGCAACCCTGTGATGAAGATGATTAGTTTTTTCCATTTTCCGTGTAATGGAGCGCCGGTGAAATGAAACTAACAGAGGAAAACGGAAGTACTCGGGGAAAAACCTGTCCCAGTGCCACTTTGTCCACCACAAATCCCACATGGACCGACCCAGGATCGAACCCGGGCCTCCGCGGTGAGAGGCCGGCGACTAACCGCCTGAGCCATGGCACGCCAAAGGTTAACAGTACTATCGTCTTCGGGTGTGACGCCGTGTTATTTGGTACATACCTATCTTGTCTATCTACCTAACTACACGGCGTCACATACCAAGAAAACAAACCTCAGATCTCTTATTCATTCCTTTTTTCCCCCTCTTAATTCCTCTGTTCGTGTCTCTCTTTTCCTCTGCTTTACTCTCCATTCTGTTCTGATTCCTCCTCTCTGCCTTTCCTACCCCATTGACTCCTATCCCGCGACGAACCCAAGTCCCGTCAACCCACGTGCACTCCGCAGCTGCTTTTTAACAGACTCAGAATCACGCAGTGGCAGCCAGCCGACACAGCACAAAACACACCGGAGGTGACGCACGCACTGACTGACGTAACGCATTCCATCTTCACCTTCGTTCGACGACTCCTCAACCTGCAATGTGTGTGTCTCTGTGTGTATACCGTTTTATCACCACCATCATCACATTTTCACACCATAATAAAGACCTCCGTCCATTAGCCATTGTCAGATCTGTGCACGTAATTAATTGCCTCATGGCCGTCTCTTGCAGTGTCTACCGGCGATGTGCTCCGAATATCATGCAGTCGCTACACCTAGACTAGGCGAACTCGATGGGAATTCAAAAAAACAAATGTTATAACAACAAGGCAGTGAAGTAAATTTGTCTCTGTGTATGCCGTAAAGGCATATGGGGAGGTGGAGGTATAGCTTCGCTCATTCTTAACCTCGGCGCTAGATGGGGGTGGGTGGTCAGCGCCACGCCTCGGCAGCTTTACCCCCGGGAAGAGCTCCGGTACCCATTATGGAGGAGGCTTGTTCGGCACCAGGGCCGGCCTGGACTGGTGTGGAGAAGAGAAAATATCTTGCCCCAACAGGGTTTGAACCTCGGACAGTCCAGCCCGCAGCAAGTCGCTCCCAGCCTTGTAGGCATTTTAATGTCAGTGTCCCAAGTTCGTATCTCAGAGTTTCAAGCAGACCCTCACACGATTTTGTTCCTGTAATTTAAAGTAACTCTTTTAGTATTGTGTAGTATAAAATGAGCCGATCCCAGTGGCCGCGCGGTCTAAGGCGTGGTCTACGGCCGCCGCTTGCTGGGATTGTGGGTTTGAATCCCGCCGGGGGCACGGATGTCTGTCTCTTGTGAGTGTTGTGTGTTGTCAGGTAGAGGTCTCTGCGACGGGCTGGTCACTCGTCCAGAGGAGTCCTACCGATGTGGTGTGTCAAATGTGTGTGATCATGAAGCCTCGAAAATGAGGAGGCCTAGGCCCCCTAGGGGCTGTCGAGCGATTGGAAGAAGAAGAAGAAGTGTAAAATGTGACGGCATGATAATGAGATGATGATGATAATACGACGACGATAAGTGAGGAGTGCCCCGCTTGAAGAAATTTTCCCGTCTGGCCTGGAGATACGCTTCTGAGGAAACTGAATCCATGGAGAAGCTAACAGTCGCTAGTCTGGGCAATATATTCCTCGTCTCTTATGACATCTAATGACCAGCACTCTGTCCACATAAGCACAACTGCACCCTGCTTTGGACCGTACGAATCCTGTGCTCAGTCTCATGTCCTACCCGAGGTAAACCACGACAGAACTCGAGACAATTATAAACCTGAACAGGATTCGAAACCGGTAACTGCGGACTAAAAGTGGTATGAAGCCTGATGATTAACGTCCAGTCGTCTGTTAGAAGTGTCTATTAACAGTACTAGTCAGATGTCTCAGGTCGTGCGGGAAGTAATGACACCAGAGGGTCAGACAGTGGGTTTGATTGTCGAGGGTAAAGGTTAGGTTTCCTGACCTCACGGTGACTCGCAGAAAGGCATCTTCTTATCACGTGAACACAACTCCGGAGGGGGTAAATTTGCAACAAGCGTTTTTTTCGCAAAAAGGATGCATCTCTTTTGTATGCATGTTTTGGACAGTGTTGAGATCTGCGCTCTTCTGGGATTTTACTTATGTAGATTGGTACTTTATTACCGACGCTTCGGGACAACCTATCGGTCCCTTCTTCAAGCGTCAAGCCTTGAAGATCCTTTAAGAAGGGACCGATAGGTTGTCCCGAAACGTCGGTAACAAATTACACATCTACGCTGCGTAAAATCCCAGAAGAGCGCAGATGTCATTTACACCGCGGGGAAGCCTGAAATCACGCAGTGTCTGTTGTCATGTTTAATCTCAGAAGCTGCTGAACGAATTTCTGTCAGATTTTGTACCTGGCCGGGCTACTCTGAAAGATGGCGCGCCAGTTTAGGTTTGGTGTCGCCAGTTACGACCCGTTTTTTCAGGGAGGCAAGACTTATATTGTTTAAAGCTATTCTCCACACTCATGCGACTACATTTTTAAAAGTAGATGTCCATGTTCTTTTTTAACATTGCACCATGAAGGTACTGGGGGGCAGTGGAGGTATATCTCCACACTTGTTAGCCTCGGCACTAGATGGAGGTGAGTGGTCGGCTTCACACTACGTCCGCTTTAACCCATGAGAAACAGCCTTCAGTATCCACTGGGTGGGCACCAGATAGGGTCCGAAGCTTTGGAGAACGTAGCATCCCTGCGGCGACTGCTGCGTCAGAAACTAAAGAAAGAACCTCTTTTCGTTATTTTTTCTGGAGCTGTACCCTTTTTGCGCAAAGCCAACGTATTTGAAAAATCTGGCGTGTGCGCTCTCTGACCCTACAGCGATGACCCCTACGCCCCGATCAGCTGGTACTGGAATAAAGTTTCTACATGAAGAGACACAGTGTTTGTTTTTTAAAACGCGAAGAAAAGTGCATATATATATATATATATATTTAATATTATTAATTCCGTGCATTGTGATTGTAATTGATTATATATACCAACAAATGCACATAAAATGTCTAAAATTACGTGTTGTCTGTATATACATAACGTTACCTACATGTTTCGGCGAATGTTTGCCATCTTCAGAGAGACGATAATACGGGGTAGTTTATGAAAACGTAAAATTAACAAGACAAAGGGAAAGTTCACCCTAGAACAGGCCATAAAGGCCCAGAGGGGGAGTAGAAGTATAGCTGTACTCTTTCTTTAACCCCGGAAATAGATGGGGGTGGATGTTCAACGCCACGCCCCGGCCGCTTTATCCCCGGGAAAGAAACCGGTTATCCATTGTATAGGAGGCTGGGTGGGTTCCACAGCAAGTGTATACGCAATGTCAAAAACGTAACAGCAGTGTACAATATGCCGTACACAGGACACACAACACACAACAAGACGTCACAGAGGCTAGACCAGGCCGTTCCTGGATCGAAGAACTCCATACTAGACGTCTGTATGCACATAACTACTATATCGAAACAACGACATATTAGACTTTCTACCCACAGATATATCAGCAACACAATATTTTGTGTTGTGCCTGTGGTCTGCTGGGGTACGCGGTGGCGTAGTTGGTTGAGGCACTACGCTACAAACCGGAACGTCGCGGGTTCGATTCCCGATGGTGTCATTGGAATTAATTCCTTGACATAATCATTTCGGTCGCACTATGGCCCCGGGTCGACTCAGCCTCTAACAGAAATGAGTACCAGGAATATTTCCTGGGGGGTAAAGGGGCCGGTGCGTAGGGCTGACAACCTTACCACCTTCATGTGCCGGTTGTCTACAAATCTGGGAGCTTCAACCTCCTGGACCCCTCAGGGCCTGTCTAGGCCTGTAATGGGGTTGCTTTACCTTTACCTGTGGTCTGCTCAGACTGACTTTTGGCTCCTTTCATGGCTTTTAATTTGTGATTGGTCCAGGTTTTATTTTTTGGGTGTTCTAGTTAATTTTTTTGTTTTTAATAGCCATTTTCATGTTACTAACCTTGGACAAGATCTGTTCTCAGGTGCTTATCTTAAAACGTTTGCTGATCTGTTGTGCTCAGAGACTGAGAATAACTGTACCTAAGAGGACCAGATTAGGTGCTTTCTTTGCTTGAAGACGGAAGCAGAGCCGGTTTCCGAAACGTCGTGTTTTATTAAAAGTTAGACGATGGACAAAGTCCAAAAAAAAAAGAAGATTATGTCAGTGAATAATATTTATACTCTTACATTTATAGCTGTCATTACTTTTTCAACATTGTATATAAATTTTGACTTCTTAATTTTAAGCTTGTATAAATTTCTTTTGTATTATCATCTCCCTGAAGATGGCGAACATTCGCCGAAACATGTAGGAAAAACTATACGTTTTAGATAACGTACAATTTTATATATTTCATGTGCATTTGTTAGTACATATAATTAATTATGTAATTATATATACCTAATTTTTCTATTTGAAATACGGCTCCTAATATTTTCATATTGCATTGCGTGAGAAGCCATCTTTATTAGTAATATTTTTAACATTTTCTGTTTAATGTATAATATATTATATGAACATGACAGATGTGACAAAAATTGAGATCTCAATTTTTAATAATATCACGTATCCAATTGTACGTTTCCTTTTTTTGTATAGTTTACACAGCCTCAGGATGGCTGATTGTGGATTTTAATAAATAACTCTTGTGTTAGAGGGTTAATTACACAATATATACGATATATATTCTATATACAAATCATATTTTTTCAGTTATCGAGCAGATTGGTCTGGCGGTAAAGCCCTGCACCTGTGTTCGAGATTTAAACTTTTCGAATCTCTGCTGGGACACAGACTTCGTTTTTCGTGGTATTTCTCAGTCCTCCTGCCAATTACCGCGATCACACCTTCCTAAGGTCACGACCGTCTCCTGCCAAATCCTTTCCAATCCACCACTCACCATTTGTCCTACCATCAACGCTGCAAACTTATGATCTGCGATGCTCAGAGCTTCGTTATGTAAATCATTAAACAATGTCTGTTGCTATGTACGGACTTTTTTTTCTGCGTCTCTCTTTTTCTGTTGCTTCCTTAGGCCTCATGGAAAAATCCGAGATGTTTCAGTTGTCTGCACAGGCAGCAGACCGCTGATTTTGTCAACCTAACTTTCCAGAACCGTTCGACTTCATGGCGTGCATTTTTAGCGAAATCGTGACGTCAGAAATATGCGTAAGGGCTGTAACGCACAAGAGAGGATTCGTTGAGGGGTTCTCTGTGGAATCTATTGCTAGATATCGGAACTGTCAAATTTTCCCATTGAAATTTCAAGGAGTATGTCACTGGCAGCCGTCTCTTCCACCGCAGTAGGTTTTGTGTATTGCTTTAGTTCTGGTTAGCAAGGGTCACCGCGACATCTGGTAGCTGCTGTGAAGGAGTTAGTTTAACCTTTTACAGCCCAGTTGTCAGTATACTTACCACCAGTTTCAACATTCAAAAATACTACTTTCTGCCCGCACAGTGTATGTATGTCACTGCTCCCCAAACTTTTTCCTTCATTACCCAAAACCGCTTATCAGAAAATCCTTTTTACCCAATGTAGGTAAAACACTAACTGCTCAAAAACATATTTGACAAGTGAAGAGAGCTCGGTAAAAAATAGGGAGCAAACAATATGTTTGATGCAATGTCTTTATTTTAAACATCTCTAAACATTTTAGCAGCCACAAAAAATTTGGTATTTATTCACCATGAATATTTCATCACCCAGGTCCCAGCTAATGACGTATAATGCCACTGCTCCATCTTATTTACTAGTTCCTGAAAATCTGGAACTACTGGAGACAGAGCACACCTTACATCGTATTCGGGGTTCAGCAAACAGTTTCGTTTTGTGCACCTTTATGTGTTTTGTATGGATCTCAGAACAAACAGTGATTAGGTCTATTTCCCTACACAACATTAAATAATGGTTTTTATAACCCGGACAGAATGTGTTTAATTTGCGATACGAACTGAATCAGATTACATTAATTCAATATGCGACCGTGTGGCCTAATGGATAAGGCGTCGGACTTCGGATCCGAAGATTGCAGGTTCGAGTCCTGTCACGGTCGAAAATTTTTTGGTCGTGCTATGGCTCAGTCGGTTAGTCGCCTGCCACACACCGCGGAGACCTGGGTTCGATGTCAGGCCAGTTTATGTGAAATTTGTGGTGGACAAGGTGGCATCTCCCAATACTTCGGTTTTCCCCTGTCAGTATCATTCAACCAATGCTCCATACTCATTTTCATCAACATGTTGCTCTTGCCAGAAGGACAAATGGGCGAAGCCTGGGAACCTTCCAGAAATCAGTGATCTTTCTAAAGTCAGGGAGCATTGGATAGAAAAATACACTTACTGTAGTCCTCAGATCTTGCCATGGACCCCTAAATGGGCCGGACACCAAGGCGGACTGACTGACATTGAGCTGAAACGTGACGCTGACTGTGACTTAGTGTTCGAGGTGATGCTGCCTCATGTTTCGCCTGGAGAGGCTGAGGAAAAAGCGTGGGGATCCAGTACCCCCCCCCCCGTATAAAAGCGACTATTGGCTTGATTTCAGGCTTCCGCCGCGATGTTGATGAAATCTGCGGTCTTCTGGGGTATTACGGGCGTCGTGTGGTAATTGTTTACCGACGTTTCGGGACAACGTATCGGTCCCATCCCCACGGGTCAAGAGTCCAGGTAGGAAAGAAATCCAGCTATAACGTAGATTCTGGAAAGTGCGGCGGGGTAGCAATCAGTGTGATGTGATGACCATTAGCTTCGTCATGTCCGTCTGTCCGTCCGTCCGCATGAAACAACTCGGCTCTCACTGGACGGATTTTAATCAAATTTGATTTTTAAGTATTTTTCGAAAATCTTCGGAAAATTCGAGGTTCATTAAAATCTGACAGAAATACCGGCTACTTTACATGAAGACCTGTGTACATTTGTTACAATATCTTGTTGAATTCTTCTTAGAATGAGAACGTTACAGACAAAAGTTGTAGAGAAAACCAAAATACATTTTATGTTCAATAATGTTTTTCCAAAAACCGTGCCGTTTATGAGATAATGTGGAAAAATTTGGTACAGCCAGACAGGCCACAGACGACAATATAATACGGCGCATGCGCTTTGCGTGCTGGATGACTAACGCTACAGACACACACTTGGAATATTTAATACTTATTGCTTTTCCATGGCAACAATGGTTACGCGAACGCGCCTGAATGATACGCTTATGCTTACATTGCCTCTCTTGTTTTTTAATACTGTGTGAAGACTAATGCACATTATATATAAAGGTTCAGTCCGTACCTCACACAGAACACATAATACACTGTGTTGGTAAAGTCCAAAGTTCTAGTGTTAAACTAGGTGGTGTATGTAGTAATACTTGGCTCTTGAAGTATCAAAGTACAGCGTAGCTAAAATTACAACTGTGTCCTGAAGGACGAACTGTTTGTATGACTGATATTTTTTTGTGGTGAAGGGCCCCGCAGCAGATGCTACGGACGCACCGCAGCCTTGAGGCTTATTGTGCAACCCTGTGATGGAAGACGATTAGTTTTTTTTTCGTTTTTCCTTGTAATGGAGCACCGATGGAATGAAATTGACAGGGGAAAACCGAAGTACTCGGAGAAAAACCTGTCCCAGTGCCACTTTGTCCACCACAAATCCCACATGGCTGACCCGGGATTGAACCCTGGCCTCCGCGGTGAGAGGCCGGCGACTAACCGCTTGAGCCATGGCACGGCCGTATGACTGATATTGTCTAATAGGCAGGCTGTTTTATTTATGATAAGTTGGATTGGTTAACAATTAATCGATCGCTTTGCACGTCGTGTAACAGAGCAATGATTTGGGCACAGCAGAGCCTTCTGTATGGTAAAACTGTTGGGTATGAACGTGATGTATGCCGTTCCAGTCGTGGAAGGGGCTAATTAACAAGTGAACAGAGGCAGCACTTGTTACTTCCTCCGGAGCAGTCGGTGTATCGGACATTCCTGAGTGACCGTTGCCAGGTCTCGTGGTTCCGGCCCGTCACATCCGGTGAGAACCGCCACGCGTGGCGCTGCATACCTCCACCTCGGTCAACAGATGATTTCATACAGACTGAGATGCAAGGTTTTCGCGGCGGTGCTGTAGTGCCGTGGATAATTTCCGACGTTTCGGAGAAAGTTTCTGCTTCCATCATAAGAGCAGAAGAGTACGTACTAATCGAATATGTTAACTTCTGTACCACTTTTAATGATTATGACATTACGCGTATCGGTCATCTGTGATCCCAACGCTCACATCTCTTAATTACACAGGAATACACCGAGACTGGGGCAAAACCCCTACACATGGGACCACGAGATGAATTATAAATTGTAAAGTTTCCTGTGGTCTTGTATTGGCCTGAAATTTGGTCTCCCTCCTTACGAAGGAAGATTGTGTAAAGGGGTTAGTTTTTACATTGAAAGGTGTCTGAGGAAAAGCGTATATGGACGCTAATAGGACCACATCTCAGAGAGAATTACGTCATGAAGGCCATCACAGTTTTGTCCCAGTACAGTATCTAATGGGGCCGGGATAGCTCAGCCGGTATAGCGACTTGCTACAGACTGGATGGTTCGGGGTTCGAACTCCGGTAGGTCTAGCGGTTCTGTCTTCTCCATACCAGTCCGGACCGGTCCTGGGGCCCATTCAGTCTCTAAAATGGCTAGCGGGGCTTTCTCACGGGGGTAAAACGACCGGGCGTATCGTTGACCACTTAGCCTATCCCCCACCTCTATATAGCGCCGAAGTTAAGAGTAAGCACAGCTATACTTCTACTCATCATATGGGCCTCTTATGGCATTTTATGGGGCAACCTTTACCTTTACTTTACATTATCTGATGAAGCTGCTTTAGCTCAGCTCAGCTGAATGACGGGGAATCGGGATTCGATTTCAAACAGAAGCAAGGTTTTTTTTTCTGTTCACCCTGTCCAGGCCAACTCGGGGGCCCACAGCTTTCTATGCAATGGGTACCGGAGGTTCTACCCAGGGGATGCACTGGCCGGGGCGTGAAGTTGACTACTTACCACCACTTAATGCCGAGGTTAAGAATGCGTGGAGCTATACCACCACTCCACCATATGGCTTCATGGCGTGGTGCTTAGAGCATAAGCACAAATTTAAAGTGCATAACACTGCGAGATCTGAGGTGCTCACAGCGATGTTGTCGGACTGTTTGGCCCTTAAAAGAGAGAAACTGCGGATTCTTCGAAACGTCGGGCACCACACACCCAAAAACACAGCGTCATACCCCACATGACTTGAGTCCTCACCCGCACCTATTGCTGTTAGGGTAAACGAAATCACTAAGTGCTATATGGTAGGACATGTAGCACGCATAGGGAAAAATGTACCAAATTTCTTTCCGCAAATGCCGAAGCAAAAAAAAAAAACTATCGTCTGGGGTATAATATTAAAATGTGTGTTATACACGTAGAGTGTAGAAGCGAATACTGGACTTCAGAGAATCGGAATGGGGCCTAGTAGTCTAATTGCTGAACACAGCGATCAATTTTTCGAGTTCCGTGATACCAGGAATTACTCATCATTTACACAACATAGACCATTTTACAATAGGTTTAGTTGACCGATTGGTTGAATGAGGAATCGGTCTGTCAGCCGCTCTGTTAAGTTATCCTGAATGCAGTTCTGAATTGGGCCTTCACCATAACGATGCTCGTACTATAGAAATAAATCCACGACGATGGCCACGCGACGCCACCCTGCTGTAGTTAGTTGAAGAATGATGCAAGTTCAGCTTCCTCTAACAACAACGACTTGCTTATCATCTCAGTGTATGTGCAATTAATGTGGCAGATAAACTAAATGACAGGTCAGTTTTTATGTCACTTACAAATCAGAGTAACATATGAAATATATTTTGTACCATAATGAAACGTGGACACTTCGGAAAATAGATCAGAAGTATCTGGAAATTTTTGAAATGTGGTGCTGGAGAAGAATGGAGAAGATCAGTTGGACCGATCGTGTGAGAAATGAAGAAGTATTACACAGAGTCAAGGAGGAGAGGAATATCGTACATACAATAAAAAGAAGAAAGGCTAACTGGATTGGTCACATCTTGCGTAGAAACTGCCTTCTGAAACACGTGATTGAAGGAAAGTTAGAGGGAAGGATACAAATGACGGGAAAACGAGGGAGAAGACTTAAGCAGCTACTGGATGACCTTAAGGAAATTGAAAGAGGAAGCACTAGATCGCACCCTGTGGAGATCTCGCTTTGGAAGAGGCTGCGGACCTGTCGTAAGACAGACTACAGATGAATGAATGAATGAATGAGAATGAATTTGGACTACTAGTTAGAGGCGAATGTGTCTCCCATGTGGTTTCTTTCCTTCAGTTTTCCGACTGAAATTATCTATTTCTCATCATCATAGAAAACTTAAAATTTTCTCTTTGCTTAATTAAGCACTATGCCACCAAAAACGTATTGGGCAGTGGAGGTATAACTCTACACATTCTTAATTTTTGGCGTGGGATTGAGGTGAGTGGTCAGCTTCGGGCCTCAGGAGAAGGAGTCCTGTCGTACCGCCACTGAATACGGGTCTGGGTACCTGTAGCCGGTCTGGAGGCTGTGGCGAGCAGAAAAATGTCTGTCCTGCCGGGAATAGAAGCCCGATTGCCCGGTAATGTCACCATATTCACTGCAGTTCGGTAATGGCGCCAGTGTCGCTCCATCGTCACACGTTTCCATATCCACCACGTTGCTATGACTGATTATAAGAACTTAAATACTGTGAAATTTGAGTTGCCTACAGTGGTAGGCCTGCAATGTTCATGTCAAATTTCGCCGAAATCTGTCCAGGAATTCTGGAGTTGAAACATGGGGGCCTCCGGACAGACATTACACCTTTTATGTTATTTGTACCGTACATTTATCTTGATTTTATAAAATCGTGTTCCGACAAATGTACACTCTTTATTAACTGCTATTTAATACAGTCTATATTAAAAATAGTCCAACATGTTTCGAACCACGTCACAGTTTGTTTGTTAATGGTGTACTCCACTAACAAACAAATGGTGAACACGAAGCAGCAGATACAGTGACCACAAACTCAACACAGTTAACGGCATTTTATCTACTGACTTATATATTTTAATGAGTACCATAAGTCTATTTTTTTTCCCCCCAATGGCTCGACAGCCCCGTGGGGGCCTAGGCCGCCTCATTTTTTGAGGCTTCACGATCACATTCAGACACATCACACTCGGTAGGACTCCTCTGGACGAGGGACCAGCCCGTCGCAGAGACCGTCTACCTGACAACACACAACACTCACAAAAGACAGACAGCCATGCCTCCGGTGGGATTCGAACCCACAATCCCAGTAAGCGAGCGGCCGCAGACCCACGCCTTAGAACGCACGGCCACTGGGATCGGCCCATACGTCTATAGCTGGTGTAATAAACAATTGAGTCCCTGAAGATGAACTGTAACATACTTCGAAACATGTTGGACTATTTTTAATATAAACTGTATTAAATAGCAGATAATAAAGAGTGTATATTTGTCGGATCACGATTTTATTTAATACATTACAACTCCTACATCTGGACAGATATGGCCCTGGGTTCGACTCAGCCTCTAACAGAAAAGAGTACCAGGAATATTTCCTGGGGGGTAAAGGCGACCGGTGCGTAGGGCTGACAACCTTACCACCTTCATTTGCCGATTGTCATGAAATCTGGGAGCCTCAACCTCCTGGAAACCTAAGGGCCTGTCCAGGCCTGTAATGGGATTGCTTTACCTTACATCTGGACAGACATGTCCACCCTGGGTGCGTTAATTTCTTGTACGTTGTACAAAGAACGCGTAACTACCGGTCCATGCCACTTTGAAGTAAGGACTTTGGTCATACGAGGAGCAAGAAGCAAAGCACGCAGATAAACCAGATAAGCACAGTGTCCTTGTGCCTTGTGTTGGCGTACTCTGATACATACTCCGGTGACTTAATTTTCAAGCAAGAGTAACCAACAAGAACCAGAAATCATAAATTTCGGTGCAACACCAGTGGCCAAGGTGGGATAACGAGCCATTACTCGAAACAATTACAATGTAATGGAATCCCAGTCTTTGGAAAATGAGAGGTGGAATCTGTGTACGGGTTATGAAGCGGAAACGTCAGGTTTCGTGCATTGAATGCCTCGGTGGGCCCATGCTAAACAAATGGAACCGATGTGTGGAGGTCTGAGGAGTGGCCAAACCTGAAAATTCGTCACTGATGTCTTGTCACTGAGCAGGCAGAGGTGAAAGTGATGAGAGTGGAGTGAGTGGGGGAAGGGGGGAGTCCTTTGTTATTAAACTCTGCATCGCAAAAAGGTGAGGTGTGATGTTGATTTCAGGCTTCCGCCGCGGTGTAAATGAGATATTCGCTCTTCTGGTATGTTACGCAGCTTAGTTTGTTACCGACGTTTCGGGACCCTTGAAGATGGGACCGATAGGATGTACCGAAACGTAGGTAACTAACTACCAATATACGCTGCGTAACATCCCAGAAGAGCGAAGATCTAAAAAAAGAAGGTAAAGGTCACCATATAACTTCCATGGAGGCACAGAGGGGAGGTAGAAATACAGCTCTGCCCATTCTCAACCTCGGAGCTAGAAGGGAGTGTGTGGCAACGCCAAGCTCCAGCCACTTTACCCCCAGGGAAGAGACCCGGTATTTATTGTACAGGAGACTGGATGGACCTCGGGCCGGTCTGGACGGTACGGAAAACCTCACCCACACCAGGGTTCAATCCCCGGACCGTCCAGCTCGTAGCGAGTCGCTATACCGACTGAGCTATCGCGGCCACCAAATCCTGTATTGTACCTGCACGTGCTATGGACTGTGATATAGTGTGAAGTATTTATGGAATGATGACTTAACAGCGAAAGACCAGAGTACTCGGGGATGAGCCTGCCCCTGAGGTACTTCGCCCACCGTATGTCTATGTGGTACTGTAGTGGACACAGTGGCATTGGTACAGGTTTTTTCCGAGTATTTCGGTTTTGTCTTGGGAGTATCTTTCCACTAATGCTCCGGATACTTTCAGTCACCTATCACGGACGTTATACGTATATAACCTGTATAATTGACAGCGTCGTTAAATAAACACAATAACTTACAGGGGGTACCGGAATACTCGTCAATAAGCCTACCCCTATGCCGCATTGTCTACCACAAATCCGAAATGGATTGCCTTGGAACTGAACTCGTGACTTCGTGGTTGTCATTACTGTAAACTTGTCCCTATGATTAAGCTTATAAAGACGAAGAGTAAGCGGTTTTATTTAAAGACCCAGTTCGCACCGCGCAGTAAACACTTTACATCTCGGTTATAAAAACCAATCAGTTTATATAATATAGGGCAAAAGTCGCTGTTTGTTTTGATATAAATACAAAACACATAAATACAGTTTGGGCAGAAAGTAAAATTTTTTATTGTTAAACCTGTTGGTACATCAAGTAACCAGTAGGGTTTAAAAGGTTAATGAAGCACCAACTGGTGAACTCGAATGGGAGAATGGAGGTATGGCTCCAATTGCTGTACGCACCGAAAGTGCGGACTTAATTTCGGGACAACTGGACACCCCTATAGTGTGGACAGTGGTATATCCTGGGAGGTTATGACGCCCATGAGTAACAGCCCGTAAAACGGAAGTCAAATTATTTAAATAATTGTGATTTGGGCTGCTGGTTGCCTTATCCACGGGAATCACACTGGTCGGCAGTCAGATGCTGTGACCGCGATCGGACTGGCAGTACAAGAACGTAACTGTTTGCCTTAATCTGTTCTAATGGCAATTCATAGCCTATGTGACCCCTTCATTCAAACAATCACTATATAACCTGCCGCTTTCTAAGAGTTGCTGCTGGCAAAGTAACGCTGACACACCTTGTCTCGCAGTACTTCGGGTTTCCCACAATTCCACCAGTCCTTCTATTCATATTAATTCATCTGCCACTAGTGCATTATAGTGTCCAAATTACCGACAGCGCCCTTAAATATAGTACAACCACCACAACTCCACTTGGCTCACTTCATTCAACCCTGAAGATGGAGGCGGTATATTCTGCCGAAACTTCAGTAGTCACCCACGAAACTACAACACGTCACAACCCAGAATACTGGGCAGATATTAACCTTTCTCGCTCTTTTGGTCTAAGGCTTCTTCCTCTTCTGCATATTCTAATTTTATCCTTGCGTCTCCCAATTCTTCACGGTCCACTTTTTTATTTTCCTTCCCGCCATCATTCCTGATTTACTTTTCTTTCTTTTGATACAGAGGTTCTGCTGCTTTCTCATGTCTTCTTAACGGAGAGCTGCAAAAAAATGCGCCTATTGGCTCCGCCATGTCGTCCGTCTGTCTGTCAGCATGTAATAACGCAAGAACCTTGAAGGATTAGTGTGAAATTCATATTGAGAACATTTACTTAAATGTGTCCAATTAATCCATTTTAGTCAAAGACGGTCAGCAGTGGATGGACACATCGCGTGAAGAGCTGCCTGCCTTTCTGCTGACGTCTCGAACGTAACTTGCTAAATACAGTGATACCTCGGCTAACGAGTGCCCCTTGCTAACGAATTTTTCGGCTAACGAAGATTTTTTTCGCTGTTTTTCGGACTCGGCTAACGAATATGGATTCGGCTAACGAATGTTTTAGTGGATGCTGGCGCTAACATAAAGCAGCAAACATGAACGGTCGGACCATTCCAGGAGCTTATCTTTTCCGTCTGTATGTGTGTGACAAAGAGATGAGCTGACCACATCACATAGGGGAGACCCACCAACCAAAAAAAGTAAGCGACAAACCCAAGGGAAGCAGAAAGTTGCTCACGTTTCGGCTAACGAAGATTTCGGCTAACGAATGTGATTCCGGAACGAATTATCTTCGTTAGCCGAGGTATCACTGTAGTGTATTTATGGGATTCAGACAAAAGTAGATAAAATCAAACGAATTACTTTTCCCCGCTTAAGTCCCACAATCTTTACGCTATGCCTGCATTTACATCCAGACCTTGTTTCACGCCCTAGTTCCGTTCCTGAAAAAGTGGGCGTAAATCAGAAAGGCATAAATAAAAAAATATTCCCATAAGAAATAACGGACTTAAATATATTCTAACAAACCAGCCAAAGGGAGGTAAAGGTAAAAGGTAAATTTCTCCCTAGAACAGGCCACGAAGGTCCAGAGGGGGAGTAGAGGTATAGCTGTACTCTTTCTTTAACCTCGGCGCTAGATGAGGGTGGGTGGTCAACTCCACGCCCCGGCCGCTTTACCCCCGGGAAAGAGACCCGGTACCCATTGTACAGGAGGTTGGGTAGGCCCCAGGGCCGGTCTGGACGGCTGTGAAAAATCTCGCCCCCACCGGGTTTCGATCCCCGGACCGTCCAGCCCGTAGCGAGTCGCTATACCGACTGAGCTTAAGCCGAAAATGAGAGAGCGCAAATCAAGAAGTGGTGTAAATTGGTAAGGGCGTTAAAGCAAAAAGGCGTAAAGTAAGGGTTTGGTGTACTGTCTACTTGTATTTTTTACCGTTTTCCTCCCGCTCTTCCTTTTTCTGTTCCTTCACCTCCCTTTTCTTCTTTTTACCTTCATCCTTCGTCCCCATATCGCGGTTGAACATAAAATTTAATAAAAAGATTAAAAGTAAAAAACTAAAATAACGAAAGAAACAAACACATTCCAGAATGAAGAAAATATATTCAAAGCATACATTGTTTTACTAATAAGCCTGCTATTTTACCCACCCATGCAACAGTCTGCTTCAGTTTGGAACCTCCTGGGCAAAGTTGGACATCCCTGAAGCTAGGCATTCCCCGCATGTGAGTCAGTAGAGGTGATTTGGTTTGGGACGTGGGTGCGATGCAGTAGGCCACTCTTGCAGAAATTCTGTGGCACAAAGCCAGTCTCTGTGGACGTTACACACACAGTATTGGAATGCGTTCATGACCGGCAACGCAGTCACGCTCGCCACCAACAACTCGAACATTAGTAGTTCCGCGAAAACCGATTTTCGGTACGTTCTAACGCCCCAACCCACCAGTTCCAACTTCAAATAATTTCCCACTCTGGCACTTCAGTAATTATAACTGACAATTACTGTTCGATGCGTCCGTGTATTCGAGTCACTCCTGGACGATTTAAACATTTATCGCTTCATGTTATTATGACTGCAGTGACGTGAAAGTATTGCATTGTTAGCTAACGCAATATGCGTTATTCTTTTATGGCTTATTTAACGATGCTCTCAATAACCTAGATTATATAGTGCATGTGTGTCCAATCTTTTTATGGCAACGGGCCATACACACATCTTGCATAGAAACTGCCTTCTAAAACACGTTATTGAAGGAAAGATTGAAGGAAGGATAGAGTGACGGGAAGACGAGGGAAATAAAGT
Source organism: Reticulitermes speratus (assembly GCA_021186555.1). Lineage (NCBI taxonomy): Eukaryota > Metazoa > Arthropoda > Insecta > Blattodea > Rhinotermitidae > Reticulitermes > Reticulitermes speratus. The sequence goes on from JAJKFL010000005.1 coordinate 47,984,612, forward strand.
AAGCAGCTATTGGATGATATTAAGTAAGCTAGAGGATGCTAGAAATTGAAATAGGAAGCACTAGATCGCACTGTGTGGAGAAGTCGCTTTGGAAGAGGCTATGGACCTGTCGTAAGACAGACTGCAGAATGAATGAGAATGAATACATAATTTACAGATAGGCCGCAGGCCGCATAATATAACCATGATATAGGGTGTCGAATAATGCATTGATTAGCGAACAGTGAACTGGAAAGAATACGAAAGGGACAGTTCATCGTCTAATTTGGTAGAGCCTAATACTCCAACATTTACCTGGATGCGAGTACTGAGAAAAACCACGAACGTCAGTATGGACGGCTTTGGGCTGAGATGTGCGCCCTGGAACTGTTGAGTGCAGCACAGCGGCGTGAGTTACAAACCCACGGGACCATAACGTTCATTGTGATACAAAATATAATTAACACTTCTACAATCTAGCTCGTGAAAATCCATTGTGATATTAGTTACTAATTATTGGTCGATCTACGTGCAGTTTTTGCAAGCGATACCTCGCCCTCAGTTCTTTAGCCGCGTTCGCAAAATTGCGACTATTAGCTACGCCATGTCTGTCTGTCCGTTTGTCCGCATGGAACAACTCGGCTGCCACTGGACGGATTTTCATGAAATTCGATATCTGAGTATTTTTCGAAAATCTGTTAGAAAATTCAAGTTGCATCACAACCTGACAAGAATAACGGCACTTTACATGAAGACTGTGTACGTGTATGACAATATCTCTCTGAATTCTTCTTAGAATGAGAAATGTTTCAGACAAAAGGTTTAGAAAAAATCAAAACACACATTTTTTGTTCAATAACTTTTTTTCCCGAAAATCGTACCGTTTATGAAATAATGTGGAAAAATATGGTACAGCCAGACAGGCCACAGATGACAATATAAACGGCGCATGCGCTTTGCATGCTGGATAACTAAGGCTACAGACACAGTCATAATATGTAATACTTACTGCTTTTCCACAGCAACAATGGTTACGCGAACGCGCCTCGATATTGCGTTTATACGTACGTTGCCTCTCTTGTTTATATTTCCTGCTCTTCAATGCGCGATACGTGCTGCGTGTTTCATTCACGTAATAATGTCAAGGATATTACGTCAAGAGTAAAACACTGAGGCTCCTTCTCCTCCTGTGGCATTTCGGTCCGTTTAAGGCCATTGCTTCCCCGTAGACAGTTGACTGAGGTGAGGATGCGAGCCCCACGCCCAACCCCCAACCTGGAGGGCCAGGGTATCTCGCTTTGTGCAACACTTCGGTAAAAACATGTCTGGCATGTGTGACCCCACCAAGCGTTAGGCTGCAGCCGGCGTAACTTTAAGAATTCACAGAAGTTCGTAATTAATTTCCACCTTTCTTCTGTTGCTTCATCTGTCAAAATATTCTCTTCAACACGTAACGAAAAAAAAGAGGTGGCTGGAAGGAATATGGTGGAATTTCGTAACCAGCTGTGCGAGTGTTCGCCTTTCAGGTCTGTGCTACATGCAATTACACAGAACTGATGTATCTGTCAAGCCTGAGACTTCTGGTACAGGCATTTTTAACATCGGAAGACTATACAAACTGATGCACGAGTTGAAAAATTGGACGTGATTTCCGCCAGCTAGCTACAGCGCATGAAGCAATATTTGTTCATCTGGCGTTGAACTTTCTCATTTCCTATGTCCGGTTTGGCTAATGATAATGATACAGGCACACAGCCGGAAGGAACGCACCCGTTGTGAAACAAATGACGAGCTCAGGGCGGGGTTAATCGTGACAACATACGGACCCACGCCACAATGAAGCAAACGTGACGCATGCGCAAACAATCTCATCCGTAGGGGTGTTACTGCATAGACAAGCGGAAGCCACGTCTTCGAGTTTCGATGAATGATACCAGAGCAAAATCTGGTAGAAGGACTGTACATATTTTCCATGTAAAACGTTAATACAAAACAGAAAAGAGCATTAATATTATATGTACCGTGAATTCTGTTATAAGATATAGTCAAACCAACAAATGCACTGCAGTTACTAATAAAGTATATCTTGTAGCCCCTACATACGTTTCGGCATCTAATTTGCCATTTGTGATTCTTTGGTCTGCCCCCTGAAGATGGCAAATTAGATGCCGAAACATATGTAGGGGCTGCAAGATATACTTTATTAGTAATTGTAGTGCATTTGTTGGTTTGACTATATCTTAGAGAAAGAGCAGTTCTGCTGTACATATATCAGTCAGTAAGTGCTGAGAAATCTAACTACAGCACCAAACAAATGGCAATAAAACATCGAATCAACCTGGAATTGAAACATCTATATAAGAAGAAAGCCAACCTGAATCTACAATTATATAAAACTCACTTGGAATGCGCGAACTACTGGCAAAGCACATGGCATATAATTCAAAGGTTAGAATATCAGTAATTGGAACATACAAATGACTTACTTTATGAAAATCTCAACAAAAAACTCAACAACTTACGACTCGCACAGAGACCACAAATACCAAATACCAACAAACAAACAACAACAAAAACAAAATTCTATCCACGCATCAAAAACTTGACCAACACAAAATTCAACAAGGAAGAACAGGACATATTGAAACTAGGACTAAATTACGCAATAGAAAAACCCACTACACAGATCATACAGAACCTTGTCATTGACACTGAGAATGCAATAAAACAACTCAATGAGAATGAACAGAACACATACAGGCACTTAGCCTATAACAAGATAAAACAAATAAAGAACACTACAACCACCAATATATTACATAAGAGACAATACTACATCATGAAACAAATACGTAAAAAATTACGACAGAATAGCCTCACCATAACAAAAGCTGATAAAGGCAAGACCATAGTAATCATAAATCAAGACTGCCTCATACAAAAAACAGAAAATTTCCTAAAAGACAACAATTTCACACAATTACCAATAGACCCCACCCCTAAATATCAGAGAATACTTCAAAAAACCATTCCAAAATGCAACAAAATAATAGACAAAAACCAGAAAAAGTACCTAATGCAAATAAAACCACAAGCACCAAATTTGAATGTACAAATCAAAATACATAAAGACAATGAACCTATAAGACCAGTTATAAACAACATCCAAGCACCCACATACAAAATAGCTAAACACTTTAACAAATGGCTACCCAACTTAATTCAACTAAATAACACATACATAACAAATAACTCCACTCTTCTTGCAACAGAACTAAAAACTTTATATATCAATGAACACAGCCGAATGATCATAATGGACATAAAAGACCTCTATGTAAACATACCCATTGATGAAACTATTACCATCACAAGAAACCTAATGACAAAAAACAAAATTGACAACACAACTATAACACAAACACTAACGCTTCTGGATACCATCCTAAAACAAAACTACCTTAAATTTGAAAATAAATATTACCAACCAGAAAAAGGAGTAGCTATGGGTTCTCCCATATCTGCTTTAATTGCAGAGATATTTTTACAACACTACGAAGACAACCTGCTAAAGCAAATTTTAGATAAATCCAACATCACCTACTACAAGAGATACGTGGACGATATTATGATAATATACGAACATAACAAAACCAATAGAAATGAAATTGAACAATATATAAACAATATACACCCCGAGCTAAAATTTACAATGACAGATGAGGAAAACAACAAATCAATTTTCTTGACTTAACCATAACTAGAAAACACAAAAAACTGGATATTAATATATACCGAAAACCTACAACTACAGATACCACAATACACTACAAACCAAACCATCCAATACAGCATAAACTAGCAGCATACATATATCTATTAAACAGACTACACAACCTACCATTATCAAAAGAAGACAAACAACAAGAGATGAATACCATCCTACAAATAGCAAAAAACAATGAATACCCGGAAATACTAATAAATAAACTCAACACCCAGATAAAAACCAAAACATCCATACATAACAAGCCTCAAATAACTATCAACAACAAAAAATGGGCCATATTTGAGTACAGCAATCCGATAATAAGAAAAGTAACAAACATCTTCAAAAACACAGACATAAAAATCTCTTTCCGACCTTGCAACATTACCAAAAAACATCTACAAAACAAACCAAGAAACCAATAATACATACAGTAACAGTGAAATATATAGCCTTCAGTGTAACACATGTAAAATACATTATGTTGGCCAGACTGGCAGAGATCTGGCCGCAAGGTATTCAGAACACATTAGATATATAAAGAACAATGATCCAAAATCAGCATATGCTTTACATATACTAAATAATAGACATGAATTTGGACCGATAAAAGATACTATGCAGCTACTAAAATCATGTAAAAAAGGTCGAAATATGACAACTATGGAAAACCTATACATGCAAATTTTTCATAGACAAGGAGTATTGATTGACGAGCAGTACGTCACAGATAACAGGCTATTCCAACTGATAGACACCCCCACCAACCACCACTCATACCGGATACCCAACACGACAACAGTCTCCCTACACACACAGCCATGAAAAGATAGCACAGTAACATCACAACACACAAGGTAAGACATTCGCAGTAAACCAATTTCTTATAAAATATCCACTTAACCCCAAATAATTCACATAATTAACAAAAAATACAGAAGTTTTTATTTGGAATGTTTAACTTATTTACAGAAAAGGAACACGGAGACGTAGAAATTACGCCAGTAGTTCCGTAAAAAAACAGTGAAAATTACGGACAGTTTACAACTTTTTAAAACAGGGTTTAAATATACATTTACGTATGGTTTTAAGATTTTACCAGACTACCGTACATATCGTACAATTTTAAACAGGTTCTGAATATACATTTACCTATGGTTTTAAGATTTTACCAGACTATTGTACATATTGTATATTTGTTTTGATATGTGAGTAATTGGTAGCACATGGCAAACCCCTGAGGATGGAACTATAAGGTTCTGAAACACGTATAGGGTGAGGGGACATAGGCCATAATAAAAGTGGTCAAAATAGTGCATTCGTTGGTTTTATTATTTGATTAAAAAATGCACGGTGGTAATACTGTGAAAATGGGCGTATGTGTTTATTAAAGTACGTAAGCTTACAAATCTTTTGAAAATGTGGCAGAGCTTAAATGTTTGGGAACGATGTACTAACAGATCAAAACTGCACTCAGGAAGAAATTAATCCGGGGTCAAATTCGAAGGATGATTTGTACCGTTCGGTCCATAACCTTTGCCCTCGACGTCTGCTATAAAGGATGGCACAAAAGTCACTTGATACTAGAGGCAGCATGTTAATTGAACTTTACTGATAAAATGCTTACATTTGTTAACTATTTGAAATGTTCAAAGTGCCTTCCTTCTACATCGACACATTGTCGAAGTCTTTCCGTAACGCTTACTGGTGCTGCATTCTTCTGGTATTGTCAGACGACAAAACTATCGTAAGTAAGGCGTTTCTGTTGGTAAACACAGAGTGTCAAGTGACTTCTGCGACACTCTGTATAAGAACGTATGTAACTGAAGAGAAATAAATACAAAATTTAGGTTGGAAAGCCTGAATGAAGGACATCTCTTGGAGGACTTAAGCGCAGATGGGAGGACAAATATTGAAACTGATCTTAAAAGAATAAGATTGGAGGGTGTGGACTGGATTAATGTGGCTCAGAGTAAACATCAGTGGCGGGCTACTGAGGTTTCATAAAATTTGGAGAATTTAACTAGCTGAGGAGGTATTAGCGTCTAAAGAAGGACTCTGCTCCATGGAATTTGTTGGTTGGTTGGTTAATTACTTACATACATACATACATATATATATATATATATATATACATTCCATGGATCCATAATTTTGTCACAAGACAAGAGGATGTGGAATAAGTCATAACATACAAAATCATACAAAAATGTACATTGCAAAATGCTTTAAACATTCTATGTGCAGTCTTAGACGTCAGTATTATAGGTTAACAGTACTCATAAGAAATTCATCTACAGAGTAAAAGGAGTGTGCATTTAAGTATCTTCTTAGTGCTGCTTTAAATTGTGCAAGGGCAGTATAACGACCACTTCCTTCCAGATCTTTTCACATTCATCATCCCAGGCATCCTAAAATTCTACACTGTATGAGCTAGAAGGTAAAAGTTAATGACAAAGCATTCCAACACAAATCTTTATTGATAAAACAAGTGCTTTGTTTTCCAGTATACCTACATGTTTCGGCTCATAATAAAGCCATCATTAGGCTAATGTAAAAATATGTAGAGGGAATGTTATGTATGAAATATATATTAAATAAAGAATTGTGCTGGACTGGATTGTCTTTCCTTGATTTCAGGCTTCCGCCGCGATGTTGATGTAATCTGTGGTCTTCTGGGTAATTACACGGCGTCGTGTTGTAATTATTTACCGACGTTTCGGGACAACGTGTCGGTCCCATCTTCACGGGTCAAGATTCCAAGAAGGAATCCTTGGAATCTTGACCCGTGAAGATGGGACCGACACGTTGTCCCGAAAAGTCGGTAAATAATTATCACATGACGCCGTGTAATTACCCAGAAGACCACAGACTGGATTGTCTTTGGTTTTGATCTTGTGTTGTGAACACAACAGGAAATCTCGTATTACAAAATTATATAAGCTATTCAATTGAAAAGACGTATTTTAATTACAAGATAATAAAAAAATCATTGGAACTTGACAGTGTGTTGATATAGACGAAAGAAGACAACAATATGAGTCATGGATCATTGTTCCATGAAGGTACAGCCAATTGCAAAATGATTTCCGGAAGTAGTGTAAATGTCAGGGCGTTACGCCCCCTTTTACATGTAGGGGAGATAGGGTGGTTGGGCACACTCTTCACAGATGAGTACTAATTGGCTTGAAAGCAGCAGCAAGGAGGCCAGTCTCACTAATGGCTATTGAATGCGCGGGGTGTACACACCACAGGTCAACGCAAAGTGCTCCGACGCCAAATTGCTTCACCGCGATCACCCGATTCCGATTCAAAATTCACTCCAAAGAGCAGGAAGCGTGACCATCCAAATGCGTGCTTTGCAGTTTTGCATATTTTTGTCTCGAAATTATTTTATTGCAGATAAAATAATCTGCTGATAAATTAATCATTTAAATGTTGTATGTAACACATGGCTGCCACCGTGTTAAACCGGATCTATTGGGAGGTAGTGCCAAGAGAATAAGGACGGACTGACCTCAATAATAATAATAATAATAATAATAATAATAATAATAAAGTACAGCATGTTCACATACGCCGGAAATTACTACAAGCACTAATGTAAAAATACAAAAGTTTATCATGGGAAATAACATTACATGTACCATAAATTGTAGCCACAGAATAGCTGTAACATTATATAGCCTAGAGGCATGGTTTTATCAGGTATATAATTGTAATATTATTATTATTATTATTATTATTATTATTATTATTATTTTGTTGTCTCCTGCCACAGGCCTTTTCACCCTGGTACTTCTCTTGAACCAACGGCGATCCCCACCGCTCAGACTTCAAGTTTCAGACTGCAGTACTTCCCCTATTATGTGTGATGTTCCAAGTATATCTGTGTTTTGTAGTGAATCTATTGAATGTTTTCCTTGTATGGCGTCCAAAGTTTTCTTTAAACCTTTTGTTACTGTTCCAGTGGGTCCATCATTACCGGTATAATCATACATTTCATGTTCCACATTCGTTGTATCTCTGTACATAAACTCTTGTATTTTAATTTATTCTCTGCTTCCTTTTGCGTGACATTTCTGTCCGCTGGTATTGCCACATCTGTCAGTACGCAAGTTTTCGCTCTTTTTTTGTTATTATTATATGTACCACTTGCTTTAACATCCAAGAATTCTGCATATTATCCACAGAGGATGTTTGTGTACTTGAAACGATTCTAGAAAGACACAGGATTTCCCAACTCTCCTCTGTGGCGCTAAATGCTGTATCATTAAGATTCAAACGTAACTGCGAAATCACAGCGGCTTAAGACCGGAAAAGACTCGGAAGGAAGTGAGTTGATCCAAGGATCGAAACGGCAGAAAGAAGTGTATTTGTCACACTGACAGAATGCAAAGCGACAGATTCACCAGATTAATGACCTGCAGGCTGAATGAATCAAGAAACCTAACGTCGCCTTCGAGATGAAAGCGCTTTTCTTTCGTGTTGCGGAGGTTCCGGGTTCAAATGCTCTATCCTGACCGAGGTTGTCGTGGTTCTTTTTTTTGGTACTTCCAGGCAAAAGCTGAGGTGGCACCTCAAATTAGGCCAACAGCATTGCCTTACAGATCCTGTACAGTTCATTATTCATCATAACTTTCGATGTTATAGACATGTATTCTGAGGTACTAATGGCGTTAGTGCCGATCCCAGTGGCCGTGCGGTCTAAGGCGTGGGTCTTCGGCCGTTCGCTTACTAGGATCGTGGGTTCGAATCCCACCGGGGGCATGGATGTCTGTCTCTTGTGAATGTTGTGTGTTGTCAGGTAGAGGTCTCTGCGACGGGCTGATCCCTCGTCCAGAGGAGACCTACCGACTGTGGTGTGTCTCAAATGTGTGTGACCATGAAACCTCGACGAAACGAGGAGGCCCAGGCCCATATAGGGCTGTCGAGCCATACAAAAAAAAATGGCGTTAGTAAGTAGACTACAAATAAATAAATACCGAAGTAAACAAGGAGACCATTAGAGAACATTAGACAACTGGCGGGAGGAGGGGCGCTTTCAACACGTGGCACAATTCTTGACGTAGGATAGACCTCAAGAGAGATGGAAGATAAAAACCGCGTTTAGACAATCTTGTGTTTTCCCCATCCTTTACCCCTCTTGGCGATGCATGTGCCTGTTTGTGTTGGCTGCTCCGCTGTCAGCATCTTTATCACTGTTATTGTGTCAACTATGACGTCAAGAGACAGCACACGTCATCATCTGTTTATATCGCAGTGGGCACCAAGTGATACGGATGTAACCATGGGGGCATCTGAGGATAAGCACGGGAAAATCGAAGTCCGAGCAGATATTCGAAGGTGATGGCCATATTACGGAGCATAAGTGCTTAATTTGAGGCGAAGCAGTCCTTACTGAGAAGCTAACAGTCACTCAAATGGTCGAGAATTCTCCCCCCGATGTAAAACGAAGTTTCATTACAGCACTCACAACAGCCCACCATTGATCTCTCTCCTGATTTCAGGCTTCCGCCGCGGTGTAAATGAGGTCTTCGTTCTTCTGGGATGTTACGCAGCGTTGATCTGCAAGGGTCAAGCGACTGCTTGACCCTTGAGGACCGATAGTCTGTCCCGAAACGTCGGTAACTATGTACCAATTAATGCTGCGTAAGATCCCAGAAGGGCGAAGACCTAATATATTCCACTTTCGCTCACCCTAAGATTTATTTTGATATTATCCTCCCTTTTACGTCTAGGTCTTCCAACAGACATCTTCCCTTAAGGTATCCAAACAAAGTTGCATACGCATTTTTATCTTGTCCATGCGTACAACAATCCCCGCTCCCCTCAGCCTCCTTGATTTGTTGTTCTTCATAATGTTTGGTGAAGACAATCGGCACACCTTGCACTTCTGATTGCAGGTAATGCAGTTTTCTCCTCACTCGACTTGCTTTCTCCCACTTAGATATAAGTACTCCAGCACTTGTTGTGAGACAGACACCTTTCAGTTTTGCTTCCTTCACTGTTAATACTAACGGTGTTTTGAAAGCACATACGTTCCATAAATCTAGGCGCCACCTGAAACTTCTAGGATCCAGAAGTTTGATACGAAGTATGTAAGTTCCACATTGAGCACCCACAAACATTAGGCGCCAACGTACAAAATTTAGTAGCCGGCGATTTATGCACCCCTGCTGTACGCAACGCTACGTTAGTCGGTGTGATTTCTTGTGTTTGTATTGTTCAGCTTATTCGAACGCACCGGACTGCTAAATGTTGTCTACCATGCGTCTGACAGTAATTATTTTCTTTCCCTCAGGTAAAAAATGGTAAAGCAATCCAATTACAGGCCTGGACAGGCCCTTAGGGTTCCAGGAGCTTGAGGCTCCCAGATTTCTATACAATCGGCACATGAAGGTGGTAAGGTTGTCAGCCCTGCGCACCGGCCGACTTTACCAGGAAATTCTCCTGGTACTCATTTCTGTTAGAGGTTGAGTCGACCCCAGGGCCATAGTGCGACCGGAAGGATTATTGTCAATGAAAAATTCCAATGACACCATCGAGAATCGAACCCGCGACCTTCCGGCTTGTAGAGCAGTGCCTGAACCAACTGCGCCACCGCGTGCCCCTATTAATTTTTTTTGTATGGCTCGACAGCCCTGTATGGGCCTGGGCCTCCTCGTTTCGTCGAGGTTTCACGATCACACACTTTATAGACACATCACACTCGGTAGGACTCCTCTGGACGAGGGACCAGCCCGTCGCAAAGACCTCTACCTGACATCACACAACACTCACAAGAGACAGACATCCATGCCCCCGGTGGGATTCGAACCCACGATCCTAGTAAGCGAGCGGCCGAAGACCCACGCCTTAGACCGCACGGCCACTGGGATCGGCGTGCCCCTATTAATACAATACAGAAACAGAACAACGCTTGAGGACCACTGGTCGAATTTCGATGGTTAGGAAATTCGCTCAAAGCGTCCTGGATGGGGACTGGATGATTGCCTGCCACATGTTATGGATTCAACAGTCGTTCTGTTATTGTCATTATCGCGACTGCTTGGCAGCAGTTCAGAAAGCAGCGCCGAAAAGGGTGATGTAATATGCGTGGTTATTGCAAGGACTTTGCGTTCAGATAGTAGGCAAGGCAGAACAATCGACAGACGATAAGAATGTCACTCGAGTGCACCCCACAAGGGGCACGGCAGCCACATGGCAACAGTTCTGGCGAGCCGACAGGACATAACAGGTCTAGCGAGTCTAACAGCAGACACTTGATGGACATAGTTCAATTTAGCCAGACACTGATACTTGCTGGCAACAAAGTGCAGTGTGCGTTATATAATATCCTATATTTGAATATGAACTAGTTCACTAACTTCATAGAGTTCTTCTTGGTAAGCTGATAGTATCAGAGTTGGCCAAGACATTTCCATCCCTTCAGGCGTTCTTTACTAAGCAAAACAGAACCCCTTATATCGACGTCACGTCAGTGCGTCTGTGACCTCGTATCATCGTCTGAACAGATGGAAAGTTGTTTGTAAAATCCTACGTAGCTGACTCGCTTCTTAAGTGTCGGGTAATTCATATTTCATTCATGCTGATCCACAACGCAGTCCTGTTTATAGCTTCCCATATTTCCCATAAACCATTTAAAAAATTCTGTTCAGATTCGATGCCAGAGAAAGTGTTGGGCAGCTATTTTCAGGCATAGTAAACTATAATACAGTATAGGTTGCACAGACCATAAATGGGCTTCGTACTGAAGATTACTGTCTTCTTGAATGTGACGCCGTGTAGTCTGGTAGATATGTACTAACGTTTCGAGAAATTCGCTGCCTCCGTTATCAGGGCAGAAGATAAATCTTCCAAACATTTCGTTGAAATTGGGTATGGGAGACTCCCTAATTGGGAGACTCCCTAATTGGCACTTAGTTATTCTAATCTTTAGGCATGTTCAATGCACTTCACACAGTATCATTAATGCACTGCCCTTATGGAGCGCAACCCTTATGGAGCGCAACTTTCCCAGTTTCGTCATGAAACCAGAGTTTCATGATTGTGTTCACAAGAGCCCGCCACCGGTGCCAGACAACTTCAACCCCAGTCTGTTACTTCTAGACACGTTATAATATTGGGGCCTATCTCCCATCCCCACATAGGTCTCCTACTTCGTCTCGGGTTCAATTCCCGACAGTGGCAAACGCTATTCTTTCCGTCGTAACGTCCATTCCTGCTCTGGAGCCAGTTCAGCCACCTATTCAGTGGGTGTGGGCCGGGATAGCGCAGTCGGTATGGCGATTCGCTACGGGCTGGACGGTCCGTGGATCGAATCCATTTGAGGGCGAGATTTTCCGCAGCCGTCCAGACCGGCACTGGGGCCCACTCAGCCTCCTACAAAATGGGTACCGGGTCTCTTTCCCGGGGGTAAAGCGGCTGCGGCGTGGAGTTGACCACCCACCCTCATCTAGTGCCAAGGTTAAAGAAAGAGTAGAGCTATACCTCTACTCCCCCTCAGGGCCTTCATAGCCCGTTCTAGGGAGAACTTTACCTTTATTCAGTGCGTAACGGGGTCTCTTCCCTCGAGGGTCAAGCGGTCGGGACGCAAAGTGACAACACACCTCCATGTATTTCCGGGGTTAAGAATCTATGGCGTTATGACTCCACTCCGCCACATGTGTCCACTGCGTTGCACTTAGTTAAGTGCGCGGACAACTTTGTTTTGTTATTTGACGTTGGGGGTCTTTTTAGGCATGCTCAGGCTAAATCTGGCGAAGAGAGATATCGAAAAATAATCGTGCTGTCCGTAGGTCACGAAGAGAAGTGTCGATTTTCTAGGTTCGGGTACATATTTTCTGGGCAGCCTATAGATACATAATACTCACTAACAAGTGACACAAAACGGAGGTCCGTTATACAACAGATGGCAGATTAGAGATTTGAATACGGTTCTGTGAATACATTAGTGTGTCCTCAAGGAAGGTCACAGACGGGGATCGACAGAGGACAATGGTAAAGAGTTGACAGGTGGCTGGCTGGGATGGGGGATGAAGAGAAGCGGGATGGGGTGATAGATGGAGGTCGATACTGGGAGACAAGAGGTAATACAGACAAGAAGAGTGAAGAATGCAGTCTGATGGGATGTGACTTAGTGTAGTCTGGCAGATGGTGACAAATTTTTGGGATGAATCTGCCTTTCGCAACTTCAGCATTGGCAGACCACAGAGTTAACATTCAATGCCGTTAGAAACTTGCATCTCATACAGAAAGTTTCTTGGATTTCACATTGTTGACACCGTGCATCTTCGTCATATTAAATTAAGTTATAGACCAATATATAGATTATATAGAATATATTATATAGAATATATTATAGATCGAAACACGTGTAGGGGTACTATTTTAACATTTTTAATAAAGCTACTTAAAAAGTGCTTTAAAAAGTGCATCAGTTGGTCTATAACTTAATTTCTTGGATTGTTTAACGAATTTTTTTTAAAAGTGTTTATGTTATGTAATGTCGAAAGAGTGTTTAACATAACTACGTCAAATAACAAATGCACATGTTAGGTACAAGACATGAGTTGGATTTGACCACGTAAGAGTTTAAACTTTCACGATGACTATAAGTGACGATTGTCGTCTGTGATAACAAGATGCATCAATGTGGAGTCGAAGTCCAACATTGCGGACAACCAAGTCATTATGATGATGGTGTTAATGATCACAATTTCTTAAAGATGGAGACAGGGAAGGTCTCTGAAGTATTGGACTTTGACTCCGAAGTGACAAGGCAGGTTGTCGAGAAAGAGACTGGGTAGGATTAGACATCGAGGGTAGCTCAGTGTTACAGTAGATCTTACGAAGAGTGTGGACTGGTTTCAGCTGCCAGAGGATAGATTCCCGTAACGAGCTTTTGTTGAGCTGCATCAAATTATTAAACTTTTTGACCAGGTGAAAAATTTCAAGTCGCTGTACTTTGGAGTGCGATCTAATTCTTCTCCTTTCAATTTCCAGTATCTTTTCGTTTCCTTACGGCCATCCAGTAGCTGCTTACGTCTTCTTCCTCGTCTTCCCATCACTTCTATCCTTCCTTCAATAACGTAAATGTTACTAAATGGATTAAATCGAAAAGCTGAAATTGCTTACGCATGAAACACGCGTGTCGCCCTCGGTGGACTAGTGGTTAGCGTGCTCGCCACTGGACCCAAGGTTTGCGGGTTCAATCCCGGCCGAGGTCGATGGATTTTTAAGGGTGATAAAAATCCGTAGCACAACTTCCTTCGGAGGGGAAGTAAAGCCGTCGGTCCCATGTCGTAGATTTACGGCATGTAAAAGAACCTTACGGGCATGAATAGAGATGTTTCGTAAGCAAAATTCAGCGGCCATTTCTCACCCAAGTCTCCTGATTGACTGCTAGATGGCTCTGGCAGTCATATCAGGATGAGTAGAACGTGTGCAGGCAGTGGACTGGTCACTCACTACAGAATGCACACCTCCAGACCAAGAAACCTCTGAAAGGAGGCCCTATGCTCCGCAAGGGGCGACAGGAGGAAAAAAAAAATAAAAAATATATGAAACACGCATGGGAGATATGAGATATGCGTATAAAGTTTTGGTCAGAAAATCTAAAGGGAAGAGAAAGCTTGCAAGATATACGCATAGATAGAATTATAATATTAAAATTAATCATAACGAAATTGTTTGGTAGTTTGTAGACTGGATTAATTCGGCCCAGAATAGGATCCAGTATCGGGCTTTTGTGAACACGGTAATGGACCCGTAGGTTTCGTCAAAGACTGGGAAGTTTTTGACGAATTGACCGACTGTTAGCTTCTCAAGAAGGATCCTGCTCCATGCAGTTACACTCTTTCTAGAACTTCTGTGAGGGTGCGTCATAATCAGATGGTGACTCACGTCTTTGTGTCATCGTTACAAAGGCGGTATGTTCAATATTCAGCACTGCTCGGTATTCATATTCCAACGGGAGGTTCAAACTTGCTGGGTCGATACCTCAGCAGGAACTGCGTTCAACGCAGTAGTACGCTTCCATACTTTTCATGAAGCTCCAGTGCAACACTTGGTCACGAACGCCCCTCTTGCTAATTGCTGTCACGAGAAGCGAAATAAAAGACATAGAAACAAGACACATTCATGAGGAATGATCAAAAACAACACACTCTGTGCTACTTCACCGTGATATGTTTTAAGGTTTGTTCCTTGAAAGGCGATGACTACCAATATTATCAACATTTATAAAAATTTTACTGATTTTGCGAAGGTCGGTATTAAATTGTGAAACAATGAAAGGATGGTTACCAAGACGATCTCGTTCCACGCACAGTAATTTTCTTCCGTAAGGTTGCCTACTGATGGTATTATCACCACAAGAAGCTTTAGGAAAAGGTAGATGAGATGACACTGAATACTGAACTTTCTGAACACGAAGTAGACTGTTAGTCATTACAGTGCTGCCAACAGATCTAAAACCACGGAACCAATCTGAACTGCAGATGGAGCTCCAGTATACACTGTTGTCGAGATACGGTGTGCAGTGAAAAAGGTAAAAGAGTCCCATTGCAGGCCTGGACAGGCCCTTAGGGTTCCAAGAGGTTGAGGCTCCCAGATTTCTGGACAATCGGCGCATGAAGGTGGTAAGGTTGTCAGCCCTACGCACCGGCCCCCTTTACCCCCCAGGAAATACTCCTGGTACTCATTTCTGTTAGAGGCTGAGTCGACCCCAGGGCCATAGTGCGACCGGAAGGATTATGTCAATGAAAAATTCCAGTGCAGTAAGCAGTAAAATTGTGTACTGTGAGTATGATATGGCAACTCAGCCTAATCTATACTACTACTACTACTTCTACTACTGTTACTTCCTTGCTGGAGAAGGGATGGGTAGAGATTCCCCAAGCGGCGACGGCGAACGCAGCGCTCTGACGGCTACCGCGGGTTTAAAATTCGCCGGTCATTTTGAATACCGCAAATTTCGATGTGAGCATTACAGAGATGTGAAGAGACATAAGAGCGGAAGAAACGATTACATGAGATGTAAGAGAGATATATAGAGGGAGACAGAGAGTAGACAGAGCGGTAGAATTGATGAGTGACCTCCGAGCGGGTGACAGGGTGGCGATATATCAAATTAGACTAAATTTGCTTCGTGACCAGTCGTACTGGTTCGGCTGTCACCTATGACCCCGCGTCTCCTGACACATGCCAGATGTTCGGAGGGTTTCGACTTATCACGGAACTTTGCTGCACGCACACACAGCTTAGGCACTCCTGTCAAATTTATTTGCTTATTAAAAATGGGCTTATTTGCGTGCTGCTGTGATTAATAGTGGCTATAAATGTGGCCTACATTGTGGTTTGGTGGTCCAGGTGACAGTATTCTTACGCGCCTTCATAAAGTGCGTCAAATGATGTGGTGAGCTCGCGGCTCTCTGTCTGCATGTTGCATCGCCGACAGTACCTGAGTGCTGTTATGGTATATACTGTATATATATGGTATATATATGGTATATACCCACTCGTATATATGCAAAAGGAATGCGAGTTTTCGCTTATATAAGATGTAAAAATTAATGGCTGTTTTTTAGGAGCCGATTTTGACTTATACGAGCTCCTCCCTCTCGCAAAACGATCGTTGTTACCGGCGCCCCTTCTCGGCTGTCGTCGGTTCCCGAATCATCTCGAATACGCATATCCTGATCCCAATGACCCACAAACACCAGGAATAAATATTACGTTTTTAGTGTGTAATAAACTTCTGTGTTACATTTATACTTATAAATAAGGTTTGTGCCTATGTTTATGCATTATCCATACAACTTTAAAGTAGCAGGAGTGGCATAGTCTGTACAGCGGTTAGGCTTTGAACTGGACGATTCGGGGTTCGAATCCCGATAGGAGCAAGCTGTACCTTCTCCAAAAAGTCCAAACCGGCTCTAGGGCCCAATCAGCGCCCTACTCAGGGGTTACCGGGGTTCTGTCCCGGGGGTAAAGCGGCTGGAGAGTGAAGCTAGCCTCTCACCTTCATCTAGTGCCACGGTTAAGAACTAGTGGAGCTATACTTCTACTCCCCCTGTATACCTTCATGGCGTGAATAGGGAAGAGTTCGCCTTTACCACATGATCAAATTATGTGACTGTTCTGGGCCACAAGACAGTAAAAGCAACGTTTTCCCTCTCCACGCCGTGAAGACACATGGGGGAGCAGAGGTATGATCCACACATTCTTAACCTTTGCACTAGATAGAGGTGAGTACTTTCACGCCCCGGCCGCTTAACCCTGTCCCAGGAGGGTAGTCACTATACTGACTGGGGTATTTTGGCTCCTTTGTTTAAAGAAACACAACGAGGAAAATATCTTACTTTGGGCCGTGTGGTCACCTCTGTAAAGCCGGGATTAGACGGCGCGTGGCTCGGCTCGTTTTACGTCATAACTGACGTCACTGACAAAGAATCGTATTCAAACGCGCCGTGTAACCGGCCTGGCGCGGCGCGGAGTGTGATTGGTGGAGCGAGGCTCGTGGGATCGCCTCAGAAGCGGTTTTCTCACGAGCCTCAAAGGGACTCGGCGCGGGCAGCTGTTGCGGCTACACGGCGCTTGCAGTCTACGCGCCAAGCCAGTCTCGTCCAACCTGTATACACTTAGGTCTGGTCTTTGTTTTCTGCTGTCGGGGTGTGCGAAGAGTGAAAGTTTCTGTCCCACAATTGGTATTGGCTAGAATGGAGTTGTCAAACGAGGAAATTTTTAAGTTCATAGAGCAACACGACTTATTCCACAAGCCGAGCCGAACCTACCCGAGCAAGGCCGCTGGTCCGCCATTTGCCGAGCTGCGCCGCGTCGTGTAGCCAGATTGTCTTTTCTGTTCCGATCTGTTGGCCGAGCAAGTGACGTCACGTCACTGGACGAGCCACGCGCCGTCTAATCCCGGCTTAATACCTTTCCATCCGCACTAAACTGATTTCAAGGCCAATGAAGGGCCAAAACTGCAAAGAACGTAGTACTTAGATAATTCCAAAATGCAGGTGTTTAAGATTCAAATCTTCTGGGATGTCACGCTGTGTCTTTGGAAGACTTCTTCTGCAGCAACACCGCTGTGAGAACCTCAAGTCCCACATGCAGTTGCTTCCGCATATTCAACTTTCTGTTTATTCCTGTGCAGAAGTTGAACTTCCGACCGGCACATACCACGTAGGAGCTAGCAAACGTGCATGACAAGTTTCTCCTTGAGGCACTTGCAGACCGCACGGCACCTCACCACAGATCCTGCTCTCACGAAACTGGGCTTGCCTGTAAAACCTCAAGGCTCGTGCGGCCGACCTCGTCAGAGACCTCGGTCAAATATTACATGAGGCTTGCACAGGGCAAACAGCACTACAAACTGACTTTACTGAAACGTCGACATTTGGTCAAATGGTCATGGTGTTTCATACTTTCAAGGAAACTGAAGGTTCATTACCGTGTTCACAAAATTCCTCCAATGGATCCACTCTGAGTCATTCAAATCCATTACAAACCTCCACAGCCTATGTCTCAAATAACGGTTTTAATATTATCCTGCCATCTGTGTCTACTTTTCTAAATTTGTCTGTTCGCTTTAGGTTTTCTTTCCGTTTTTAATTTCCCCCATTCGCGCTAAGGACAGACGTGTACTTGCAGATACGTCACTGGGTGAGTGCTAAAAACGATATGTCTTACAGTTCTTGAATATCGATGTTCGGAAACTCGTCCTTTCGTGATCACACATTTTATTGCAATTGTTTCGACCTTTCTTGATTAGTTCCGACAAATCGGGATCAGACCACGTGGCTGGCCAGTCGGATTCCCCCACTGTCCTACTGCTGCGCAGTTCACTCTCAGCTCAGTCAAGCTCTGCCTTTGACTAACCGAAGTTGTTTGCATTTGTGCTTTATGGAATGTAACTCTCCTGCAGTCATCTGATGTGGTTTATGGTTCGAAAAGTGTTTCTAGTTTATTCAAAATAAAATTCAATGGTTTTAGGCGCGTTCGCAAAATTGCGAAAAGCGACTATTAGCTTCGTCACGTCTGTCTGTCCATCTGTCCGCATGGAACAACTCGGCTCCCACTAAACGGATTTTCATGAAATTTGATATTTGAGTATTTTTCGAAAATCTGTCGAGAAAATTCAACTTTCATTAAAATCTGACAAGAATGACGGGTACTTTACATGAAGACCTATTATTATTATTTATGATAATGTCTCGCTAAAGTCTTCTTAGAATGAGAAATGTTTCAGACAAAAGTTGCAGAGAAAATCAAAACACACATTTTATGTTCAATAACTTTTTCTTTCCCCGAAAGTGGTGCCGTTTATGAGATAATGTGAAAAAATATGGTACAGCCAAACAGGCTACAGATGACAATATAATACGGCGCATGCGCATTGCATGCTGGATAACTAAGGCTACAGACACACACACTCAGAATACGTAATACTTATTTCTTTTCCACGACAACAATGGTCACAAGAACACGCCTCAATGTTACGTTTATACGTACATCGCCTGTCTTTTTATGTTTTTCTGAGGTTGTTTTATATTTTTACAGCTACTTTAAAAGATCTTGGAACCAAATATGCGTTTTACATTGGCAGTGAATTCTGATATTTGTGACCGTTTTATCGGACTCAATTAAGGACGAATATAGAGATCGATGTACCTTATTTATTTTTATTTATTGGATTACAACAAAACACACTTGTTATGCTATATATATATATATTATTTTACATTATACTTTCTTTGACATGTTTTGGTTCTTAATGAGCCATCATCAAGGAAATACAGTTCAAGGCATTATAGTGTGCATCATATGTAAGTATACATTTTTATTAGAGAATGCAACTCAATCATTCTACCAGGCAAAAGATATTACGTTACTAGACACAGACTGACCAGTGCAACATTGATCCTATGTATGTATATGTACGTATTATAATTAAAACTGTATATATATATTAGATAATACTAAAATTTGAAACCTAATAACTCTGTTTGACATACTCAAAAAATATTTACTTTGTTTATAAAATATCCTCACATTGTGTGAACGTATTTTTGTTCACAGTGTCAGCGAATGACAACGTGTTCAGAAATGGTCAGACCTGTGACTGTTTAGAATTGGGAGCTTTAGATGTGCCATAGAAATAAAAATGACGGTGTTACTTGATTTTACTCGAAGTGAAACGAGTCAGCTCGGAGCAGTTTTTGGCTTTCATTTTACTTCTCAAGGAAGGCTTAATGTCAGATCACGCCCTTCCGTCTGTCTGTCTGTCTGTCCACAGTACATTGGCAGCGACCAAGCCCGTGGACAATACTTTTTTAAATTGGATATTGGGAGACTTTTCACTAAAAGTTTTGGGGACGTGCCCATTTTCAGCCATCTGACCCATGATGAAGTCTAATTTATTCAATGTCATATAATAAAGAGGCAGTGCCGATCCCAGTGGCCGTGCGGTCTAAGGCGTGGGTCTTCGCCCGCTCGCTTACTAGGATCGTGGGTTCGAATCCCACCGGGGGCATGGATGTCTGTCTGTTGTGAGTGTTGTGTGATGTCAGGTAGAGGTCGCTGCGACGAGCTGGTCACTCGTCCAGAGGAGTCCTACCGACTGTGGTGTGTCTGAGTGTGTGTGACCATGAAACCTCGACGAAACGAGGAGGCCCAGGCCCATATAGGGCTGTCGAGCCATAAGAAAAAAAAATTAAATAAATAAATAGGCAGTTACGGTCAATACACTGCAAATAATTCTGCTCGAAATTTTGTATAACTTATTACATTACGAAGTACTCAATTTCTTATCTTACTTCCTCATGTCTCTGCATTATCATCTCGACTGAATTTTCTGTACTGGCGGCCGTGGCCCGTTTTTCTGTGAAACTATCTTATCTCTGAGCCGCACTTTCGCAACAGCTGTCGGCAACGTATTCGCCAAGATCGTCACACTTCATCAGTTCTGTGTATCAGATATATCCCTCCTTTTTTTTTTTTTGTAAGACGTTATCACTGACTTCCGATAATTTTTAAGTTCACGGCATACTCTGTCGACCTTGGAGTGTGTTTAACATGTCCTTAGTGCGTCGCCTGGAAACTAACTGAACAGACGATGAATTCTAAAAGGTTCTGAAGACGGTATATAACATTGAGAACCAATTGTCTTCTGGACTTTGTCCATCGTCCGAATAAAATATATAAAAATATAAAATCGCGACGTTTCGGAAGCTGGTTATTCTTCCGTCTTCAGGTGATGGGAGGGAGACACCTACTCAGATGGGTCCGTTTTGTTTTTTTTATGGCTCGACAGCCCTATATGGGCCTGGGCTTCCCCGTTTCGTCGAGGTTTCACGATCACACACTTTAGACACACCACCCTCGGGAGGACTCCTCTGGACGAGGGATCAGCTCGTCGCAGAGACCTCTAACTGACAACACACAACACTCACAAGAGACAGACATCCATGCCCCCGGTGGGATTCGAACCCACGATCCCAGTAAGCGAGCGGCCGCAGACCCACGCCTTAGACCGCACGGCCACTGGGATCGGCAGATGGGTCCCTTAGACCGAGCCAATCTCAATCACTCCAATTAGCTCGGTCTAAGGGACCCATCTAAGTAGGTGTCTCCCATCACCTGAAGGCTGAAGAAGAACCAGCTTCCGAAAAGTCGTGATTTTGTATTTTTATATATTTTATCCAGGACGATGGACAAAGTCCAGAAGACAATTGGTTCTCAGTGAACAGACGATCTTACGAAGTTTCCTTTTATGTTTTTCATACCGTGCATATTCTTGTAACTAACATATCAACCAACTTATCCACTCAAGAAAATACATTCAGAAGCAAGCATAAAACTCCTACATGTTTCGGCGCCGGGGTGCCATCATCAGGGAGTTATTCAGAGGTAAAGGTAAAGTTCTCCCTAGAACAGGCCATGAAGGCCCAGAGGGGGAGTAGATGTATAGCTCTACTCTTTCTTTAACCTCGGCGCTAGATGGGGGTGGGTGGTCAACGCCACGCCCCCGGCCGCTATACCCCCGGGAATGACCCGGTACCCATTGTATAGGAGGCTGGGTGGGCCCCAGGGCCGGTCTGGACGGGTGCTGAAAATCTCACCCCCACCGCGATTCGATCCCCGGACCGTCCAGCCCGTAGCGTAGTCGCTATACCGACTGAGCTATCGCGGCCCCCCGTTATTCAGAACAAAGTAGTATAAGGCCAGCACGCTTATCCAGATAAACGTGCTGCTCATACGTCAAAAGGGCCACATCCGCTTCCGGACTTCTCCCGATTTGGCATTCATAACCATCCTGCGTAATCTCGACAGTTGATACAAAGTTGTGAAACGATGTAATAAACCACAACCGTGCGGAATGCACGCCACGCCTGGCAATCCGTGGGATAGGCCGAGGTGTGGAGCAGCAGTGTAGTGGCGTAGCGAACGCCAGAAGCGGGCGGCAGTGTCAAGAGAACAGAACAGACGACTGCTGTGACGCAAGCCGCCGCTCCGTGGGCGTGTACCAAAGTGCAAACTTGCCCGCGTTGTAGATTTAAGTCTGTGGTTGCAAGAACAGAATGGCGCTACAAACACTGCAACAGTATATCCAGAAAGTTCAAACACCACTAATACAAAGCCCGCCAATGGACACGATCCTGAGCCAGTTCAATCCACCTCCCGTTCTCACATCACACGTTACGTCCCCAAGCTCATCCTAATGTCAGCTTTCCATTTTATTTTTTATTTTTGCCAACTTCAAATAACAAATGCAAATCAGTGCACTGCGAGAAACAAAAATATATTTGTTTTTCCTTATCTTCGGGCTCTTGTAAATGCGATAATGAACCTTCGGGTTCCATAAAACGCCGGGAATTTCTTGACTAACTGACGACCTGCTAGCTTCTCAAGAAGGACTGTGCTGCATGGAGTTAGTTTTCCTTATCTTTAAATTCAAGTTTTTAAAACTAAAGTTTGTGACACTGAATACCCTTTATATCACCTATCACAGCGCCTCCACTTATATATCGCTGTGTGGTTTATACTGCGCCTCCTGTTATCTCCTAGTAAATGGCCGGAGCCTAAAACGGAAGGAAATGTGGAGATAGAAAAAGTTTATATTTTGGGGTTGAATTCCCTAGATTTTGTTTCGACTGTCTCAGAAAAATAACTAAAAGCTTCGTAAGAATCAGTGGCGTATCTAGGTGTTGTGGTGTCCGGGGCGAGAAATCACAATAAGAGGTAAAGCAATCCCATTAAGGGCCTGGACATGCCCTTAGGGATACAGGAAGTTGAGGCTCCCAAAATTTCTAGACAATCGGCACATAGAGGCGGGAAGTTTGTCAGCCCTACGCACCGGCCGCCTTTACCCCCCCCCCCCCAGGAGATATCCTGGTACTCATTACTGTTAGAGGCTAAGTCGATCCCAGGGCCGTAGTGCGGCCTGAAGGATTAAGTCAAAGAAAAATCCCAATGATCCCATCGGGAATCGAACCCGCGACCTTCCGGATTGTAGTGCAGAGCCTCAACCAATTGCGCCACCGCGTGCCCCGAGTAATCACAATGGCCGCCCATAACAGAAATTGGGCATTTAAAACACAATCACTCATTGAATTTTCTTGTATTTGGCCCAATAATTTTAAGTTTCTGAAGGCAGAAAAATCAACATTTTAATGTAAAATATTGATAACCCACTTTGCGGCCCCCCTGCACTCTGCCGCCCGCCAGGGGCGGCCCCATCACTCTTCCCGCTCCTCCCTTCAAGCTACGCGAATGGTCACACGGACAGAATCACGGACTTAGAAAATACGAGACAGTAATGTCAGACGTGACTGACACGTGCATGGCGTGTTGACCACGCAAAGCCACCTTCGCGAAATCCGGGATAGCGCAGTAGAAGACAGAACGTGGTGGACAGAAAAGAAGAGGTTGAAGGAGAGAGGAGAAGGGGAAAAAGAGAGAGAAGGCGATACTCGTCGCTGCCTGTGCCAGTGTTTGGCAACCTGTGTGTCGTAGCACATTGGTATTCACCGACGTGGTTTTAAGCGTTCAGCGACATTTTCAGTTCCGGTACTTATCTGCAATTTAACAGCAGGTCGCAAAGTGCTAGTAAGATCAAGTTCTTGGTCGGCCGCATTCTATCATTTCATCGACCTGTGTCTCTGTTCTTTTATTGACCTTTTAAAGCCCAGTGGTAACTGTGTGCACTGTCTTTCATTTCAGGCTTCCGCCGCGATGTTGATGAAATCTGTGGTCTTCTGGGTGATTACACGGCGTCGTGTGGTAATTATTTACCGACGTTTCGGGACAACGTATCGGTCCCATCTTCACGGGTCAAGATTCCGAGTAGATGGGACCGATACGTTGTCCCGAAACGTCGGTAAATAATTACCACACGACGCCGTGTAATTACCCAGAAGACCACAGATTTGTGCACTGTCTGTTTATAACATTACAAAACTGTGCATTTTACTCACACAGTGTGTTTACATTTTCACTGAGATTCCCATCCAGCGATCTTTTCCCTAAACAGCTTTAAGCGGTTGGTCTTCGTAACAGTGACGCAGTGTTTTTCTGTGAGGAAGAAGCTGAATTTTCATATTATATGTAGACAAACTTCATGCTGAAAAGGGCAAATGGTCACTGTTTCATTCATATATTTTGTATACTTCCCGTATAACGCATTCGTTCAAAAATACATTTTTTATATTCAAACTGTTATTTCGTTTTCGTTGCCAATAGGTTGTGAAACTGCTAAATTGTTCTACAAGCTTTAATTTGCAGGCTTCTCGTCGTAATTCATAAAAAATAAAATCCCCACCAGTGAAATGACCGCTAAAATCTTATTGCAGAATTTGACAACTCCCGAATCCCGATGGGGACGAGATTTACCGTACCCGTCCACACCGGCCCTGGGGCCCACTCAGCTTCCTGTACATTGGGGACCGGGTCTCTTTCTAGGGGGTAAAGCGGCCGGCGTGTGGCCTTGACCACCCACCCCATCTAGCGCCGAGGTTAAAGAAAGAGTAGAGCTATACCTCTACTCCCCCTCTGGGCCTTCATGGCCTGTTCTTGGGTGTACTTTACCTTTACCATTACCATCTTCAGCTGCGGTGACTACAGACGAAACTGCCATTAATTGACACATGCATATTAACTGTTGAACATTTAAATCTTGCGGGAATGTTCCAGACTGCAACACCGATCGAAGCATAGGCACCTCTCATTGCAATTCACTGCTCCCATCTACTGGTAGCATTCTTAATTACTGTCACTTATTCTTGTATAACCCATCCCGCATGTAGAGTTTAGGGACTTGTTAGTTTCATTGCATATTGACAGTTGTAAACAAATAACAGAATGTTGACGGAAAAAGAATTGTGTTTTGTCATTTGCATGTCCGCATTTTCGAAGTCAGTAGAGGTCACAGCGGCGTACAAGTGTCCTCAAACATCGCTGGTGTTACTACGGCAAATGACAGCTGGAATATTTTGCCTCGAGTTCGCGAAGTGAGAAGCTAATAGTGGCTCAGCTAGCAAAGTAATTCACAGCATTTTATCGAATCAAACGGCTTACTGCCACGTCCAGCCACTGGACCCTATGGTTAACCAATTCAAACCACTCCACGTGTTCGACTATAATTACTTTCAGCTGCACTTTCATATTGCCCTCGCAAGTTGCCCTTTCGATTAATTTTTTCGACCAAAATTATATATGGATTTATCATCTCCCCTATGCATGGTATATACCACATACGCTACAATAATTAAAAAACTGCGTTAACTATGATTCACAGCTTGATATTGTATATACCGTGCATTATTGTGATAATATATTACTTACATAACCAACATATTGCACCAAAATGTAACTAACTAAATAAGTCACTTAACCCTACATATGTTTCGGCTCAAAATGAGCCATCATCAGGGGTTTCTAGTTTTTTAGCTTCCACTTGATCACTTTCAGTACATGTTTTTTAAATTATACCGAAGAAATTGATCAAGTGGAAGCTAAAAAACTAGAAACCCCTGATGATGGCTCATTTTGAGTCGAAACATATGTAGGGTTAAGTGACTTACTTAGTTAGTTACATTTTGGTGCAATATGTTGGTGATGTAAGTAATATATGATTCACAGATTAGACAACCGTTATCTCCCTAAACAGCGACGACTAATTAGTCT
This sequence comes from Reticulitermes speratus, assembly GCA_021186555.1. Taxonomy (NCBI): domain Eukaryota; kingdom Metazoa; phylum Arthropoda; class Insecta; order Blattodea; family Rhinotermitidae; genus Reticulitermes; species Reticulitermes speratus. Next base: position 48,010,554 of record JAJKFL010000005.1, read on the forward strand.
TTATAATGAAGACGATGTGTTTTCTGTGAGGTAGGATCTGAATTTTTCATTATCATTTAAATGAGTATCAGGCAATAAAGTTTCACAGGTACGCGGCAGGATGTCAGGTTTCCGCGAACTGTAGTTTGGGAATCGCAGATTTCTTGGTACACTGCTAGTGTCAATATTTATGCTGGTGTTTACATGCTTGCTTAAAACTGAACGTTTTCTTTGTGTCTTGACATACATTAGATTGCCAATATTAACGTTTTTCTTGTCAATGCCATGTGGCCCCGCGGTGCGTTTAGTATCCACGTGTTGCTGTCGTCATAAATTGCATAAGTCCTTTTTAAAAATACTAGCCATCAGTTTCATGGCCAAATAAACGGAGGCATCGCATTAGCACGTCTGAGGTATATGAATAATGAAATATTTATATACCTCAGACGTTTTAAATGCGTCACAGAAGCCTTTTAAGTAATAGGTTTTGCATACACATTATGTGTTTCAAAGACATTATGTAGAGTTTAAGTGGCATGTTTTTTTTTTTTTACATTATTTAGCAGGGAGTTGGGGCAGCTCAGTCAGTGCAGTGACTAGGTTTCGGGCTAAATTACTGTGATTCGATTCCCGTGCGCAAAATATTTTATGCTCGCCGAAGTGTCCAGACCGTCTCTGGGGCCAATGTACCTTGTGCCCAATGGATACCCGAGGCTCTTTTCCAGGAGTAAAGCAGCCGAGGCGTGAGTCTACCACTCACACTAGGATCGACGTTGAGAATGCTTGGAGCTATACTTCAACTTTACCATGCGTCTTTCTGACGTAATTAAGCAGACAGACAGCTTTATCTCTTACGTTCATTTAACGCTACATGGAGGTGTACCTCCACATCTTCATGGTGTAGTTCAGTCTTATTCCTAACCTCAGCACCAGATTCAGGTAAGTGGTCAGCATCACGCCCTGGCCGCTTTATGCCCGTGGAAAGATCTCTTGAGGACCCAGTGAAAACGAGGCAGGGTGGGCGGACAGCAGACTGTGGAAATGAGAAAAATGATGCTTTAGCCGGGGATCGAGCCCCCATTCCACTGCGTACAGCCCGTAGCCTAGTTAATAAAGTGACTCGGCTATCCCGGTTATATATGCTAAAAGTTATGACAAGTGTCTGTGCATATCTGCCATGTCGTGGCCTAGTCTCCAAACCGGATCCGTCGCCTTCAGTGCCGGAACCACGCAATACAAAGACAGGCAGTGTACGTATAACGTAACATTGAGGCGCGTTCGCGTAACCACTGTAGCTCTGGAAAACAGTATGTATTACATGTTCTGAGTGTGTGCCTGTAGCCTTAGTTATCTAGCAAGCACAGAGCGTACGTCGCATTTCTTTGTCATCTGTGGCTTGTCTGGCTGTACCATATTTTCCCACATTATCTCATAAACGGCACCATTTTCGGAAAAACGTTATTAGACATAAAATGTGTATTTTGATTTTCTCTACAACTTTTGTCTGAAATATTTCTCGCTCTAAGAAGAATTAAGCGACATCTTGTCATAAATGTACATAGGTCTCCATGTAAAGTACCCGTTAATCTTGTCAGCTTTAATAACACTTGAATTTTTTTTTCGACAGATTTTCGAAAAATACTCAAATATCGAATTTAATGAAAATCCGTCGAGTGGGAGCCGAGTTGTTCCATGCGGACGGACAGACAGACATGGCGTAGCTAATAGTCGCTTTTCGCAATTTTGTGAACTCGCCTAACCAGTATTCTGCAAAGTGTGAAACCATTCAGTCCTTTCAATCTCTAGCCAGAGTCAGATATGCAGATTATGTCTGTTTGAACAGCGCAAAAGGAGGATCGTACAAAAAATATTAGGCGAAAAGGGAGAAATCGTGGGGGTATTAAAACGTATCGTAAATTAATTGACAGGGAAGAGAAAGATGTGTCTGTATGGGAAGCTAAAACATTAATAGATGTGTTTGGGGGTTATTTTGACATTAGGATGTGAACAGGAGTAAGCTATATTCTTGCAGTGTATATTTTCTTTTGAATTACGGCACTGTGTAGTCTTTACGTGGCAACCCATCGTCTCTACCTTGAAGATGGAGGGAGGCAGTCTCTACGTTCCAGTGGATTCCATCATCTGCACCTTAGGCGTTGCGGAAGGTCCCTCTGACGTGCCGGTAAGAACGTGACTTTCACAGCTTCGTAACGCAGAACACGCACCTCCTCACGCCGCATAGTTGCCGCGTTATCCGCCAACCGCAGTGGAAGTCCTGACCACAATGTCCGGTGCGGTATTCCTGTGTTGCAGAAGTTAACTTAACGTCTTCTGGGATGTGACGCCGTGTAGTCTAGGAGAAATTTTGCCACGTTTCGGACTAACGCAATTCCTCCATCTTTACGTTATTCTGAAGGCAGCAGATTCCTTCCAAACGTCGGTAAATTTCCACCACAGATAATTCAGATTACATCCCAACAGACAGTACAGGCCGTCCATGGCTCAGGCGGTATGTCGCCGGCCTCTCACCGCGGAGGCTCGGGTTCGATCCCAGATCAGTTCGGATTTGTGGCGGACAAAGTGGCACTGCGCTCCATTACATGGAAAAAGGAAAAAAAAACTACATCTTCATCACAGGGTTGCACAATAAGTCTCAAGGCTGCGGTACGTCCGTAGCTTCTGCTGCGGGGCCCTTCACCACCACCGGAAAAAAAAAGGGCCAGTAAATATCAGAGTGGCTGCCCTGAGAGCCAAAAGCCTCGTACCAAGCGGACTGAGCGAGATGGGTAACTGTCAATGTGACGTCAGGCTATAGAAAGTGTTTCTTAAATGTAGAAAGGACTAATTTATAACCCTGTAAAGACTAAAATCAGCATTAATTTCACATGCAGATTCTGTGCCTACGTCACAGAGAAAGCAGCGTGCTTCCGTTAGAAAGAACTATCGGTGAATGTTGTATAGGGAAATAATCGCTGTTTATTGTGGAAATCAAATGGGACGCATAAATACACGGTGTGGGGAAAAAATTCAGAGATTTTAGTGTTAAATTTGTGGTACGTATGTAGACCAGTAGACTTTACAGGGTTAACGTAGGCTGCATGTGCGCATCTTCCATGGTTTCAGTTTGAAAGAAAGTGCCTAAAAATATATAAACGTTTTGAAGGCATATAATCAGTCGTTGGAAGCATGAACTGTATTTAAGTAATACAGAACAAGATAGTCAATGTACGTATAAGGTAACATTGTGGCGCGTTCGCGTAATATTTATGCCACCTCTGTTATCGTAACAGCGTGATACCATTCCACTCGAAGACAGCGCTTTTAAGGCGATTTAATGCCGCCGGCCACAATAAAACGTACTGAGGTCTTCATGTAACGTGTCCGATATTTTTGCTCGAGCTGAAAGAAATTTCGATTTTCTCGACAGGGTTTCGCAGAAGTCTCCAATGTCACATTTCACTGAGACCCGTCCAGTGGGAACCGAGTTCATACATGCGGACGGACTGACTGACATGACGAAACTAATAGGCGCTTTTCTCGACGTGCCTATAATTAATCTGCTGTCCAAACAGACATATTTGGGCATAAGACGGACAATGTAACAGGGAGTGGAGAAGACTACATAACGAGGAACTTAATGATCTGCACTCATCACCAAATATTCTTCGGGTGATCAAATCAAGAATAATTAGATGGGCGGGGCATGTAGCACGCATGGGGGAGAGGAGAGGTGCTTACAGGAATTTGGTGGGGACACCTGAGGGAAGGAGACCACTTGGAAGACCCAGGCGCACATGGGAGGATAATATTAAAATGGATCTTCAAGAGGTGGGATGGGGGGCATGGACTGGATTGATCTGACCCAGGATAGGGACAGGTGGCGGGCTCTTGTGAATGCGGTAATGAACCTTCGGGTTCCATCAAATGCGGGGAATTTCTTGATTACTTGAGGACCTGTTAGCTTCTCAAGGAATGTGCTGCATGTAGTTAGTTAGTTAGTTAGTTAGTCAGTCAGTCAGTCCCAACAGGCGCAGCAAACACACAGCGTCACTAACACAAAGGCCGCCTACGGACATGATCGCTGTTTATTACGAGACCGATACAAAACACGTAACTGCATTCTGTGGCCCAAACACAGAGCCCTTGTACGCGCTGGACAGGATGCGGAGCGCGTCAGGAAGCTGTAGAGAAGAAACAATGTCTTACCCCTGCCTGAGAATGAACCCCAGTTCTTCGGTCGTATATCCCATATCCTGGACATTATGCGGTTTGTAGCGTGTGCACACGTGAACCCAAAGACCGCGATTTCACGCACGGGTACGTGAGGACGCACGAGGACGCTCGCTGTTCGTTGTTGGACACTTAGTGACGTGCAGTGCACGTAGCCCGTGTGCAGTGCGACTGCATGCAATGTGATATCTGTGGCCTGATTAGCTTTGCTGTCGTAAGTTAACATCAAGGCTAGTAGCGACGCATGCAAAAGAGCAAACACGTGTAGAAAACTGTGCTCTCCGAACTGGAGTAGCAGTTTTTCGTGTTACATGTAACACGTTATTTTTTTTTTTTTTTTACATTTGTCAAGGAAAGGAATATCGTCGAGTGGTTTTCTTTGCCTATGGCTCAATAGCCCCTTGGAGGCTTAGGCCTCGTCAGTTTACGACGCTTCACGATCACACTCAGACACACCACACTCGGTAGGACTCCTCTGAACGAGGGACCAGCTCGTCGCAGAGACCTCTACCTGACAACACACAACACTCACAAGAGACAGACATCCATGCCGCCGGTGGGATTCGAACCCACGATCCTAGTAAGCGAGCGGCCGCAGACCCACGCCTTAGACCGCACGGCCACTGACACCGGCATCGTCGAGTGGTTGGCAATCCTAATTTGTATCAAGGAAAGTCGCGAGTCCAAATTTCGGCCCGGAGGACGACCACCGAGACTGGCTTTTTGGTTCGCTGAAGTCTCCCTTGCCAGATGACTCAAATCAGCCACTACCGCCCCCACATCACTTCATTACTCACTTTCTCCTTCTACTATTTCACACATTACAATTTGAAATACTAGCGCCGTTAAATAAGCCACAATACACAAATAAATGAAGGTAAAGTTCACCCTATAACAGGCCAGAGGGGGAGTAGAGGTATAGATAGCTCTACTCTTTCTTTAACCTCGGCGCTAGATGAGGGTGGGTGGTCAACTCCACGCCCCGGCCGCTTTACCCCCGGGAAAGAGACCCGGTACCCATTGTATAGGAGGCTGGGTGGACCCCACAGGCCGTTCTGGGTGCGGAAAATCTCGCCCCCACCGGAATTCGATCCCTGGACCGTCCAGATCGTAGCGAGTCGCTATACCGGCCTACAATAAATAAATAAATAAATAAATAAACAACCGTATAAATGTATGCGGACCAAAAAGGATGCAGGACTCCATCAAATCCTGGGTTTATTTTAAGACATGTTTAAAGGTAAATGCAAACTTATATTCCTATACACGCCATGAAGGCATATAGGGGGAGTGGATGTATAGCTCCACTCATTCTTAACCTCGGCACTAGATGGCTGTGAGTGTTGAACTTCACACCTGGCCTCTTTACCCCGGGGAAAGGACCACGGTCCCCAGTGAACAGGAAGCTGGGTAGACCTCAACGCCGGTCTGGAAGTTTTGGAGAAGAGACAAATCTGACTGTACCGGGATCAGAACCCCGCACCGTCCAGCTCGTGGCCTAGTTACTCAACCGACTACGCTACGCCGCCTCCTGTTTTTTAGATACTTTTACCCCATAAATATTTGTGACAGGTGTTATATTTAGACATGGCCATGGGACACCGGGCGCAGTGACATTGGGACGCAGTCCCTCCGATAGCTCTCCTCATCTGTCTTAGAGCCGGTTCTCTGCGCCTCTGAAGACTGTAGTGGCATCGGCTATATATGTCTCGGAGAGGCCGTGAGAAACTACACACACACGCGGTTCCCAGGCTCCCAATGGACCAATCGCGACGTCTTACGTCACGTGCTACTACCGTATCCGAAAACATTATCACTACATTCCTATTAATATTGAAAGCATACGTAAGTTGTGGTGCATGGGTCGCGGATCAAATTCCGTAAACTGATTCCGATAACCCGTGCAGACGATTTATCGAGGACTCTGTGACGTGCTGACCGCCCCGGTCGGAATTTTAAAAGAGCGTTCATCACGTAATTGTTCGAGAATATGGTGCTGAGGAGGATATTTGGGCCTAAGAGGGACGGGGTAACAGGGGAGTGGATAAGACTACTAACGAGGAACTTAATGATCTGTACTCATCACCAAATATTATTCGGGTGATCAAATCGAGAAGAATGAGGTGGGCGGGGCATGTAGCACGTATGGGTGAGGGGAGAGGTGCATTTCAGGATTTTGGTGGGGAGACCTGAGGGAAGGAGACCACTTGGAAGACCGAGGCGTAGATGGGAGGATAATATTAAAATGGATCTTCAAGAAGTGGGATGGGAGGGCGTGGACTGGATTGATATGGCTTAGGATAGGGACAGGTGGCGGGCTCTTGTGAATGCGGTAATGAACCTTCGGGTTCCATAAAACGCGGGGAATTTCTTGACTAGCTGACGACCTGTTGGCTTCTCAAGAATGACTCTGCTCCATGGAGTTAGTTAGTTCATCACGTAATTATATATAGCCTGTACTCTGTCACGTAACGTTAATTCCATGGAACAAAGGCCTTCTTTAGTAGCTCACTGTTTCTCAGCTGGTCAATGTTCCGCCATTTGTGGAACCCGGCGTTTAATTACCGCGTTCACAATGGTCGGCTGCCTGACCTATTCTAATCCAAAGCAATCCAGTCTACAACATCCCACCCCATTCATTTACAATCCATTTTAATAGTGTAGTTCCATCTACGTCTGTTGTCGTTCAGGTTTTCCTACAGTTTTGTATGAACTGCTCATGTGTCTGATGCGCGCTACATATCCCGCCAATCTCTTCAGTCTGACCATCCTGTTTTACGAGGAGCACAAATTATGAAATCCCCCAATCTTCACCTCTTTCATCATTTCCTTCATAGGCCCAGTCACATGACATGAGATATATGGGCAAAAAATATCGGAAACTTTGCGGGAAGAACTGCAGGTATTTCTGTTAGCATCGCGAGCATAACTAAGTACTTAAAGGAGCAAAACATTGTATATGGGTAAAGGTAAAGCAATCCCATTACAGGCCTGGACAGGCCCTTAGGGTTCCAGGAAATTGAGGCTCCCAGATTTATAGACAGTAGGCACATGAAGGTGGTAAGGTTGTCAGCCTACGCACCGTCCGCCTTTACCGCCCAGGAAATACTGATGGTACTCATTTCTGTTAGAGGCGGAGTCGACCCCAGGGCCATAGTGCGACCGGAAGGATTATGTCAAGGAGCAAAAGAATGTTATAGGGAAGAATAAAGCTGACACTGCATGTGTTTCCCGTAAGCCTTCCTCTCTTCGGGAGAAAGAATGGGTAACGAAGGCCCCACAATTTTTAACGTAATTTTGTAACCTGGCTATATCCTCCATGAAGATAAGGGTGGCTGGCCCTCTGTCTATCGCACGGATCACAGCTCCTGTCTGCATAAATGTGAAACCTGAACACACACTCCGTTAGGTGTCTCAAGCCTGAAATTTGTCTAAATAAGACTCAAATAGTCCCTGCTTTACAGAAAACAAATTTCATGTACATTAATTAATATCTGCTCTTTGCTCTCAGAATCTTACAAAATCCATTAGTGAAGTGACTTGGCAAATTACAGAATTTTTGAATGCTGAAGCAGGTGGTGCGTATAGTTGTTACGGCAGTAAAGACTCACAGGTGTCTCAGACCGCAACTGGGAGATGAAGACAAGAATGTGAACGAAGGTAAATGTGATAAGGAAGATGGTGGTGTAGAAGAATGAGAAGAGAAAAAGGAGGTAATGAAGAAGAAAATGATTATCATAAGAGAAGAAAGGAAAATAAATAGAAGGCGTTAAAAAGATAACTATGCAGTAGTAGTAGCAAACTATAATAAGTTGATAATGATGATGATGGAGAAGAACAGAAGGAGATGTAAGAAGAAAATAGCAATAATACAAGACTAATGAGGAAGTGAAAGCAGAGGAGAGGATTATGACGATAAATAAGCTCATAATGTTAAGAAAGCGAATTTCCCTGTCCTAAAATGCTGCGGTCAGTGGTTGATATCGACATGTGTAACACCTTCCTCAGTCGACATCATAATTTACTACAGTAGAGTCACATTATTATTATTAGTATAGAGTCCTTCAATATAAAAAATGAAGCATGAGCGAGTATAATGAAAACGAAGTGTATAATTACTGGACCTGAATGTTTTTTGAATGGTTAATATGTTGGCATGCGCCACTCGACATGTGATTGGTTGATTCTGAAAACAACAGCAAGACAGACCGCATTCCATGTCTCCCAGCTCCCCGCACTCCCAAGCACTATGCCTTATCTTTTTTTCATCACCTTTGTCGGGGGTAGAGGGGGATACGAAGAGGGGGAATGAGGGAGAGAAACGGAGATTGTCGCTGGCGAGTTAGAGAGAGAGAGAGAGAGAGAGCGAGCAGCAAACACATCGTGGGCCGTGACAACTCCCAATCACGCTTCCACGTGCCGCTGAAAGAAAGAGATAGAGAGACTCCGCTGTGCGTAGGCCAAGTTACACGATGCCATGGCGATGGCACTTTTACATAATGCGTACTGTCGAACGGACTCGACCGGTTTAAGTAACTTTTACTCGCGGTATAGAAGTACACTCACTGATACGTAAAATGTTCGTGGTCGTGATGTGGGTGTTCAGTATACAAACCTCTGACCTTGACGATATATCAGAACAATCTTTGTCATTAGAATTTGACTGTTATATTCGAATAGTAATGGGGGGCACGCGGTGGCGCAGTTGGTTGAGGCAGTGCGCTACAAGCCGGAAGGTCGCGGGTTCGATTCCCGATTATGTCATTGACATAAACCTTTCGGTCGCACTATGGACCTGGGGTCGACTCAGCCTCTAACAGAAATGAGTACCAGGAATTTCACGTTGGTTTCTAAAACTTTTAATGAGTACCAGGAATATTTCCTGGGGGGTAAAGGCGGCTGGTGCATAGGGCTGACAACCTTACCGCCTTCATGTGCCGATTGTCTAGAAATCTGGGAGCCTCAACCTCCTGGAACCCTAAGGGCCTGTCCAGGTCTGTAATGGGATTGCTTTACCTCTATTCCAATAGTAACGCCAAGCTGTTGACATGGACGAGAAAATTAAAGAACTTTGACTTATTATCTTCCTTTGCACTTTGCACGGTTTTATCTATTCTTAATGTTCGCTGATGTCCAATAACACTTTTGAGATTAGCTAACAATTTCCATAAGCTGTTCTTTAAAAGTCATTGTACAATTTCTTAACCCTTCAATCCCAGTGGTTACTATATGTACCACCAGGTTTAACATTCAACAATTCTACGTTCTGCCCACACAGTGTATTTATGTGTTTTGTGTGGATCTTAGAACAAACAGCGATTATTTCACTGTACAGCATTAACTGACTGGTTTGTATAACTGAGACGGAGTGTGTTTACTGCGCGGTACGAACTGTATTTTGTGTTTTGTGTGGATCTCAGAACAAACAGCGATTATTTCACTGTACAGCATTAACTGACTGGTTTGTATAACTGAGAACCGAGTGTTTTAACATGCGCGTTATCGAACTGTATTTATGTGTTTTGTGTGGATCTCAGAACAAACAGCGATTATTTCACTGTACACATTAACTGACTGGTTTGTATAACTGAGACGGAGTGTGTTTACTGCGCGGTACGGACGTATTTATGTGTTTTGTGTGGATCTCAGAACAAACAGCGATTATTTCACTGTACAACATTAACTGACTGGTTTGTATAACTGAGACGGAGTGTGTTTACTGCGCGGTACGACTGTATTTATGTGTTTTGTGTGGATCTTAGAACAAACAGCGATTATTTCACTGTACAAGCATTAACTGACTGGTTTGTATAACTGAGACGGAGTGTTTACTGCGCGGTACGGAACTGTATTTATGTGTTTTGTGTGGATCTCAGAACAAACAGCGATTATTTCACTGTACAACATTAACTGACTGGTTTGTATAACTGAGACGGAGTGTGTTTACTGCGCGGTACGGACTGTATTTATGTGTTTTGTGTGGATCTTAGAACAAACCAGCGATTATTTCACTGTACAGCATTAACTGACTGGTTTGTATAACTGAGACGGAGTGTTTACTGCGCGGTACGAACTGTATTTATGTGTTTTGTGTGGATCTCAGAACAAACAGCGATTATTTCACTGTACAACATTAACTGACTGGTTTGTATAACTGAGACGGAGTGTGTTTACTGCGCGGTACGGACTGTATTTGTGTGTTTTGTGTGGATCTTAGAACAAACAGCGATTATTTCACTGTACAGCATTAACTGACTGGTTTGTATAACTGAGACGGAGTGTTTACTGCGCGGTACGAACTGTATTTATGTGTTTTGTGTGGATCTCAGAACAAACAGCGATTATTTCACTGTACAACATTAACTGACTGGTTTGTATAACTGAGACGGAGTGTGTTTACTGCGCGGTACGGACTGTATTTTGTGTTTTGTGTGGATCTTAGAACAAACAGCGATTATTTCACTGTACAGCATTAACTGACTGGTTTGTATAACTGAGACGGAGTGTGTTTACTGCGCGGTACGGACTGTATTTATGTGTTTTGTGTGGATCTTAGAACAAACAGCGATTATTTCACTGTACAACATTAACTGACTGGTTTGTATAACTGAGACGGAGTGTGTTTACTGCGCGGTACGGACTGTATTTATGTGTTTTGTGTGGATCTTAGAACAAACAGCGATTATTTCACTGTACAGCATTAACTGACTGGTTTGTATAACTGAGACGGAGTGTGTTTACTGCGCGGTACGGACTGTATTTATGTGTTTTGTGTGGATCTTAGAACAAACAGCGATTATTTCACTGTACAACATTAACTGACTGGTTTGTATAACTGAGACGGAGTGTGTTTACTGCGCGGTACGGACTGTATTTATGTGTTTTGTGTGGATCTCAGAACAAACAGCGATTATTTCACTGTACAACATTAACTGACTGGTTTGTATAACTGAGACGGAGTGTGTTTACTGCGCGGTACGGACTGAATCTCTAACTATAATTCAATTTAAATTTCGCCTTTGAAGTCAACTGCATGCTTCTCATGTAGCTGTCCCAATTTAAAGTTATCGGAATTAAACCCCTTACTTTAAAGTGAAACAAAATTAAATTAAATTTCCAAATTATGAGCTTTAGCATTAACGAGAAATCAACATGTCGCTGCCCTTATTTCACGATAACACCGTGTTCACAAATCTCCCCCGGACCGTATCCTGACTCATTTACGTCCAATTCACATCTCATATTTCTGTTAAATATGTTTTAATATTATCCTCCTATTTAAGCCTACGTCTACAATGTACCATTTTCTCTTCAGGTTTCCCCACAAAATTCTGTACGAATTCTTCGATCCGCCCATGCATGATGTATGCCCTGTCTAGCTCATCTTCGTCATCATTATAATCATTTATTCAACCTGATGAAGAGTACAGATTACGGAGATCATTATACAGTCTTTGGGCCAAGCATATGGCATGGGAGAGACGAAAAATGCAAACAGAAGTTTGGCGGGAAAACCTGAAGGACGGAGACCGCTTGGTGGATCTAAGCATAGATGGCAGAATACAATTAAAATAGATGTTTAAGAGATGGGAAAGGACGGTGGAGACTCGATTAATCTGGCCCAGGATAGGGCCAGTGTAGAGCTCCTGTTAACACTGATGAGTCGCAGGTTCCATAAAGGCAGAGGATTTCTTGAGCATGCAAAGAACCGTCGACGCTTTACGTAAGATCTGTCCCACTGAACTGGTTGGTTAAGCCGCTATAAATGATCAGGTTGTCTTTGTGTGCGCCACAACGGTGTTTGGAGGAGTGGAGGTATTGCTCCACGAATTCTTAATCCACTCACTATAATGGAGGTTAGATGTCAGCTTGAAGCCCCGATCACTGAAAGATCCTTCTGGTGCCTATTAAATTGGAGTCTGGGTGGGCCCCAGAACCAATCTAGACGCTATGGAGAAACATCTCTTGCCCCTACCAGGAATTGAACCACGATTCCTCACCTGCCCAGTGGATACACACAGGCAACTATCCCGGTCCCTAACCGGAAGATGCAAGCCAGCCTCTAAATACTGCACGAATGTTCTCCAGTCGCCAACTGCGCACAGCAATCTGTGAGCAGCTGTAGACGTCACTGTGGCGGTTAGCTGCAACAGATCGCTACTGCTGTGTTACGGAGACTAATGACGCGTGCGGAGTACTAACACGTGAGATGGTTCGTAACGTAATCTCTACTCCTCATTTCCCTCTTTGCGTTAAAATTCCTCTCGTCTCCTTTTTGCTCTCCATCTTCTTCATGCTTTCTTCCTACTCTGTTTCTTTCTCACATCCTCAGTTTCTCATCTTTTATTTCTTCTATTTGTTTTCATTTTTGTGTCCTCTTTCCTACTTTCTTATCTATATCTTCATTCTTCTGTCTCCCCTCTTCTTTCGCCTTTGTCCTTTTTAAGTAATTGCAAGTTGTCCCTTTCTTGATTAAGCACCCCGCTATGAAGTCGTATGACGGACGGGTCGAGGTACGGTTCACGGCACTAGATGCAGGTGAGTGATCAGTTCACGCTCCGGCCGCTTTGCGTCCGAGAAAAACCGCCCCCCGTATCTATTGAACAGGAGGCTGATTGGTCCCCGGAGCTGTTCTGGACGCTGTAGAGAAGAGATAAATTATGAGATCTGCGCTCTTCTGGGATATTACGCGGAGTCGTGTGGTTATTGTTTACCGACGTTTCGGGACAACGTATCGGTCCCATCTTCTTTGACTCTTGATCCTTGAAGAGAGGACCGATATGTTGTCCCGAAACGTCGGTAAACAATTACCATACGACTCCCGTAATATCCCAGAAGAGAGCAGATCTCATGAACACCGCGGTGGAAGCCTCAAATCAAAGAAAGAAATTATGTCAAAAATTGCCAGCATCCAGCTGCATCTTCTATTCTTTTTCGTCATGAGTTTATCGCCATGTCTTTCCCCTTCTTCCACCACTGCCCTCGTCCACCGGATTGTTTTTTCTCATTTTCCATTTCTTGCCCCCGCAAACCCCCCCCCCCCCCAATAAAAAATTTCAGCAAACACTGCAAGGTTCAAGCCTTCGCCCACTTATCAGTCAGTTACATACTTATACGTCATAACGGCAATGAGAACATGTAAAATAAACTTAATTAAATTAATTAGAATTCCAACAATGATGGAATGCACACTTATGCAAAATTTCTTGACTTTTTTGCAACAACATGCGAAACATCAAAAACAGCAGTGTGTCAAAGCGGACCATGCCTTCCGTATTTTTGTTCCAGTACTTTCTTTCTTGACTTCTTTCTCTTTCCCTCTTCGTCTTTTTCTTCCTTTATTTTGTCTTTCTCTGTGTTTCTTAGCTCCTCTTTCTCTCTTCTCTGTCTTCTTACTGTCATTTTATCTTCCTCTCTCCCACTTTCCTTTAACCTTTCTTGACTCGTCTCTTTTCCTTAACCTCTCTTCCTTTCGTTCTTCCTGTTTTTCCGTCTTATTTCCTCACTGTTGCGCGCAACTGCACGGTACAGCGCTGCCGATCACGCTGCTTGCCCACGTACCGATCTCCGCATGCTTTCTGACACTGCCCGCAGCTGTGCCCGCGGCGTTCATAATTCATCGGTTAGACTGCGTTTGTACCTACCGCAGTTTGTCACTTTCAATGACACATAAAAACAGACTGATGACGTAACGCGCCCCATCAGGTGGCGTCACACCACACATGCATCCCATTCTGTGCCCACTATGTATTTTTGGCCCTGTGTTTAATTATGCACCACAACATGAAGACGTGTGGGGGGAGTGGAGGTATAACTCCACGCATAATTAACCTCTTCACCATATCGAGGTTTTACGCGCCGGCCTCGTCCATTTCGGAGAAGTACACATCGGATAGGAGGCCAGTGGGTTCCTGGTTACGGTTTGGGCCTGTGAGGAAAAGAAACATTTTTGCCTCTGCCAGGAATCGAGTGCCTATTTCTGGCCTTCCAGCCATAACCTCGTCCCGTTCTGCCTTAGCCATCGCGGTTCATGTTGATGTCCTAAACGAACGTGAATCATTAAGGGCAACAGAATTTGTTGACCAAATCGAGTTTGCTTGTAGTTGATTTCCTAATATTACTCTCAAAGTAAACAGTTGGTTGAGTCACTGCGCTACAAACCGGAAGGTCGCGGGTTATATTCCCGATGGTGTCATTGGAATTTTTCATTGACATAATCCTTTCGGTCGCACTATGGCCCTGGGGTCGACTCAGCCTCTAACAGAAATGAGTACCAGGAATATTTCCTGGAGAGTAAAGGCGGCCGGTACGTAGGGCTGACAACCTCACCACCTTCATGTGCCGATTGTCTAGAAATCTGGGAGCCTCAACCTCCTGGAACCCTAAAGGACTGTCCAGGCCTGTAATGGGGTTGCTGTACCTTTACCTTTTACTATCAAAGTAAACACGTAAAGCGACAAAAGGACAAACACAGAAAAAGGTCCAATGAACATGCAAGAAAAATAAGTTGCATATCAAAAGTTTCACAAAATTGAATGATCTTGACGAAAGTTTTTGATACAGAATGATTGTTTAATGTAAGGGAGACATTTCGGACAGCGACCACCTAGGAATCCAAGACTCACGTCGAAACTCAAGGTCTGCTTTAAGTTACGAGATTTAGAAGAAGATTCAACTGGCTCAGGCTCGCATTGAATGGCACTCATTACTGCTAACCGTGCTGAACACTAGGCGTTTATTGCAACGGGCTTAGTTAGTTGAGGAAGAAAACGGCCTGCAGATATGACGTGTAGCTGACAGGAAGACACGACATGGGCTGATCCTTCATCTTGGGAGCTGGAGGAGGGGTTAAGAAGCCCTCGTTAAAAGACGACAGCATATTTAAAATGTTTCTGTATGAGGTTCCGAAATTTTGCAGTCCTGTTGGATACAATAAGCCTTTCGTTTTACATAAATGCGATTTCTTGACAAATGAACGACTGTAGAGGTCACAAGTAGCCTCCTCTGCTAAGTGCAGTCAATCTTTATGTCACATTTGAGCTGAAGGGTTTAGAATTCGTAGTTAGTCGTAGTTGTCAGTAAAGTTAGTGTTAATTTGACTGTTCGGTTTTTTTGTTACGTAGTTATGTCGTCAGTTATGTTTCGTTACATCGTTTGTTAAATTAATTGGTTGGTTATTTCAGTTCGCTAGACGTCACTCGATTGTTTGCAGTTATTGTGAATTTAGTTAGCCATAGGTCTATGCACAGCCAATTTAGTTAGCCATAAGTATATGCACAGCCAATTTAGTTAGCCATGAGGTCTATGCACAGCCAATTTAGTTAGCCATAGGTCTATGCACAGCCAATTTAGTTAGCCATAGGTCTATGCACAGCCAATTTAGTTAGCCATAGGTCTATGCACAGCCAATTTAGTTAGCCATGGTCTATGCACAGCAATTTACTTAGCCATAGGTCTATGCACAGCCAATTTAGTTAGCCATGGGTCTATGCACAGCCAAATCATTCGTTCATTCATGAAAGAGTTACTCAGTCATCCAGTCACTCTCCCTCCAGTCATTCATCCGTAAGTCAGCGAGTCACCCCGTCAGTCATTTCATCAGGCAGCCACTCAGTCACCCTCCGTCAGTCATTTCGTCAGCCAGCCAGTGAGTCACCCCGCCAGTAATTTCGTCAGCCAGCCAGTGAGTCATCCCGCCAGTAATTTCGTCAGCCAGCCAGTGAGTCACCCTGTCAATCATTTCGTCAGCCAGCCAACAGCCAGTCAATGAGTCACCCCGTCAGTAATTTTACAGCCAGCCAGCGAGTTACCCCGTCAGTCATGCGACTCGTCCACGAGTCACCTTTCGTCAGTCACTCCCTCAGTCAGCCAGTTGGCCAGGCATATATTTCCAATTCATCTAACTGCAAGCCGGCAGCACTTGTGACCACATTACCAACTCTAACGACCTCGAAATCGGCACGTTTTGAAGACAGGTGACAGCTGTGACGTCATTGCGCTGTATTGTGTTGCACAATGCACGATTAGATTACAAAACGCGGCACGACCCACTCGTGTCGTGGGAACCCCAGGGCTCCACCCACGTCACTTTCTTGGACGCAGCAGAAACCGCCAACACCCCATGACCTGTTCACACTCCAAACGTGTCTTTCCTCCGCATTGCGTGTAGCTTCAAGGCAACAGAACTCGCAGTGTTTGGTTGCTAACAGAATCCCTTCAGATTGTTAAATCAAAGAAGAAAGACAGAGGGGACACGTAGCACCACATGGCCGAAACAAGATATGCATAAATAATTTTGGAGCAAGAAATGTAGGAAGGGACCGTTTGGAAGACAGGGACATTATTTTATCTGACAATTAGCATCACCAGTTCACTCAGGCCTTATCGCTTGAAAGTCGGCAGCGCAGCGCTCGCCTCTCTTCCAGTTCACCTTGAGCCGGGGTTCAGGTGCTGTGTAGTGTTCACCCTAGAACAGGCCATGATGGCACAGAGGGGGAGCAGAGGTACAGCTGTACAGTTTCTTTAACCTCGGCGCTAGATATGGGTGGGTGGTCAACGCCACGCCCTGGCCGCTTTACCCCCGGGAATGACCCGGTGCCCACTGTACAGGAGGCTGGGTGGGCCCCATAGCCGGTCTGTATGAGTGCGGAAAATTTCGCCCCCACCGCGATTCGATCCCCTGACCTTGTAGCCCGTAGCGACTCGCTATATCGACTGAGCTATCGCGGCCTATGGTTCACTTCTAAGCTAAAGATGAGTTTTGGGTTCATCTGTAATGTTCGTCACGGACTGCAGGCCTATGCGTCACATTCCAGAAGACCCGAAGTCTTAAATTCACAGCTGTGATAGCCTCAAATCTCACTCCGGATAGCTGATCACCGGGCCGGGATTTGAACCCGGGATCCCCAGTATACGAAGCAAAAGCTACTTTCGGTAGTTAGAATTTGTCGGTCACGCAGATGTCTGCCTTCTTACCAAGAACTGCTCCGTTGGCTATACTCAAGGTTCAAAACGCTACATGTGTGCGAGTGGCGGTACTTGAAGCTACC
This sequence comes from Reticulitermes speratus, assembly GCA_021186555.1. NCBI lineage: Eukaryota > Metazoa > Arthropoda > Insecta > Blattodea > Rhinotermitidae > Reticulitermes > Reticulitermes speratus. The sequence continues at coordinate 48,027,812 of JAJKFL010000005.1, forward strand.
GTCGTATTTATCCCAGGCGAAAAGGCTCTTGTATTCATTGGATAGGAGTCCACCATAACGCTGAATTCTCTGTGGCTAACGTGTAATTTAACTACTGAGCAGACGTCAGTCGGCTGACAAGCGTCCGGCCCGGAACGTAAAGTTGCACGTCGCGATCAAGCGACTTGTCTAGCAACGACAGTTCTGTCATTTTAGGCGCTTCTCGCGTAGCCGCGAAAAGCGTCTGTTAGCTTCGTCATGTCCGTCGTTCCGCAAGTATCAGTGCGACTCCGAATGGAAGAATTTCCATGAAATTTTTGACATTGCAGACGTTCATGAAAATCTGTCCGGAAACTTCAGATTTGGTTAAAATCGGACAATAATATCGGTCACTTTAGATGAAGACATATGCCGGCGAAATAAATTCGACATAAAAGCATTGTTGTGCAACACTCAATATTTTTATATTGTCGACAGTGACATGTAGCTCAACAATAACCAAAGAACGCATTGTTGATTTTCCATGTCAACAATGGTTACGCGACCGCGCCACAATGTTGCGTTACACGTATATTGCCTTTCTCGTTATTTGAGAGGGAGAACTGTAAATACAAATCGGGGAATGCCGAATATCATTCTGTTCAGAATTTTTGTCTTCCAGTGTGCTGTCATAAACGTACACATTAAAACATAGAAAACTATAATTTTGACTGCGGCACCTGACGTCCATCTAACCTCGAGGTAAGAACATAGACTGAGGGTGTTTGAGAGGGCCGTGCCATGGCTTAGGCGGTTAGTCGCCGGCCTCTAACCGCGGAGGCCCGGGTTCGATCCCATGCCGATCCCAGTGGCCGTGCGGTCTAAGGCGTGGGTCTTCGGCCGCTCGCTTACTGGGATCGTGGGTTCGAATCCCACCGGGGCATGGATGTTTGTGTTGTGTTTGTTGTAAGGACGGTAGTATGGAACGTAAAGTGACATGAAGGACGAAAGGATTTAAACAGTACAAAATGGATCAAAGGGGAAAAACCCAGGACAGGCAAAAAAAAAAAAAAAAAAAAAAAAAAAAAAAAAAAAAAAAAAAAAAAAAAAAAAAAAACCCGGGTCGGTCCACGTGGGATTTGTGGTGCACAAAGTGGCACTTGGACAGGTTTTTTTCCGGGTACTTCGGTTTTCCCCTGTCAATTTCATTCCACCGTTGCTCCATCAAAATGGAAAAGCAGAAAAAACTTGATCTTCATCACGTCCGTAGCATCTGCTGCGGAGCCCTGCAATAAATAAAAAGAAGAGGGTGTTTGAGAACAGCGCGCTGAGGAAGATATTTGGACTTACAGAGGGCGCAGGGAGAGAGAAAGTAACTGGAGGATGAAGAAACTTGCATAATGAGACGTTTCGTGATTTGTACTTTTCGGTTATCAGTAGGGTGACTAAAGCAAAGAGGATACGTTGGATGGGACCTGTAGCATGCATAGTATTTCTTGTGACCACCGTTATAACGCGTTTTTAGGCCGAAGATGAAGGAATCGCCCACCAGATCTGGAGGGTAGCTGTGGATATATTGAACAAGCAGTCATGGACAGATAACAGAGGATCACCCTCCAACTTAGGGGTTGGAAAGACAACCACACACTATAAAAACACGTAACAAATATCCACAGTGAACCGGATGCCATAAAAAAAGAGTATTTATTGGCGAGCTGGAGCAAATATAAAATTTCAAGACAGGCCTGTGGCCATGCAAGCCTCGTTAGTTGCTGTCCGTTCGCGTTAGTCACAAAAGGTTGCTGACCCTAAGTCTTGCATGTCTCAACAGGGGCATAAGCCACTATACATGTTGCTGACACAATCTGATGCCGGCCAAGGCACATCCGCGCCCCTATCGCCGGGTATCGGAATTTATACCAGCGCACGAAACCTATATGTCGCCAACCGGCTTACGGTTTGCTCAGAAATGTTGTCACAGGCCTAGTTCTTGCAGGTGACAGTTATACAGCGCACATAACTCGGCGTGACAATGTGTGATTTGTTGCAGTAGGATGACGTCAGTGTTGGATTCCTACAGGCGATATGTCAGAGTAGTCTATTGCACGTGTACGAATGGGTTTCAGTGGAAGTGATATTCCCTGCTAGTGTTTTAAGCCGATTGTCAAGGAATACGTAAACTGAACTCGGCTCAATAAATTGTATTATTTTGTATTCGTCTTCTATAACTCTGATTGGTCAAAGCTCTCTCTAAACCTTCCTACGTACCGGTAACCGACGTATTCCTTACTCCCAGTTACTTCAGCGTTTAATTGAACAAGATTATCACCCTCACGGCAGAGGCAGTACGTTCCTCCGAAACGTGGGAACAAACTTTTAATAAATGGTGTGAAAACCCCCAAAATGATCGTCATTTGAAAAAAAAGTACTGAAACAAATAACTGTTTCATTTAGTAATTAATTCATCACACAGTAACAGAATAGTAGACTGACGAACCATTCTTAATTCAGTACAAGCTGAAAGGTCTTATTTGGGCAGTACTGCAGCTGCTGTGAGCGCACAAAAGACATGACATAACATAACGGGACAGGCGGTGTACTTGCTGACACTGCAGTGTTTGTAGGCCGGCCACTGGACTGCTGACTGACGCGGTTCACAACAGACCGTATCGTATCCATCTTGTCACGGTACAATTCCGAACAATTCTGCAGATACGTATTAACCCTTGGAGTTCTTCTACACGTTCACACCCTAATTATCTAGTATTCATTTTAATATCATCCGTTCATCTGCGATCGATTTCATTGCGTTTTTCTGAGCAAAATGTTGCATGTAATTCCTGTTTCCTCTATTCGTGCTGTATTTGCGTCCCATCTTGCCCTTTCTCAAATTTAAGCCTTTCATGCCAGAAGTATTACAGGATCTTCTGTATTCCAGTTTGCTAGCCAAAAATACAAAGATTAAGATACACAGAACTATAATTTTGTCTGTTGTTTTGTATTCGTGTGAAAATTGGTCTCTCACACTGAGGGAGGAATATAGACTGAGGGAGTTCGAGAATAGGGTGCTGAGGAGGATATTTGGTTCGAGGTAACACGGGAGTGGAGAAGACTACATAACGAGGAACTTAATGATCTGTACTCATCACCAAATATTATTCGGATGATCAAATCAAGAAGAATTAGGTGGCCGGGGCATGTAGCACGTATGGGGGAGGGGAGAGGTGCATACAGGATTTTGGTGGGGAGACCTGAGGGAAGGAGACCACATGGAAGACCCAGGCGTAGATGGGAGGATAATATTAAAATGTATCTTCAAGAAGTGGGATGGGGGGGGGCATGGACTGGATTGATATGGCTCAGGATAGGGACAGGTGGCGGGCTGTTGTGAATGCGGTAATGAACCTTCGGGTTCCATAAAACGCGGGGACTCTGCTCCATGGAGTCTAAACCACAGTTGCTATAGTATTAATTATAATATGTAATAATTCAATTGTTACAATACAGAAAATGCACCGTGTCACCAATTTGCAACTGATACTGTAAGAATCATACCAAACAAATCGTAAATGCAATGTGTGTCGTGAAGGCTGCGACAGGTGGCACTTACAGAAACAGCTATGCATTATACGGCTAATAGTTCTGTTTGTATAAGGTTATGCAGTTCTTCACTGGTATACCTTTCCTGTCCTTTATTACTTCGCCTTTATAAGGTCCAGAGCGCAGTTTGTTCTCAAACACCTTCAATATTTGTTCTTCGTTTGTTCTTATAGACCAGTGGTTCCCAAAGTGGGCGGTACCGCCCCCTGGGGGGGGCGGTGGGATTACCGAGGTGGGCGCTAACAGGTACGAGAGGTGGAAGGGAGCGCTGTTATTATCACAGGGGGGCGCTAGTAGATAAGTAGTGCATTTATTTTTATAATAAAATTCAAATAAAGTAATTTTTATGTTAAAAATAAAAAATGAACTAAATTTGTTAGTATTTTAATTTATGAATCTTATTCAAGCACATATTTTTTTAATAAACTATTGCTAGATGAATTATTGTTAATCATAAAAAATATAATAAATTTTGATTTATTAATTAACACATAAAACATTAAGTTTAACTCTTATAATTTTATTTAAACGATTTTTTTAAATATAAAATAAAAGTGGAAACAAAAGCGAATTTATGTTTCTTTAAAAAAGGTAGGGGGGGCGCTGTGGGTGTGTATATGGAACCAAGGGGGCGGTGGACCGAAAAAGTTTAGGAACCACTGTTATAGACCATGCGAGCTCCAAAGACGTATCTGATATTATGTTGGGCGCAAAAGTGGCTAGTTGGTCTTCTTCGTCTTCATAGAGGTAAGGTCGAGAGGGCGGCTGTTGTAGATATGTTGACGAGGGAAGCAATCGCAGTGCGCTTTATCAAGAATCGAACCTCGGATATCTAGTTCCGTTCTTCAGCTATCAAGACTGTCATTGATATCAAGAGTGTGACGTCAGTTTGTGGTTACTTAAAGATACAATCAGTAGCTGATATTTTAAATTTATATATGTAGCGCGGAATGATGAGTTTATCAATGACTAATCAATTGGAAATTAGCCGACGTGGTCTAATTTAGCACAAGCCTAGTATCACAGCATGTTCTCTTAGACGTAGGGGGTAGGGGACCCAGGAAAACCCACAAAGCCGTCAGCCAAGCAGGCGGGTCAACGGCTAAGTAATTAATCTCGGGATTTCACGAAAAAGAGTAGGCCGGGATAGCATAGTCGGTATAGCGACTCGCTACGGGCTGGACGGTCCGGGGATCGGATCCCGGTAGGGGCGAATTTTCCGCACACGTCCAGACCGGCCCTGGCCCCCCCCCCCCGGGGTCATTCCCGGCGGTAAAGCGCCCGGGGTGTGGCGTTAACAACCCACCCCATCTAGCGCCGAGGTTAAAGAAAGAGTAGAGTTATACCTCTACTTCCCGCCCGGGCCTTTATGGTAGGTTAGAGGGTGAACTTTACTTTACCTTTACCTTTCATTTTCAGGAAAAGAAGCGATACTGTTAACTACACAAAGGTAACGTTTGGTCGTGTTGTAGTCGTTGTGCCGTGAAGTGTATATAAGCGTAGTGAAGTGGAGTGAAGTGAAGGTCCTAGTGAAATGTGTGTGCATCACTTCTTCAAGATATGGATTTTTATTTTTGTATAGTACGGTTGACTGATTGCTTTGTATACCTAATTATTTTTAACTCTGATTCATCTACATTAGGATTTTTTTGTTAGGCTTAGCTACTCCTTTTTTTGATGTAGTATGTGTTTTATTGTTTTTGTAAGTTTGTGTGTTGTGTATTGTTTTGAGTGTTGTGTGTTATTGTTTGTGATGTATGTTATTGTGTGTTGTGTGTCATTGTAGTGCCACTGCCACCGTATAAACCACTTGCAGTAATAAATAATATATATATATATATATATATATTAGCATTTGTAGGGAAGTACCATTCGCCAGTGTGAACTGGGCTTGAGGCTTCTAGACATATACAATAGTTCTAAGTAGGTCTGCGTAGTTAAAGGCACGAAGTAGGAAGGAAGACAGGGAAGCAGTTGGCAATGAATACCAGCGAAGACGCGCTGCTGATACAATATGCACACAACAAACAGCTGTGTTTTCTAGTTTTTATTTGTCAGTTTGTCAGCCGGACATTACAGAAGTTCATAACAGGTGTTACTGATGACACGTGCTGTGAGTCTGTGCTGGCGTAATTTATGGTTCCGAAGGTATTTTTATCTTATTCCCACTTCATGTCGACCTCCAGGGACATGCCCACAAGCGCGTGGCGTTCTCGGCACGAGTCACACCAAGTAGGCCTGTGTATGTGGATGTGCAAGTCTGACGGTGAGTTGGTGGCTGTGTGGATGTTTAGTGTGCGCCTATTGTTCTATAACAGGGGTGGCCAGCTAGACGAACTGCGGAAGCCGTACTTTAGGAGGCAACTTAGGCAACAGCCGGGCCGGGATAGCTCAGTCGGTATAGCGACTCGCTACGGGCTGGACGGTCCGGGGATCGAATCCCGGTGGGGGCGAGATTTTTCTCAGCCGTCCAGACCGGCCCTGGCCCACCAGCCTCCTATACAATGGGTACCGGGTCTCTTTCCCGGGGGTAAAACGGCCGAGGCGAGGAGTTGACCACCCACCCCCATCTAGCGCCGAGGTTAAAGAAAGAGTAGAGGTATATCTCTACTCCCCCTCTCGGCCTTTGTGGCCTGTTCTAAGGAGAACTTTACCTTTACCTTAGGCAACAGTCGTGCGCAGTTGGTTGAGGCACTGCGCCACAAGACAGGTTCGATTCCTGGTAGCGTGCTTGCGAAATTTTCAAGTGACCAATTCCTTCTGTGCGCATTCATTAGCCCTGGGGTCCACCCAGCCTCTAACAGAAATGAGTACCAAGGAATTTTCTTGGGGGTAAAGTGCGGCCGGAGCGTAGAGCTGACAACACTGCCGTCCTAGTTGTGCCGAATGTCAAAATAAGGATGGAAGCCCAACATTCCATGCCCCCCTCTGAGTCTTCATAACATTTTACGGGAACCCTTTAGTTTTTTCCTTATTTGGTGGCTTCTTACTTCTGTTCATCCAAATACAACAGATTTGTTTCAGTTAGTTATGAGTCTCCTTTCGTGGGCCGCGATAGCTCAGTCGGTATAGCGACTCGCTACGGGCTGGACGGTCCGGGGATCGAATCCCGGTGGGGACAAGATTTTCCGCAGCCGTCCAGACCGACCCTGGGGCCCACCCAGCCTCCTATACAACGGGTACCGGGTCTCTTTCCCGGGGGTACAGCGGCCGGGGCGTGGAGTTGATCACCCACCCTCATCTAGTGCCAGGGTTAAAGAAAGAGTACTGCTATACCTCTACTCCCACTCTGGGCCTTCACGGCCTGTTCCAGGGATAACTTTACCTTTTACCTATGAGTCTCATTTCTTTACAAACTCCTTTAATACGCCGTTCACGGTCAGCCTCTTGTGTGTGTAAACTACCTGAATATTTCACAAATTACACAACAACCAAATGCACTAAATTTTCACTTTCTATTCTTTAACCCCTACATATGTTTCAGCTCTTACAAGGCCATCCTCAGGGGGCTCGTAGTCTACATTTATTTAATCCATTGTTTTTGTCTGCTATTATGTTATATATCACATATAGTCAAGTGTAGTAAAGTAAATGTAAATTACGAGCCCCCTGAAGATGGCCTTGTAAGGGCTGAAACATATGTAGGGGTTATAGGATAAAAAGTGAAAATATAGTGCATTTAGTTGGTGTGTAATTTGCGATTTGTTAAAAAAAATGCACGGTGAAGATAATATAAAATTTACCTGAATACTGTTTTTACAGGCAATTTGGTGCGCGCAGCACCAGTGACGTTCGCGGGCCGCGCTGTGGTCACCTCTGTTCTATTACGTTGTCCTTTTATATTGTATTCCATATTTTTATTTTTAAACTTAATTTTTTATTCTGGTACATACAGTAGTAGCCAGTGAGGTTTAAGGGTTAATGTGAGGTCACTGATACAAAGATAATTTGCCTCGGAAATTCATACGATGACCAAATACTTCAGCGATGTCTGTATTCATGGCACTGGATACCGCGATAACACCGCGTTACTCCTGCACTCTTCAGGAAACAAGAGGACATGGGGCCCCCAGCTATTAAAATGCGGTCTGAGCAAATAGGACTACAGAGGCTTCTGCACTCATACAGCCCCATGACACATCTTGAAAGGCTGTGGGAGGACAGAGAACTGGACAGGGTGTGCAGAAATGAAGTTAACTGCAGGCAACGGTACACAGTTAATTTGTTTTTAGATTATTTTATGACGCAGTTTCGACTGCTGAGATCATCTAATGACAAAAACTGATGCGAATAATATGTAAGTAAGGATACGGAGAAAGGCGGTCGTGACCTATTAGAGGATAGTATATGGCATCCGTATGGGGGACAGAGAAAAACCAAGAAGGGCCACTTTTATGATCGCCCATATTTAGACCAAGTTTAAAACCGGGTATTGTCTGCAAACACTTCTGGAGGAGTAAGTCTACACCAAATTAGTATTTAGATATCGCATTCAGGATATTCCCTGTTATGCAACACAAGTAACACGCAGAGGAGAGATAAGAAATGATTTGGTCGAAAAACCTGAAGGGAAGAGGGAGGATAATATTAAAAGGGCGTTAGAGAAATATGGTGTGAGGAGGTTGAATTATTTAACTTGGCTCAAGGTAGGGGAGGATAAGTTGTGTGCTTTTGTGAAAAATGTAATGAACTTCCGGGTTTCGTAGAATGTGGATAATGTGTGACAAGTGGAATTTCAAGGACTCTTGCGTCGTGGAATTACTAAGTTGGCTTTGTAAGCTTTGAAGAGGAATAAAGGTCCAGAACGATCGCGTCAGAATTGAATTTCAAACGTTTCGTGGCCCTGGTCTTTCTTGACAGCATCATCAAAGACGACAAACGTTGGTCTAGTATCTGTGACACTTGGTCAGTCACCTTAGGAGAAATGCATAGATCGAGAGTATATGCTGATGTATTTGTACCTGACTGGGAAGCGTAACAGGAGGGCGGAGAAAAATATAGAGAGAACAGCTCTATAATCTGTACTCGTCGGCAAACATTATTACGGTGATCAAATTAAGAAGGATGAGCTGGGCAGGGGAGGTAACACGTATGGGTAAAATGAAGCGTGACTACATTTTACTGGGAACATTTGATGAGAACAGATTACTTGGAGAACCTAGGGATAGGTGGGAAGTTAGTGTTCAAAAATACCCTAAATAGCCTGGGATCAATTAATTTAGGATAAGGTCGCGATGCGGCAGGTGCGCACCCTGAATTTTTCGCTGGAGGGGCTGACCCTGAGGCTAGATACAGTTTATGTTTGATTTCAAAAATTATGTTATAAAAATCATGTCGCAAGTATAACATAACACTGTCTGCGACTCCATTTATCTACCTACAAATACAATAACATGTTCCATGACTCAATCACAGTATCCTATGTTCTTGTTTTTTTAATTTCATTAATTTATTTATCAAAATTCTAATGTACTAGTTATCTGCCGATCTCAGTGGCTGATTTCGGCTGAAGGGGACATCACGTAAAACTTTTGATATCATAATATCTACAAAATCTCTGTTTTTTTTTAAATTTCAGTTTTGGGGGGTTTGGGGGGCTGCCGGGCTGCACCACCCTTGGGTGTGCCCCTGAGTTGCGGGCTTAGTTTCAGGGTCCAAAAAGGGCGGTAATTTTTTTTTTACCAGCCGAGATAATATCGGTTTATCGGGAAGGAAGCTGCTGTGTTGAGTTCATGATATGCTATGATTTCAAAGCGGCGGTCAGTAGAAATTAAAATGGGAACTATCTTAGCAAACTGGAAAGAGAGTTTGCAGGATCAGTCGTGAATACGGGAACTGAACACGATTTCCGGTGACGTCACGTTCCTTTGCCCCCGCACACACATGTATTCCTATGGAAGCTGTGAATAAGAATATTTTCCAGTTTGTTGGAACCGGTCTGGATCCATGGCGCTCGTCCACCCGCAAGCAGCTTCGCTTTTGTCCTCTTACCGAAGATGTTATCTGCCAGCCTCGCTAGAAGAACCCCGTCAATCCGCTGCTTCAGTCCGAGATGGATGTGGCAGATAGGCCCAGATAGGCATCAGCTGCCACAGAGGCTTCTGCCCCCGCAGGCGGTTCCTCAGACAATCTTCGTTCACATCAGATATTTCAGGAAAACTCGACTTCGTTTCAAATGATTTTCACAAGAATATTTCAACCGGAAACAGAATTCTGCAGAAACTTTCTTTCTCCGTTTAACGGCAAAGCCTAGTCGGTACACTATGGGCTGGACGACTGAGAAATCGGGTTCGATTCTCGACATGGATAAGAGATTTTTCTCTTATTAAAATTATTCGACAAGGATCTGGGGCACCATCCAGCCTCCTGTTCAGAGGGCACGGGGGCCAACTTTCTTATAAGTAAAGGAGGACGTGGTGTGAACCTGACTGCTAACGTCCATCTAGTACAGAGGTTAAGAATGTGGGGAGCTATACCTCTATACCCTCGTATGCCTCCATGGAATGGTACTTCATTAAGCTCAGGGGGCACTGTGCCTTTAACATTAACAATTTTTATCGTCTCGCGTAAATGTCGTCAGACATATTCCAAACAATTTCTGAGCTGTCAATAAATTTCCTGTGAAACATAAAATTCTTGCGGCTGTGAATATGAAGAATACGGTGGTTTGTGATATGGCGCCGTGTAGTTTGGTAGTTAGGTACTGTTTCGGAAGAACGTACTGCCTCCGTCTTCAGGGTGTAAGCCTTGAAGATGGTGGCAGCAGTTTCCTCCGAAATGTTGGTACCTGTCTATCAAACTACATGGCTTCACATCCCAGAAGACATGATCTTAACTTCCCCAGCCGTGGGAACTTAAAAATTTCGCCTTAATAGGTCTTACATCTACCTGACAGGAAAGTCAAAATTTATCGGCCACTTCAGGGATAATTTGTTGTACCAACGATCGAATACGTTCTGAAATATTCACCTCATTAAATACTCCACCTTTACTCCACATATGTTCCTGTATAGTAAACATTTAACGAAATGCACGAAGAAGTGATTTGTATCCGTGCGTGCTGTCAGCTTCGCAGTGCTGGATACATAACTAACTAACTAACTAACTCCATGAAGCAGAGTCCTTCCTAAGAAGCTAACAGGTCCTCAGCTAGTCAAGAAATTCCCCGCATTTTATGGAACCCGAAGGTTCATTACCGCATCCACAAGCGCCCGCCACCTGTCCCTATCTTGAGTCACAGCAATCCAGTCCATGCCTCCCCATCCCACTTCTTGAAGATCCATTTTAATATTACCCTCCCATTTACGTCTAGGTCTTCCAAGTGGTCTCTTTCCATCAGGTTTCCCCACTAAAACCCTGTACAATGCTGGATACATACGCAAAATAAATGCATATCAAAGCTCATAACGCAGTCTGTGAGAAATTAGAACGCATTTCTGCTACGCATGTCCTTCGAATTGTTGTACACCCTTCCAGTCCTGTTTTTAATGTACAGTATAATTTCAAAGTTACATAATCGATATGCCTGTTTAGGCAGCTCTACCTAAGCCACACAGATGTTCATCGCGATATACCTAGGCATATATTTCAAAGCGTATTTCACGCGACAGTCCCTGAGGATGAGTTATATAAAAAAACAACATATAATCAGAGAGCATATTAAAGAAACTGTCAATTGGCACGCAACCCCGAATATACACTGTGTAATCTAATGTAACATGTATAATATAAAACCTACTATATACCGCCACAACAAGAAGATAATGAAGTTATTTCAATCTGAGATCCCTACCCTGATTATGGAGCAGCTACCTCTTGGAGAAACGATACCTGGCTATCGATCGAGTTTAGAGATATCGATAAGATATTATTACCTGCCTCCGAAGGGTACGTGTATGTTGAACAAGATAAGAAAGGCAGGGGGTATTGGGAAACAAGCTGACACGTGGAAAAAAGACATTGGGTTTTATGTAACTCGATGGTTCGGGTGAAGGGCAAGTTGCATATCCTCCTAATTTGTGTAACAGTGACATAGACGATTAGGATTACACAACAAACAGGATTATTGGTTAAAATTGAAATTAAAACCAACTTGATGCACACTCACTATTAAAATACTTTAATAGTAGATTAATTAACCCGACATGTTTCGGTCAGGTACCTGACCATCTTCAGGGGTATACTACATTTAGTTGCGCAGACCATATGTTAAACATACACATAAGATATGAGCCTATAAGGTCTCGTCGTATATAAAGTTTTCACAAATCACTAAAAATCACTAAAACTTTTTAAAAATAGTCAACACTTGCAATCCTGCAATAGTTCCACCTTTTGTAAAACTTGTAGCACTATTATTGTATAATACTTTGTCATATTCACTAATGCGTCCTGTTTTTCATATCGCAGCATGTCTCGTAGCGAAGCTGTGTAGTGTACCTTTTATTGTAGATCTGCTATGATCTGAAGTCTGGGATATTATGTCTGCGCGTTATTATTGGCATATTGTTATTTTCATATGCATGGTTTTGCATTGCCGTTTTTTGTGTTTCCTGTTACGTAGACTGTGTTTTATGCGTGTTTTGAGGTGTAACGGTTGCTTGCTGTCGGTCAAGGATTATTGGTATCAGTCATAAATAGACCGAAGCATATTTCGTGTTTGGTGCATATAACAAACAAACTAACTAACTAACTTGGTAGCTGATTAATTAAATAAATGACTGTCGGATGGATTAATAAATATACTCATTAACTAACGTAGCCTTCCAGGTTGGGGGTTGGGCGTGGGACTAACATCCTCACCTCGTAAAAAAAAAGCCCAGAAAAGGGGAGGCCAAGGCCCGAAAGCGGAGCGAGGAACCACAGATGTCGCGGTGTAGAGGTTAGGTCTCATGATTTGTATTAAGAAATTCCCGGATTCAATTCCCAGCCAGAAAGTCGGGTATTATAACTGAGGTTTAGTGATTTTTCTGTTTCCATTCAGGTAGATACTGGGATAATAATTTAAAACAATTTCCAGAAGCATCGTTTGTAATTATCATTCACTAATGACCTCCCATAACCTTCACAGTATAGAAATGATCAGATAACCAGTAAATGGCCCTCTGACTCAGACAGTAATCAAAATAACATTAAATTTCAGTTTCTACCTCACAGAAAATGCGAAGCGTTACCATTACAAAGGTTGACCAAATAAATATACTCTGTGGACAAAGTGCATAGCTCTTGAATGTTAAGGCATTAACCGCTGTGGTTAGTTTTAAATAACGGCACAACACCTTAAAACATGCCACGACCACTTCCACATTTTCCCCAATTCATCATTCACTTTTCATTCCCTTCTAAATATAGGATATATAACAAATTGAGAAAGCGTATTTAAATAACGCTAAACTAACGCACCTTACTTGTTCTTGTGATTAATTCAGAAATGACGCATTCTTAGTCTCCGCGTTAGATGGAGGTGAGTTACTAGTTTCACGCCCCAGCCGCTTTAACCTTGCGAAAAGAAGCCACCGATATTCATTGTACAGGACGCTGGGTCGGCCTCAAAGCCTGTTTGAACGCTGTCGGACACCGAACCCAAATTCCTCGGTCACCCAGCTCGTAACGTAGTCACTATACTGACTGAGCTATCCCATTTCCTAGGAAACGAAGATGAAACTCTACTGTCATCAGCCGTAACCATCCCACACTCTGAACCTCTGATCTCAAGGTGTTTGCGTCCATTATTCCGCCTTATCTTGGTCCCATCTTTCCGGACTTCTCCCTCAAAATACACCACAGCAGGTATGTAAAACGCAGCTGGTGCGCCTTATTAGTTAGAACAGCGGTCACGAGGTAGCTCAGTGTTGTGAGACACGTTATCAGATTGATCAGGATGCCAGATTACATTCAGTAGTGTCGCCGAGCGGAACAGGACCATACACTATTGTATCTACCCTTGTGACGAGGTAGGAGGGTGAAGGGGGCGCGGAGAGAAGTGAATGCCTTTCCTTTTACCATTACCATCTTTTTTGGGCCCTGTAATTGGGTATTGATTCCTTTTCAAGCACATATACACACCCATCTGGTTGCCTAGTTACTACACTCTGCACACAAACTCAAGAAACCGAGACGACTCGGTTCGTACAGTGATTATAGTGTATAGGCTCGCCAAGCGAGGGTTCGAAGTTCGAATTCTGGCAGGGGCAAGAGACTTTTCTTCTCTGTACAGCGTCCAGACAGGCTCTGCGACCCCACTCAGCCTCCTATCGACTGAGTACTGGGGGAGATGGCTCGTTCCACGGGGTTAAAGCGGTCGTAAATGTGAATTGACCTGTCGCCAATATCTGGTGCTGAGGTCAAGAACGTGTGGATCTATACCTTCACTCTCCCTCCTATACGTCTTTATGGCGTTGTGCTTAATTAAACATATAACTCAGTGGTACATAATGCCCTTTAGAAATTGATACTCGCGTAGGCCACTTATGTAGTGAAAATGGAGGCAGTATATTCTTCATTCGAGGCATAATGTCCGGCCACTTGATTGGAGGTGCTGAAGAAAACCATGAGAAACGTCAGAATAGCTGGGTTTTAAAAGGTTCTGACGATGGTGTATGATATTCTGAACCACTTGTTTTTTGGACTTTGTCCATCGTCTTTTAAAAATCACCTGAAGACGGAGGAAGATCTTTTCTGCGAAGCGTTGTGAATTTTAGAGTTTTATATTTTTGTATTTTACATTTTGTATTACATTTTATTCACATTAAAAGACGATGGACAAAGTCCAAAAAACAAATGGTTCAGAATGTCAGAATAGCTGTTTCAGGGCCGAGATATAAACCCGGGAGCTTCAAAATACGGAGCAGACGAGGTACAACCTTGACTGTGACTGCAGTTCGGTTCAGTTCAGTTTTTATGATACGAAGTGACACCAGCAGTGTAAATACGTGCAGTCAGTTCTGCGATGTGGAACAGTATAACAGTTATCAGCAGTTGACGCTTATGAGGAAAATGGCTGTAGAGGAATAGACCGTCAGAAATGGTGGACTTCTAGCAAGGGGGAGTTTCAAGCTGTCACAAGGTATGGTCTGACAGGGCGGCTTCTACAACGTGACAGCAGTAAGGGTTCAGGCCACACGAAGAAAATAGGATGGCTACAACCCTTGGCATTGTGGTGGTCCATCACATGGGGGTGAGTGGCATGGTCATTAAACCATTCTATCCTCCAGTCTCCCAGTTAATAGAGATATTGGGTGGTTTGGTTTGTATCATTCATTCTGTAGTCTGTCTTACGACAGGTCCGTAGCCTCTTCCAAAGCGAGTTCTCCATTGAGTGCGATCTAGTGCTTCCTCTTTCAATTTCCAGTATATTCTCTTTTCCTTAAGGTCATCCAGTAGCTGCTTACGCCTTCTTCCTTGTCTTCCTATCATTTCTATCCTTCCTTCTAACTTTCCTTCAATCACATGTTTCAGAAGGCAGTTTCTACGCAAGATGTGACCAATCCAGTTACCCTTTCTTCTTTTTATTGTATGCACGATATTCCTCTCCTCCTTGACTCTGTGTAATACTTCTTCATTTCTCACACGATCGGTCCAACTGATCTCCATTCTCCATTGATGTGTAGACCATCATGGAAATGTTGTGGTAAGGGAACGAAGTAGCTAGCACCAATTGGAAAATCGGATCAGATTCATTCAGAGTAAAATTGTATTATGAATATTTGTAAGTAATAATCAGTTTTATGCGAAATATGAGTAGTAATTCCCAAATCCTGTTTTTCCGAAGAGCTTGGCAGACACAACGAGGAAGGTTTCGGTAGCAACTGTCTCGGGGGTAAACATAGGGATTGGGCGCAACTCCTTCGTGACACCGAACTACCCGAAGGGGTTGGCAACACATGGATCACGAGCCGATATCCTCTTTCGATTCCTCAGGCGACACTTTCACTACTCGTATGGTAGAACCACTTCACGGAGCCGTGGTTCACGGTCACTGTAAGTGGTATCGGCCGTGCACGACAAGTGATACGGATGGCCAGAGTAGGAGGGGGCTGTGACGTTTCGTCACTGCAAGTGGTAGTTTCGGTGACCTTAGACACCGATCGGCCACGAAGGTACGCGGCATTAGATCAAGCGATTTTTAAAGCGCTGGACAACAGTAATAATAATAATAATAATAATAATAATGATAACTACATGGAGCAGAGTCCTTCTTGAAAAGCCATTAGTACTTCAGCTAGTAAGGAAATTCTCCACATTTTATGGAAACCGAAGGTTCATTACCGCATTCACAAAAGCCCGCCACTTTGCCCTATCTTCAGACAGATCAATCCAGTCCACGCTCTCCCAAATGATTTCTTTATCATCCATTTTAATAACAATAATAATAAACCGCGCATCTACGAGAACTTCGGAAAGTACTTACTGCAAAAGTACAAAACGCTTATCACGAGGAATAGCATTACATGTACCAAACATTGTAACTGCACAATAGCTGCAACATTGGATACCCTAGAAACAGGATTTGTTTCAGGTATATAATTGTAAATACCCCGCATAAAGGTGATATCATATATAATAATAATGTGAATATCACTTACACCAACTACATAAATATCACTTACACCAACTACATAAATATCACTTACACCAACTACATAAATATCACTTACACCAACTACATAAATATCACTTACACCAACTACATAAATATCACTTACACCAACTACATAAATATCACTTACACCAACTACATAAATATCACTTACACCAACTACATAAATATCACTTACACCAACTACATAAATATCACTTACACCAACTACATAAATATCACTTACACCAACTACATAAATATCACTTACACCAACTACATAAATATCACTTACACCAACGATATGCACTTGTTTATTAAAAAGAACACTAAATAGTTCCTAAAATGTTAGTTAAAACCCCTACATATGTTTCGACCTATCGATAGGTCATCTTCAGGGGGTATGTCACAACTGCTTGTATTAAAAACACGTACACATATTGTTGATATATATAAAAGTATAGTCATCGTCATATTTCATTATTATTATTATTATTATTACGTGGACAAATGCGTTCTTAGAAGCACTTCGCAGTATTTGTACACTTTTAAAGTATATTGTCTACACCCTCACTATTGTAGTGATATTTCTAGCAGTTTTGTGATGTTAGAATGTAGATATATATATATATATATAGTTACGGTTTTTACTTTTGCTATTATGTCTCCTTTGTCTGTATAAATTAGCAGTTATAATGTAGAGACGTGGACATCGTGTTGTTTCCGTTGGAGGGTGTGATTGCAATGCACGGTGAAATCAGAATAAAGATAATAATAATGTTTTCGTCGTCGCTTTTAAAATCACATTTACCGATTACAGTTGGAAGGCAGCAAACGCCACCAATATCCATATCGGTTTAGGCCGTGCCCCGGAACACTTGCTGTGTTCCATTCTGTAGGGGCCTAATTACGGGTTTCAGTTCGACCCAGACAGGCAATCAGGTTTCTGGTAGGGATGACTGTGTAACTTCTAAGGGAGTATGCGAGATGTGTGACAACTGCGGGATGAACGTAATGTTCAGGCTTGAATGGTTATGTCGACGTAATGAATGCGGCCTATTGTATGGAGATTGGGAGCTGAGTGCAGTAAGCGTGTAAGTCCCCTGCGAGAGGGCGACGGAGACAGGAACGAGTACGCCTAGTTTGCATCTGGGGAGTCGGGTGGATGGGGGGATTTTGAAAATTCCAATGGAAGAAACAAACAAGAAAACAGCAAGGGCAGACAGGAAGCAGAAGAGAGCGAATTAAAAAAAAAAAACGCTGGTAAGAGAGAAAAATGGAAAGAACTGTAGAAATATAAAGAAAGAAACAGGTAATGAAGGAATGGAGAAGGAATATGGAAGCAGCAGGTTCCTTCGAAAGCTTGGTTTCTCTCTACGAAACTACATGGCTTCATATCCCAGAAGACCTTGTCTTCAAGGAAAGAAAGAGGCAAGATAGGAAACCAGAAATACAAGCCAGGCAATGTATGTAGAAACCTAATATCAAGGCGAGTTCGTGTGACCACTGTTGCTGTGGAAAGGCAATAAATGTTACATATTCGGAGTGTGTGTCTGTAGCCTTAGTTATCCAGCATGCAAAGCGCATGCGCCGTATTATATTGTCATCTGTGGTCTGTCTGGCTGTACCATATTTTTCCACATTATCTCATAAACGGCACGGTTTTCGGAAAAAAAGTTATTGAACATAAATGTGTGTTTTGATTTTCTGTACAAATTTTATCTAAACCATTTTTCATTCTAAGAAGAATTGAGCGAGACATTATCATAAATGTGCTTAGGTCTCCATGTAGAGTACTCGTTATTCTTGTCAGATTTTAATGAAACTTGAATATCTGGACAGAGTTTCGAAAAAAATATTCAAATATCAAATTTTATGAAAATCCATTTAGCGGGAGCCGAGTTGTTCCATGCGGACGGACAGACAGACATGACGAGGCTCATAGTCGCTTTCCGCAATTTTGCTATCGCGCCTAAAAACGAAAGAGACAGGCAGCAACGAAGAAAAAAAGAAGGACAGTTCATTAACAATCTGATATATTAATGGCATAGTTAATAAATCTAATATTATTCATGTTTTACTATGTAAATAATTGTACCAGTTGGTGTAAAAGGGTGTGATTTGAGATGATGTGTCCCTGAGGATGAACCCGAATTAAGGGTTCGAAACATGTAGGACAGTGAAATTACACAATTAATGTGATTAAATTGTACATTTGTCGGACTATAAATATAGGCATAGTTAATATTACGTATTCAATTACCTAATTGGTTATTTGTTATTCTCCTGTGGGGAGGTTAGATAGCGTGTCAGTGAAATTGCGGCCCCTAACGTTGTCACTGTCCAACTCCCGCGCGATAAATACATAAATGTGGTGAATTAGTAAAATTCTGAGGCACTCCCAGCCATATTTTGTTAATCACAAATCCTAGATGCACTGCCCTGGGTTTGAAGACGGGCCCCCGCGGTGAGATGCCGGCCACTAACCACAGTTTATACATTTCGTCGCGCCCTGTTTTGAGACTAACATCGGTGTTGCACTCAGGCGCTCATGAAAACGTATGGCTGAGAACTTATCGGTGGGCCACGGCACTGTTTGTGCCTCGTAATGCTGTCGGTATCAATAATGCAGCTATCGGTCGCACGGTGCAGAACCTTCCCGCACTCGGGCTCTACCCTTTACATTTCAATATAGGACAATGACCGATGATTGCCACAACTTAACTCTTTATACTTCAGTTGTGATTATATGTACCACCTGGCTCAGAGTTCAGCACCTCGACGCCTTTATACACATATTTACGCCAAATCAGAGATAAGGCCTTCTTATCATGCGTTCAGTTTAATAACCGTTCCCACACCGCACAGTACCGACGCCTCATGAATAAAAGTAGGCCTGCCTATATTGACGTGTGAAATGTGAAGCTGCCTCAGCGGAAACCATGGATATTACAGTGTTCTGGAATATGACGTCGTGTAGTCTGGTAGAAATTTGTCGGTAAATTTCTACCAGACATGACGTCACATCCCAGCGATTTTTGTATTCTGTATATTTCTACCAGACATGACGTCACATCCCAGCGATTTTTTGTATTCTGTATATTTCTACCAGACATGACGTCACATCCCAGCGACTTTCGGATTCTGTATATTTCTACCACACATGACGTCACATCCCAGCGACTTTCGGATTCTGTATATTTCTACCACACATGACGTCACGTCCCAGCGATTTTCGGATTCGGTACAATTATATCAGGCTGCATGACGTCACATCCCAGCGATTTTCGGATTCTGTATATTTCTACCACACATGACGTCACATCCCAGCGACTTTCGGATTCGGTACAATTATATCAGGCTGCATGACGTCACATCCCAGCGACTTTCGGATTCGGTGCTTTTCTACCAGACTACACTTCGTCAAATCCCAGGAGACGGCAATGTTAAAATGTATTTACAGTGGCGGTCTTCTGCGATGTGGGTCTGTGTACTGTGGAAGATACGTAGGCCTACCAATGTTTCGGAGAACCTCGCTGTCTCTGTCTCCAAAGTGAAAGGGTTAATTATTTCTCCCCCGAAGATGAGGGGCACAGATTCCTTCGAAACGTTGCTATCTATGTACTGAAGTTACACGACGTCATTTCCCAGAAGACTGTAAAGTTAATGCTTTATAGATTCGGATATCCGACTTCAGAGCTACGTGCAGACGGTGACATCTTCTACATTGGTACCTGGGCGACATGACGTCACCCCCCTTCCCCTCTTCGTGATAACTGCCTCTTTCTTCCTGTGTTTAAGGATGTGCTTTCTAGTTGCTATTTGTTACACAAGCATATGCTAGGCACATTTGTTCGTGGTCTTCTTAGAGACTTTCTTCATTTCTCTTATTGCTGTTTTCGGCCTCATGTTAAACAAAACAGCAAACATTGTCACGTAGCACACAGACTTTATTAAATGTGTCTCTACTTTCGACATATGCTGTTTAACGGTATACGCGTAAATGTACGCATAGTTTAATTTACGCCATGGCCTTTTCTGTGTCGATTTTCACGAAACTCTCAAACATTCAACAGCATTATGTGCAAATTTCTTATACCGAATTTCACGAAACTCGTAATAAGTAGACAAGATCTGAGGACAGTTCTCGTGCCAAGTTTTGCCTAAATCGGACGAAAAAGTAGAAAATATGGGAACGATTTTATTTACGCCCTTAATTGAAGTATGGATTTTACTGTACCGAATTTCACAAAACTCGTAATAAGTAGATAAAATTTGAGGACAGTTCTCGTGCCAAGTTTTGCCTAAATCGGACGAAAAAAGTAGAAAATATGGGAACGATTTTATTTACGCCCTTAATTGAAGTATGGATTTTACTGTACCGAATTTCACAAAACTCGTAATAAGTAGATAAAATTTGAGGACAGTTCTCGTGCCAAGTTTTGCCTAAATCGGACGAAAAAAGTAGAAAATATGGGAACGATTTTATTTACGCCCTTAATTGAAGTATGGATTTTACTGTACCGAATTTCACAAAACTCGTAATAAGTAGATAAAATTTGAGGACAGTTCTCGTGCCAAGTTTTGCCTAAATCGGACGAAAAAAGTAGAAAATATGGGAACGATTTATTTACGCCCTTAATTGAAGTATGGATTTTACTGTACCGAATTTCACAAAACTCGTAATAAGTAGATAAAATTTGAGGACAGTTCTCGTGCCAAGTTTTGCCTAAATCGGACGAAAAAAGTAGAAAATATGGGAACGATTTTATTTACGCCCTTAATTGAAGTATGGATTTTACTGTACCGAATTTCACAAAACTCGTAATAAGTAGATAAAATTTGAGGACAGTTCTCGTGCCAAGTTTTGCCTAAATCGGACGAAAAAAGTAGAAAATATGGGAACGATTCTATTTACGCCCTTAATTGAAGTATGGATTTTACTGTACCGAATTTCACAAAACTCGTAATAAGTAGATAAAATTTGAGGACAGTTCTCGTGCCAAGTTTTGCCCAAATCAGACGAAAACTGTAGAAAATATGGGAACGATTTTATTTATGCCCTCAATTAAAGTATGGCTTTTACTGTACCGATTTTCACGAAACTCAAAATTGCTAAAACGTGTTATGCGGAAACCTTCGATACCAAATTTTATCCAAAGAAGTCAAGAAATGTGGAAACTACGGGTAGAAATTCATAACCCCTGAGAAAGGTATGAGTGTCACAGCGCCGATTTTCACGAAACTCACGCGTGTTCGGCAACTTTATGTAAGGACTTCTTATACCGAATTTCAGAAAAAAAAACCCAATAAACGGTTTAGTCGCTGATACTAGGCCACAGATGGACAGCAGACGGACGTACGGGGTCTATACACAAGACGTTCTATTTTTACTTCGTAAAGAACGCCTAATAAAAACTACTTCCGTGGATGAAATAAACACTTCTTGTCTCTGCCGGTCGCCAAACCAGTAACCAATCACAGCACTACTTAACTCCCATACTCTGAAGATGGAGACAACAGGTTCTTCCGAAACAATAGCAAATGTTTACCAGACTACACGGCGTCACTATATTGTCTCGTATGCCAGGCTGACAAGAGGACGGCACGTTGAGCTCATACCTGTATAGCCTATACATACGTACATACATAACCTTAAAATGACATGCTTTGATAAGATATGGAACTACAGACTTCACTAGTGTGCCGTCACGTGGAAAAGGTTTAGAAACAGCTGAACAGCGCCTACAGCCTCCTATCTTAATGGTTTAGGGTTGCTGATGCTTCATCATAAGGGGTTACATACAGTTAAACTGTTTTCCCACCCGAACGGAACCGGTTTCGTAACAACAAATCTCTTGTTCACGTAAATAAACAGTAGATGGCACTGTGGAAGTCTCATATCAAGCAGATGCCTCTGCACGGATTGAAACTTGACCCTAGAGGTCAGTACCTCCCATGCCGATACTAAAACTTAGGATTCATATCTCTTTGGGCTCAATCAGCTGTGAAAACTTTGTACATCGTTCTATAGAAGTAGAAGTCATCCTTCTGTCATATACAGCGGGAACATGAAACCGAGATTTATGAAAGACAGGCATATGTGATTTGGATGAAGATTACGGTGTGTGTTCTTGGATGTGGCTCGGTGTAGTTTGGTAGATATGTACGAACATATTGCGGAACGTGATGCTTATAACTTAAGTCGTGACGATACAGGCAGCAGGTTTCTCCCGAAACGTCGGAATGTGTTTTTTTTAAGCAACTACACGGTGCCATGTACCATAAGATCGTAATTATACACTGCCATGCAAATTTTCAATCCCACGCATTCTTTTATCGTATAGGTGTGTGAAGTGGTGAGGGTCTGGACTTGTACACGCGAGGTACCCGCTTCGAATTCAAACCGAACACTGGCCATTTCTGACCGACGTTTATCCCCAGTCCTTCCAGGCAAATGCTGCTGTAGCACCTTGACAATGCCACAAGCCCTTCTTCCAAATCTTTCCTCATTCGTCGTTCACCAATCAGCCTACCGTTTCATGTATAGCCTCAGATACTGACAGTGAAGTCAAAACGCACAGAAGCCTTCGCTCTTCTGGGATGTTACAGGGTGTAGGTTTGTCGTTTCGGGACAGCATATCGGTCCCATTTTCAATGGTCAAGTAACTTGGCGTAACTTGGGGGGGGGGGGGGAGGGAAGAATGCAAATTTCCGTTTCTTTAATAAGGTTTGTTTAAGAGCTCGCGAGTTATTAGCCCACGAACCCCGAGTGCCTTGGTGGGGCTGCCACCTTGAGGCCCAGGCACTGGCCTTTACACTGACGTTCGTGTTTATAAGGAAGGAAGAGCATTTCCTCTCTTCTTTAATAGTGTATACTTCGGATATCCCGCCGGTATTCGGTCGTTGACTGTTTCTGGTAACAGGGAGCACCACGAGAAGGTTGAGTTTGACATTTGGCTGCGAGAGGCTGTGTTTTGCGCAATCATCAGCCCTTGTCCCCTGCAAATGCCCCTGCAATATTTTTTCTACCTAAGAATAGTTCTATCGAGGTGAAGATGGGCAAATAAAAACAGACATATTTTTCTAAACAATTATTTGTGTGGTGTAAAGACAGAGAAAAATTATCAGCCTCCGTTCAAACGAATCTTCCCCATTTTTCTAACTTGACTCCTTCGTAAATTAAAGTTCCTAATGCTCATGGTCGATTGTGCCCACCTCTCCCCCCCCCCCACTGTTATTAACCAAGTTACGCCTATGGTCAAGTAGTCCAAACTGCTTGATAGGCTGTCCCGAAACGTCGGTAAGCAGCTACCAACCTACACCGCGTAAAACCCTGGAAGAGCGAAGGCCTCAACTACACCGCTGCGGAAGCCTGAAATCTCACGAAATGCATAGACATAGCCTTTATAAGTGGGAGGATGATATCAATTTTTAAAGCCTAGCAGTCACTTTATGTACCCTCCAGATTTCACACTCTAAAATTCTAAGTTCTGTCAACAGAAAAAAAATTTATGTGTTTTGTTTGTATCTCAGAACAAACAGCGATTATTTCACTATACAGCATTAACTGATGGTTTTTATAACCGAGATGGAGAGTGTTTACTGCGCGGTACGAACTGTATTTATGTGTTTTGTGTGGATCTCAGAACAAAAGCGATTATTTCACTGTACAGCATTAACTGACTGGTTTGTATAACTGAGACGGAGTGTGTTTACTGCGCGGTACGGACTGTATTTATGTGTTTTGTGTGGATCTCAGAACAAACAGCGATTATTTCACTGTACAGCATTAACTGACTGGTTTGTATAACTGAGACGGAGTGTGTTTACTGCGCGGTACGGACTGTATTTATGTGTTTTGTGTGGATCTCAGAACAAACAGCGATTATTTCACTGTACAACATTAACTGACTGGTTTGTATAACTGAGACGGAGTGTGTTTACTGCGCGGTACGGACTGTATTTATGTGTTTTGTGTGGATCTCAGAACAAACAGCGATTATTTCACTATACAGCATTAACTGATGGTTTTATAACCGAGATGGAGAGTGTTTACTGCGCGGTACGAACTGGTTCTTTAAATAAAACATTACGTTTCGTCCTTAACGGGTTAAATTAATCTTAAATAAGTAATATTGGAAGGTGTGGGCGTCGATTTGACTCTCGATATGGTTCAATTGCCTACTCTTGTGATCAAGGTAATGAACATTTAGGTTCCAATAAAAGGAGGTAATTTCTAGACAAGCTAAGAGGCTGTAAGCTACCCAAGCACTCTGTTGTTTGTAGTTAGTCAAACATGTTTCCTATAAATATGTCCACCTTTTTTTTACCTCGGTGAATAAAGCCTTGAATTATGTAATTACGAATTAAAATTGCTCTCCTAACAATCTGTTACCTTCCTTAACCGGTGAAGTGACAAGAGACTCAATGCAAAGCTGGCTGACCAGCCACACCACAATATCAAACCTATACACAGTTGGTGATGCCAATCTGAATTAGTCAAAATTAAGTACCTTCTGAAAATGAAGCGCACTTAACAGCCAACGGGCAGTCACTGACTCCCAGGGACTCCCCGTTGACTGTTAAGTGCGCTATTGTACTGTTAACAAATGCGCCACAGGATAATGTCGGTGAAAGTGATTTACCTTCTCTGTGTGACAAACGGAAGAATAGTTTTACGTCGCTTTTACGTTGAACTATTAAACTTAACAGGTCAGAAACTGAATTCAACCCTTTTTCTTATGTCACCGCCAGAAGCAAGAGAAGAATCCACCCCGTGACTCAACAACTGCCCTTGTCATCCATCAAGGAAGAAGACGACCCCCTTGTCCCTGCAACACCTGAATTCTCACCACAAGCAAATTTGCCGTCTCATCTCCGGGCTAACACAATGGCAGTATCGAAGCATAGTCTACTCTGGTACTATCGAGCCACAATAAGAAATCGATTGTTGTCGATTGCTGAAGGCGGAAACGGGTTCCAGCATCGTTGCTTTAACCTTTCACACTATGTTTTGTTCACGATGTTGATGGAGTGAATTCCATTTCCCAACCAGTGTGTGTGCACAGACTGAATTCATCCATGTCTCTATATCGAGAGATGTTGCCAGAACTCCCAGCCATGTTCTAAGACGCCTTCATGATATCGACAATCCCACGATTTTTGGCCATCAGTAAGGAAAATTAATTTCCAAATAAAAAAATGCGCCAACTTGGTTTCTTTGTAGGCTATGCACAGACGATGACGGAACAGGGATAGCTTAGTGAGTAGTATCGAGGCTACGAGCTAGACGACCGAGAAGTCATGGTTCGACTCCCGACAGGGGCACACATTTATCTTCTTATTAGCGTCAACACCGGACCTGGTTCCACCACACACATGCCAGAATCTTCAGAGCTTTAACTAATTGTTCGGTGCACAGGATGTCAAAGACCCTTAGACCACAATACAAATATTGTATCTTACAGCCACATTAGTACAGCGCCACTTCTGACGTCATTCATCTCGTTCCACTCCACCAAGTTATGGTTCAGGTAATTCATTGTTTCCACTGAACATTACAGTATGTTATGTCGAAACATATTCCGGTACAAATCTCCCACGTTTCAGAGAAATGTGCTACGTCCATCTTCACGATACGATCCCAAAAGTATCTCGTAGGAAAAGAGATAAATTTCTACCCGATTTTTCGGCAGTACACCTCAAATCTAAAGTGGGTACCGAGTCATTCCCCGGGGTAAAGCGGCAGGGGTTTGACAACCATCCAACCTCATCTAGCGCCGAGGTTAAAGAAAGAAGAGAGCTATACCTCTCCTCCTCTGTGCCTTCATGACATGTTATAGGGTGAAATTTGCCGTTTTCCACCTAAAAACAGAGTAGAATTAAGGTTCCATTTTCTATTGTTGCACTCGCACTCCATTCGCCTTGTAGTGCCGAGGTTAAGAATGCGTGGAGATATACAGCATTTAGTCTGTCACTATTTATTTCTAAAATTCTGTCAATTTATAATTTTCTTGGAACTGTAATGTATACCGTAAAACTTATATAAATTATAAAAACCTGCCTGGTTACGAAAGATATGTTCATATGAATATAGATAATGCGATCATACTGCATACACGTGTGTAAGGTTACATAAACACGTGCATAATACGGGAGATATGGAAATATTCATCATTCCGCACAGTAGGAAAAGTTCAGAAATAATCGTCATTGAACAGTAACAAGATACAGACGTCTTGTGCGATAACTAAGCACACTAGTTCACAAGGACTTGCTAAATTCTGAAAGCTGCTAATGGTAATTATTCAATGACGTAGTGTAGTTGGCATCCCAGGCTGCAACAGTCACTATCGTGACAGCTTTCGTCATTTTCATTGGTACAACAGGCAAAAATGTTTGTATAATAGCTCATGACCACTGCTTCTCAAATACAGCATTCACATTTAGCCTATTACACCGTTCGAACTGCGACGTGTGTAATCAGACAAAATGAGACAGGCGATGTACGTATAAACGTAACATTGAGGCGTGTTCTTGTGACCATTGTTGTCGTGGAAAAGAAATAAGTATTACATATTCTGAGTGTGTGTGTATGTAGCCTTAGTTATACAACATTCAAAGCGCATGCGCCGAATTATATTGTCGTCTGTGGCCTGTCTGGCTATACAACATTTTTCCACATTATCTCACAAACGGCGCGATTTTCGGAAAAAAAGTTACTGAACATAAAATGTGCACTTTGATTTTCTCTGCAACTTTTTTCTGAAACATTTCTCATTCTAAGAAGAATTGAGCGAGATGTAATCATAAATGTACACAGGTCTTCATGTAAAGTACCCGTTACTCTTGTCAGGTTTTAATTAAACTTGAATTTTCTCGACAGAGTTTCGAGAAATACCCAAATATCACATTTCATGAAAATCTGTCCAGTGGCAGTCGAGTTGTTCCATGCGAACGGACGGACAGACGGACAGATAGGCATGACGAAGGTAATAGTCGCTTTTTGAAATTTTGCGAACGCGCCTAAAAATAAGAAAGGGACGCTTTATACAAACACACAAATTATTTATTTAAACATTCCAACATATTTCGGCCTATCGGCCACCTTATGGGATAACATGGCGTACAAGAAGACGGTACTCAAGACCATTACATGCCTTGCTAACAACAAATCAAATTTATTCAACGGTATCCCTGAGGCTAGCCAATAGGCCGAAACACATTGGAATGTTTAAAGAAATAATTTATGTATTTGTATAAAGTTTACTGTCGCCCTCGGTGGACTAGTGGTTAGCGTGCTCGCCACTGGACCCAAGGTTCGCGGGTTCGATCCCAACCGAGGGCGATGGATTTTTAAGGGTGATAAAAATCCGGAGCACCACTTCCTTCGGAGGGGAAGTAAAACCTTCGGGCATGAATAGAACTAGTCCGTAAGCAAAATTCAAGCGGCAGTTTCTCACCCAAGTCTCATCAGGATCGAGCAAAAACGTGTGCGGTCAGTGAGCCGGTCACTCACTACAGAATGCACACTTACCGACCAGGCAACCTTCGGGATGAAATCCCAAAAGAAGGAGGCTTTTGCCCACCCCGGGCTGTATAACGCCATGGAAGAAGATAAAGTCTACTATTTTGGTTGTATTCTCTGATTAAATTGGAGAAGACGGTAATAATGTATTGTCATATTTTACGACCATTAATTATAATGGAGTATGATTAAGGTTTCATCGAAACATGTTGCCAAGTAATATAAGGTAATTAAGAACATTACAAAACAGTTGTGCCGACTGTATGACGTCTTTGTATTGTGACGTCTGTAGTTGATATGGTGTCACTGAGCAACACAAGATTAAAATAATCGAGCCAGACAGCATTACCGCAAAGCTACGTTCGTTTTATTCCCTCTCCCAAGTATTTTATGTCCATAAAGGATTGTTAATAAAGCAGGCAACGTTTCCAGGCGAGGGGAAAAAAACTTTCCTCTCGGAGAACGTATGTGCCCGCCCATGGGAAAACGCACCTGATGTGCGACACCTCCCCAGGGGAACACATTCACATCTGATTGCCCACACACAACACAAGTGGGTTTGCTAGAGTTTTATCCAGAAAAGAAAGAAATACGGCAGATAAAAGACAGCCCGATCAATGCTTACAGAAGGGGTAACATCCGGGCTTCAAGATGAGTCAGTGATTTGAATTGTTCCTGGGTTAAATTGATGGAACATATATACGCCTGTCAGATGTTTGTTCTCGTATAACTGTACCATACCAATGCTCTTCCTTCAGAGAACGGTAGTTTTAAAAGTGTATATATCTGTTGCTATGTAACGCCAGGTGAGTGAGTTAGCTTTACTGAGCTTCATGCATGGTAAAAGTGCTGTCATAATTGTAACTGCAGGATGGATTTTCTTACTTCCTTCATTTCTTTGTTTCTTCTTCATACTCGTATTTTTCACATGTTAATTTTTCCTCTTCTTTCTTTCTTAGTCTGACCGCTTCTACCTAATCACTGTAGGTGTAGAAGGTTATTGTTACACCTGATCACACTCAATGACACACAGCACTCAGTAGGACTCCTCTGGACGAGTGATCAGCCCGTCGCAGAGACCTCTACCTGACAACACACAACACTCACAATAGACAGATATCCATTCCCCGATGGGATTCCGAACCCGCAATCCCAGCAAGCGAGCAGCCGCAGACCGACGCCTTAGACAGCGCGGCCACCGGGATCGGCTCCCTCTTTTATTGTGACTCACAATTTGTGAGTTCTGTTTATCTTTATCTTATATCTTACATTTTTATCAATTTAATGTTTTGATTTGTGTTCACGCTTCTAAAATGTCACCTGCTTTTGATTACTGTTATTTTGCTGCCGAATTTTCTGGTCCAGTCTCTCCTGTTCTTCCTAGTGACGTTACATCTCTCGACCAGTTAATGATAGATATAATTCAATTGATGATCGGACACGTAGGCTACAGTTTGTAACAGTGTTCACTGAATCACGCAGTCACGGTTGATTTCTCGTAATTAATTATTAACTCGATTGTGGAATAAGAAATTCAGTGTCGGCCATGCATGACTGGACACGACATGGTCCAATCGTCGTGTGTCAAGACAGGCTTGCTCTGTAGTTGTGCGTGTCATCCAACCAAAAACAAGATACAAACAATGTCTACGATTCAAACCTGGAGCAATTATTTCTGAATGACTTTGTTATCTCTTTACGAAATGGAAAAATCTTACTATACTGACCAATGTTTATAAATAAGTTAACCTTAATAACATTATTTGTTTGTATTCAATTAATTGCTTTGTTCTTTGTACAGTTGCCAACTTTTGTTTCCAGTTGTTGATTGTGGTTTGTCTTTCAACTTCGAAGCTTTACGTTCGCCTCAACATTATTACCAAAATCCAGTTTCTGCCTCACACAGAAGACTCTGCGTGTCCATTACAACTGCCAACTTAATGCTGCCTAGGGAAATAATCCCTGCTTGTTATGAGAATCATATGGCGCCAACAAATCGAAATATGTAGGCAAAATGCAGACTTATTAAATATTAAAAGTAGGTGGTACATGCAGTCAGTCACCACTGGTTGAACCACTCTTCAGTCTGTGGTATCCAAGTGGTTGTGTTTTGCATGTCGTGAACCAGGCTCGAGTTTGTAGTATCCCCTTAGCAGTCGTGCTGGACTAGTGCCGTGACCCAGTGCTTGGTGGATGCTATCCATGACTGTGTTTACCGTGATTCAGTTCTCTGCTGTTGGTATCCAAGTGGCCGTGCTTTATCTTGTATTATGAACAGTTCTCAGTTGTTGGTATCCAATTGGCCGTGTTTTAGCGCAGTGGTATTGAACCTGGGGTACGCGAAGACATATTAGGTTGTACGTAAAACTAAAAAAAAAAAAAATAAATGTATTATTTCATGATAAACACTGAATCATCAGGGCCAGATTTAGGGTTAGCCACAAGAGACCCGGACATAAGGACAGGGGATTTGGGAGCGTCATTTTTTTCTCTCTTCTCTCCTTTATGCGATTCTTATCTGGGCGGCTAGTTTCATTTTTTTCCACATAGTGCATATAATTTTGCTTTGCTAAAATACCTTTGTTCATTTATTAATTTTTATATGATAGGCAATAATATATTTGTTTTTAATAGCTTGACTCTTCTCATTTAAAACTTATTATTTAATACATTATTTTGGATTAATTTATTTAACTTATTTTATATGTAGATTATAGACTATGTATAACTTGAAATATGCACCGACAACTTTGGGGGTACAAAGTTAAAGAAAAATTATATCTGGGGGTACGCGAACAAAAAAGGTTGAATACCACTGTTTTAGCGCATTTTGTGAATAAGTTTAAACTGCTGGTCTCTCCGTGTGCGTGGTTTATAGTGTTATGCGAACCAGTCTTCAGCTGCTGTCCAAGAAGCTATGCTTTACCGTATATTGTGAACCAGCCTTCAGTTGTTGGTATCCAAGCGGCCGTGCTATACATCTACTAAATCCTGTCTACGTCCGTGCCGTGTCGAAGGTTGAGCCTGCCTGGGTGTCCAGGTGGGGGGGGGGGGGGGGGAGAGGAGAGGAATCTAATCACCGGCTCACTGATCGACAGGTCTCATGCCAGAACAGTAAATTGGGGTCATGTGAGGTTCACACAAACATGGCAGGCTCATCCTTTGTTGTCTGCTTTCAATACATTACACATTCTTATTACACATGGAGGCATCCCAGAGAAACTGATAGTTAAAATGTTATACCGCATTGAAAATTTAGAAAGTTGTCATTTTAAAACCACAGGGTGTGCAGTTTTAAAAAAAAACGGAATCCGCTGACAGCTGTATTGCTGCGTGGCGACTGATGACGCTGCCCGCTCTGCAGTACTCTGTCCCTCAGTAACGTAAAACTGTGCGCCGTCGAGCGGACGACATCAATTTCCGCACAGCAAGTTACGACGACCCCCGCTCTGCAGTACTCGGTTCCGTATTAAAAAAAAGCTATGTATATGTAAGGGGCACGCGGTGGCGTAGTTGGTTGCGACACTGCGCTACAAGCTGGAAGGTCACGGGTTCGATTCCCGATGGTGTCATTGTAATTTTTCAAGCCTCTAACAGAAGTGAGTACCAGGAATTTTTCCTGGAAGTAAAGGTGGCCGGTGCGTAGGGCTGCCGATTGTCTTGAACCCTCAGGGCCTGTCCAGGCCTGTACAGAGATTACTATGTATATACCTTACGCAGTATGTGGGCCTGTTAACAATCTTGTGGGGCGATGGATAAGGTGAAGTTGTGAAGTTATCTCTTTGCATAATTAAGTATTAAGTAATAAGTATGAATAATGGACCTGAACAGTAAACGGAGGCGAGTGGTTAGCTGCACACCGCACCGCTATACCTCCGAAGTAAGAGCCCCCTTGTACTCAGTAGAGAGAAGGCGCGATGGCCCGCAGAGCCTGTGTGGACGTCGTGTAGGAGAAAAATTCTCTCTCTGCTCTTACCGGAAATCGAACCCCGATACGTCGGTCGTTCCGTCCACAGCCCGATCACTATGGTTAGTCTCTGAACGTTGAGAAATAAAAAATAAAGCATTTTAAAAGGAGGCTTCGCAGATAGTTAATTTTTGTGATGGTGTATTTTTGTCTGATGTATGATGACGATCTGGTCCTTTTATAGGTCATATTCAGTATAGGTCGTCGAAATATCATTTGTTCAGCTTCCAGTGTTTTTATGTATCTTTTCTACAGTACCCGTGTATAAATACCATATTTTAAAGTTGCGTTTATTTAAATGTTATACATTTTCATTTGTAAACGCGACATAGGTCGACCAAAAACAGGATGGAGAGATCAACAGCATCTTCAAGATTGAGTTTTCACAGGACAGGAGCCAGGTGTGCTACATGTGTTTACGTTCATTATGATGATGATGTTTGTATTTCTGGTAACATTTTTGTTCGCCAAAAGCAATCTTAATAATATAATTAATTTTATTTATTATATTGGAAAGTCGTCCTCGGTGGACTAATGGTTAGCGTGCTCGCCACTGGTTCAATCCCGGCCGAGGTCGATGGATTTTTAAGGGTGATAAAAATCCGTAGCACAACTTCCTTCGGAGGGGAAGTAAAGCCGTCGGTCCCATGTCGTAGATTTACGGCATGTAAAAGAACCTTACGGGCATGAATAGAAATGTTTCGTAAGCCAAATTCAGCGGCCATTTCTCACCCAAGTCTCCTGATTGACTGCTAGATGGCTCTGGCAGTCATATCAGGATGACTACAGAATGCACACCTCCAGACCAAGAAACCTCTGAAAGGAGGCCCTATGCTCCGCAAGGAGCGACAGGAAGAAACATTATATTGGAACGGCTTCGACTTGACTTCTGCAGTTTTTAACCTCATGATACAGAAATTTCTAAAGAAATCTAACAGTTTCTCGATCAGTGGCGAAACCCCCCGACCTTTATGAAATCCCACGATTCATGATGGTGTACCCGAATCTCCGCAATTTGACTGTATTCAGAAGCAAGTGAATAAAATCCACAACATATTTACTAAACCCATTTGAATGTTAGGAGCGAGGATACCTCAGTTTGTGTAGTGACTATAGTATGGACTGAAAGGCCCGAGATTCGAGGTTTGATTCCCAGCATGGACAGAGATTTTTCTCTTCTGCACAGCCTTCGGACTGACGCTCAAACATTCTCATATCTCAGGGAAATAAGAAGCTCTGAGATAAAGCGGCCAGCAAGTGAATCTGACCATTCACTTTTATCTAGTGCCGAAGTTAAGAATACGTGGAGATGCACCTTCAGTCCTCCATACATCTTCATTTCTTGGTGCTTAATTATGCCTAGAAACAACTTTACCATTACTATAATATTCTACCGTTAATCTCGCACCTATGTCTAAGCCTCACACACTACTTAGGTGTTTCTGACAAAACGTTTCCACGCGTTTCGTGCCTAGTCCATGCCTGCTGCATGTTCTGATTGACACTAAACGCTTCCAAGTCAACAGAGCTCCAGAACCGCCTATTGTAGTTTGGATTTCCAAAGAATCGTTTCTGAACTGTCTGCGATCTAGAAGTCCCTTTCCCGTATATGGTACTGATGCATCGGCAGGTGTTGATCTGTTGGCGTGAAGTCGGCCTACGGTCCATCAATCAAGTTCCTGATCAATATTAACCTCCCCGTCAAAACAATCTTGAGCAGGAAACAAGATGAGAGATGTAATTTGAGTATACTGGCCACAGAAGAATATTTCAGAAGGCCCGCTGGGAAGGGAACACGAGGTCATGCTCGTCCATTAAAGGATACTTGCTTCTCAGGGTCATATTGTGAAAATATGGGTCGAGATTCGATGTCGGTCCGAGACAGTTTTACGTACACTGGATGGCCTAGTGTGGATCCTGTCGTTTACAAGACAGGAAATGTACATATGACGTAACATTGTACAGCGTTCGGATCTTTGCTCATTTCAATGCAAGTGCTTAAACGTGGACACTTCGGAAAATAATCAGAAGTATCTGGAAAGTTTTGAAATGTGGTGCTGGAGAAGAATGGAGAAGATCAGTTGGACCGATCGTGTGAGAAATGAAGAAGTATTACACAGAGTCAAGGAGGAGAGGAATATCGTACATACAATAAAAAGAAGAAAGGCTAACTGGATTGGTCACATCTTGCGTAGAAACTGCCTTCTGAAACATGTGATTGAAGGAAAGTTAGAAGGAAGGATAGATGTGACGGAAAGACGAGGGAGAAGACGTAAGCAGCTACTGGATGACCTTAAGGAAAAGAGAATATACTGGAAATTGAAAGAGGAAGCACTAGATCGCACTCTGTGGAGAACTCGCTTTGGAAGAGGCTACGGACCTGTCGTAAGACAGACTACAGAATGAATGAATCAGTTGAGCCATTTTCAATAAAACTTTTTCGGGATAGCAGCCGCGTCAGGTGATTGAGAGGCGAGTAAACCTGTTTTGTTTAACCAATTTCTGCACCGAGACGAGACACAAATATTCAAACTGTCGCCATGGACACACAACAGTGCGTTATGATTTGTACTGTTGAGATGCACATGTCGCTTTCATCAGTGTAAGATATTAAAAGTATTGCTATAGAAGAGTAGCAATGAGTTCTCTTCGGTACTGTTAAGCTTCATATATCGCTATCAGCAGTATAAAAACTTACTTAGGTCTTCATATAAAGTGCCTGATATTTTTGTCCGATAATAACAAAACTTAGACTTTTCTGCACAGATTTTCATAAAAGTCTACAATATCAAATTTCACGAAAATCCTCCCAGCGGGAGACGAGTTGATACATGCGGACAGGCAAGACAGACAGACGGACACGATGAAGCTAACAGGCGCTTTTCGCGAGTATGCGAACGCTCCTATAAACGACCTCGTTGTCTAGTCAGCTGTGCTCGTAGTTTCAAATTGACGCCGAGTATTTTTTTCGCCGCTCGTGTCTCCTCCTTTATTTACATGAAGGCCGCCAACGACTTTATCCCCGGAAATAATTCTCACTGAATACACATTAACTCTCTCAACTTGGCGGAAGCCTGGGATCGTTCTCAGGTCATTCCATGTGGGATTTGTGGCGGACAAAGTGGCACTGGGGGCAAAAGGTTTCCTGAGTAGCACGGTTTTCTCCTGCCATTGTTATTTTATCTAGGAGTCAAAGGATGGGGAAGGAAGGCTGAGGATCGAGAGGAATGGAGGCATGTGGTCAAGAAGGCCGAGGCCCTACATGGGCTGTAGCGCCGACCAGAAGAAGAAGAATTGTTATTTTATCAATGCTTCATGCTCATATTTCAGTCATCTACCATGGACGGTATAAGATCTTACCAGTTGACAGCGTCATTAAATACAACATTTTTTCTCTCTCATCCTTTAAAATCCTGTGCACAGAGTGTATTTATACGACGTGTTCCATTATGATTCCTACGTTATTTCGGTAAATAGCGTTCACCAGTTGGTCTTGCTAATGGGTGCACATTATGTTCTCTGTGAGGTATGAACCGAGTCTTTTATATACGAGGTATAATGTAGATTAATTTCAGTCTTGATAGGGTTAAAAGACACACACTGTGATAGAGATCTGAAGAGCTAACGCCGAATAGGAATATCGCTATCCTCTGGGCTAATAGGGTAGATGAAACCTTCATTTACTGTGATGATGGAGGCACCAGAATTCCCTGAAAGGTCGGTATATTTTTATAAAATTAACGGCGTCACAACCCAGAAAACAATAGTCTTGAGAAGAGATTCACTGCTTATATCTGCTTTGCTATTCAAGGATACTCGTGTTTTTTTTTACAGTAGCAAAGCAGCTGATATACCAGCGATAGGTCAGTCGGTATCAGTGAGGTGGATAAGGCCCCGAAGACCCTGCGACGCGGAGGGCCACCAAACGTATGGAATAACAAAATTTGTGGGGTTTTCGACCTGGATTCCGTTCTGACAGAAGGCAGTATTCTGGTTCCCTGATGTGAGATCTGGAGCAACTTACTTAAGAATTATAGGGGGCCCCCGATTATCGAAATACAACTAGCCCCGACCGGTTGTCTGAGCTACTGGTCTGTTCAATGACTAAGATACGGGTGGGGCGATCTGGAGTTGTGGTTCTATTCCCGGAAGGTGCTGAGTTTTTTTCTTTACTTCTTGAGAGCACATATACCGGTTTTGGGGCTCTCGCAGTCTCCTATACAATCAACAGTAAAAGCTCTTCCCCAGGGGCGACCCGGATAGCGCAGTCGGTACAGCGACTCGCTACGGGCTGGACGATACGAGGCTCGAACTCCGCTGGAGGCAAGAGATTCTGTCTTCTCCATACTCGTCCATATCTTACGGAATATATGAATAAACTGTGCAGACAAAATGCATTGTTCTTAGCCTTAAGCGTGGTGGTTCAAATAGTAACCACTAGGCTTTAAAAGGTTAATGTATTACCACTGCGGACCGTACCGCCATTAATTTGATATTCATCGCCGTAAGATCCTCAAACCCACTCTCACAGTCAGTGTGTGTGCTTCTCTTAGGAAGAGAGACCAAGTTTCACACCCTTAGAAAATTACAAGTAAAGTAACACTTCTGTATATTACATGTATTTTTTCATGAGGACGGACAGACAGATATGACGAGCAAATAGGCGCTTTTCGCAACTTTGCGAATGCGCCAAAAATGCAGCTGCTTCTCATCGGGTATTCTGCGGAATGAAGTCTAGAAAGGCATGAAGGTCGTTGTCCTGATGCTATTGTAGTGACACCTATAGACGACACTAGGAACTATCCACGATTACGAACCAAAAGTTTATCTCGCTTTCTCTAATTGACTAGTTATAATAACGTGTAGAAGTTCAACGTTCGTGGCTCGTTGGTCTAGGGGTATGATTCTCGCTTAGGGTGCGAGAGGTCCCGGGTTCAAATCCCGGACGAGCCCTTGTTTTTTTTTAATCTACTTCTAAATGTAAAACTAATTCAAATGTTAACGATGTAAATGAAGTTCTTTTTTCATCCTCATTTGTCGCTTGGCGGAGCGCGTTTAGAACAAGACAGGAAATTTACACATGCGTAGCACTGTGGCTCATTCTGATCTTCGCTCGCCTTAATGCACATATTGGTCTAGCCAACAAAATTAGACACGAGTATTAAAATTGTTGCCATGGAAAGGCAATAGTGAATTCTCTTTCGTATTGAGCTGTGTATGTCGCTGTCAACATTATGAAACGTACTTAGGTCTTCAAGTAAAGTGCCTGATATTTTTGTCCTACTTATTATATTGCTTATATCTTCTCGACGCATTTTCTTCATAAAAATCAGTCTACTGGGAGTCGATATGTTCCATGCGAACCGACAGACAGACAAGACGAAGCTAATAATTGCTTTTCGCAACTCTGCGAACGCGCCTGACGAAAACAGTTACACAGTTACTGTGAGACCTTAGAATCATATGGGGCAAGTGGTGACCGTGTCAAAAGCACAACGCCAGAAAGCTTACTGGACTGTTAGTTAAACATTCAATAATATATAACTAACTAACTAACTAACTCCATGGAGCAGAGTCCTTCTTGAGAAGCTAACAAGTCGTCAGCTAGTCAAGAAATTCCCCGCGTTTTATGGAACCCGAAGGTTCATTACCGCATTCACAAGCGCCCGCCACCTGTCCTTATCCTGAGCCATATCAATCCAGTCCATGCACCCCATCCACTTCTTTAAGATCCATTTTAATATTATCCTCCCATGTACGCTTGGGTCAATAATATATAATGTAATTATATATATTCTAATCGGAAAACCTGAAGTAGTAGTCCATTTGGAAGACCTAGATTTAGATGGGAGGGTAAAATTAAACTGAATCTTAAGAAAGCAGGGTGAGAGGTTTTGGGCTGTATTTACATAGCTCACGTTAGGGGCCAATGGCGGGCTCTTGTGAATACGACAGGATAGTACGACTAATACGTCAGGATAGTACCTCGAATAAGCCACATCCGCTGCCTTTCAAATCCATTGCAGTTCGCCATTTCTCCTCTTTTTCGGCGCTACAAACAAGTTAGTCTTAAACACTGACAGGGCCGTAAAATAAAGGGCAAAACGACGCCAGGTATACGACTAAGTATTAATGAAACATAAGCCTATTTTTGTAAAATGGCCATGTTGAAGGAACGAAAGCTTGCTAAAGATTAATAGTCGAAATGCTTCACTGATTTCTTTTATTACGTTTCTACGCCATGCGCAACGAGAAGTGTATTACTGCTCATAATTCTTACTGCATCCAACAGCAAGAAATCTGCTTCCATTGAACGCTTGGAGGAATGCTGCTGACCGCATGGAAACTGACGGACGAATTAATCACACTGCGTACAGCCTAGCCTGTCTTTGTCTGAAGGCGGCGAACTGCAAGGAAACCGACGGACATAGTACTTCATAGAAGGTACGGCATTTCTCTCTCTCTTTCTTTCTTTCTTTCCTCTTCCTTCCTTCCTTTCCTCTTTCCTTATTTCTTTCTTTCCTTCTTTCTTTCTTTCTTTCTTCCTTTCCTCTTTCTTCCTTCCTTTTGTCTTGCTTTGTTTCTTCTTTCTTTCTTCCTTCCCTCTTTCTTTCTTTCCTGCCTTCTTTCTTCTTTCTCTTCTTTCTTTCCTTCCTCTTTCCTTGTCTTTCCTCTTTTCTTCCTTCCTTTCCTCTTTCTTTCTTTCTTTCTTCCCTTTCCTTTATTTCTTTCCATCTTTCCTTCACTTCTTCTTGCTTTCCTTCTTTCTTTCTTTCCTCTTTACTTTTCTTTCATTCCTTCTTTCTTTCCTCTTTCATTTGTCTTTCCTTCCTTCTTTCTTTCCTCTTTCTTCTTTCCTTCCCTCTTTTCCCTTTATTTCTTTCTTTCTCTGTCTTTCTCTCTCTCGCTGTACGTTGCCAGCTGCATGCAGGACGCTGTACGTAACAATTCCACGATGTACTGTCTTCCAGGAGGGGAAAGCAATCTCTGAGTCAATAATGAAACAGATTATCTCGTTAAACCGGAACCAGAAATCATTTCGTCTTTCTGATTTTATTATACAGCCTTTTGAAGTGGACTGCCCGTGGCTCAAGGCTGTTTATTTTCGTCTAGGAATGATGGTAAAGTTTATGGAGAGTCCAGCACGGTAATATTACGGACAGCTGCTGCTCAGTATGTGAAAACGGCCCAAAACGAAAAAAAGAAGCGATTTGAACGAACATTTCAAGCAGGTAGAAGCATGTTATAAATGAGTTGCAGCTGGGTGTCTGGAATTGCAGTAATGTCATTTACACTCGTAAGGGAAAAGTTCAATGTTCCTGTTACGCATTTCTGCAGGCGCACTGACAAAAATCAGAAGCGCTGTTTCCTAACATGCGTGCCGTGATCCGAATCCGTATGTGGCTCGAGACCGGTTTGTTATACGTCCCCTGTGTCTTAACGCATTAAAACACTTTAAAATTATATAGTATAATACGCAGTGTGTATCTATTAGTTAGTTACACGTACAAATCTCCAGGGATGTGGCTGCTAAATCCACGTTTCTGCAGTTATGTACCTGGTCTTGACTGGAAAACCGATTAACTAGCTAACAGATTAACTGAGTAATTAACTAACTACGTATATAGCTCACGAACCAATCATCCAACGAAAACGCCACCAAATAACCAAAGTAAATAAATGACAAAAATATTAGGGGGAAAAATTACATGTATGAACAGAAAACAAGACGGATAGAATACTTTGAGTTAGCACTGATTCAGAAGCACAGGTCGTGATCTGTTATACTCGCAGGCCTTCAAGCACGCACAGTCGGTCGTGTCTGTATACTCAGCAGGCACGAGTGTTCTGTATATGAGGCTCAAGCACGCATAGGTCGTGTCTGTATACTCGCAGGCCTTCAAGAGCACGCACTAGTCGTGTCTGTATACTCGCAGGCCTTCAAGCACGCACAGTCGTGTCTGTATACTCGCAGGCCTTCAAGCACGCACCAAGTCGTGTCTGTATACTCGCAGGCCTTCAAGCACGCACAGTGTGTCTGTTCTCGCAGGCTTCAGCACGTGTGTGTATACTCGCAGGCCTTCAAGCACGTGTGTCTGTATACCGCAGCTTCAAGCACACAGTCGTGTCTGTATACTCGCAGGCCTTCAAGCACGCATAGTCGTGTCTGTATACTCGCAGGCCTTCAAGCACGCACAGTCGTGTCTGTATACTCGCAGGCCTTCAAGCACGCACAGTCGTGTCTGTATACTCGCAGGCCTTCAAGCACAGTCGTGTCTGTATACTCGCAAGGCCTTCAAGCACGCACAGTCGTGTCTGTATACTCGCAGGCCTTCAAGCACAGTCGTGTCTGTATACTCGCAGGCCTTCAAGCACAGTCGTGTCTGTATACTCGCAGGCCTTCAAGCACAGTCGTGTCTGTATACTCGCAGGCCTTCAAGCTCAGTCGTGTCTGTATACTCGCAGGCCTTCAAGCATAGTCGTGTCTGTATACTGCAGCGCCTACTTTCTGCTTTCAGCGTTCAGGAAATCTGCATTTTTCCCACACAGTGTATTTATGTGTTTCGTATGATTCTTAGTACAAAGAGTGATTATTTCCCTCAACAGTATCAAATTACCTGTATTCGTAACTGAGACGCAATGCTTTCTGTAAGGTAATAACTGAAATTTTGAATATCATTCCGCTGTATTTTATGCCTCAAGGCGTTAATCTCTGAATTTTCTGTTACGTATTTCCGTTAAAATAAAAAGAAGGGTAACTGGGTTGGTTACATCTTGCGTAGGAACTGCCTTCTAAAACGCGTTATTGAGGGAAAGATAGAATAAAGGATAGAAGTGACGGGAAGCCGAGAAAGAAGACGTAAGCAGCTACTGGATGACCTTAAAAAACGAGGGGATCGTGGAAATTGAAAGAGGAAGCATTAATCGCACTCTGTGGAGACCTCGCTTTGGAAGAGGCTGCGGACCTGTCGTAAGACAGACTACTGAATGAAGAAGATGATTATGTATTTCCGTGCTACAAGCCTATACTTTCTGTCTATTAAATGTAATTTACATTGACTCGCAGTCTGTGTTCTCGAAAGTACAGAAATGTTCACATTACAGATACATTTTCGTGTATGCAGATACGGTATTAGGAAGGTTTTATTGTTTATTTAATGACGTTTTCATTAGCTCAAGCTATAAAGCATTGAATGATAAAATTATCAGTTAATATGTGTAAAGAACGGATCTTCCGGCGAAGATTTGAACCTGGGACCTATCTAACACAAAGCAGGGGTGCTACCAACTCGACAGTGATGTTCGGTGTGTTTAGACCGGCCGTCTTTTATCTGACAGTCCTATCTGACGGTACAACTTGTGATGCCCGGCCGCCGCTGCTTTGTATTCAAACGCGCTCTGAGGCACCTGCAGGGCGCACATTTACATGCAGACCCTCGTCACCCGACACAGTGGCTCTGACGTAACTAATCAATCAGATCTAAAAACAGGTATAGGCTCTGACGTGGACGGACAGTAGCATAAATATGTTATCCCGGCAATTGTACTTGAAAACTAAGCCTATGAACTTTTAAATTTAAATTAGGGGGTTGCAAACAGAGTCCCAGAGAGTGGTGTGAGACAGCAAACGATTCATATTTATAAAATGCGAAGACTTACTGTTATGATGACATCTATACTGCTTTTAGGTGATGGTGCCATGTGGATTTGGGCTGTTGGAAACGTTTCGGAGGAACCTGCTGCCTCCGTGTTCAGGCTAGAAAAGTAAGCCTGACGATATATGGAAGGTCGGACATGGACTGGAGCTGGAAGCGAGCTAATGAGAATAAGTGGCTCCGAAACGGCGGTGGGGTGGAAGGGGAGGCTATTTTATTAATGGGAGAAGCGAAAGAGGAATGAAATGGGGGGGGGGGGGGGAAAGCAACGTCATAAGAAAGAGACTTGAGAAAAGAATGTGAGGGAAGGGGGCACAGGAGGAAGATGGGTGAGTAGAGGAGTTTAAAAATAAACAGAGAATAAGCAAATGAATAAGAATATAAGAAAAAGAAGTGGAGACTCCTGAAGAGACGGTTGGGCTCGGGGTGGGAGGGGGGTTGGTGGAGGGTGAATGAAAGTAGGGATTTGTGTTCCTGTCTTTTGGCTTTCGCGAGGGTATTGTGGCCTCATTTCTGCTGCTATGTAGACTGTAATTGATAGTAATCATCGTTGGTGGCCGTGCCATGGCTCAGGCGGTTAGTCACCGGCCTCCCACCGCGGAGACCCGGGCTCAATACCGGGGTCAGTCCATGTGGGATTCGTGGTGGACAAAGTGGCACTGGGACAGGTTTTTTCTCCGAGTACTTCGGTTTTCCCCTGTCAATTTCATTCCACCGGTGCTCCATTACACGGAAAAATTAAAACAAGATCTTCATTTTCATCACAGGGTTGCACAATAAGCCTCAAGGTTGCGGTGCGTCCGTAGTTATGGATAGGGCCACAAGATGACACTGGAAATTACCTATGTTTCAGTTGGTATTTCAGTCTCGATCTTTGTCGAAAACGTAACTGACAGATAGCAATGCCGCGTGTTTTACCAAGCGATGTTTCTAGAAGTTCTGAAGGTCACTGGATGTGCCTTCAGTGAAGTCGTGCTGTTGAAGTGTCTTTTAAGGCTGTGGTATAGACGAGTGAATCAGTAGACGAGTAAAGAGGTGAATTTGCACTAGGTCCTAATTAAACACAACGCCATGAAGGTAAATAGGAGGGTAGAGTTACAGCTCCACGCATTCTTAATGTCGGAAATAAGAGGTAAATGGTCAGCTTCAGGTACCGGCTACTTTACCCCCGGGGTATCTGCAGAAATAATAGCTAGAGGTCGGAATTGTGAAGCACTTGTTCCAGCTGAGATTACGAAGGGCTTTTTACACCTACTAGCTGGGTTTTTTTCTTTCTTTATTTCAAGATAGGGTAAGAAAAAATATCATTAACATATTTTAATAATGTAATAACAATATTGGTCATGTAAACCGAATATAAGGCGAACTTTTCATAAC
Source organism: Reticulitermes speratus (assembly GCA_021186555.1). NCBI lineage: Eukaryota > Metazoa > Arthropoda > Insecta > Blattodea > Rhinotermitidae > Reticulitermes > Reticulitermes speratus. The sequence goes on from JAJKFL010000005.1 coordinate 48,070,477, forward strand.
TCCATGAAAGAAAAACTTACATGCCAATTTGGATATCAAATACCGGTCACCTTGGTTTCTTGATGGGTTCCTACCGGATGTGATGTGGAAATGATAACAACTGTACCGCATTGTTCTGAGTCACTGAACCCACCCAGCATGCAATGTGCATTAAATACGTAGATATATGCCACTATTGTAGGAAGATATGAACTCATTTATTTGTGTCATTCTCTTGAATACGAGTTTTGAATTCATTAAGATATTTCGGTTGACACTTGCATAGGAATACGGTGCTATTGACTGGGGTGTCATGAGTAAACGGGTTGTTTAGCAGCATGGTGGCCAACATTAATGCACCGCGCCTCACGTGTCAATGCGAAAGTAATTGAAGCAAAATAATGCAAACCTCACAGTCCACTTTGAAGAGATCCTTTCGACTCGGTCAGGCTCATATGAGTGCAGTGGCTCAGGTGGCGGAGATGATTTTGAACTTTGTCAGAGAAGTCCAAAAGTCTATCTGATTCTTCTGCTTCTTCTTCCTCTCCACCTCATCACTACAGTTCGTTGTCGACCTTGGCTTCCAACAAAATCCTCCTCCATTCCTTCCGGTCTCTGACCACTGCTTGCCAATTTCTTATTACCACTATATTTAGCCCCTTTATTGGTATCTCCACCTTGCCGTGGTAGAGGAGCTTGTGAGTTCCAGTGACCCTGAGAGCAAAGCCGGCGGTAGCATTGCTACCAGTAGGGTCTCCCAAGCCGGACAGATGAAGACGGTAGGAACCAGACGAAGAGAGATGCCTAGGAGATGGGAAATCCAATAAAAACTCCCCTGATGCCGGAAGCAGGACTTGAAGCACAGAGCAAATGATGCTCGAGATGGTTGATGATCGTGTAGCAACAGGCGTGACCAGAGTGGTCTGAACGGCTGCTGTACTGCGATGTGGAAAGCAAATGGAAAAACTACCACATTGCTTTTCCTGGATGGTCTCTTCCAGAAAATTTGGAAGAGGCTACGGACCTGTCGTAAGACAGATTACAGAATGAATGAATGAATGAATGACTGTGTTTAAATCCTCTTCAAATTCATCAGTCCATCTGTTCCGTCGTTTCCTCTTTTCTTTTTTCCTTCCATTCTGTCTGTCGCTGTTTTTTTTTATTCTTTCATTCCTCGTCCTTTCAATATGTCCATACCATCTTAATCTAAGCAACTATATAAATTTCACAGTACCTGTACCTCCTTATTGGTTATTATTCTTCATTTATGGGACCTTACTTTGTCTTTATTGTCACTAAATCAGTGATTTTGAATTTTATATTTTTATGCAACAAATCAGTCTGGATAGTGACTAGGCTACGGACAGGAATATCCAGGAAACTGGGTTCTGTACCCGGCAGGAGTAATGATTTCTTCACTCAACAGCGTCCAGACACGATCTGGAGCGCAAAGAGTCTCCTGTCCAGTGGGAACCGCTGGTAAAGTAGCCGGGTCGCGAAGGTCACCACTCACTTCCCTGGAGTTTCGAGACTGTGTGGAAATACACGCTCATTACCCAGTATGTTTTGAAGGTGCCATGCTGAATTAAGCATGCGGACGCCTTTACGTTTTATGGAAATATTATTCACGTCGGACTATTGGCCACTTGAACCTTACGAACGATATTTATTGTTCAGAAACATGTGATTCATATACTCTGAAAATATTAGGAAATAAATTATTTTCATCGAAATATTTGTAAGAGAGATTCGAGGTTTTCATGACAGTAAGATTAGTAATTCAGATTGTAGCCTTGTGCGGTATGGCACTATGCAGTCTTGTAGGTGGGTGTCTGCAGGAGGAACATAAATGCCTTAATCTTCACTGAACTTCAACCCTGAAGAGGGAGGTAGCGGGTTCCTGTAAAACGTTTGTAACCACCTACAAACACCACATCGTGTAAAGGCCCAGAAAACCATAATCTAAAAAGGTAAACTAAAGTCTCCCTTGTACACTCCATGAAGGCGTATGGGAGAGTGGAAGTATAGCTCCACTCATTCTTAACTTCGGTACAAGATAGAGGTAAGTGGTCAGCCTGAAGCCCCGACCGCTTGTCTCCTTTACATGGAGCCCCTTGCTTATTGAAGAAAGAGGATAAGTGGGCTCCAAAGCCAGTCCGTACTCTTTAAGACGAGAAAAATATCTAATCTCTGCCTGGATTCGAACTCCGGATCATCAGCCCGTACTCCAGTCGCTATAAAGATTACTGTCTTCTGGAATGGGATGACGTGCGTTTTAGTACATACTTACTAACGTTTCGGAGCAACCGGCTGAAAGTTTCCTAGGGAGACAAGTGTTTCGACGTTAATTTTTAGTGGAAATAATTCGAATAAGTTTAAGAACGCCTGCACAAAATATTTAGACTGTCCCGCTTCGTAAATGAGTCGAATTGGTTGCCGTGAATCACGGCGGTTTGTTTCATCGGAATCTGAAGACTTTGGTTAGCTCACGGCGTTGTCTGAGCTGTATTACAGACAGCGGGGGTACGTCAGTCTCAGCAGACATGTGGTTCGGTGTGTTAGTCTTCGTGTCTGTCGTACCTTTATAAGTCATTTCCATACGAAAACAAGAGCTGACAAATAGTGCACATATGGGTCTGCGCAAGTGTCCATAAAGAGACTCAGCGAAGGGAGATAATAACGTTAAATCAACCAACAATTTTCGGACATCTGTACAACTCGTCTCCCAGACGGTAAATTGTAGACTTGTGGAAGACTACAAATAAAAAGAGAGTTAAAATTTGCCTTGGGCTTAAGCACCAGATCATAAAAACGTATTTGGGAGTAGAGATAAAAATTCAACAGCCTTAGGCATGCCACTGGAAGGTGGTGAGTAATGGAAATTGAAGAGGCACTCATTACATAGGAGGCTGGGTAGGCCCCACAGTTTATCAGGTGAGAAAAATCTCCACCGGTCATTGAACACAGATCGTCCAGCCCGTATGACATAAATGTATACACCGAGCTATCGGGCTGACAGAAAATAACGATGTTTTTTTTCAGCCCGTTCGAGAAACAGTGCGTTGAGTAATTTCCATTACTAACAGCATGATGTTTAAAATATGAGCGAGAGAGTTTTATCTTCTAAAGTGTAGTTATGAGAGAATACTACGGGGTTGGGGGACAAAGATTGTGCCAAAGAAAATTGAAGTAAATTCCGGAAATTCCAATATTAGTCAGAAGACAGTTTAAAAATACTTTAACAACTGATCCGTGAGATGGAGCGAATATCAAAGGTAGCTAGGCTAATTTATTTATTAAATAGTAAAGTTGTGTTTTGACTGAGAAAACCTACATTTTTAGTTTGTTGATGATTTACATTACGATTGATGATTCACATTACGATTGATGATTCACATTACGATGATACATTTCCAGCTTCCTGAGAAATGGCTTCCCAATTCATCTGTTTTAATTAATTTAAGTTTTTCCTCTAGGGCCGTTCAAAGAACCTTTCAGCAGAAGACCTGTGGCGTCGCCTGCAGAATGTGGCGACGTCGTACAAGCTCCGTCCGGATTAATAAAGACACTGATGGTCTATTCGAATATTTATAGGTGACATTCTGCACGAAATATGCGTTTGTTTTTGTAATGGCAATGTTGTTCCTTTGCTTAATTGCACGCAACACCATCAGGACGTATGGGTAGTGGAGGTGTAGATCCACGGAAACAACCCTTGGTACTCAATGGACAGAAAGCTGGGTGGGATACCTGTGTGTGTGTGTGTGTGTGGTGGTGTTTTTTTTTTGTGGGTGGTGAAAATGGTTCTCAAGTCGTTCAGCCAGTAGCCTAGAACTATACTAATTGAACTAGAGCAGTAATAAGTCGCGGGTTCGATTCCCGATGGTGTCATTGGAATTTTTCCTTGACATAATCGGTTCGGTCGCACTATGGCCCTGGGGTCGACTCAGCCTCTAACAGAAATGAGTACCAGGAATATTTCCTGGGGGGTAAAGGCGGCCGGTGCGAAGGGCTGACAACCTTACCACCTTCATGTGCCGATTGTCTAGAAATCTGGGAGCCTCAACCTCCTGGAACTCTAAGGGCCTGTCCAGGCCTGTAATGGGATTGCTGTACCTTTGTTACGTCACGCAGTGAAGCAAGCAAGCTGCAGGTCCCTGTAGTTCAGACACATACTGTACATAGAAACTTTAAGCCGCAGGGACCTCAATAACTGGCTGTATAATAGCGAAATGAAAACTCTGCAGGTGTTTGACCAACAGGTATGGGTTGATGAATCGTGTGACAAGAGACACTCTTCAGACGTGTGAATATTAATCATGCTCTCCCTGAGCCCACCCGCTGGTGCCAATGGAATTCACCCTCCAGCAAGCTTGATTATAAATCCGCGGTAACAGAAACATCAGGAACCGTTCACACGTAATCAACGAACCTGTCTGTATTCGACACCTTGACTTTCCCACCGGTGTACCGTTTATTTGGATTGTTTAAGGACGATGTTCCAGTTACTGACTTTAGATATGATCAAATGTCACACGGTACGTTCATAAATTAACACAAACCGGTCAGTAAGCCTTATGATCATCAGAAGGGACTGGCTTAAAAACCGTAAAGGTCTCTTTCGTTTATTTTTCATTTCACTTGCTTAAAGACACTGCCTTAACAGGTGTAGTCGTTTTAAATGATCTATAACGGCGCACTGAAAAATTAGATACGGTAGCTAAAACCGACGCCGATCCCAGTGGCCGTGCGGTCTAAGGCGTGGGTCTTCGGCTGCTCGCTTACTAGGATCGTGGGTTCGAATCCCACCGGGGGCATGGATGTCTGTCTCTTGTGAGTGTTGTGTGTTGTCAGGTAGAGGTCTCTGCGACGGGCTGGTCACTCGTCCAGAGGAGTCCTACCGAGTGTGGTGTGTCTCGAATGTGTGTGACCGTGAAACCTCGACGAAACGAGGAGGCCCAGGCCCATATAGGGCTGTCGAGCCATAGAAGAAGAAGAAGAAGAAGAAGGAAGAAGCTAAAACCGACAAATGCACGTCACACCAGAAAGACGTTAACACAGGATGTCGGTAAAACACGTTAGAACGTCTATTTTTTTCTTTTTTTCTCTTTTTTTCTTTCTCCTCTGGCTCGACAGCCCCTTGGGGGCCTAGGCCGCCTAATTTATCGACGCTTCACGATCACACTCAGACACACCACACTCGGTAGGACTCCTCTGGACGAGTGACCAGCTCGTCGCAGAGACCTCTACCTGACAACACACAACACTCACAAGAGACAGACATCCATGCCTTAGGCGGGATTTTTTTTTTTGTCTGTCCGGGGTTTTTCCCCTTTGATCCATTTTTGTACTGTTTTTAAATCCTTTTGGCCTTCATGTCACTTTACGTTCCATACTACCGTCCTTATACAACAAACACAACACAAACATCCATGCCCCCGGCGGGATTCGAACCCACAATCCCAGCAAGCGAGCGGACGCATACCGACGCCTTAGACCGCGCGGCCACTGGGATCGGCACGTGACGTCTTTACGGTAGTGAAACCAAAGTGTTCGTGATTCCACGTGACTGTGATTTGGCTGTGTTGACTGGACTGAACCCGCGTCCTATTTAGAAACTCTTAGTGACAGGTAAGAGTCCACGACCATGTTGACTGGATGGACGTCGCGACCTGAAGATGCCAAGCGTCTTGAAAATAAACCAAAACGGGTGCACTGGTAGAGAAAGAGCATCATTCGGCCTTCGGACCGTACGTTGCTTATTTGCTGTCGGATCGCAGTGATGAACCGTTAACGTTCCAAGCTAATGAGGGGTAAGACGCACCGCGCATGTTAATTGGACGTCACCTTCTCTGGGTTAGCACAAACACTCATGCTTCTTTCTCCGCATCCTCTGCTCACCTCCCATTCATCCACCTCATTCATTTTTTTCGCCTTACCACCTTAGGCCTCTATCCTTTTCTGTTTCTTCCTTTTTAGTGTGGAATTTTTCATTGACATAATCGTTTCGGTCGCACTATGGCCCTGGGGTCGACTCAGCCTCTAACAGAAATGAGTACCAGGATTATTTCCCTGGGGGGGGGGGGGGGGTAAAGATGGCCGGTGTCGACCTCGGTGGACTAGTGGTTAGCGTGCTCGCCACTGGACCCAAGGTTCGCGGGTTCGATCCCGACCGAGGTCGATGGATTTTTAAGGGTGATAAAAATCCGGAGCACCACTTCCTTCGGAGGGGAAGTAAAGCCGTCGGTCCCATGTCGTAGATTTACGGCATGTAAAAGAACCTTACGGGCATGAATAGAACTAGTAATGCTCGTAAGCAAAAATTCAGCGGCCATTTTCTACCCAAGTCTCCTGACTGACTGCCAGATGGCTCTGGCATCAGAATTGAGTCGAACAGCGCGGCCAGTGGGCTGGTAACTCACTGCCAAAATGTCACAAGACCAACTAACCTCGGAAAGAGGAGGCCCAAGCCCATATAGGGCTGTCGAGCCATGGTTATTATTATTATTAAAGGCGGCCGATGTGTTGGGCTGACAACCTTACCACCTTCATGTGCCGATTGTCTAGCCTTATTAATTAAATTATGTCTAATGTATTTAACTTATTTTATTAATGCATTTTATTTATTAATTTATTTCATTTATACAAGTAATTAATTTAATTAATTTAATTGCTTCTGTGTATTTAATGAATTAATTTGTTTTATTTATTTAAGTTATTTAATTTATTGAACTTATTTAGCTTATTTAATTATTTTATTTATTTCTTTCACAACAGACCAGCTACACCTGACGCATGAACTCACCAACAGTGCATAAGATCCACATATCCCAAAAGTCTCTTAGACTCTAAAAATCTAGTTCAGTACGACGGACAGACTTGACGAAGCTAATAGTCGCAACTTTCAGAGCGCTCAAAGAAACTGAATGATGGATAGATTTGTTTTAAGTAGCTGAGCGCAATGTACGCGTGTCACTCTTGCATGCATTGCTTATGGACCACACCTGTGCAGTGTCGCCCATGTTTGTTGAATAGAACCAGCTCCGTCACAATTATCCGAGTCAACAGCTTGGAGTCAGGGCTTAACAAACCGCACTCAGTGTAAGACAGTGCAACTCCGTAATTTATATTTTTGTGGCTTATTTGACGACGTTGTCAGTAAATCAGATTAAACAGCGTCGAATGTTAGGATTCTAGATGATTTGGAAGGGATTCCGAAGGAAACGGTCGTGGCAGAATGGGGATATTTTCGAGGAATTTTCCAGGAGGATGTGAGTAAAACTACCAAGAACTGCTCTTAGGATAGCGGATGACATGGTCAAATTCGAACCAGATACCTTCCAAAACAAGTGTAGGACAGAGTTACGGCTAACTAACCCTTTCGAATTTATGTTGTTGCAAAGCGGCTAGCAATTATTATACTTATTATTAAAATACAGTTGTGACTGACGGTTTATTTTAATATAGTTTATATATTACCGTCGACCTCGGTGGACTAGTGGTTAGCGTGCTCGCCATTGGACCCAAGGTTCGCGGGTTCGATCCCGACCGAGGTCGATGGAGGGGAAGTAGCATGAAGTACATGTCGTAGATTTACGGCATGTAAAAGAACCTTACGGGCATGAATAAAGATGTTGCGTAAGCCAAATTGCCTCCATTTCTCACCCAAGTCTCCTGACTGCCTGCCGGATGGCTCTGGCCGACACATCAGGATCGATAGAACACTAGCGCGGCCAGTTTACCAGTCACCAACTGCCATGAATGCGCACGACTTAGTAACCTCGAAAAGAGGAGGCTGTTGAGCCATGGTTATTATTATTATTATTATTATTATTATTATATATTACCACAACGGGATGTATAGAATAAAGGTTAAAATATAATCACAGCTACGTGTTTCGGCACATATCCAGCCATCTTCTGGCTGTAACAATTATGTATAGAGAAAAATGGACTCTTCTGTGTATAATTGTCTACAAACTGAATACGGCTTGATAAGAGCCGAAACATGTAGTTTGAATTGTACTTTAATAATATAAATTTGTGTTTAACGGCTATCTGTTGGTAACTGTGGATATAAAACTCAACGAGATAAAACATCTTAAGTTAAAAGCCACGAGCACTTCGTTACATTTAATATTGGTAGATGGCATGTTTGTCTCACACTGATCTGCAACACAAAATAAATATAGACCAAAATGATGTTTTAAAACGAGATATCTCGTGTGTAACACAGAAATGGTTACTAACAAGACTGGCGTATGAAGTGGCGCTGTCAGCATAAGCGTCTTTTGTGAAGTGACGTCATTTTTTCTGGTAGGTGAATACCGACATTTTAAAGTAATTCGTTTTTGATTTAGAATTTAGATGAGATGCATAAAAGTGACAGCAACTGTGTGTTAGGGGCGAGACTGATTTTGGAGACCCTACTGGGGAATGACATACGCAACCCGGGGTCGATTAGCTATTCACATCCCCGCCTGTATTCAAATATCTCCAGGGCACAATGATGAATATAGCTGAACTGAGGAATAAATTACAGGTTAGACTTGGTGGTGAATTAATGGGTGTGGAGGGTAACACAAGCAGGCATATGATCGGGTAGACAGTTCCTCATATTCCCACTAGCTGTCAAAATATTGCTTTTGTGCCAGTGGTGCGAGCAAAGCACGTAACGAAAGTACACCTTCCTGACAAGATAATACGCAGCGGTGTAGCTAAGCGTTACGTTCTTCTGGAATATGATGCTACGTCACATCCCGGAAGAATGGAATCCTCAAGAACAACACAGTTGATCACATTGTAAATAAATTCCGCTCATTTCATGGAACACGAAATTCAGTACCGTGATCACAACAGCCGGCTACTGGTCCCTGTTCTGAGTCAAATTAATCCAATCCACAAACCCCTTCTATATTTCTTGAAGATCTCTTTTAATATTATCCTTCCATCTACGCCTAGATTTTCCAAGTGTTTGCCTTACTTGAGGTTCTCAGACAAAAAGTTTGTATGAGTTTATCTTCGTTCCCAAGGGTGCTACATGTCTCGCCCTATCTCAAACTTGCATTTTTATAGTAATAATAATAATAATAATAATAATAAATATTTAAGCACGCAGCTGTATATAATATTGTGAAGCTCCTCCTCATGCAGTTTTATCCAGCCTCCTGTCACTTCCTCCCTCTCAGGGCCAAATATTTCCATCAGCACCCTGTTCTCAAACACCCTCAGTCAATGTTCCTTCCTCAACATGAGACCGAGTTTCACTCTAATAAATAAAAGAGGTACGTTTTTTAATTTGTGTACGCATTCTAATCTTTACGGTTTAGCACATAGGGCGAAGCGCAAGGGGGCAAGTCGCGGGTGTTTTACGTTAGGCATGCTTTTTCTCTGTGGGCCGCGATAGCTCAGTCGGTATAGCGACTCGCTACGGGCTGGACGGTCCGGGGATCGGCCGATCCCAGTGGCCGCGCGGTCTAAGACGTGGGTCTTCGGCCGCTCGCTTACTGGGATCGTAGGTTCGAATCCCACCGGGGGCGTGGATGTTTGTGTTGTGTTTGTTGTAAGGACGGTACATGGAACGTAAAGTGACATGAAGGACGAAAGGATTTAAACAGTACAAAAATGGATCAAAGGGGAAAAAACCCCGGACAGGCAAAAAAAAAATCCGGTGGGGCGAGATTTTTCGCAGCCGCCCAGACCGGCCCTGGGGCCCACCCAGCCTCCTATACAATGGGTACCGAGTGCCGATCCCAGTGGCCGTGCGGTCTAAGGCGTGGGTCTTCGGTCGCTCGCTTACTAGGATCGTGTGTTCGAATCCCACCGGGGGCATGGATGTTTGTGTTGTGTTTGTTGTATAAGGACGGTAGCATGGAACGTAAAGTGACATGAAGGACGAAAGGATTTAAACAGTACAAAAATGGATCAAAGGGGAAAAACCCCCGGGCAGAAAAAAAAAAAAAAAAAAACCGGTGGGGGCGAGATTTTTCGCAGCCGCCCAGACCGGCCCTGGGGCCCACCCAGCCTCCTATATAATGGGTACCGGGTCTATTTTCCGCGGGTAAAGCGGCCGGGGCGTGGAGTTGACCACCCACCCCCATCTAGTGCCAGGGTTAAAGAAAGAGTAGAGCTATACCTCTACTCCCCCTCTGGGCCTTCATGGTCTGTTCTAGGGAGAACTTTACCTTTACTATGTGTTTTATCTCCAAAAGTCTACTCAACGCTTGTTTTAAAATGAAATTTGATTTTTGAGGTGTTTGGGACGTGACTTTGTGCAGTCTTGTAGGTAGGTATTGAACATACGGAGAAACAGGCTGTCCCCTTCTTCCCAGACACATCAAATCATGTTAGAATTGATGACCCTCCGTTCATAACGCACACCACCATCATCACCGGTTCTCCCTCCTTTAAATGTTTCCGCAGATTCTTAACTTCCTATGCCTCAGTTCTCACTGACTGACCTGCCTTTCTTCCGTAAATTTTACCAGATTTCACAACGTCTAATCGCGAATATTTCATCGCAGACCGTCATTGGTGCTTGGTGCATTTTATGAATGTGGCAGTCATGTTGAGCGTGTCAAGAGTATATCATAATTACTCAAAAGAGATAGAAAATCAAATAAGGCAAAGTTCATACTTCATATCTGACATGTTCCACCTACACAAAGTTTGAGGTAAACTAAAATTTTTGCCTGCACTTTTTGGCTTTCTTTCGTATATGTAGGGTTCGAATTACGAAATTCCTCTTTATATAATTTTTATTGTTTTTCTGTTATTTCTTCTGTTTTAAGTTCAACTAACAAATAACTCTTTCAGATGATAAATATTGTCCTTTCAATTGACGCAATTCACTACGTTTCCTGTACAATGTTTGGTGCATTCTTTTGTTAGGCGGAAGCTTTACGTTCGCCTAGTCACTTCAAGATTTCGTCGTCCTAAAACCAGAAGTAGATCTATGTAACATATTTATCCATCGTCGTATTTTATGCTCCCTTTTACATTTCTTAGAAAATGTACTAAATTTCTCTGGTAGCATAAGAAAATAAATCCACACTGCTACGGATTCCTTTCAAAACGAAGGCTGTCAATCATGGTATACAGGCTTTCAGCAGTTACTATTTCCACGATTCTCTCCCCAAAACTTAGAATTTTTCACGGCAGACTGGATCCTTTGCTGTACGTATTTTAAAGATAAGAAGAAAGCAGAAGTTTTTAATGCAATATTTGGAGGTGGAAAAAAAAAAAAAAAAGAGGTTACCGCTATATCTTAAATCTTGTGATGTGGGTACCCTTTAAACATTTCTAAAAATTTCATTGTTGTTTTTATAAACACTACCCGCACTTTTTCATCGCCTCTTTTCTTACGTTTATCTGAATCTGATAGACCTCTATACTGTTGTCACGGTATTCGAGATCTCTGGTGAAATTCTCTTTTTTCTAATGTTTTGTCGTTCATGTTTTCTTGTCGTTTTCGGGTTATGTACAAAGGATGGTGGCTACTTAAGCGCATTCACTCTCCTTTCTTTCCGCCAATACAAAAGAAGAAGGATTCCAAAAACTCAGCGAAATTGTATAGCCCGCATGTCTTTGTTACCTCCCCCACCCTGCCCCTGACATCCTGTGATTATTGTGTGACCAATAATAGGATTTATTTACGACACCATTCAGCATCTCTTTTTCAGGATAGGTTGATTTTAACACATTTGTGTTACTCTTTTTGGCCACTAGGAGGTCTCGCATCGTCGTCTGAATCTTATCCAACCATCGAGATGATGGGTGACACCATTACATTATTCCTTTTGAATTATTTAAACATTTAAAATATAATAAAAACAGTTTTTTTTTCGCGTTTATACACATATGTAAGTTCAGTTAAGTAATCACAGTCAACAGCTACTTCTGAGATACATTCATTCATTCTGTAGTCTGTCTTACGACAGGTCCGTAGCCTCTTCCGAAACGAGTTCTCCACAGGGTGCGATCTAGTGCTTCCTCTTTCAATTTCCAGTATCTTGTCTTTTCCTTAAGGTCATCCAGTAGCTGCTTACGTCTTCTCCCTCGTCTTCCCGTCATTTCTATCCTTCCTTCTAACTTTCCTTCAATCACGTGTTTCAGAAGGCAGTTTCAACGTGCAAAAAAGAAGTACATGAATATGGGGGGGGGGGGGGGCATAAAGGGCGGGCCAGCCGGGCAGCTGCCCGGGGCGCCAACATATAAGGGGCGCTAAGACGTCACTAGAATAATCGGAAATATGGTGTTAGTAAACTCAGGTTTCCACATGCAAATATTGTATCTGAAAATTATCGACAATTTGAGCATGAGCCTTCAAAAATTTTCGCCAGGGCTGTCCTAGACCGAAAAAGTTCGAAAAATATCGGTTTGAAAAGAACGCTAAATGATTAGCCTGCCGGGGAGTTCACATGTCACGGGCCGGCCTTGAATACAAGCCGAATCCAAAAACCCGTGCCACACTTCAGACGGTGGCCAGCATGCTCGTATCAACTTCTCTGTTCTGATTTGTCTGTCACTTGGCTGGACTCATGCTATAATAGTCAACAAACATTTTTAAGTTAATTACGGTAATATCGTCGCATTTTAATATTATCCTCCATCTACTCCTGGATCTTCGAAGCTGACTCTTTCCTTCAGGTTTACCGACAAAAATCATTTATGCATTTCTTGTCTTCCCACACGTTCCACATGCCCTACACATCTCATCCTCCTTGATTTGAACATCCGAATTATATTTGGCGAGGAGTCCAAATTCTGAAGCTCCTCATTAGGCAGTTTTCTCCAGCCTCATACTGATTCCTCCCTCTTATCACAAATATCTACCTCAGCACCCTATTCTCGAACACCCTCAACCTATGTTCCTCCCTCAGTGTGAGAGACCAAGTTTTGCATCCATATAAAACACCAGGCAAAATTACAGTTCTGTATACTGTAATTTTCGTGTTTTTAGACAGCGAAGGGGACGAGAGACATTCTGAACCGAATGAGTGCAACCAGAGTCCAAATTTAATCAGCTCTTCATTTCTTCATACATGCAATTTTGACTTGATCGTGTCTCTTACAGATATTTGAAAACTGTCACGTTTTCAATGTGCTTATTAGCTATCTTTGTGTTGTGATTTTGTCCTTCACTCTATGGATGGGATTTTCACGGACCTCACAATAACTCAATAATATTTTGTATACCTTTCTCTACTGTTTTGCTCAAATCGGAAGAAGTGTTAGAAACTAGGGCAAAAATCCATTTACTCCCTTAAGTAAAGTATGGTTGTCACTGCACCGATTTTCATGAAACTCACGTTTACCGAAAATATTACCTGGAGATATATTAGTCCGGTTTTCACAGATGTCGATAAAAAATGTAGAAATAACGAGTAGAAATTCATTTACGTTTTAACAAAGTATCACTGCCACTAGCCGATTTTCACGAAACTCACTCTAGTTTGCCAACTGTTTGTAAAGAATAAAAGTAAAGGTAAAGGTCTCCCTAGAACAGGCCACGAAGGTCCAAAGGGGGAGTAGAGTTATAGCTCTACTCTTTCTTTAACCCTGGTACTAGATGAGGGTGGGTGGTCAACTCCACGCACCGGCCGCTTTACCCCCAGGAAAGAGACCCGTTACCCATTGTACAGGATTCTGGGTGGGCCCCAGGGCCGGTCTGGACGGGTACGGAAAATCTCGCCCTCACCGGGATTCGATCCCCGGACCGTCCAGCCCGTAGCGTATCGCTATACCGACTGAGCTATCCCGGCGTACTTGTAAAGAATTCCTATTCTAAATTTCATGAAAGTCCAACAAAAGGTTTAGTCGCTGATACTAGGTCACGTACAGACAGGAAGGACGTGGTCCCCATGTGAGGAGTTCTTTTAACTTTGAGGCACGCCTAAAAACGAGTTGGTTAGGCGTAAACAGCGTATCTCTCGAACTGAAGACAGAGAAGTTACCGTGGAGGCAAGGTCCCCTTATCATCACGTTACCAGCATTAGAAATTCTGCGCATATAAGTGCCGTCAGCTGATTTCCTCGCCTGGACTGACGCTTCAATTTTGATGTAAAGTGTGACCGATTTTTTAGTGTCAGTCTGTCCGCACGGAGGGAGGGGGAGAGAGAGAAAGAGAGAGAGAGAGGACAGGCGTCGGGTTAATCGAATTATCCGCACTTGACGTCAGGAAGCGAAGTGTACACGTTAGTCAACTGTCTGATTTGTTCTGCATGTCCGCGCCTCTCGCGTCACGAAACTTTAAGAAAAAGGGCGAAGAGAATCGGCGTCATGGAGTCCTCCCTGCGCTGTGTGCGGACTTCTTCCGAAACCTGTTTTTGTTTCATGTCTCGCAGATTGGTGCACCGTAGACCCATGCTGCTAGGTGCAAAATGCAATTTACCCGAGCATTGACTTTACATGCTACATTCTTCTTTTTTTTTTTAGTTTCCTCCCTCCCTGTTTTATTTATTTCCCTTTGCTTCTATATGTCTCTCCTTCACTGAGTTTCTTTATACCTCTTTCGTTGTGTTTTTATTTCTCTAGTTCTTTAAATTTTTCTTTATTTCTTTCCCTCCGTCTTTCAGTGCTTGTTTTCCTAACCGCTTTCTCCTTTTATTCCTTTTTCGCTGTGTTTTTCTTTCTCTACTTTTTTCATTTTTCCCTTCTTTCCCTCCGTCTTTCAATGCTTGTTTTCCTAATCGCTGTCTACATGCTCTACCTAAAGGATGCTTAGCCTATTCGTCTCCCTTTCTGCCTCTCTTTCCTTCGTTATTTATCTATTTCTATCTGCCATTCCTGTCCTTTTATTTCTCTTTATGTCTACCGCTCTCTCTTTCCATCCCCCTATCTTCGTTTCTCTTTCGTTCTTCCTACAGTACTTTAAAACAATGCAGTATAAAATTGTTTATAAGAATATGAAACATGAAATTCACGTAAATAATATACTGTATAACAATTCAGCTGCGACTTCACAATAAACGCAGTCGCGTTAGTCACAAACAGCCAACGATTAAAGCTGTTTGTTCTCAGAATCGCATGAAAAGCGTAGAGGCTACAGTAAATATACCCTGTGGGGAAAATGCGGAGAGTTTTTTAACGTTAAAGTAGGTTACCCCTGTGTAGACCCAAGAACACGACATGTAATGTCATACTGGCAAACAGCGCACAGGTGCACTGCCGTAACTCCGGTGGAAGCCGCAGATTTAGGCGTGGCACTCACAGCAGTTTAGGCCTGGCACTCACAGCAGTTTAGGCCTGGCACTCACACTTTAGCGCTACGCAGTTTTAGTTTAGGCCGACACTCACAGCAGTTGTAGGAACTGGCACTCACAGCAGTTTAGGCCTGACCTAACATCTCACAGCAGTTTAGGTGCTGGTGAACTCACAGCAGTTTAGGCCTGGCACTCACAGCAGTTTAGGCCTGGCACTCACACCAGTTTAGTATAGAGGCCTGGCACTCACAGCAGTTTAGGCCTGGCACTCACAGCAGTTTCCAAATAGTGTTAATTCCAGTAAGGTTTGCTTTCGACGAAATTAAATTGAATTAAATCCGGGGCTTGTACCTTCTTTTTCACCTTTTTTCGTATCGTTTTGACTACTTCCATAGAGCAGAGTCCTCCTTGTAAATCTTACAATCGCTCAGCTGGTCAGCCTCTTATGCAACCCCTAGGTTCATTACCGTGTTCACAAGGGACGTACTGGCCCCTAACTTGAGCCAAACCAACTCACTCCATACACTCCCATCTTATTGCTTTAACATCCACTTGAATGTCTTCCCATCTACCGCTAGATCTTCCAAGTGGTCTCTTCCCTTCAGGTGGTAGCGCGTAATGTTCTGTCACCAGACACTCCCGATTAACCGCTCCTTTACCCTCAATACAAACAATGCACACGGTTTACAACTGTGTACTGAAGCAGACATCCCCTACAGTTAGGGTGAAAATGTGCCTTTTCTATCGACAGCATTCTACAACTGTTTTTGTATATCCGTGTAACACAGGTCCATCCTGTATTTATAAAGTCGGAGCCTTTCTTTTGAACTTTTAAGATCAACATAAACAATTACTGTACTATGAATTATTAATTTTTAAATGTAGTTGTGTTGTTCCATTTAAAGGCTGTAAATCTTGCAATTTTACTTAACTGCTTGCAACATATAATAAGAGAAGTAACAAAAGTAATGTACCAAGAATAACACGTGTGCCCTTTTTCCTCGAAGTTTTCCATCGTATGAGCATTATAGCCTCATAAAATATGGTTGAAATGAGTTTTTTTTCCCCTTCGCATGGGTTTCCAAGAGAAATGAATGTTAAATCTATACGTCTGTCTTCTTCCAACAGCTGTAAACTCTGAACGAGAAGTATTCTCATACAATAAAACACATTAAATGGCACATAATTGTCGCTATATCAGCAAGACTTGTAAAATGGAATTTACGCTTTGTAGTTAAAAGGTGATTGTTGGAGTTCAGTTGCAAGCAGATGGTGACTTTAAAATCAGGAACTCAAAAATTTTATAGGCCTAACTACCTGGAACCTGAAATGACCGCTATTTTCTGTCATATGTGCATTAAATCACGTGACGAGTTATTATAATTGCTACGTTACTTTATTCAACGCCCTTTCTTCTAAACGAAAATGGTAACCGTGCTTTGCCTCTTTGATTTTCCTTTCCTTCGCCTCAATTCTTAGCGTGAACTATAAAAGCCACGCTGAGGAACAAAAGCCATCAAGAAAACACGTTTTGAAAGACAGACGTAAAGTCCTACGGGGAACATGGCGATGTGGCCTTTAACAATGACCAGAGCTATAAGCTACTGACGTGGCTGTCGAGACTTTGAGGCGAGTCTACGAAAACGTTAGTTTTCTTATCTTGCTTATACCGCTGATCAGCAAAATGCGATCACTTTTAGCGCATTACAGGAAAGATAATTTGGTGGCCGCTACGTTTGGATTTTATTTACATTCCTTCACAAGACCGTCGTTCTCTGCGTAAAAGCCTTCTGTTTCTTCATCGCTACTCTCTCTCTCTCTCTCTCTCTATATATATATATATATATATTATAACTATACATAACTGTATGGTGCTGAAACGTGGACACTTCGGAAAATGAATCAGAAGTTCTGGAAAGTTTTGAAATGTGGTGTTGGAGAAGAATGGAGAAGATCAGTTGGACCGATCGTGTGAGAAATGAAGTATTACACAGAGTCAAGGAGGAGAGGAATATCGTACATACAATAAAAAGAAGAAAGGCTAACTTGATTGGTCACATCTTGCTTAGGAACTGCCTTCTGAAACACGTGATTGAAGGAAAGTTAGAGGGAAGGATAGAAATGATGGGAAGACGAGGAAGAAGACGTAAGCAGCTACTGGATGACCTTAACGAAAAGAGAAGCACTGGAAATTGAAAGAGGAAGCACTAGATCGCACTCAATGGAGAACTCGCTTTGGAAGAGACTACGGATCTGTCGTAAGACAGACTACAGAATGAATGAATACATCACTATCAGTGGAGGGGCACGCGGTGGCGCAGTTGGTTGAGGCACTGCTCTACAAGCCGGAAGATTGCGGGTTCGATTCCCAATGGTGTGACTGGGATTTTTCATTGACATAATCCTTTCGGTCGCACTATGGCCCTGGGGTCGATTCAGCCTTCTAACGGAAATTAGTACCAGGAATATTTCCTTGGAGATAAAGGCAGCCGGTGCGTAGGGCTGACAACCTTGCCACCTTCATGTGCCGATTGTCTAGAAATCTGGGAGCCTCAACCTCCTGGAACTCTAAGGGTCTGTCCAGGCCTGTAATGGGATTGCTTTAAGTTTTTTAATTATCAGTGGAGCAGGATCCTTCTTCAGAAGCTGAACTACTAAAGAAATTCCCCGCATTTTATGGATCCCGAAGGTTCATTACCGCATTCATAAGAGCCCGCCAGTTGTTTCTGTCCTGAGCCAGACGAACCACGGACCACTGTTTGAAAACCGCCGATGTTGCGCTGTGTGATTAAGTAGCCGTCAATACACGTGGCGATAGGTTACGGCTGTTTATTATGACCCACGTACCTAACTCTTTCCTTTTGCTGATTATTCCGTTGGTACTTCTGAGAATTGCACCACCTGCGGAAGTGGCCTCAATTAACAGTCCGCTAATCAGCGTTAAATTAATTATAAAGTGTTTCGAGCTTTGGATAAGTGTACTAATTGTATACTCCAGACACCAAACCACGGGGAATGTTTAACACATTAAAATCTAAGCGTCAGACCAGTGTAAGTCCCGACTTGTGTGCTATCGCCTTTGGTTTGAATTAAACTGAAAGTTTCTTGCATCAGGGAACAGACCGAAATATATCTGTTTTCTGTCGCTTAGGTGTTCTTCTATCTAAGCACGGTACATAAGATGAACGCGTAATGCGGAGATCGCGATGTACAAAACTACTGAACGGATTTTGAATAAATTTTTAATTGGGGCGTGGCTCAACTTTAAAAGTTACTCAGAAAATTTAATTTTGGTGCAGGTCAGTCCGACATAACCACTACTTTATGTGATGGTGAAATCTGACTGTATCTTTATTCACAACAATTTACATTAATTACATAATGCGCTCTGTAACATAGCATAAAACATCTTGAATATAAATACATTTTTAAAATGAGCTGTTTCAAACGACGGCGGTTCAACAGAGGCACCACGTGAATGCGGTACGGCGTCGCACGTTTTTTAGTGGGTTCATCAGCATGTTTCTCTTTGACATTTTAAATATTCCCAGTGGCTGCATCCAGACTTGTAGCGAGCGCATTGCACCCACTTGCACTCCCTGGCTACGGTCTGCGGCAGCTGTATAAAAAGCCGAGTTTGGCGCTGAGATGTGCAGAAGTGTGGTACACAGAGAAACATGTGTCCTTGCGGGAGATCGACATCCGGTCACTGGTCACAGCCACGTAAAGATATGTACAGGTAGGTCCCGTTTTACGACGGTCCATTTTACGACTTTTCACATTAACGACCGTTTCAAAATATTACCTTAACTTATATATTAGTACATACTTGGAAAAGATTTAGGAATTTTGGAACTTATCTCATTCAATTACATTATATTTTGGTCTCGTTTTACGACTTTTCATTTTACGACCCTGTTTTGCTGGAACCTAACCCTGTCGTAAAACGGGTCCTATTTTGGTCTCGTTTTACGACTTTTCATTTTACGACCCTGTTTTGCTGGAACCTAACCCTGTCGTAAAACGGGTCCTACCTGTATAGTGTTTGGATGAAGGATGGTGAGATGGACGAGGCATGTAGGAAGCACGGAAAACCCTGAAGAAAGAACCACTTGGGTAGTCCTAGACACAGATGGGTGTAGACTGGATTAATCTGATTCAGGAATAGGAACAGCGGCAGTTACGTTTGAACATGGTGTTGAAATATTTTAACGTTTTTCGTTTATCGTGACTGAATTTATCATTTATAAAACCAACATATGCACATCTAACCTACATAACAATAAAGTACTTAATTTACCCCTACATGTTGCGGCGGACAGACTCCCTGAAGATGGCGTCCGCCGAAACATGTAGGAGTAATTTTAATGGAATCCATCCCCTTGTACTGTGATATATTGATATTGGCATATACATTACGTCACACACAACAAACTTTCAATATCATCAATAAATCTTACATCTTTCGGTCCTTATGTTTTAAATCACGTACTTTAGTGCCTGATAATGGTCCTTAAGGACGGAAACATGTAGCATTTATTGATGATATTATTAAAAGTTTGTTGTGTTTGACGGCAATATATATGCAAATATTAATGTAGGAGTAACAGCCGTGTCATGACTCAGGCGGTTAGTCGCCGGCCTCTCACTGCGGAGGCCCGGGTTCGATCCCGGGTCAGTCCATGTGGGTTTATGGTGGACAAAGTGGCACTGGGACAGGTTTTTCTCCGAGTTGTCGGTTTTCCCCTGTCAATTTCATTCCACTGGTGCTCCATTACTTGTAAAACTTGGTAAAAAAACTGCTCATCTTCATCAAGGGTTGCACAAAAAGCCTTAAGGCTGTGGTGCGTCCGTAGCATCTGCTGCGGGGCCCTTTACCATGAAAAAAAATGTAGGAGTAAAGTAAGAATTTTAATAGTTATGTATGTTATATGTGCATATGTTGGTTTTATAAATGAGAAATGGAGTTGAACCTCCAGTTTTCATAAAATGCGAGAAATGTATTCACAAGCTGAAGCACTATTAGCTTCTGAAGAACGGCTGTGCTCCATGAATTAGTTACAAATGTTGAATGTGAGAACTTCACAAACCCACATTTCTTATATACGAGTATATATTGGGTCTCATCTTCTGTGACGTCAAGTGTACAGCAGGCACCTGGTGTTTGTGAGTTGGAGGTAGCCTTTAGCCGGTACTCGCTAACACACTTTGTGGTAATTTCTTTTGTTTGTTCATTAAGCAGACGCGGTATTGTTCACTGCGAGACTTGCTCCTTAGAACATGCCTGCACAACACCAGGTGTATCCGTAATGCACCGATCACGAAGTGACGGTCCGGGTCACGACACAGCACAGCTGTCTGACAGTGTCTCAGTAAAGACCGTCCTGTCCTTCTTTAATCTCAAATTTCGGTATCTTGTACACTAACTGGTTACGATACGCAACCTGTCAAATTTTCTTCCACTCTTGTTCTTTTTAACAATATTTCATTAATTTATATATTTATTGAAAAGGATGTTCAAATATGAGTCACGTTCTAAATTTATCATTATAAGTTGCAGTCACACATAACATCCACTTATTCGTAATCACGACGTGTTTCGGCACGACCTTGTCATTCTCAGGCGACATGTCTGCTGTCTTATCATAAAATTTGTTGAAATGCAACCAATGTATTGCATGTAAATGAATGTTGCAATCAGGAAACACAGTATTATATTCAAATATCCCCCCCTCAAAAAATATTTATTTCTATCCCAGAGTTATTAATAAGACTAATACTGAATTTTCCGAAGAATATTTATCTCTTCTAAACAAAGGTTTAAAATGTAAGCCTACGAATTGGACAAAAACTTTCGCTCTACAAATGGAAACTGCCTAAGTCACCTTCCCTTAGCCTGTCAAGATCAATTTAGATGGCAAGTGGCCACAAGCATTTATTCCTTATATAAAACAAATCCAGTCACGTAGCTTGTAATTAAGTGAAAAAAAAACTAATTTTAGAAATAAAAAGAAAACTTAATGATAATAATACACTAACCGTAAAAGCCGATAAAGAGAATCCCATTATTTTAATATACCAATCTGATTATGATAATAAGTAGACCTATTGCATAGGTATGTCGCCCTCGGTGGACTAGTGGTTAGCGTGCTCGCCATTGGACCCAAGGTTCGCGGGTTCGATCCCGACCGAGGTCGATGGATTTTTAAGGGTGATAAAAATCCGGAGCACCACTTCCTTCGGAGGGGAAGTAAATATCGTAGATTTACAGCATGTAAAAGAACCTTAAGCAAAATTCAGCGGCCATTTCTCACCCAAGTCTCTTGACTGCCTGCCAGATGGCTCTGGCAGTCACATCAGGATTGAGTCGAACTTGTGCGGTCAGTGGGCTGGTCACTCACTACATCAACGCACATTACCATAGAAACCTCCGAAAGGAGGCCCCTATGCTCCGCGTTGGAGCGACAGGGACAAACAACAAGTAAAATAACACTATGTTTAAACTTTCACTTACGGCCAATCCTATAAACAAAGAAATAGGAATTTCATTCCTTATAGTGAAAGTTTAGATGTAGTTTTATTTTACAAATGCAATTTACAAAATGCATATAATCCTAAGTCTAATAATAAGATAACGGATTTTATAAATTCTAATCACTTCACTATGTTAAATGCAACTGAATATAACGTTGTGTTGACTGATTGCAGTAGTCATTTATATCTAATAACACAATGGGGATGTGCCACCGTAAAGTAGTGTATTGAAATTACTATCAATATTAGGGTCAACATAATATTAATTTAAAATATTAAAACAGAAGGCAAGAAATTTTTCTCTTCTCCAAAGGGCCCAGACCTCTTCTGAGGCCTATCCAGCCCCCTATTCAGTGCGTATCGAGGACTTTTTCCCAGAGGTAATGCGGCCGGCGCGTCAAGCCGGCCACTCACATCCATCTAGTGCCGAGATTAGAAATGCCTGGAGCAATACCTCCACTCCCCCGTACGCTTTCTTGACGTGGTGTTTAATTACAGCCGGGACTAAATTTAGCTCATCTGACCTTATAGTAATCACCACGAAAGACGAGGAAGAACATAAGAAAACGATGTACGGTAATCCGGATGAAATTTAAACTTGCCGAATACAAAATATCTGGGACCAAAGTCGCCGTCAATGTATAGCACATCTGCTTCAAATCCGGAACGCTCCGAACTCAAATTTCAGCCCGCAGACCGGTGCTTTTGAAGTTGTTCTTGCTTTTTCTCAGTCCCTAAAGGCAAATATCGAGACAGTACTTCAGATTAGGCTAAGACTGCTTCCTCTGATGCCCCCTTCAGTTCATTATTTTCAACTGTTCTTACAATTTGACGCCACTTAACTACTGACATCGTGATCGTACAACCGGCTCGGGTTTGTAATCTGCTCCCTTACCGCCATAATCCACATGTCGCTTCTATGTAATGAGCTCGAAACGGAAATTACACACGTTGTACAATTTGCGTGTGTTATTTTCATGAGGAATATAAAAATAATGCATCATAGGAAGCCAATGACTTCGCCTGTCTGTCTGTCTGGTCTGTGACACTAGCGCCATTTCACTCTTAGACCTGAAGTGATGTGTCACAATAGATTATTGAAAAATTTGGAATTTTGTCAAGGTAATAACTTTGTTAAATGTAAAGTAACAATAAGACGGCCGTAAGAAAATTTTCGTTCGTTTCCTCTTTGGTAGAGATAAATAATGAAACATTGGAGGCAGACACGTGAAGTTTGGTACGGAGATGATTGTAAGTACGCCTGAAGATTGTATATGAAATACTGTCTGGAAGACTATAATTACAATAATTACGATAGGAAACTTTGACGATATTATTGTAATATTAGACATACCCGTTGGTACGTACATGCAAAAGTATATTTTACTCTTACCAATAGTACAGTCACAACCAACACATACATTTGCAATACGTAATTTATATATTTATATCTTTTATATTTAAAAGCAATCCCATTGCTGAGGCTCCCAGATTTATAGACAATCGGCACATGAAGGTGGTAAGGTTGTCAGCCCTACGCACCGGCCGCTTTTACCCCCCAGGAAATATTCCTGGTACTCATTTCTGTTAGAGGCTGAGTCGACCCCAGGGCCATAGTGCGACCGAAACGATTATGTCAATGAAAAATTCCAATGACACCATCGGGAATCGAACCCGCGACGTTCCGATTTGTAGCGCAGTGCCTCAACCAACTGCGCCACCGCGCGCCCCCCTTTTATAATTACATTTTAACATATACTTCTCTAGGGCAGCACATTTATATAATGATATATGTTTTATATATGTAATTGTAAAAAAATGGGGAGTTTTTGCTCTTACCAAACGTATGGAGTTTGAAGTTTTCTGTCGTAAGCCTAATGATGGCTCTTTGAAGCTGAAACCGGTAGCCTGATTACGTATTGCAAGTGTGCGTGTGTTGGTTGTGACTGTACTACTAATAAGAGTAAAATGTACTTAGATGTTACACCCGCCCAATTTTTCTTGTACTGAATTTGTATTAGGCAAATTTATCACAAGTACAAAGAATAAAACAACGCTAATAATACAATACGTACGTAGAAATAGAAGTAGACGCAATTATAAGTAGGTTTTACACTTCCGTGTTGTTATTTTTGTGTTCTCATAAACTTTGTCAACTACAGTTTCGAAATATGAAGTTTATTAGTGAACAGAAGTTTATTTGATTTTAGACTGCGTAGTTAGTTGCATGTATGTGCTACATTCCTATGTCTTGCACAAACAACACACAGTAACACAGACACTGTGTTACCGTGTGTTGTTTGTGCTTTCTGTGATCAGGTTATCCGATTTATTCAGAATCGGGTTATTTCGTAAATTTTATAGAAAAAAAAAAAATTTAATAAGCCCATGTGTTGTCTGTAATAGCAAAGAACGCCTTTGACAAGTGGGTCTTGTTATTTAGTGTCTTTGTTTTATCCCTCAGCAAAACTTTTATTGGTGTACAGTATTTTTTTTTTTTTTAATTTCCTAATTTATATCCTTACAAATGGCCACCAATACACTGGCCGCGAAAGTTACAGGGTCTCTCTGAAATTCATATTTAGCAATTTCACAGACGAGTGCTAATTTTGCCTGTTGTTTTATACGTATGTGTGACTTGGTCTCCCACACTGAAAGAGGAACATAGGCTGAGAGTGTTTGAGAACTGAGTGCTGAGGAAGATACTTTGGCTATGATGGACGATGCAACAGGGGAGTGGAGCAGACTGCATAATAAGAAGCTTCATGATCTGTACTGCTCACCAAACAAATAATACAGTGATACCTCGGCTAACGAAGATAATTCGTTCCGGAATCACATTCGTTAGCCGAAATCTTCGTTAGCCGAAACGTGAGCAACTTTCTGCTTCCCTTGGGTTTGTCGCTTACTTTTTTTTGGTTGGTGGGTCTCCCCTATGTGATGTGGTCAGCTCATCTCTTTGTCACACACATACAGACGGAAAAGATAAGCTCCTGGAATGGCCCGACCGTTCATGTTTGCTGCTTTATGTTAGCGCGAGCATCCACTAAAACATTCGTTAGCCGAATCCATATTCGTTAGCCGAGTCCGAAAAACAGCGAAAAAAATCTTCGTTAGCCGAAAAATTCGTTAGCAGGGTCACTCGTTAGCCGAGGTATCACTGTATATGGGTAATCTAATGCTGAAAGATGAGATGGGTGGGGCATATGGCATATACTGGGGACAGGAGAGGTGCATGCAGGATTTTGGAGGGAACCCTGAAGGCAGGAGACCACTTCGAAGAGCTGGGCGTACATGAGAGTCTAATCTTAAAATGCATGTTCAAGAAATCTAATGGATCACGTGGAATTGATTCAGCTGGCTCAGGATAGGGTCAGATGGCGGGCTGTTGTGAAAACGGTAATGAACTTCTGGGTTACATGAAATGCGGGGGAATTTCTTGACTAGCTGCAGAATTACTGGCTTCTCAAGAAGGACTGTGCTCCACGGAGTCAGTCAGTCAGCTACACAGTAGCGCGCACGTCATTGCCTAATGCAGTTCTCCAGTATCAACAACTCATTTACATGTAATGGCGCCAATAAAGTGTATGTATGCGGCTACGTTTGCCTTCTCCACTGCCAATAAACATGAAACAGTCGGCAACGTAGAAGGAAATGACGTCATATTAACGGAAGTCAGTGGGTGTCCGCTTCATGTACTAGGACCGAATGTCGGGGTCGGTACCGCGCGCGTGTGTTTCGTATTCGGAGATCCCGAGTTCAAATCTTCTCTGAGACCAATTAGCCTGACAGATTTCTTTCGTAGTTTTTCTCATTCCTCCAAAGGCAAATTCGGGAACAGTACGTAAAATCTGCCGCGATCACTTCGTTCCAAACGATTTCCAGATCATTTTCCCTATCATCCTATAATTCTAAGCTGCTGACAGCGTCATTAAATAAAAGATAAATAAGCAAACAAATAACGACGGTAACAATGTCAAGTCCCTGTGCGTATTTAAGCATCGCTCTATGAGCACGCATGCGTACTAGATGGAACCTGCCGCCTGTCTGCAAGGGCGAAGCCACTGTGCAGACTGAGGCGGGGACTTCCCTCCAAAACGTTGGTACCCAGCTGGCGGGGACTTCCCTCCAGAACGTTGGTACCTAGCTGTCAAAACACAGGCCGTCATATCGTTAAACACCGCATATTTTATAGTTATAATGTCACATGTAGCTTGGTTTTATACCACTGGGATAGGAGTTATGGTCGACTGATACCCGCCACCTGTCCCTATCCTGAGCCATATCAATCCAGTCCACGCCCTTCCATCCCACTTCTTGAAGATCCATTTTAATATTATCTTCCCATCTACGCCTGGGTCTTACAAGTGGTCTCCTTCCCTCAGGTCTCCCCACTAAAATCCTGCATGCACCTCTCCCCTCCCCCATACGTGCTACATGCCCCGCCCACCTCAGGCGTAGATGGGAGGATAATGTTAAAATGGATCTTCAATAAGTGGGATGGGATGGTGTGGCCTGGATTGATATGGCTCAGGACAGGGAGAGGTGGCGGGCTCTTGTGAATGCGGTAATGAACCTTCGGGTTCCATAAAACTCGGGGAATTTCTTGACTAGCTGAGGACCTGTTAGCTTCTCAAGAAGGACTGTGCTCCATGGAGTTAGTTAGTTAGTAATGTAATGGGACTGTTTTGTCATCTCACCAGTCTGCTTGCCGTCACATAACATACACCATACCACTGCTGTTCCTTATATTACGTACATAATATATATATAAAATTTAACTTACTGTTAAACATTGCCTAGAAATAAAAGGAGACCGGCAGACGATGCCAATGGATTAACTGAAACATTTTTCTACTCAGCAGCCTTGATATTCCATTCGTCACGAGCATGCAGGCGATTGGACTTACTACAGCCTCTGTGTGTGTGTGTGTGTGTGAGAGAGAGAGTGAGTGACCCTACAGGCCTACAAGGTTTTCATTCTGGGCAATAAAAAAGTCTTTGGATGTTTACGTCCACCGGAAAATAAATTCCTGAACACATTAATACCGCATTATTCAGAGACGAGGCAATTATCCTATTAAACTGCGAATATTCTGCCGAGATCACTGTTATTGATTGCCCATTAAAAAATCCCACGCATGAAACAGAACCCACTAGCATTATAGTCACTATAGCGGCAGGTGTCACCGCCGTGCAATCTCGTAGAGCAGAGCCATCTATTGAGTGCCATACGATTCATTACACGGAACTGGAAGGTTAAGCTCAAAAAATATCGCATGTAAAACCTCTCGAAGTCATTTCTTTCTAAAATTTAAACTTGAAGCAGCAAAAGCACCGCTCAGTTTTTAAACGTAACATAATTTGGCGAAAGGATATGACACGTTATATAGCACAGATTCAACAACGACTTACCATTAACCTGTAGTAGGAAAACGTGTAACTGACGTCATTGGTAAAGAAGCGCTGATTGCAACATAGTCAACTATTCGAAAAATATTTTGAATCCAACAGAAAATCAAACAATTGGTGTTAAGGAATTTATCATGAGGTGTACACAGACACATTACACACTGCTGTATAAGCATGGGATTAAATAAACTCTCCAAGTAAGAGTATGCTTGATGATCATTAAAACATACATACGTATAGGAGTCCTATGCAATCTTCAGAATCTCAGCTGCTCATTTCTGCTGTATCCTAGGCATTACTGGACATAGTAGTTTCACACAGTAACCTTGGTGCCCGACCTAAACATCAACGTGATGTGCCTTTATTAATGGTTCTCGTTCTTCAGGTGGAATGGATTATTACTTATCATTACTCTTTTCCGTTTTTCATAACGATTATATTTACTTATAGTACGTGTCTCATTAAGTTACAACTATTAATAAATATAATATTTTTGCGTATCTTATAGCAATGTAATTTCTTTACCTTGTGTCCGAAAACAAAGCCAAATCTTCCCACAAAATGTCCTCCCACTCACAACTCCCGGCGCCAAAATTCTACAACTGTGATTGGTTGGACAAAATATTACCCTATGATGCTGTGATTTCTGCCGATATAGGAAAACAACAGTTCCAGGGAAAGTCGCACAGATGTCTCTAACAGTCGGAAGCATGACTAGACGGTATGTTGGTACTAACTAACTAACTCCATGGAGCAGAGTCCTTCTTGAGAAGCTAACAGGTCCTCAGGTAGTCAAGAAATTCCCCGCATTTTATGGAACCCGAAGGTTCATTACCGCATTCACAAGAGCTCGCCACCTGTCCCTATCCTGAGTCATATCAATCCAGTCCATGCCCCCCCCCCCCCAATCCCACTTCTTGAAGATGTGTATGTTGGTACACTCTGTTTAATCGTTTGTCATTTGTTTACGACGTCGTGTAACGGAGTATGGCCATGCAGTGGTTTGGTTGTATTCGGAAGTATGTCGGCTAGGTTAGGAGTGTTTCGTGAGCTATTGATAACATGGACGTCATAGCTCCTTAGACAGTTGTCTTGATTGTTACTTATTAAGAATATTATAAATTTTTTGCTCGCGTGGTAATAATTGTGCAACTTCTTTTCATTTTGGGTTTTGTATCTAACCAGCATGGACAACGAGAAGACCAGATCTCCATTTAAACTGGGTCACCCGCTTAATTTAGGTGATCCCCAGGTAATTGGGATAGTAATTGCCATCTTCATTGTTCTGATTACAATAGGTAAGGTAATTTACATTTGTATGTGTAAACTTTGCGTGAAACTGTAAACATATGGAACTGTAATTGATCATAACTAATTTGTAGTAGGCACTGTACTATTCTTTTGACGTGTTTCCAAGGACTTTGCTTATTGGCTTTCAATTTTTTTTTGTTTTAGCCACATAATATCCTTCATACACCAACAGATCTATTGTTTTAAATGTGGTGGAAGTATTGTATTGAGTTTGCAGTAAACCTACTTTGGAATGGTTATGCTACCTAATTTTTTAAGTGATTGATTGACGCTGGGGGTTTCTCCTCACATTTGTGAGTTGATAATTATTAAAAAATCATGGTATGTCATACAAGGATTATTTGTCGTGACAGTAATTGTGATTGCTACAGAGTAAAAGAATTGAAGGGACACAAATAATGGAAGGACTCAAAGTCACTAGTTTTCTATGTTCTGTTGCATTACAGGTGTTCAAGAAAGGAACTCCCCTTAGTGGGAGATAAGAAATTTGCAAGGAATGTGAAGTTGAATTCACTTCATATAGGATGCTTGTATTCTCCTTTTAATACCTGCTACTTGGAATCATTTGTGTATATTACTTCCAAAGTGGGTTATGAATATAGTTTGGAAATTTACTATTAGGTTTTCAGAATACAAATGGCATGATATGTTTTTCAGGATTCTTTTTGTGGCGTTACAAGAAGGCTGCAAGGAAGGCAGTCTTGCTGATGGGGTTGAGCGATGCAGGGAAAACTCTGATTTATACTCGATTATTGCACTACAAGTTTGTTAGGACCCACACGTCTGTGAAGGAAAATAGTGGTGAATATGCCTGTGGCAAAGTAAGAACTGTAATCAGTTACAATGTTACAGTTTAGATTCAACGTTATGTGTGTTATGAAGTGTTAGCTGAACTTCTAGATACTATTGGTAGCTGTTAAATAGCTCTGACTAGAGACAGGATGGAATAAGATTATTCATTTCTTCATAGAGTGTTGTTACATTGTTGATTACATTCTAGATGGATTGTGTGCTTTATGAGCACAGCTCTTATTTCAGGTGCATTAAGGGGCTGCCACTCCCTGCTTGATCATGCTCAAAACTCCTTGTAACACTTCCAAATTAGTGGATCACTGAACACAAAATTTCTTGAATATAAGTGTTATTGTATATAGAATTATGGTTTATGGACCTGTTTTTGTCATGTGTACCGCATCTCAACTTTTTGGGCAGTTGACACCAGTGTACTAATTGCATTTATGCATGTCTTGTACACAGTATCAGTTGTCAGCTGATATTTATGTACATTTTACAGACTTTTGTTTCTTGATATATGTGTGTGGTAGTTCTCCTTTCATTATAATACTCTTCTCCTGGCACCAGTATTGGCTAGTAGTTGACTTTTGTATGCTCGCTGCTAGCAGTAATGTTGAAATTTTACTTAGATGAGCACATAGTATGTTTATTCTGCAGAGCTGGGATGCACGAATTTTCAAAAAATCTAGGAGTCACCTCAATATTGCTGGTGCCAGAAGGGCGACATGAAGCTCACACAAATATTAGGTACCATGGTACAAAATTTAGTCACCCAGGTGACCTGGCACCTGGAATTTGTGCACCCCTGCTGTGGAGAGATATATAATGATATGAGGTAGATAATTCAATTATACCAGGAGAGGACTAGTTGAATGATAAATGCAACAAAGCAAATGATGTTTTACTAGTGAGGGATACTTTTTGAAGACACTGAATTCCACGGTGGTAACAAAATTATTGAAATAGCTGTCTCCAGTAATGGGGATTATTGGCAGAATGGTATGAATAGCTGTCAGCAGTAATGGGAATTATTGGCAGAATGGTATGAATAGCTGTCAGCAGTAGTGGGAATTATTGGCAGAATGGTATGAATAGCTGTCAGCAGTAATGGGAATTATTGGCAGAATGGTATGAATTTTGAAACTTGTCAATTGGAATGACAAGTAAGGGTTCAATTGGAAATGTTCTAAGTGAAGTTGCATTTGATTTGGTTTGTTTTATACAATTTTTATTTAGTGTTGGATAATTAGTGTAGGTGAAATTGATTTTCATGTGGTTGGTAATATTTATGTACAGGACGCAAGAACTGTCACGTAGATGCAGCCATTCTGAATGGTTCGTCAGAAATGTCACTAATCATTGACAAGGCTCTGTACAGTGTCATAACCCAGAAGATCAGTCTGACTACACCACTGTGAAAACCTCAATTCTGATGTTTTTTAGGTTGTGTGCCATAATGAAGACTGTATATTAAATGAGATGAGAATTTTTTTTTTTCAATGGCTCGACAGCCCCTTGGGGGCCTAGGCCGCCTCATTTTTGAGGCTTCATGATAACACTTTAGACACACCACTCTTGGTAGGACTCCTCTGGACGAGGGACCAGCCCGACACAGAGACCTCTACGTGACAACACACAACACTCACAAGAGACAGACATCCATGCCCCTGGCAGGATTCGAACCCACAATCCCAGTAAGGAGCGGCCGCAGACCCACGCCTTAGACCGCACGGCCACTGGGATCCGCGAAATGAGAATAGAGAACTTAAATACCATAATCCATTTGTTTTTTTAACACTAAAACCATCATGTTTGTAGAAGACAGTAATGTCATGTATTTCTTTGGACCTTTGTACTAGTTTTATTTATTGAGCCCTTTGAATGTCTTGGTATGAGACATCTTTGTCATCACTTTTTCTTAATGAGCTGATAACAATTTTCAGGGTTTGTTAAGAATCGTTGACATTCCGGGACATGAACGACTTCGAGCGAAGTTCTTTGATGAATATAAACGAGCAGCAAAGGGTATTGTGTACATTGTAGATGCCGTCACTGTCCAGAAGGACATTCAAGATGTGGCTGAGTAAGTAATTGGATGTTCAGAGCTAAGTTTGTCTCTAGCAATAATGGTTCCTGATGGATAAAAAAAAACATCACTTTAGCATGGCCAACAGCATAGTCTTTTGAACTTAGAAACGGATTTTATTTCATTAATTTAAACTTCTCTTGTTTCTGTTAGCTCACTCATCATTTCATGCCCATCATGTTCCTTTGGAGTGTATGTCTTCCTAGACATTTGGGAGTTTGTGTGTAGACTGTGCTAGTGTTTTCTCTTTTTGTCAGTAGATTCCAGTCTGATGCTCTTCTTTGGCCATTTTTGACCACAGAATGCAGTTTATTGATTTGTATATATCACAGAAGCTACAAAAATAAGCTGACATTGCAACAGTGGGGAATTGGCTGCCATTTAAATGTGGCTGCAAAGGCAAACCATGTGCTATTTAACAAAGACTTCGGGGGGTTAACCACAATGTCTTTTCACCTACCCGCTTTTGATTTTTTACCTGCCGTTATCTGTTTCAGACTTGGGTGACAAAATGTTTTCCTGTACATGAAATATGTTGTGGAGTAGAGTATAAAATTCAGAGTAGGGAGTGAGTGGGCGTGCATAGAAAAGGAGCATGTGTGTGAAGATAGAGAAAATATGAGAAAGCTTTGTCAGAAGAAACTTACATGAATGTGGAAATGTCAGTGGATCATCATCATGATGATGCTGGAAGAAGTGTTGCTTACAATCTGAAAAATATGACATGTCTGCTGTTTTTGATTTTCCAGATTTCTGTATACCCTATTGTCTGACCTTGTAGTGGCCAACCACAGCCTCCCATTTCTCATTTTGTGCAACAAACAGGATCAGACCATGGCAAAAGGTTGTTCAGTTATCAAGTCGCTGCTTGAGAAGGAAATGTAAGCTGAAACCCCATTTAATTGCAATTTTATGTAATGAACATTAACTTTAGGAGGCAGGATACCTCATGTGGTGTAGTGACTAAGCTACAGGCTGGACTGAGGAACTGTAGTGTGATTTACAGCAGGCAGAAGAGATTTATTTGCTCTGTAAAGTGTCCAGACTGGCTGTGGGGCTTTTCCAGCCTCACATTCAGTGGGTAATGAGGACTCATTCCCCAGGGGTAAAGTGTGTGGGCATGAAGCTAAGCACTCGCCTTCATCTCGTGTGCAGGTTAAGAATGCTTGGAGCTGTACGTCCTGTCTTCCATATGCTGTCGTAGTATGGTGCTTAATTAAGCACAGGGAGACATATATCATTACTTTTACAGAAACTCAATTGAATGTGTGCTTTTTTATAAGGAAGGATCAGATTATGGAATAATATCTGTGGATTCATCTCTGTCTTAATATCTCATGATCTGGTTGGTGTAATTTAACAAAATGGTAAATGTGACACACCCTATTTTCTCCTAATCTTAACTGCAAAATAATTATTATTTTCATGAAGGAATTGTGTTGTTGTCAACTCTGATCCTTGGCCACAATAAGGTAGATTATTTCTCTCCACTGACAACCTGAGAACTGGGATATGGCATCATGTAGTTTGTACCGGTCTCCCAAAATACACTGTGTCATATTGCATAAGACTGTAATCTGAATGTTTACTACCATTAGAATATCAAATCTCACTTAATATCCTGTTTCATCCCAAAATACATAATATAAATGGTGATTATTTGTAATATTTGTTTTTGACAGGAATGTGCTACGCATGACAAAGTTGAGCCAACTGGAAAGCACGAATGAAACTGCTAATAACAACACTTTCCTTGGAAAGAAAGAGAAAGACTTTGAGTTTGCACACCTTCTTCCCGTCAAAGTAGATTTTACTGAATCCACTGCAGTGCAAAGGGATCCTGAAGAGCCTGCAGAGCTGGATGGCTTGGAAAAATGGCTTCTGCAGATAGCTTGAATTGTGTTTGAAAGACTTTCAATCAACCTCCTTTTGTTTTTACATTAGTACATGGAAATTCAAATTTTTTCATTCCATTGTTGACATTTAACAATTGTGTGAGTACTGTTAGCAATTACTGAGGATGCCAAGCACAGTGATGGTTGTAGATGTAATTTAATGTACAATTATTTGATTTTTATGAAATGTTGCTTTTCATGTAAGAAGAGCAATGTCTATTTATGAACCTTTTTCATCACTTCTGAATAAATGAAAAGCATTGGAAGTATGCTGAAAACAAGATGAGGCCTGGGTGTTCTCATTGGTGCTTGTTGGTAGTACTAGGTATTGCTGTTTCAACTGTCATTGTTATTATACAGGAAGAATGCATGCAAAGCTTCTCATTGAATCATTTTTAAAGTTTGCTTGCAATTGTAAGAACTTAATGTAGGTCTTAACTAAAATCAAAACTTTTATTCATTGTGTCCAAAATACCATGAATCATAAAAAAATTTGACATGATCCATCCTGCTGTGCATATTATAATCAAACAAACAACACAATATGCTCCATTCAGCACAACTTATATGAATTACCGTATATTCTCGAATCTAATGCGCACCCTTTTTACAGTTTTAGAGGGCTAAAAAATCAGATGCGTATTAGATTCCGGTCTAGAGCTGGATTTTGGAAAAATGATTGAGCTGTTGTACGTGCCGTAAGAACAATACAATACAATAATCTATTATTTTATTATTTATTATTATAATTTATTATTCATCAGACTCGCCGTCATCACTCATAACTGAATCGTTATCCGTGCTCTCCACCCAGTCACTATCATCTTTATCTTCAACATCGTCCTCCCATACAATGTCATCGCTGCCTTGTGTTTCCGACATAGTCGAACGCTGCTTTCATCAACTCCAAAAATTGCAGCGGCTTTGCGGTTTCCATTCTCCTCTGCACACCGAATAACTTCACGTTTGAACTTTGCCGTATATGAGAGTCGTTTAGATTTCAGGCGTCCCTCTTCCATAACTACGGTACACGACAAATTGGAACAAGCACCTCCCACGTTTCAACAACTAAGGCTCAGCTGGCTTCAGACGAGATTGCGCACGTCTGTTGAGAAAGGCCCCGCCTCTATTGGTATGACTCATCGGCCACAGGCGTAGCGTCGGATTTTAACGCATTGGTAACATCCAATATTATTCAATCAGTCGCCCCGTGGGCAAGGGGTGGTTGAAGGAAAGGTGCGGATTAGAATCGCGAACTAACTTTTTTTCGTTTAAGAAGTCGCCAAAAACTGGGTGCGCATTAGATTCGGATGCGCATTAGATTCGAGAATATACGGTAATATTGAATATAAGTTGTGCTGAACGGAGCATATTGTGTTGTTTGTTTGATAAATCATCAGTCACTGCTGTGAGAATATGAAACATAAAAAAAGAAGTAATTGTGTACTTGTAATATTGCTAAGGAAGTAACCATGAGTTTTTGGTATTGTTATTATAGATGTTTTAAATCTCATTGAGCCTTAAAACATTTAGAGTGTTGTAATAAAAAAAAAAGTTAGATTCATACATTTCACATTGCCAAGTATACACCTGTGTTACAGCCTTTATGCAGAGAACATTACAATAAAAATACAAGCTTAATTTGCCTGTTGAACTAGCAGTACAATCGGGCAACACTCTGCACTTGTTTTGTTTTTATACTGTTTCTCTATTCACATTTTGATGTCATGCAAAAATGCAGGAAAATCTGGATGCAGTGACAGTTTGACTT
The DNA here is from genome assembly GCA_021186555.1 of Reticulitermes speratus. Classification (NCBI taxonomy): domain Eukaryota; kingdom Metazoa; phylum Arthropoda; class Insecta; order Blattodea; family Rhinotermitidae; genus Reticulitermes; species Reticulitermes speratus. Next base: position 48,105,463 of record JAJKFL010000005.1, read on the forward strand.
GTGCTTCCTGATTTGACTGAGGCTTACTGAATTTTTAATTCTGTAACATATTTGTTTGGAGGTATACAACCTGGCATGTTATTTCTAATACTACATACTTTATCTAGGAACTGTATCAATGTGTCTACATTTCAGTGACAAAATAAAGGAAAGGGGGGTTTGTTTAGTTTCTTACATGTCTTAACATTTCCTATTGTATAAGCCTGGGAGGAAAAAAAAACCTGTGGATTTGAAATGCAGATGCACTGGGAACCGTTGATGTTTACATGACTGAACTACAATATACAGCAGTGCTTATTGACATGTAAGATAGGCATTACAGTGGTCAATAAATGTGGCATGTTTGTGAAACATCTTTAGGAAAAGGTTTTACTTGGAAGATCTGAGACATGAACTGCAATAACAGTGCATTAGGAAAACAGCACTTCAGTTCTTGGTTTGGTTGAACTTCACTGTGTTAATTACATGCAAATTTAGCAATTAAAAAAAGTGACAATTCATGTAATTGGCATGTATGTGGCAGATAAAATGACGTACAATATCAATTTGATGTGAGGTAATTTTATATATTTCTAAGTAGCGTGAATGGGCTATAATTCAGTTAGAATAGCCTTACTTCATATGCGACAGCTTAATTTGCACGTTGATCAAACCCTAAAGCACCCCCAATTTCATAAAATTCAATATCGAGAGGGACAGGCGGTCTGCCCTGTCACGCATAATTTTACGTAGGAGAATCCATGAAGAAAGTTATAACTGTCACAGTAATCGGCGACATAAACAATCACGAGCACAAAACCAATGTTACAGGAGGACAAGGACTAGAGCGCGGGACTGTTCACGAATTGGAGGTAGGCCTTCCTGTGGTTCGTGTACCAGATGATGCCAATGTGATCGAGGTCCTGCATTACATTGCAGCCACTGTTCATTCGTCATCTTTAAGGAGCGACCATGTTGTATAATGAGTAGTGCTAGAGAATATAAGAACGTTAAACAATACAATTCATAACCAAACCTTTCTAACCTATAATGTAACGTTCACGGATGGTGGCGTTGACAATTGTAATTGTGTAGATGGCACTACTGTTACTAATCATGGCGGTCTTTGTGTTCGGATTCGTGAGCGAATCGTAACGAACGTAGCTGCGTTATGCGTTAGACAGACGACGGTGGTAGGAAGTGTAGGTGTATGTGTCGTCAATCACGGAAAATCCGTGTTTAAAGCGTATGGAAGATGTGTGGCTGTCATGCAGTATGGCAGTGAGCAAAAATTGTGCGAGAATTGTTTTCCAGCGGTGTTTTTGGGGAATCAGGTTTTCTGGGATATGAAAGATTGGTTCCCGGCGTTTTGATCAAGCATAGTGCCATAATCTTCCAAGGGTGAAGCAGCCCAAGGAGATGTTATGCACTACTTCCAAGAAGACCTGAATTCTCAAAGGAAAATGGAAATAATTTAGGACGGTTCTGATTGTATGAAACAGCGGCCTTGACATTCAAATGAAATACGGGTTGTGTGTTCAGAATGCTTTGAACTGTCTTGTATTATTGCAGAGAATGGGAGAATAGAGTATGATACCAAATCAGTTTCATGAGAGTTGGTGTAGTATCCATTTTGGCAGTAATTCTGAATGGGAGTTGCGTGTTTGAAGACAACAGCCATCACTCACAGGCACACGAACCGTCCTCAAGAGGTTTTGTAGTTTGAATGTGACATTAGGTGACAACATGTGACAATAGGTGAGCGGTGAGCTTCATTCCCAGCCTCTACCCTGGGGGAAAGAGCACCTTGTACCATTGAGTAGGAGGCTATATGGGCCTGTGAGTCAGTTTAGGACATCTGGAGAAGAGAAAGGTCTCCTTGGGGGAGTCAGGTGTAAAAATTATACACCCTCATAGAAAGAAAAGTTCATGTAGTGACACTTAGAAAGAGCATGTAAGATGATAATCTAGGGGACATGAATTGTTAGGAGCATTTTCGATACTGAACCAGAGAGAGAGAGACTTTTTTTTGTGCTTTGTGGGAAGAACACCTGGTGTCTACTAAAATTGTAGAAGTGGTTAGGATCTAGAAGATTAAAGTTTTTTGGGATGTTATGCTGTGTTGGCTAGTAAATGGTTATGTTTTGGAAGAGTGTACTGCCTCCATGTTCAGGGTCTGGGAGTCCCTGAAGATGGAGGCAGCAGCACTGAAATGCCAAGTATGTACCTGTTAACATGGTGGAACATCCCAAAAGACTTGAATCTTCATCAAGACTGCTGTGAGATCGTCAAACCTCACAGCTGTTACCTACCATCATGCCTCACTACTGAACCTAAAACATTTAATAAGCAAAGCTACAGTAATCCAGACTAATCTAACATAATGTCTGAATGTGCTCATCCTCTGCTGGCTTCGTAATACTATAATGTTTGTATCTTGTCTGCTGCACAAGGTGCAATAGAATGTGCATGGAAAGATGAGACCTATGTGAAAAAACTTCATCTAGTATGAGGGGTCCAGTATCCAGTATGACCAGCAAGACGAGCAGCTTGAAGGCATTGCTGTTACGAGCCTGGCGGGAACGTTGGTCTGACCTGCAGTGGGGCATCCACATCAAAACAGTGAGTTAGAAGTGTGTGACTTTCGTTGTTTGAACTGTGGCATAGGATTGTCAGAAGTTGCCATTGCATGTTGCATACAGAGAAGGGAAGGCAAGTGGAAAGTACAGGTGGTTGACCTTGCCCATTATACTATTGATTGAGGGACACATTGGGCTTGAGTGCAGGTACCAGCAGCAATGATGACAGTCATTCAGAAATCATGCTGTTTTTTTCAGCTTGCATAGTTGTTGCACGCTTGTCTTCTAACATAGGCTTAGAGCTTGGGTCTCCAAGCTGTGGGCCGCATGCGGCTCACCAGGTTATATTATGCAGCCCGCAGCCACATCTGTAAATTGTGTATAGACTATAAAAATCACACATTAATTTAGGCGGTTAGGTATATTACTTATTAATATTTTTTCACGTGCGGCCTGTGACCCAGCCCACAATAATGGGTGTGGCCCTTTGCCCTTAAAAAGGTTAGAGGCCCATGGCTTAGAGGAAGTTCTGTAGTACAACAGAGCCATGAGATTATAATTTTGAACAGAACATTTAACCCCATGACACTTTGAAGCATGAAATACTTTTGAATACTATTAAAAAATTCAATTTGCACCATACACAGAGCATACTGTGCACCCTATTATATGTACCACTGGTTAACCCCTTTTATGGAAATAATCAATCAACATTAACAAGTAAGAACTTAGTCTTTAAGTAATATGTGGAGAACTTGATGTATGAAAGAGGTGTAAGCGTCTTCTTAGATATATGGCATTGACTGATGGGATGAATTTAAAAAAATACAGAAGCAACATTTGTGGCCTGTTTTAAGGTATGGTTGTTGTGGTAAGCTGAGGGTAACATGAAAACACGTTAGGATGGTAGGTTTCTTGGCCTGAAATTTAACTTGAGACCTGAAGACCAGAATGTAAATATTATTGAAAAGCACAATTGGAGCTTAATGAGTGTTGCAGTTATGAGTGGTTAGTACTGCTGTTTGTATGTGTGAGGTCCAGTGTTAAAATCTCAGCCAAGATGCTTGATATCCCAGCTGAGGTTTCTTATGGTATTCTGCAATTCCACAAGGCCGGTACAGGGACGGTATCTTAAATTACGCTGTGGTCGCTTTCTTCTACATCCTTTCCAATTTATTACTGACTGATTATCTTGTCATGCAATGCTGTATCACTGTGGCAATTTGAGTGCATAATGAAATAAACCAAGAACATACTAAAACTATTACATATGAAGTTTTATTGAGTTTCAGTATTAAATCTCATGAGTGTCTGTTGTTATAAAACATTATTTGTTGAATAAAAAATTTGAATTTGCTTTTTCTTAGTTTAGCTTGTTGTAAGTTGGTGTAGGAACTTAGGATTTATTGTTGTCTTTGTTGTCGTCATCGTTAGTCCAATACGTTGCAGTGATTGTGGGATGTACAACGTACATCAGTGAGACACAATATCTCTCAAACATTTTTGTTATGTGTATTGATAACTTGAGTGCTTTTATGTAAGCTTGTATTTCATATTTAATGTTATTCATGTTCTGTGTATTTTATATTGTTCAATTGCTAAGTTGTTTCCAATTTTAGATCTTACCACGAGGAGTCAGCGGCGATGTGTACAACCTAGCTGACTGCATCCTTCAGCAAGCCCTGGTGGGCCCTGGTCCCAACCAGTTGGTTGTCTCATACCTCAAACACTCACTTAGTTCTCAGGTATTAAAATATGTATGGTGTTTTGATTTATGTAGTAGGTCATGTCTATATGATATATTTTCAGGGTTATGGTCTTCTGGGATATGACGCTGTGCGGTTGCTACCAGTATACCAACTGCACAGCATCAGTTCTGGAAGACTACAATAGTAATACTGCCATGAGAACTTTGAATATCAATTTCAAAATTTCACGTTACCAACACCGTGCATATTTACTAAACAGATTATATCAAACCAACTGATGCACAATTAAAAACCACTTTTTATTGTAGCTTTTATAAAATGTTTGTACCCCTACATATGTTTCAAACCTTAGTACATCGTCAGGGGGTTTTTTGTCTTTAAAAGCTACTACACTTCAATTACATAATTTTGAAGTAAGGTTTGAAACATATGTAAGGGTACAAACATTTTATAAAAGCTACAATAAAAAGTGGTTTTTAATTGTGCATCAGTTGGTTTGATATAATCTATCAATTTCAAAAATTAATTTTTCTCTAATAATAATAATATCAAATCAGTACCATAAAATGTACACTGACAACATAGACAAGATTATGTTTTCACATAAACTTTTTCTACATGTTTTGGCCAAGCTTGGCCATCTTTAGGAAATATATACTTGTATATGTGATATGGAAATAGCATTACTGTTGGCCTGATATCATTATGTTCATATGTGTGTAAAATGTCAGATTACTATTGGAAAATGGACTTACATAATGATGTGTGATGTAGTTACAGATGTGTGCTATCAGTCATGTGGTTTACCGTATGACTGACAGCACACATCTTTAATGGACTGCACCCTTGCTGTGATGGTCAAAGTCATTCTGTTGAGTCACTGATAGTAGCCACTACGCTGCATGGTGTCACTGCTCTGAGAACCACAGACATTGAATGGCAATGGGTTGGTTTGAGGTACTGTCCTTTTGTGTGTATGAAAGGCGTGAGGAGAAGTCATGACAAACCTCATTCAAAAACACCAATGTCACAGATCAGATTTGAAGCAGATATATAAGTCGGATAAAGTAAAGTGAGTGTTTCTGTTTGGTGTTGGAAGTAGGTAGAGGAAAAATATGCCTCACTCTTACACTCCAGCAGTTGTATATTGTTAATTTTGGTTTTTGATTTATTTAACAATGTCTTGTTAGCTGTATATCTGCCTTATATAATGTCCTTGTGTGACTCATTGAGTGAGTCACACCCTGGTTGCCATGGTTACAAGTGATGTCACACCTGGGTTGCCGTGCTTATGATAGTGGTTGAGAGGGACAGTGTTCTCTGTGAGGTATGTGCTGAGACTGAAGAAACAGTTTTTAGAATTTGTACAGGGGGTATTGTCTATGAGATGCAAACTTTGGTTGAAGAAACAGTTGAGCATTGAGCATATAGTATATTATAGTATAACTTGATGATAACACTCTGATAGATGAAAGTAGTGCTTGGTTTGCTCTAAGAATAAAGAAATGACTAATGAAAGAGGCCATGGAGTAGCGCCTGTCATGTGGTGGCAGGACACTTGGTTAGTGAATAGATAAATAAACATGAATCCTCACTCAAAGTGTACATTTTTTCTGTGGTTTTTACATCAGTTTGCTATGTGTAGGGTGTCTTCATGTTTTGTGTGTGCCTCATTTTTTTATTTTCACAGCTGGTTTCATATGCAGCTGTGTTGCAGCGAATCAGTAAATATGATGGATTCCATAAACCTCACTGCATTATCAGTCTTCTTGACTTCCTTGAAGCTATTCAGGTATGTAACTATATTTAAAAATTAAAAATTATCATCATAGTTGCAGTACGCAGAATAAAGTGAAGTTGGAAGTGTCAGATGTCTTCAGAATGTAATATAACCATCTAAAATGAAAAATTACTTGTAATTACATTTCTTGGGTTCATATGTGTATGATACATCAAACAGATGTGTCAGTTCTTATCAGTCTGCCTGTCCACTGTATACGCAGTAAGTTGACAAAATCCATTTCTAAATCAGAGGTGGGTTCTGTTGCTTCAGATGATGAGATTGTAGTATGAGTGGATTGTTGTCGAAAGGATCTGTATTATACTATGGGCTCAAAACCACAGACAGGGTCCTGTATTGTCCCCATTCATAAAGCCTGAGCTTTGCCAGAAGCAGTGTATTCAGTCTGTGTTTAAGAAAGTCTCCACACTTACTTATTTGGGACAAAACCAAGGAATGTCTGAAAAGAATCTTGTGAATTGGGAATGTGAACAAAAATGTACGTGAGTAGGTGGAAAATTTCCATCCTGAAATTTATGAAATGTGTGCTTGGTGGCAATAGGATATGGAATTCCTTACCTCATAGTTGAAACTTTTGAATGTGTAGAATACCAGCCTTTCACAGGTGTTTAGGACGTACATCAAGCTGCATGCTGACATTGCCACAGCTGTTTGAAATACACTTTATTCCCTATTTGTATGTTTCTTCCCAGATGCTATAAAAGTCCTGGGAGTTGCATAGAATGAGTTTTTATATACATTCTGGATGGAGTAAATAATCTTGTACAATTCACAGGACTTGTCAGGTACTTAGGAAGGAAACGTTAAAGTAGGGACTTGTTGCTCCTTCTGTCAGTATTCATTACCCTGTCAGGAGTGCAGCCAAATCTCAATATAGTGCCCCACTGATATAGTACCACCCCCTCTTAGTACCTATGAAAGTCTGTGGACAGAGATTTCCTATTATACAGTATTTTGATTTACCACCACCCTTGATAAACAGCCACAGATTGTGCTGAACGAACAGTGGCGCTGTGTCTGGGTTTGACTCTGTATGTAATCCTATGCTACCATTGTTCACCTCGTGTAAGTCATTTGCTACAGCTGTACAACGTGAACAGGAACAAGCAAGATGTACCACAGACATCAGAAGAAAACATTTCACCATCTATAGAAATAAATGTGTCAACATTTTCTTGCTGTCTGCAGGGTGGCATTACATGCCGAGGAAAGCCAGAGGAAGGTTTGCTAGCAGCAGCAGTATTATCAATAGTCCAGTGGTTGTTAACCTGCATGCAGCATGCCCTTAAGAATCTGCCAGAGCTCCGGAATGGTGGCATTGAACTCACTTCCATGATGGATAAGCCGGCTGTTATCTTGGCTGAGATGCTGAAGTGTGACTTCCTGGTTGCTATGTTGTTTCTAGCCAAGCATGAGTGTAGAGGTATGTTGTTGCATGTGGGAACAGGTGGCCAGGGCTTGCATTTGAGCGTTGAAATAAATTGCACTTACTCTTTACCAGGAGAGCAGTACTGTGAATTTATTTATAATAAACATTTCTGCGAACAAAGTATTTTAGGAAAACTGTAATTCACACTGTTTTTGAACCATAGGGTTTAACCCCTTTTGGAGCCACAATGCAGGTGTTTGCAGGTCAAGATAGAAGAATTTGTACTCTTTTATGTAACGCAGAGCAAAGTGCAAGATGCTGCCATCTTTCTTTTAGCTGTATATAACATGAGAAATTTTACATTCTTTTACAAGTAGGTAGCACCAGTGTCTGTAAAGTATGATGCAATGTGTACTTTAGTTTCTCTTACATTCTGTGGATTGTGATGGATTGTGTGCTGTTGAAAGTTTCAAGAATTACTGGTGTGCACAAGGTGATACTTCTTAAGATTAGTGTGTTTGGGGATTTGCCAGGTTCTTTTATCTTGAAGGTGGAGATAGCACATTCCTCCAAAATGTTAGTACTTATCCATGAGTTTACGCATTGTCACATTTCAGAAGATGGGAATATTAATATTCAGTACCATGAGGTCCTCAGATATCGTAATTCTTGTTTTTATATTAAGTGTGCTTGCATTAAAGCAAGTAATGTTGATTATGTGGAATAACTATGATTATTCTTTAAAGTTCTGCAGTAGTGACTGAAGAAATCGAATCATAATCTTTGTTATTTAGTACGCAGTGTTGGTTGATTCATTATACCACATTTCCTTGGTACATAGTTTGTTTGCTGAGGTACATTGGTTGCACAGCATTATATGAGGCTTGGTCTTTTTGGGAGGTGCAGCTTCAGTATTTCTTAACCTTTGGTGCTTGAGGTTAAAGTTATGTACGAACTGCTGTACCTTTAGGAGTACAGCCACCAGTGCCCGCTGGATAGGAGGCAGACCCCATCTAGCAACAGTAGCAAACAGCAAAACCTGCCTTCCCTCTAAATCAAACACTGACTTTCCAGTCATCCAACCAGTAGCACAGTTACTATATTGACTTACCTGTGAGGAGAAACGTTTGCTTGGTTGTGCATAACCAGTTTTAGAAAGAACGCTTATATTTTTAAATGAGACTGAGTGCATGTAGATGTGTTTCATTTCACAGATATATACCATGAAGTTGTCAAGAAGTGTCAAGAACTGGAAGTTTTATTAAATCAGAATTCATTCCAACCCAGTGTTCCTGTTGGAGATTCACTGAGGTATTACAACGCTCTACTGGCTTCTTTAGTCTTAGTTTAATTAAATTCAAAGAAACATACGGAATTATTGGGAAAGAAACTATCTCGGAAAATGTCTCTTGGATAACCAAGAAGGAAATTGGGTGATTGTATGTAAAATGGATTGTACAGGAAGAGGTAATGTAGAAGGGGATATTACAAAGGTGTTTCAGAATGGTGTCTTAGGGCTGGCAAGTACTCAACAATATAGTTGGGTAAGGGAACGAATGAACACTACTTGTGTATATTCAAGTTAGCTGTATGCTCGTTCTCTCATCCTACAGACATTGGGTGCCTCCCACCTGTGAACTTCAATTACAGATGTAGAATACAAAGCAAGAGCAAGCCTGTAGATGGAACAGTAGCAACAATACAAATGATAGCGGGTGGGAGCAGTGAAAGGCACATGGTTTTGTAACAGCTAGTCGGAGATGGAGAACCTGTGTTCGTTCTTTCCTTCGTTAGACTTAATTTGTTGCATATTTTCAATCGCTCAAACCTTCATATGAGACTCTTTTTACTTCCATTGCATTATAAACAAACAATATTTTATTGTTTGACATTTAAAATTTGAATTCTTTATGTATTGTGTGTGTTTTGTATATCAAATGCTTTTAAAACAACAGAAGACAGGACAAAATCACAATATGCAGATAGCTAATGAATCATTTGAAAATGTGGCATGGTTCAGGTATGTGGGAATGACTGTAAGAAATCAAAATTGCTTGCACAAAAAATTAAGAGCAGATGAAATTGATCGAATGCCTGCTGCTATTCAGTCCAGAATCTTTTGTCTGCCTGTTTACTGTCTAGGAACGGAGGGATTAACGTATACAGAATTATAATTTTAGTCTGTTGTTTTGTGTGGTTGTGAAACTTGGTCTTCATATTAAGGGAAGACCATAGGCTGAGGGTGTTAACGAATGGGGTGCTGAGGAAGGTACTTGCTCCTAGGAGGGAAGACATAATAGGAGACTGGAGAAAATTGCATAATGAGGAGCTTCCTGATCTGTATGCCCCACAAAATATTAATCGGGTGATCAGATCGTGGAGGATGAGATGGGTGAGGCATGGGACATATATGGGGGAGATGTGAAATACGTAGAGGAGTTTGGTGTTGGACCTGAAGGGACTTCGAAGACATTGGCATAGGTGGGAGGATAATATTGAAATGGATCTTAACAAGTGGATGGTAGGATGTACAGTGGATTCATCTGGCCTAGGACAGAGACAAGTGACATGTTCTTGTCAATACTGTGATGAGCCTTCAGGTTCCATAAAATGTGAGGAATTTCTTGACTAGCCAAGGAACTGTTAGCTTCTCAAGAAGAACTGTGCTCTATGGAGTTAGATAGTTATTTCATTAGTTGGTTAGTTAGCTAGTTATGATTTTAGAATATGTTGTGTTGCAGTGTAAAGAGTCAAGTTTATTTTCTTGTTGTGTGTTCCGCTAAAACTAATTGTCACTTATAGGAAGCTGTGTCACTTGGATGTTAATAATGAAAATGGAGCTGATGGGATGCCGGATAATTCAGAACCAGTTACGTACTGCTTACAGGCTCTTTTGGCCATTGAAGTACTTCTTAACCCAAGCTCTGATACCCAGATGTTTGTCAATGAATTACTGATGGTCCAGAGATTGAAGGTAATGTCATAGGGTTTGTGGTTATAACTGAATGTTGAGTTTTTGAATTGAAAAATGCATACCTGTATTCAGTCAGGTCTTGTAAATAATTTAATACCATATCCTGAATTGGTTGTAGTCCAGAAATTCAAAATAAAGACACTTGTTTGATTTCTGGTTGTGTCTTAAAGTTTGAGTTTCTGAACCCAAAAAGAATTGATGTGCGAATAAATCCATGGTCCTGTAGAGCAGTGGTTCCTGAAGTGATCCAGAGAGTTTCCAGGGAATCTGCAAGTACCATCCCTAGTAACAAATTTTTATTTCACAGAATTCTTGAATGGGTTACTTTGTGTCCTTAAGAGAAAGAAGAAGTTGCTTTAATTGTGCGATATTATGAAATGGCTTTATATGTATGAAATCACTTGTAGAGTAATAGTTAAAAAAATAGAGTACAAATAATTGTTGAGGTTATGGTTTGCAGACCACAATAGTTGCTGTACACTTTGCTCCATGTTTTAATGTGCTTGATTGGATTTTCCTTTGTGAGATTTGAGGTTCTTGTGGTGGTAACTATGAAGATGGTCTCTTTGGGGATGTGATGCCATATAGTTTGGTATATGGGTTCCAACATTTTGGAGGAACCTGCTGCCTCCTTCTTTGGTGCAAAAGAGATTGTCTTTTGCCCTGAAAATTTGAATTAGACATTCCTGTGAAACATCTGTACTGTTCCATGACACCACAGGGAATCAGTTCCCTGAAGACAGCATGCCTCAAATGTTCCTTGATTTTGTATTAATGTGAGCCTTTCTAATCATATTCAGTTTTTAATGTTCATATTCTATAGGTCTGATGATCAATCAGTTCTTCAAAACCAAAATGTGCCTGCAGCAGACAGGCTGGAAAAACACTGCTGTAAAGTTTATGATGTGTAATCTTAACTGGATATGGTTGAACTAAATACAGTGTTGTAAAATTAAAATGATGCTGTAAAACAGTAAAACATAGTAATGATTTTAAATGCATATTGTAAGCTGACTATCAGTAATACACACTTCTGTATTAAATACTGCACCCAAAATTTGTGATCCTGCCTACAAAGGATGTTTTATTGTTCCACGCAGGGTTACAACTTGCCTCGCTTGTACTCGGAGGTTATGCGAGCCTGCCTCATCACTCTAAATGATGTGTTGGGGACAAGTATAGAATCACAGTGGGGTGCTTTTACATTCCTTAAAGTGCCACACATTCTGCGACAGCTACACTTCAATATCCGAGGTGGGCAAATGGACATACAGTGATTGTGAAGGGGAATATTGCACTGAAAGTTGTTGGCCACATCTTACTGTAGCCCATGTAAGCGTGTATAAGTTTACAAGAAGACGGTGTGTAGATGCTGTACATTCAGATCTGATATTGCATTGGATTTGTACTATAGTTGCTTGAAATGGTGTGAGTGATAGGGTGGTTAACCAGAAGCTTGTTACTCCAAAGACACTGGAAATAAATGAAACATACTTAGTGTGCTGCATAGAGTGAAAAATTATTATGCGATGTTACTAAGAACAACAGTTATTTATCATTTACAAATGTATGATACACCTATAATAATAATATAACCTAAGTTGTTAAATCCATTATTAAACCATTATTTTAACATATTTTATGTTCAGAAGCAAGGCAGTTAAAAGTCACAGAGACAGTCAAGACAGCACTGGTTTGGGGAGACTCTGTTGTATGTTTCTCATAGATGGTATGGTAGCTATTCAAAAGGGGTTGCTTGGGTCTCAGAGCTGGTCTGAACATAGCAGGGAAAATAATTTTTCTCCCCTGCCAGGTATCAAAGCTGAATTCTACTATCACCCATCCCATAGCTTAGTTAATGATCTGTCTGCCTGCTGAGACATGAGAACATGATCAAGATATGTAGCTTTTATTTTAACTTTTTGATAATGGGGCTGCACGTTTAAATTTTAGCACATCCTGTGTGTACTATGTGAATGTTTTATGAATCAAAAACAGATAACATTATGAAATACATGGCAGTTTGTGGAGGAAAAAAAAACATGTAGATTGTGCAGCATGTCTCAAAAAATGAAGTAAATGTATTTGTTGCCTGAATATGTGAAATATGTTCTTGAGGCTCTAGCCATATGTGTGTTCTGTATATAGGATGGCCGGATTGAATGGGTCCTTTTATGACTGATTGTTTCAAAATCTTCATTGTCGTTTGTGTACATTTTCACTGGAGGGATACATGATATGGAAACCTTTATCATACCTTTGACTTTGTTTTCACCGTGCAACATTATAATGTTGTTTATTACTATGACCAACAATTATTGCACTAAGTTTATTAATACTCTTATGTCACTAAACCCTACACGTGTTTCGGTCCCGGGTGGACCATCATCACCATTACCACATGAAGTGACAAAAGTGAAGCAAGCTCCACGACCGTAACCCTGATGATGGTCCACCCGGGACCGAAACACGTGTAGGGTTTAGTGACATAAGAGTATTAATAAACTTAGTGCAATAATTGTTGGTCATAGTAATAAACAACTTTATCATACCTCTTTGTCCTCCTTTAGCACTCCTCTTGTGTCTCTGTCCATTTGTCACACGTTTTTGTTAGTGTATCATATCTCTGTCTCTTCCTGATCCTTTGTTTTTCCTGTCATTTTTGACACTCTGATTGAATTCTCTTTGTCAGCAAGGTGTTCATTTCATAGTATAAAAGGTATGTATGCACTTTAATATCTTGAGGGAGAGTTGTTTATAAACATGAGGTGTATGTTTGCAATAAGTGAAGTTTAAGTTTGGTTTTTATGTTGTGGAGCTGGGATAGCGTAGTCAATGTAGTGACTTGCTATTGGCTGGCCAGTCTGGGGTTCGAACCCTGGTGGGGGCAAGAGGTTTTCTCTTCTCTGTCCAGCTGGTCGTGGGGCCTATACAGCCTCCTCTGTGATGGGTAGTGGGGCTCTTTCGTGGGGGCATGACACTGACCACCCACTCCCATGTAGCGCCAAGTTTAAGAATAAGTAGAGCTACACCGCTGCTCTCCCGCTATGCTTGCATTGGCATGTTACAGGATGGTCTTGGTTTTTATGTTGTGATATGAATTGTTTAATACACTGATATTTGTGATAGCTAGTGCAGTACATGCAGCCGTAATCATTTAACCAATCTGAGTTTATGAAGATCAGGATAGTGTGTGATGTGATATCATGTACTTTGATAGACATTTGATGGACAGGTTTCGGAGGGACCTGCTGCTTCCATCTTCATGATAGATACTCTTCTACCCTGAAGATGGAGATAGTGGGTTCCTCTGAAACATTGATACCGTCTATCAAACTACATGGCATAACATCGTAGAAGACAGTAATCTTCATATTCACTGCTGTGGTCATCTAAAAACTTACAATCCAAGTTTATGTTACAGGAGGTGAGAATAGTGACCGACCACAAGAAAAGATGGAGTTCTCACAGGATGTGGTGGATGCCTTGGAGTTGCTGCTGCAGTACACACCATTGTTAGATATCGTGGACGCTAAGTGTTCATGTAACTGTATAGAGTGTCTGCTCAAAGAGCTCCTCAGGAACGGTTTGGTCACTGAGAGTCACGTTACACATTTCACCAGTAAGAGGTGCGTCTTGCCACCAGCGCTCACTTTCCAGGACGAGAGGTACTGTATTACCGCGCATTTTTCGGTTTGCCAGTTTTTGATGGAGTTGACCAGCATGCCAGCATGTGACAGTAGTTCTCAATGTGTTACGTTTCATCCATTTACAGGTCAAATTTATTGCCTCCCAGAAAATTTTCAAATAGGAATCTGTTGTGGGTGTTCTGAGATGTGACCCTATGTAATTTGTTAGGCAGGAGCCAATGTTTTGAAGAATATGCTGCCTCCATCTGTGTTGTAGATAAACTTTATTTCTACCCCGAAGATGGAGGCAGCAGGTTTGTGCAAACCATTGGTAGCTATTTGCCAAACAACATGGAATCTGACGTTGCAAAAGATCATTTTTTTCCACGGCTCGACAGCCTTAGCAGGCCTAGGCCTCCTTATTGTTGCGGGTGCGAGATTACACTCAGACACACCACGCTTGGTAGGACTCCTCTGGACGAGTGATCAGCCCGTCACAGAGATCTCTACCTGACAACACACAACACTTACAAAGACAGACATCCATGCCCCGGTGGGATTGAACACGCAATCCCAGCAAGCGAGCGGCCGCAGACCCAGATTTACGACAGAATGGAGGCTGTGATAACGGAGGATGATTGCATCACATTTCCTGTCTAAATGCACAAACTGAGGATTTTTAGGATAAAACATATTTAGACATGTCTTGTGTTTTATGAACGTGAAACTGCAAAGCCAAATAAACTTTGTGATTCTCAAATATCTGGCATGTTGATAGATGCGCGGGAATACAGTAAGATGACAGCACAGTTGTGTAATGGATTATTAGATGAATATGGTATTATGGTAGGATTCATATTCAGTAAAATATGTGTATGAGGCATAAATGCCACTTGCATATCTGTGAAACCTAGAGTAATGTTTTCAGTTAAAAATTTCGTACATAATATTAGCCATCTTGAAGTTCGTCTTTTTTCTGTGCTAGATGCATTTGGGCCATTGTGTAGTGAATGTGCTTGTGTTCTACTCCACCTGTGTTTTTATCAGCCATGCACCCATTCACTCCAGCAGACTTTGGATTACAAATACCATTCACCTTTAAATGACTGGGTTGGTATTTAAATTTTAGCACATAATAATAATAATAATAATAATAACCATGGCTCGACAGCCCTATATGGGCTTGGGCCTCCTCTTTCCGAGGTTACGAGGTCTTTGTGCATTTGTGGCAGTGAGGGGCCGGCCCACTGCGCACTTTTCAACTCGATCCTGATGTGAATGCCAGAGCCATCTGGCAGTCAGTCAGGAGACTTGGGTGAGAAATGGCCCTTGAATTTAGCTTACGGACACTACTGGTTCTTCTTCATGCCCGAAGGTTTCTTTTACATGCTGTAAATCTACGACATGGGACTGACGGCTGTACTTCCCCTCGAAGGAAGTGGTGCTCCGGATTTTTATCACCCTTAAAAATCCATCGACCTCGGTCGGGATCGAACCCGCGAACCTTGGGTCCAGTGGCGAGCATGTAACCACTAGTCCACTGAGGTCGACAAATTTTAGCACATGGTTTATGAAAAATGTATTATTTGAACAGAAAAACCTGTGTCCTAAAAATACAGCAAGTTTCCTTGTTGCCAAAATATATAAAATTAATTTATAGGGGTGTTCTTTTACATGCATTTGCATATGTGAACATACGTCATTTAAAGGTTAATCTTGTCACCGGCACCCATAGCGTTAAACAAAATCAGGGTTTGCAGCTGTGAGCTTTTAACCCATTCTACATCTAAATAAAGAGGATTACAGTCTTCTGAGATGTGATGCTGTGTGGCTTTGTGTGTGGGATTTAGGCACCTATCTGCTAAAGTACACTGCATCACATGTGAAGACTGTAATCTGAATGCTGAATGGTGTGACAGTCTTAGAATTCTTCTTGCTTCTCTTTTACAAGAGTCTGTGGAAAATGATCCCTGTATATTCTGAGAAGAAATTGAACCCCGCAGGTAAACGCTTAATTAAAATGTTGTGTATGTAGTTATTTTACTTTAAAGCTTGTGGTATATGTAGTTAACCACTGCCATACGAGGGATTAATCTGTGTATAGAGACTGGAAGATGTGGTAGATGTTAGAACAGTTGTGGTAAAGCAATTACCCACTAAACAGGGAAGCAATGACTGCAGCAGTACAGAAGCTGGATCAGTCGGCCAGTCAGGCTCCATCGATACCAAAAGTCATAGTGAGAGCTGAACCGACACTGGCCAGAATACTGAAGACACTGGATGCAGACTATGTCAAGGTGCAGGTGAGACTGGTGAAACACAACTGTGTTCAGTCCATCTTATTATGTATATAAACATTTTTACTATTATTTTGGTTTCTGTCTTTCTCTTCATTTCTATCACAGACATAACAAAAAATGCCAAAAGGCATGAAGTTTACTCCATATTCATGCTAAAATTTGTAGTAGCTAAAGGTCATTAAAGTGATGCAGAAATATTACAGTAGCGTTTTGGATGGTAGTTGAATTCTTGTTTCCAATATTGTTTTTAATTGTGTGAGTAAACTTTAATCTCATATTATAATTGTTAATTGATTAAATTTATACAGTCTCCGAAACACTGTAATGTAGTCATTGGATATGCCCGACATATTATTGCACACCACATAGTAGACAAGTGGCATCCTCTGAGGAAAAGAAACAAACCAAAAGAAAAAACCTTCAGAAAAAGAAATAACACACTGCACCCTTTCAATGCTGACAGTACTTTACTGTTAAATTACTTATATATTTTATTGGTTTTAACACTTTATATTGACATCTATAGTGTAAACCCAAAGACTGAGACCTCAATCTAACCATGCAAAAATGAAGTTGCAGTTGTAATTTTATTTCATGTATTTTAATGGCTTGAAATGGCCACCTAGTGGTGAAAACATGTAGCCGTGTTTTTTGTAAAAATTTAATTTCATAATTTCAGCCATATTGATGCTGGATGTAGGTGTGTGTGTGTATGTATGTGTGTATATATATATATATTGTGATATAGATAAGGAAAAGAACCATATCCTGGCTGAAGAGTGGGTACTTTGGCTTCTATTGTATGATGAAAGATAGACTTACGGTATCACATCTGTTTGCCTTATTTATGGACGTCAGAATAGTGGATGGATTTTTAAGAAGTTTGATATGAGTGTCATGTCAATGGAGGTCTTCAATTCCATATTGTGCTAGCTCTGTGAAAGTCGGAAGTGGGAGCAATACAGTGCTGTTACGTGTAAGACCTTGAAAAACCTGAGGGAAAGAGACCACTTGGAAGATATATGCATAAGTGGGAGGATAATATTAAAATGGATCTTAAAGAGATTGTTTGGTGGGGGGGCATGGACTGGATTGATGAGGCTCAGGATAGAGACAGGTGGCGGGCTCTTGTGAATGCTGTAATCAACCTTCAGGTTCCATAAAATGCAGGGAATTTCTTGACTAGCTGAAGAACTATTAGCTTTTCAACAAGTTAGTTTAGTTAGTTAGTTAGTTAGTTAGTTAGTTAGTTGTTATGGATGCTTGAAAATATGAAGCTGCAGTTTTCTGTACAGTGTTCTGACTGGAATCTGTATTTAGATTTCTGTTTGATAGCAATGAATTACATATCATTGAAGTTGTACATTTGGGGTTTTGCGATGAAATAGGTTATTCTGGAATATGGTGCAGTGTCACTGGATAATTGGTTTCTGATGTTTTGAAGGAGCATGGTGCCTTTTATCTTCAAGGATCTAGAGGTCTGAGAAGATATGACATCATATCCCAGAAGAATTGAGGCCTGAACCACCTGCTGTGGAAACCTCAAGATTTGTGTGACTTACCAAATTTTGTTTGAAAGATTTCATTGACGTTAAAAATAATGAACGTAGTCATGGTGTGAAACCTTGAAGTTATCTCTGAGAAATTTTATAGCACTGAAATCTGTACCAGTAGGGTATTTTTACGGTTGAAAACATAGCCACACTTTGTAGGTTGAAGCTTGAAGAAGGGAATATACTATAACTGCCTCCCAGAACTTGTTGTTATGAAATAGTCTTGATGATTCCTACATGAATAGCCAGTAAGAACACTATCATATATGATATATTCCATATGTGAGGTTTTGCTTTGCGTAATTTCTGACGTATATTCCGTGAGCACCTTTGGGCCTATCTCTGCTGTTTATGACATATTCTGAAATTGTTGAATCATTTGTGTTCTTGATTTCAGGCTTCTGCCGCGATGTTGACGAAATCTGCGGTCTTCTGGGGTATTATGTGGCGTCGTGTGGTGATTGTTTACCGACAATTACCACATGACACCGCGTAATACCCCAGAAGACCGCTGATTTCATTTGTGCTCTTATTGTAGTTCCTTTGAGTGATCTGGATGGAAGATGTGACTCCTGTTCTGTGCTTGACTTGTATGAGTGGAAAATGATGCAACGAAACTTGAAATTTTGGTTGTTAAAATAATAACTTAAGAATTCAGGTAAATTTTGCAACATTGGAAGGGTTCAGCTGGTTTATGTGAACATTGCAGGAAGCACTACTAAGTGTACTCTGTCAGGTGCTCACAGGAAAGAGCTTTGAACTAATACTGGCAGTGGCAGCAGTAGAAGGGAAGCTGCGGACATTTGTGACTAAGCTGCTGAAGTTCAACGAGTGCAGTAAGCAGATTGGTGGAGAGGGAGGGAAGGCTTCGCAGACAAGGGCCATGTTATTTGATGTTACATTTCTGATGCTGTGCTCTATTGTTCACACATATGGTCCAGAGGTGAGCTGATTGTCCTGCAGCCATTTTGTTTAGCCTTTATTGTATGAAATTTGTTAGTGCCTTTTTGTTTCAAAAAGTTTTCCAATTAGGCTATTTATTGTGAGATCATATGCTTATGATGGTGCTGTATTGGGTAATTTTTTTTTGTAGTGTTACAGATTTATACCTTTGGGAAATCAGCCAGGTTTTTTTTATTGGACCGCTTTAGCTCTGTAATTATGGGTTCTAATCACACTCAGAATGTCAGAATTTTTTTTATGGTGTCTTGTGTTGCTGGGTGTCACTAGAGGCCATGCAGTGGGACTGATCCCCTGGCCAAGGAGTTCCGCAAAATATTTAAATAGATTTGCTGAATCAAAATTATTGGTGAATAGAATATGGGCTAGCGCCGATCCCAGTGTCCGTGCGGTCTAAGGCGTGGATCTTCGGCCGCTCGCTTACTAGGATCGTGGGTTCGAATCCCACCGGGGGCATGGATGTCTGTCTGTTGTGAGTATTGTGTGTTGTCAGGTAGAGGTCTCTGCGACGAGCTGGTCCCTTGTCCAGAGGAGTCCTACCGACTGTGGTGTGTCTCAAATGTGTGTGATCATGAAACCTTGACGAAATGAGGAGGCCCAGGCCCATATAGGGCTGTCGAGCCATATATATATATATATAAAAGGAATATGGGCTAGAGGGCCTAATTAGTGATAATTGAAGAAGTTAGAAACACCCAGGACAGACATGCACTGTAAGAGAGAAAAATTACTGTGGTGGGACTAACATTCTACAGACATTAACCTTCTGTGTAGGGTCTTTTAAATTCCAGGTTTCTGCTATTGCTGTAGCACTGTTCAATTTAAATACCCATGGTGGGACAGTGTTTTCTGTTTTGGTAAAAAAGGATCTACCTTTAATAGGATAACATTATTCCATTGTTCCATTAAAGGGTTAACTGTTGAAGAGTGGTGATTCTGTATGTTAGTTTTAATCCATGTAACGCTGCTAATTATCTAAAGATTTTAATTGTATTTTATTTCATCCTAGAAATCATTACAGAATGATATTGGACACATCCAGAGAGTAGTTACAGTAAACAGTATAAGAATTACAGTAAAAGCAAACAAACACATAAATTTGATATAATTACATACATGTACAGGACCACACAAGGCCCTGATTAACATAATACACATAAGAATGCACTGGCAATTACCATACAGAGATAAATCTTTAACCCAGTTTCTACAAATTAAGAGTTAACTGTCATAAATTCTTCCACCGAATAAAAACTCTTTTCAAGTAGGAAATTTCTAAGTATCTTCCTGAATTTTATTATGGACTTAACACTTTTAATTTCGCTAGGTAGTTTGTTATAAACAAGCACACCGTTGTAAGCAGTATTCTGTTCGAATAGTTTGGTGTTGTGGCTTGTAATGAATTCCTGTTAGAACTGAAGTAATTATGATTGCAGATGTAAAATATGTTAATTTATCTGTTTCTGGTTTTACTGTACATATGTAGTGTGAGTTCATATCACTTGGGAATACAAATTTTAAATATTCTGGCTTTATGTAATTGGCAGCAATATTGTAGTTCATTGGTAACAATTTATCATCTGAGGGTAAGTGTTCTGAAATGTCTGTTTTACAGGAATGGCAGTGATATTTTAACTCAAGTGTAATAATATGGATGTTGAAAAAATACAATGTTTGGGCAGCTGGACATTCATTGTCACACAGCTGGTAAGGGTTTCAGTATAGATTAAAATATTTTGTGTGTGCAGCAATGAAAACACAAACAGTCTGAGTACTGTACTGTGTGATGTATTGCTGGCTGATAATTTTTGTTTAACAAGCAGTGAAAGGTTAAATGGGATCTCTCAGTTATGGGTATTCAAACACTGTCAGGTTGTGCTGTCCGAGGAGGGAGGCGATTCCTTCTTTGAGCAGTGGGTCAGGGAGTGCATGGTGGAACGTGGACGACCCAAATCGCCTGACCAGATGTTACAACATTGTGACTCTGCTAGGGTTGATGCCCTTCTTGCTCAATTCAACTCTGCTGATGGGGATTTTAAAACTAGGTATGTCTAATACTTGGTACTTTTTATTGCAAGATATTGCAGAAACATGGACAATGTCATGGAATTTGTATAATCAGATTTTGTGCATTCTTGAAGTCATGTGTGCAGAGGCCTTGGAAAGAAGACCCATGAGGACTCTGTTCTTCTGGGATGTGATGCTTTCTCACTGGGTAAGTGGTTCCCAATGTTTCAAATGAACTTAATGCTTTCATCTTCAGGGGTCTACAGGTCCAAGAAGAATGCCAGTGTGGGCCTCTCAGACCTCTTAGTCGCTTGATGATGAAGGTAGTATGTTCCTTCAAAATGTCAGGAACCAGTTACCCAGTGATACAATGTCACATCCCAGAAGAATGGAGTCTTCAACCACAATGCTGTGATAACCTCAAGACTTGCAAAAAGAACCATGGTTATTGGGAATGATAACAGTTAGGCAAGTACCTTTCTGCCTGCTGCTATATGATTATTAATTGAATCAAGAAATTGTGCCTCTTGTCATGTTTCAGCCAAGTAAAGTGGCATGAAGTGTGCCTTCATGTCCCAGCAGCAATCAAGGAGGTGCTGCTCGCATGGGAGCATGGAGCAGTCACAGCCAATGATGTGAAACGAATCCTTGATGCAATGAGGTCACGGATGTGCTGCCTTCCAGTCTGTGCAGCTGCATGGTTGTGCAGCTATATGCAGGTTTCTGTTTCCTCATACAGAAATGTCCTTGGAGAATGTGCATGTTTGGAATTGGTGTTATAGAAATACTGGCGTGTCTTGATATCCAAGTAACTGAAAATAACGTGCAAATGTACCATATTTGCTGCATTGCAATGAAAAGTTGCAGAAATACAACTGGTGTCTTCACCATGCCATCTACCTGTCTTTCTGTGTATTTTTATTTTCCTCCCCAATGGCTCGACAGCCCCTTGGGGGCCTAGGCGCCTCATTTTTTGAGGCTTTACGATCACACTTTTTAGACATACCACATTCGGTAGACTCCTCTGGACGAGGGACCAGTTCGTCGCAGAGACCTCTACCTGACAACACACAACACTCACAAGAGACAGGCATCCATGCCCCCGATGGGATTCGAACCCACAATCCCAGTAATTGAGCGGCCACAGACCCACGCCTTAGACCGCACAGCAACTGGGATAGGCTGTCTTTCTGTGTATAGCAGCTCAAAATGTCCAGACTGGCTCTGGGGCCCAGCCTCTACAAGGTACCAGCGCTTTTTGCCCAAGGGTACAGTGGCTGGGGTTTGAATCCGGCCACTTACCTCCATCTAGTGCTGAGGTTAAGAATGAGTGGCACTATATTTCTATTCCCCCTGTATGCCTTCATGGTGTGGCACAGACAAATTTACCTTCTCTTTTTTTGGTTGAAACATCGGTATATATCTGTCAAAGTACGTGACATCACATCCCAGAAGGCAGCAGTCTTCATAATCATTGCAATGCCAACATGAAGTCTCACCTGCTGATTTGTGTTGCAGATCTTGCACCAGGATGCACTTCTAAAGCCCCTAAACATGGTACAGCAGTTCCTCACTCCACTGTCAAATGAAGACATGTCACAGCAGGATAACTTCAAGGAGAGGCAAGTGTCCTCTGCTTTAAATAACACTGTGGTATGAGGTTGCTCTCCTCTTTCAACATTTTGTCATGGTGAACTGTACAAATATCGTGAACCACTTGTTTCTTGGACTTTGTCCATCATCTTTAATATGAATAAAATTTAAAATGTAAAATATAAAAAATCTAAAATTCACTACATTTCAGAAGATGGCTCTTCTTCTGTCTTCAGGCCTACTCAGGTGGGTCCTATTCATTAAGCTAGTCTCAATCACTGGACAACATAGGCAGTGGAATCACAGTTATAAGACTTCCTGATGTCAGAATGTGTCAGAGGAAGATAACAAATACATAGGCATTAGAAAATTATTGCAAGCTGTAACAGACGTAAATTCAAGATAGACAGGAAGACCAACATTCTTTGCATCAAATCAAGTGCTTATAAACAATGTGCAGTGTACAAATATCATTTTGGTAATAGAGCCGTGAGATTTAATTGAGGTAATGTTAAAGCACATTAGGCTAGGCGCACACTTGCGATTTTCTGTCGCGCGATTATTTAGTCGCACAAATAGAACACACTGTTTTCAGTAGGAATGCGCGCACATGCGACTAAATAAAAGCAGCGATTAGACTGAAAACAGTGTGTTCTATTTGTGCGACTAAATAATCGCGCGACAGAAAATCGCAAGTGGGCAACGGCACATTACTGTATCTGCATACCACTTTGATGAGTACAGACAGAATAGTGTGTTCATATCAGGAGTGCTGCATTGGGTACAGGCATGTCTGTTGTTTCAAGTAGTGTTGAAACCTGCGTTGGAACACAGACTTCCAAAGCTTATTGGGGGATGTTATAAAACCATGATGTTTACATTTTTGATGTGTTAAAGAATATTTGGACCTGAGAAGGAGGAGGAAACTGGAAAATTCAGAAAATTACTCACTGAAGGGCATCAAAAATCTTTGTCATCTAGTAGTATTAAGTGAAGCTGAGCTGGGTTGGATAGGGGCAAATATAAATATTACAAAATTTTGATCTGGAAACCTGTAGGGAAGCTATAAATTGAGACTTGAGGGTAAATGAGAGGGTAATATTAGGATGGGTCTTAAGGAAATAGGCTGTGACACTGTCAACTGGATTTATTGGCCTCAACATACAGTCAAATGGTGGGCTCTTGCCAACGTAGTGAACCTCGAGATTTCATAAAAGGCAGAGGATTTTTTGACTAGCTGAGTGTTTGTTAGTGTGTGAAGGACTGAAGTCCACATAGTTAGTAGCTGGAAAGCAACAAAGCATCTTCTGTTGTGATCTTTCATTATAGTGCTTGTTGTAGAAATTGCTTTGCTGTTTGTCAGCTATTTGATCTACGTATTATAGAGTGTAGTTCTATCTGACCTGTTTCAAGGATTTAACTAATTGAAATTAACTGTTTTTTTTACAGGTCAGCTCTGATGTTCCAGATAATTCGCAAGATGCAGTATGATGTCCATCCACCAACCCAATCAAAGTCAAAGTGATGACACTGTCTCACAGGTAAGCAGGATCACAAAAGAACACTGGACTTTGTACCCCTCTGCTTCAGCTTATTTTACTTAGTAGATTTTGTAAGAACATTTTTTCAACAAAGACTCTCGAAGGTCCTTTGTTACATAAATACAAGATATGTGGTATCTCAAGAAATAGCCTGTTTTGTTTTGCTGTGTACTTGCTCTAGCTTATGAGGTATAATAATTGCTGTACAAAGTGAAAATACCTAAGAAAGAGATGAGAATAAGTTCATGCACCACCATGGTTTTTCTTGAGAAGCTAGTAGTTTCTGTTCTGGTGAAGAAATTCAGTGCCTTTATGTAACCTGAAGGTTCATTATTGCGTTCACAACAGCTTGCAAAGAAGAGATAAAAATGCTCACAAAATTTTGGTCATGAAGCCTGAAAGGAAGAGGCCACTTGGGAGATGAAGGTGTCAAGTGAAGGATCGTATAGTATTATCACGGATATTGAAGGAATAGGGTATGGGGATGTGGACTGGCTGTATGTGTTTCAGAACAGAGTCAAGTAGTTGGCAGTTGTGAACATGGTGGTACTGAACTTGCGGATTTAATGAGACAGGGGATTTCTTGACTGCAAATGGTTTTCAAGGAGAGCTATGTTCCATGAAGCAGGTTGTGAAAGCTGTAGTTAAAATATTGAAGCCATAACCAGTTTTGTCCACTGTAACACTTTCAAGCATCATCTCACGGCAACCAATCAGTGAACAGCTTGATTCTGTGTGGGCGGGAATCCAGCAGAGGGGGTGGGTCAACATTGAGGCAACACACTCGCTCGAGAGCCTTCTCAACACTGGCGGATCGCAGTGGTTTGTCACAAATTTAGTGAAGGTGAGTTCCATAACATTCTTAATTAGCATGCTACGTATATTTTGACCATATGGTTAGGTAAGACAGCAGAAAAAGTTTACGTGAGATTTGAGGTTCTCACATAAGTGTTGATGAAGATTCAGGTCTTTGGGGTTGTTATGCCATGTTGACCAGTAAATAGTTGCCAATGTTTGAGAGGCATGAAACTCATCTGCAACATTTACCAGGCAACACAGCGTAACATCCAAGAAGAGTCGAACCTTCAAGATAAGATTATTTATTTATCCATGAATTATGTAGTGAAATGTGATATGTGAACAGGAATACTGAAGCGTGAAGTATGGATGTTTAGGATGGACTGAACAGAGGTGGAGATATGAGATATTAGTGTGAGGTTTTTGATTCTCAGTAGCATGTTCATGAAGACTGAATTCTGGTAGGTTCTTTTGCCTGTGAAGTGGCAAATAGTAACCAACATTTCCAAGGAGAATGGTACCTTTGTCTTCAGGGTAAAGCAGTCCAAGAAAGGAAGACGTGTTCCTTTGAAATGTCTGTAACTGTTTATCTGTCAGCATCATGAAACATCCTAGAAAACTTACGTCCTTATGAGATTTTAATGTTTCCATGGCAGTGGCAGTTTTGGTCATGATCATGTTGGGCATGACACTGTGTGGAATTATAGATGATCACAGACTGTTGGAGGAATGTACTTCCTGAAGATGGAGGCAGCAGGTTTCTTGAAAATGTTGGTAACCATATGCATTGCCATAACCCAGAAGACCACAGTCTTAAAGAAGCTGAACATGACATCCAAGAGATTTGAATTGAGGATATTTTTGTGTGCTGACAGGAAGTGTTGAAGTTCCGTTATCAGGAGGATCTGAACCGAGCAGTTGACCTAGCATTTGGGGTGTTCCACTTGGATATTGAACACTGCACACTTGCTCTGCTGATGCAGGTGTTGCCACAGTACCTGTATAATCGGTTGCAGTGAGTATCAACTGTGCACTTCACTCTGACTGAGCTGATGTACTCCATGAAGCTCATAGTTGCTGATTTAGTCGAGAAATTCTTCGGTATTTTGTGGAACCCTACCCTTCATTACTGTGAAATTTGAGGTTCTCGTAGTGGGGAGTACATAATATACCGTATATTCTCGAATCTAATGCGCACCCTTTTTACAGTTTTAGAGGGCTAAAAAATCAGATGCGCATTAGATTCGCGTGCGGATTAGATTCGCGGTCTAGAGCTGGATTTTGGAAAAATGATTGAGCTGCTGTACGTGACGTAAGAACAATACAATACAATAATCTATTATTTTATTATTTATTATTATAATTTATTATTCATCAGACTCGCCGTCATCACTCATAACTGAATCGTTATCCGTGCTCTCCACCCAGTCACTATCATCTTTATCTTCAACATCGTCCTCCCATACAATGTCATCGCTGCCTTGTGTTTCCACCATAGTCGAACGTTGCTTTCATCAACTCCAAAAATTGCAGCGGCTTTGCGGTTTCCATTCTCCTCTGCGCACCGAATAACTTCACGTTTGAACTTCGCCGTATATGAGAGTCGTTTAGATTTCAGGTGTCCCTCTTCCATAACTACGGTACACGACAAATTGGAACAAGCACCTCCCACGTTTCAACAACTAAAGCTCAGCTGGCTTCAGACGAGATTGCGCACGTCTGTTGAGAAAGGCCCCGCCTCTATCGGTATGACTCATCGGCCACAGGCATAGCGTCGGATTTTAACGCATTGGTAACATCCAATATTATTCAATCAGTCGCCCCGTGGGCAAGGGGTGGTCGAAGGAAAGGTGCGCATTAGAATCGCGAACTAACTTTTTTCGTTTAAGAAGTCGCCAAAAACTGGGTGCGCATTAGATTCGGATGCGCATTAGATTCGAGAATATACGGTAGTTATGGTCAGGGTGTGACACTGTAGTTTGGTGGATGCTGCACAAGAGCGTGCTGTTGTTTCCTATCCTGAAGCAGATGAATCCATTCCACACCTACTCACACAACTTTTTTAATGATGTATTTTAAATTAACCTTCCATGTATGTTTGGGTGTTGTAGGTGGTCTGTTACATTCAGATTGTTCATGTTTAACATCTGTATTATTAACAGTGGAAGTATGTGTGTGTAAATCATCTCAAATATTTCACATGAAGGTCTCAAAATGTATTTGTTGAAGAATCATCCTTGCTCCAGTCATGTATGAATTTTTTGTGGGTTTGATAGTATATCAAATGAGGCCATGACTGCTTCCTTCCATAGAATTTTTAAGTTATTAGTTACTAATCAACTTATTTGCTACTATGTACTCTTTGCATTTCGAAGTGTCATTAACCCTCTTGTGCTGGAATTAAATGGCCTGATGTACTCTGAAAAAGATAGGGATTTAAATGGAACTGTCACTTTGCCTTTTCTTGGTGATATCTTTATGCGAGTGTGGCATTTTAGGTGCACGCTGTGTGTTGACTGTAGTTGACTTTCAACATCAAAGGGTTACATCAAAATTAAAATGAGATGTATAGCAGAGCAGAGTGAGGTATGAATGAACCACAGATGGGCTCCTGTCGATTTGTAACAGAAAATAACGCCGTGTCTTTCAGGAGTGAAGAGTTGGTGGAGCCACAGGCATCTGCCCTTGCGAAGCTGTGTGCATACTGTGTGTTTGCAGCACTTGAATTCCAGAACAATGCCACGCCTGGTCAGGTCAACAGCCGCAAACGAAGTCGCCGAGACATGGAAGGAGAGGTATACCCTCTTGCTGTAGTTAACCTTATTACTGTTCATCATACTGCTTCATGAACATCCCTCTTTTTTAACTACTTCCCCTCCTTGAAGGAAAAGAGTAGCCTTACAAGACCACATTGCTGTCTGTGTATCTCCTCATTTCAGCCTGTGAACCTGATGATTGGCTTTTATGAAAACTTGGTGTGAACGTTATGCTGTTGATAGCTACTCCATTGTCATGCCTTTTAATTACTATCAGTGCTACCGACACTGTGGACATTGGGGTTTTGAAATTTTGTATGGTAAACGAGTTCATATTTGCAACTTTTGTTATGGTAGTTTAATGGGAGTGAAACAAGAGCATTTATTTATTTAGAAACAAAAGGAAATAAAGTCAATCTGTTTCCATGATATAGATTCTTTAACAGAGTGTTCAAATGATTCAAGATGTACAAAAGTTACCAAGATTTGTAATGTAGGTCTCTCTTCATTACATATATATACACAACACTCATGAAAAGTTAGAGGATATTTAAACTGTCCTTTTCAGAAATATGGAGAATCGCAGAGACAGTAGGCAGTATTATAACCTATTCATGAGCAGATCCATCCCTGCTCCTACAAGCAATCATTAATACCCATTAACTTTTCACAAGTTTTATAACTGACCAGATTTGGAATTAGTTCCAATGGTTCACTCACAAGTAGATCCTTCTAGCATGCCATATAAGGAAATCTACTTTCTGACAAAGAGTAAGGACAAAAACTGGATTTTACTGTTCAGCATTTGGCAGACTGAATGCACAACCTCTCAGAAAGAACAAAAGGATGATAAAAGATTCAAAATTGTCAATGATACACTGTTATGTGTAATGTACACACCTACACCCTATTCATAATAGTGTTCTCTTTTATTTCGACTGCCGTGAAATGCTAAATTATTACATCACTGCATTAAAGTTTATACATGGAGAAACACGAAAAAAACAAAAAGTCTTAGTAACTACAAAAGCACTGAAGTGAGGTGTTTCATTTCTGTTTTGACTACGTCATAGTTTTACTGTTGCTAGTTTTTAATTCTACAGCACAGAGAAACACATGTTGCTTGAAATTTCAATTCATCTACAGAACAATGTCAATAAAGTCCTTTCCTTTAGTAGTTTACAAGACTGGCGGTCTCTAGAATTAAGAAAGTAGAATAAATGGCAGGTTATTCCATCACAATCTTCACTCTCACTCCCTTCCCCAGCAAATGAACAGTCGCGCATTGTCTATCTCCTCTACATGCTAACACCAGTTTGAAAATAAAATATAAATGGTCCTGACAAATTGGGAGCTGTTACATATTGCACAACAGCCAAGCGAACTGTTTATTTTTATGAAAGCACCAATCTTTCCTTTTTAAAATGTGATCCATCCATCATACAGCTACTAAAGCTAAAATTAAGTGAATCCAATAAAATATGGGCCTTACAAATGAAACCACCATACCTGACCTTTCATTTTCTGAAATCGTCAGTACATAAAAGGATGTACAATTTTAAAATACAGTTAAAATGAACAGTTTCAACAACCCTTTATCCCCCATCTAAACCATTTTACAATACAAAAGCAATCCATCCCAAATACTCCTCTTTTGCTTGAAAAGCCAAAATAACACATTCCACTTATAAGAAAATGAGGAACAGGATTTCATAACATTTTTTAAACATTTACACAAGCTGCACATTTAATTATTATTCAGCCCATCTCATACCGGTCTGTTCATTTACTAGTTACAATAGTTGGCAGCTTTAGCATTCAAAGATGCAAAGAAACAGCTCATGGATCATTGGGGGGGGGGGGGAACTATTTATACACTGTCAAATAATTTATAACTGCAATATATACGTGCAAAGATGGAACCAGATTTAAACTGTACATTTCATTTACTGTAGATAATGTTTGTTTCTTTTTTATATTTTTATATATTTATTTTGTGACATATATATTTATTACTTTGTCTAATGGCAATGGCTATTGAACTACTGTACATTACAATTTCAAAGGCAAAATTTATTATGATTATAAGATCATCCCATACCTTCAAAGTTCTGAGGGTATGATAATTAAGTTATAACTTATGATAACTTTTCTTTATAAAAGGAAGCGTTTTAAACCTGTGCTGTTATGGAAAGGAGAGTGAAGTCACCAGATGTGTTTTCAGTTGAAGATGAAGCAATAATAGACATTTATGCAGTAAGTTATAACATTTTCCTGCAGGATCTGGACGGTCTCTGTCCATCAAGCAAGCTCCTCCGGTTGTCGACTGGTGTGACAGAGGCAGGGGACACTGCGGCCCTGTTTGGAACCACAACGTCTAGCAGTCAGAACACCAACCAGCCATACAGCAGTAGCAGTCAGCCACTCACTATCAAAGAGCCGCTGCAGAAAGCACTGAATGACTTGTTTCATACGTTCACAGTTATAGCAGGAAGAGATGGGGAAGTTTCTCAACAGACACATTTTGTGTGCAAGTTTCTTCAGTTCGTAGTGTGTTGTGGGCGTGACAGGACACGACTTGTGCTTCAGGGAATGCCAAACACATTGGTATGTGAAATTAATGAACACTTCTCAGAAGAATAGAAGTTGGTAGGCAGTGGTTGAGGAAGTAAACAGCACATTATGGAAATTTTATCTGTTTGCATCCCCAGTTGAAAAGTTGAGCTGCACGTACTCATTTGGGACTGTTGGATTGAGCTGTTCTGAGCCTCTGGGCACAGAGATTGAATATAACTAAAATACTTTTAAGTAACCATGTGTCCTCCATTTCCAGTTGCGATCAGGCACACGTTTCACTGAGTGGAAGCCAGAAAATACTAAACCACTTTTTCTGTATACAGAATATTTGTCTGGAGAGCTTGTGTTTTTGAAACCTTGACGATGGGCAAAACCCAAAGGCTGAGTATTTTTTAAGTATGATATACCATGATCAGAATTATTTACAACTGAATAAATATTTTAATCTGTGATGGCTCTTAATTACTGCTCAGATTTCTTTAAAATGATGTAGTGTAGCTGAGGCAATTGTAGGTGCAGATGGAGGTTCATTTCCAGTCAGGCTGTAAGGTTACTGTTTGTATGTTTGTTTGTTTCAGGTTCCGTGTCTGCTGCGATCATTGCCCGATCTGTTCACAACAGATCTACTACTCAGGCTGTATGACATAAATACAGTGGCTGGACGCAAAGCGACAGCCAGGGACCTTTGCATGTTACGAAACATGAACTTGAAAATGGCTATGAAAGATGTTTTATAAACTGTTTTTTTTTATCATTGCAAGTTTTTAGGTTTTTGCAGCATTTTAGCTGAGGTTTTGATCATTCTTCACCCATTCTGGTATCATCTCTGTCTTATTTAATTATTTCTTCAGTCTAATTTCTTAATTTTACAGTTAATATCCAAGTTTGGATATTAGTTTTGGTGAAATTTGTCACTCTGGTTGACTGTCTTATCTACAATTTTATTTTTGGGTGGAGGAGGGGGAGGGTTTGAGAAATGTGTGTGTGTATATATATGTATGTGCATGTACGCATGCATGTGTTGCGCGTGCCTGTTGTAACCTGTACTTAGTACACTGGCATGCTGCAGTTACTCAATGTCCACTATAAATGTGTGACACTGAAATATGAATGCATTATGGATTAGGTATATCTTGAAAGCAGTAAAAGTCGGAAGATTTGAGGTTCTTATGGAAATGAATATTGCGACTGTGGCCCTGTGGGATATGACACTACTATGTAGGCTGGAAGGTAATTACCAAAACTTCTTTTTTGTCCCATAAAGATGGAGGCAGCAGGTTCCTCCAAAACATTGGTAACTATGTATTTATAGTCTGACAAATGTACAATTTAATCACATTAATTGTGTAATTTCACTGTCCTACATGTTTCGAACCCTTAATTCGGGCTCATCCTCAGGGACTCGTCATTTCAAATCACACACTTTTACACCAACTGGTACAATTGTTTACATAGTAAAACATGAATTCTTTACAATTGTGCTTATACGCTGGTTAAAACAAATAAAAGGTAAAAAATGTATTTGTTGGTTGTTTCAAGTCTTACATTGGTTAAAATGTTAAAAGTTGAATAATCTGTGTTGTTTTGACATTTTAACCAATTTAAGACTTGAAACAACCAACAGCTACATTTTTTACCTTTTATTTGTTTTAACCAGTGTATTAGCACGATTGTAAAGAATTCATGTTTTACTATGTAAACAATTGTACCAGTTGGTGTAAAAGTGTGTGATTTGAAATGATGAGTCCCTGAGGATGAGCCCGAATTAAGGGTTCGAAACATGTAGGACAGTGAAATTACACAATTAATGTGATTAAGTTGTACATTTGTCGGACTATAAATATAGAGTTAAAATGTATGGAATGAATAATATTAAGTTTATTGGTAACCATCTACATGTGTTACATCCAGAAGACTGCAGTCTCAATGTAAGTAAAGGTTACAATTTTATGGAATGTGGCATTGTGTAGCTGCTTAGTTGGATACTGACTTACATATGCTAAAGATGGAGGCAGTAGGATCCTCTGGTATACTGGTACTCATTTATATACTGGACTGTACAATGTCACATCCCAGAAGACTGTAATGTTGATACTCACTGCTGTGAGAATCTTAAATCTCAATAAAAGAAATTTGTTATTTGAATTTAGAAATAAGACAGTTATTTGGATAAATACCGTCTACTCTTTTGTGCTTTTTAATAAGTTCATTATTTTCATCAGCATAAAATGTTGCACATTATTTCTTTTCATAATAAATGAAAGAACAGATATGTACATTCTTAATAAATGTATCATTCCTCCAAAATCCTGGGCATTAAATCTGTCCTGATGTCATTTCGAAATAATGCCTGCAGTTATTAAGTTAGCTACTTGAAACTAAATTTAACCCTTGCAAGTGCCAAGACTGATTAGATCAAGGGTGAAATATATTTCGTAAAGAATCAAGTATATCGTTCCTTTGTGTTGCACTTCTGTGGAGATGTACATGCAGCTGTTCCCTGCAGGTGAGAAACTGTTCTGCTGGTGATGTATTAGCATCACACAGCAGGCAGTGTAGCCATTTTGTTTTAACACATTCACCACTGCCACCATCTTGATTTATATTTTCTGTACTCTGTAAATATGAAGTGTGAAGTTCTTCAATATGCTGGTACAACGTCTTGCACTCCCCTTCATAGCCATCTTCCAAAATTGTGGCATTATACTTTTTGTCCTTAATGGCACAAATCTGGAAGATAATGTATCAGAAGTTGATGTGTTGAACAGTGACTGCATTTCAGTCACAGATATTCCTTCTCTCTACAGTACCTCTATATTTATTTGAAACATATTCGTGAAGGAGTGAGTGCGCTACAGATATATTTCACTGAAACAGTTTTTAAAAATTTTCTGATTGTAGCAGGAGGTTTTGATTCAGAGAGAAAGATTTCAGTGCTGGAGACATTTGTAACAGGCGTTCTGCTGCAGGAAGACGTTGCACACCCATCTTGTCTCACAGTGATATGACAGTTGTTTATATTCATTGCCCATGAAAGTACAAAAAATATTCAGTGATTTGGTTCTTACATTTTATACAGAGAAGTAATAAATTTTCAAGATAGTTGACAGAATATCAGAGTTGAAAGTGCCCATCCCATGTTGACACAATTGTTGTACAGCAGGGGGGATGCACTCTCAGAGTGCCTAAATCTACAACCATTGTAGCGTATTTTTACGTTTAAACATACGTTTTAAGCACGATATTTATATGAATAAACAGTAACAGTTAATTCTGGATTTGCATTATTTCAAAATTTCAACATAAATTGAGACTTCATTAATATGTTTATATCCCACTATTTCAGGTGTGCATATTTCAGATTTGCTTGAAATGTGACTGTACTGTACATAAATATCACTTCGTGAGTTTCAATATTGTTCATTTCTTCTGCAGTATTCATGTCTTGTGATAGTGAATAATTAATTGGAAGGGATATGGAAGGAAGAGATAGTGTCTAATCCAAGGTACCATCTGGTATTTGTTTGGAGGAACTGAGATGTCATGAAAAACTTGGTTCAGGATAAATGGGCTGTGGATCGAAATGTGGAGCCAGGACCTCCCAAATATGGACTGCAAGCCACCTGATTGTGACATTTGTTCCCAATGTAGAATTACGTATAATTAATGGAAACTGTTAGAGTGCTGGAACAGCTGAAACACGAAAATATGGATGACACGAAAACTCGCATGAAAATCCGGAGTACACAAAACACTGAAATTTCATGTTGACAATTACAGTAGCAACAGAATATGGATCAAATGAAGGCACTGGGACACTGTCGACGGTTACAACAGTTACAGCACAAAAACAAGAAATATGGAAGACCAAAAACACTGAAAGTTGTCAATGAAAATTACAGCAACTTTGTTATGCCGTCACAAATGAAGCCATAAAATATGGCGGGTGGAGGGAGCTCAGTAGCGCTCAGGCTCCGAGCACAAGGGAGCTCAGTAGCGCCCGGGCTCCGAGCACACGGGAGCTCAGTAGCGCCCAGACTCCGAGCACAAGGGAGCTCAGTAGCGCCCGGCTCCGAGCACAAGGGAGCTCAGTAGCGCCCAGGCTCCGAGCACAAGGGAGCTCAGTAGCGCCCGGGCTCCGAGCACAAGGGAGCTCAGCAGTGCCCGGGCTCCGAGCACAAGGGAGCTCAGTAGCGCCCGGGCTCCGAGCACAAGGGAGCTCAGTAGCGCCCGGGCTCCGAGCACAAGGGAGCTCAGTAGCGCCCGGGCTCCGAGCACAAGGGAGCTCAGTAGCGCCCAGGCTCCGAGCACAAGGGAGCTCAGTAGCGCCCGGGCTCCGAGCACAAGGGAGCTCAGTAGCGCCCGGGCTCCGAGCACAAGGGAGCTCAGTAGGCCCGGGCTCCGAGCACAGGGGGGCTCAGTAGCGCCCGGGCTTCGAGCACAGGGGGGCTCAGTAGCGCCCGGGCTCCGAGCACAAGGGAGCTCAGTAGTGCCCGGGCTCCGAGCACAATTGAGCTCAGTAGCGCCCGGGCTCCGAGCACAAGTGAGCTCAGTAGCGCCCGGGCTCCGAGCACAAGTGAGCTCAGTAGCGCCCGTGCGGCAGCCAGCTGTTGCGAGATCCCGACAGCTGTTTAACTGATCGGCACAATGCCATAGTCCAAGAGACTTGAATATTCTTCAGCATCGCTGTGAGAACCTCAGGTATCGCATTTAGAAACATTAATTTTGTAAACATGTTACAATCCCAACCATAAAGATACGATCTATAAGCAAATACGTGTACGTTACTGAATATAAAGGAAAGATACCTTAAGGTGACTTCAAGGTCATTCGAAACTTCGTACTATTTAGAAATTTGCGCCATGTAAGTTTACAATAGTACAGTAGCTTATTAATTAATAGCGATGGGTCGCGACTGAAATTGGGGGTCACGAGTGTCGACCTCGAACACGAGCCGGTATGCGTGCGAAACGTCGATTCCGTGTTGACGTCACGATATGCATTTGGGCAACGCCGCGGCAGAGTTGAAAGATTTTGTGTATGACCGCAAGTACACGCACTGAGTACTGGTAGTTACTTAGGATTAAAACTTTGGCCTTAACAGCGTGGGCGGCGGTCCGCTATATCCGAGCGAAGCTTGCACAAGAAACTTAGAGATGCTGTCAGAAACAGAAGTCTCCACTCGTTACCATTTGGTCAGTATATAACAAGCCTAGAGTCAAATCTATACACAGCTCTAACCAAACAGAACACAACATATCATTCTGTCTCACATAATGGAATTAACTCGCCCTCACAAGTCACAACTGCACTTCAGCCCACTGTTATACATCGATCTTTATAACAACCAACAAACACACTAGATAAAATACATATATAATGTATTTTTTTTCCTATGGCTCGACAGCCCCTAGGGGGCCTAGGCCTCGTCATTTTTCGACGCTTCACGATCACACTGTTAGACACACCACACTCGGTAGGACTCCTCTGGACGAGTGACCAGCCCGTCACAAGAGACAGGCATCCATGCCCCGGTGGGGTTTTTTTTTTTTTTTTGCCTGTCCGGGGTTTTTCCCCTTTGATCCATTTTTGTACTGTTTAAATCCTTTCGTCCTTCATGTCACTTTACGTTCCATACTACCGTCCTTACGACAAACACAACACAAACATCCATGCCCCCGGTGGGATTCGAACCCACGATCCTAGTAAGCGAGCGGCCGAAGACCCACGCCTTAGACCGCACGGCCACTGGGATCGGCATATAATGTGTATTAAGACCCCTATATATCTTTCGACAACAAGTTGTCATCCTCAGGGGGTTCAACACAAAGGAATACAAGAACATGACATCAATTTACACGTTCAAAACCATCACAAATTTAAAGCCCAAAATACACAAGAGTCATAATCATAGTTCACAATAATACGATGTTAAAATATTAAAAATGGTAAAACAAAACGCTTCTGGTGTATGTAGTTGATTTAGGTCATGTGGGCTGTGCACACAAGCATCTGAATCGATGACATGGATCTCGTCCTGTTGAGGCGTGTGCTATGATTTGTGTGAAGAGGTGTGGTGTCACTCTCCACACAACGCATAGCACTAGCATAGCTCTGTTCGGCAGATATGAACACAGTTAAAGCAATCTAAACCAGGGGCACTAAAATGGGCTCGCGTTGCGAAAGTCAAAATATAATTTAGTTTATAAATTTCACACTGTTGACACCGTGCATCTTCGTCATATTAAATTAAGTTATAAACCAACCGATGCACACTAAAACCACTTTTTAAGTAGCTTTATTATAAAATTGTTAAAATTGTACCCCTACACGTGTTTCGATTCTAGGATCATCGTCAGGGGGGTTTTTTGCTAAAGCTACAGTCACTTCAACACATGATTTAAAATATTCTAACTGCACTTTGAAACATAAGTTAAAATCTTGTAAAAAGATTCGCTAAAAGTTGTAAAATTATAAAAGCACTGTGGATGGTAGATTGTGGAACTGCTGGCGTGTGGGATCGTGGTATTAAAAGCATATGAAATGTTTTTGCGTGGAGCGGAGTGTACTACGTGTTGTGCGGTGAGACCACCGTAGTACTCCTCACCGCACAACACGTAGTACACTCCGCTCCACGCAAAAACATTTCATATGCTTTTAATACCACACGCCAGCAGTTCCACAATCTACCATCTACAGTGCTTTTATAATTTTACAACTTTTAGCGAATCTTTTTACAAGATTTTAACTTATGTTTCAAAGTGCAGTTAGAATATTTTAAATCATGTGTTGAAGTGACTGTAGCTTTTAGCAAAAAACCCCCCTGACGATGATCCTAGGATCGAAACACGTGTAGGGGTACAATTGTAACAATTTTATAATAAAGCTACTTAAAAAGTGGTTTTAGTGTGCATCAGTTGGTTTATAACTTAATTTAATAATTTAGTTTAGTTTTTTTGACTGTAAATATACTCATCTTCGCACAACAATTAGTAAAATATAATACTAATATATTTGCAACAAAAAAAGTTTATAATTTTCCACTAATTGACAAATTGTGGGTCTTCAGACTGAGGAATTTTGAAATGCTGGGTCGCGAAACAAGAATTTTCGGATCCGCTTATGTAAAGCGTGTGCGTTCAGAATGCGTACCAAAAGTGACGCCTGTCTCAGACAGTGTTCGTAGTTATGCAAAGTAATTTTACACTTTAGTGGATTACAGAAGTTTTCAGTGGAACGCCCTATATATCAAAACACGTTACCAAAAGGGACGCCTGCCCCAAACAATGTTCGTAGTTATGCAAGGCATGTTTTTACTTAAGTGGATTGTAGATATTTTCAGTGGCACATTATATATATCTAAGTACGATGCTGGTCCGTTTCATCGGGCACTGGTTATACGAAAAAATTTTCTAGTGGGGAGGGCACACCGGAAAGATCATTGAACGCTGTATAGGCAGGACTGCTTCTTTGAAAGCACTCTAAGTATACCAAGATTAAGAATATATTTAATTTGCAAGATTTCACTTGCACATATCCACCTGTTGAACATTCTTCTTGAACTGCTTGACTCTCGAATATGGGACTGACAGACTGTCCCGAAACGTCGGTAAAAAACTTCCAACATACGCTGAATAACATTCCAGAAGAGCGAATACCTGACTTTTGTACTTGTTTACCCTCTATTCACGGGACTCACATATTCCCGCACAGAAGCCCTTTCTTTAATTCAAGTGCACTTGCGGTCAGTGTAGTGACTAGGATACGGTCTGGGCGGCCCAGGGTTCAAATCCCGATAGAGTCAATAGATTTACTCTTCTCAAAAAACGTCCAGACCGGCTCTGGGGCTCACCCAGCCTCCTACTTAACAATTTAGTTGGTACCAGGCTTGTACCCCTGGGGTAAAGCCGCCAGGCCGTGAAATTAACCACTCACCTCCATCTAGAGCCGAGGTTAAGAATGAGTGGAGCTATACCTCTTTTTTTTCTATGGCTCGACAGCCCTATATGGGCCTGGGCCTCCTCGTTTCGTCGAGGTTTCATGATCACACATTTGAGACACACCACAGTCGGTAGGACTCCTCTGGACGAGGGACCAGCTCGTCGCAGAGACCTCTACCTGACAACACACAACACTCACAAGAGATAGACATCATGCCCGTGGGATTTTTTTTTGTTTTACTAATTCCTGGTTTCCCTTGATCCATTTGTTCTGTATAGTCTTTTTCGTCCTTCATGTCTCTTACGGTCCACACCGTCTTTACAAACAACACAAACATCCATGCCCCAGGTGGATCGAACCACAATCCCAGTAGCGAGCGTCCGAAGACCCACGCCTTAGACCGCACGGCCACCGGGATCGGCGGACTGTACATCTATTCCCCCTATATGCCTTCATGGCTTAATCAACAGGGACAACTTTACTTTTACAGTTGTAAATACTAGCTGAGAGACTATCAGCTTCTGAATAGTTATGATCTGTGGTTTCAGTTTATCGTTGTAGATAAGTTTTACTTTGTTTAGTTGCGTCATATTCTCCCTTCTCGATTCAATTTTTCCCTCCATGATAGATAAACACGTGAACTGGTAGGCGTCCAATGAGTGCAGTGAACATGCTTCGCTTGAATAGCGCTCGAGAAGGACGGACTCCCTCAGTCCATCAGTGTGTGTTTGGCAGGCAGGGGGCATGCGAAGGAACAAAAAGCTGTGAGAAGCATGTTCTTTCATATTGGCGTCACGTAACAGGAAATCTCACAGTAACGTAAGGTTAGTGCGGACGGGAGAACTTAATTTCATTTAATATTCGTAATACCATCTGATACAATATTTGTTTTCCTCCTTACACCTTTTGATTATCTTCAGTAGCAAGAGGCGATTCCATTAACTGTTTACCATTGTTAATTCAACAAGACTTCGACATAAAATGTTAGTTCTGCAACAGAAGACATACGGCAACTTGTGAGCGGAAGTTGTAACATAATTAACCTCAGTACGTGCATTCGTGTGTGCGATAATACGTTTGTTGCATAGAATGTAACAGAAATCATAATGTGTACTGGTTTCTTACAAGTTTAGTGACAGTAATGACGTAACTTGTCACCGTGGATTAAGTTTCTGGTACTAACATGAAAGCTGAAAGCCTAATATTCGTATACTAGGCCTATACTATCTTTCTATTTTCACTAAATGACAGCTGTGATCTAAATTTCTGCAACTCAAATCAAACACCAAATCCTATCTCTTATATATGCTGGCAACCTTGTCTTGACTTGTCATTAAAATGAAATGTCAGAGTGTAACATTTATATATAGGCTGCCAAATGTGACAGAAGTTATGAAACAAATACGTACTCTTAAAACCCAGCCTCATGTGTATTGGTGACGGTGACTAGCATTTCTGTCATTAATATGGTAACGGGAAGCCGAACCGTAGTGGATTAGTGTATTAGTGTATTTTTATCTATGCATGTTGGCAACTCTGATTTGCTACTGTAACTGTGTGTGCTGTCAACCTTGATGTTATAATTTGAATTCTACAAGAATCGAGATGAAAGGAAGGCATAAACGAACGTATATACTATCTTTAGATATATTTTAGATTATCTTTAGAGATATAACACAGTTCACTCCCACCGGGTATACTTCAAGACACAACCCCACACCATACTAGCACCAGAACCACTTCTTCTTCCTATTAAATTTATACAACACCATCAGGAAGACTACACTACAACGTAATAAAAATGACAACACCTCATACAGCACGAATTGTCTTTCGCCATTCGGCATCAAAGTCCATCGCAACCAGCACGATGCAGTGTGTGATCTCCTGTAACTTTTAGAAGTGCAAACAATTTTTGTATAATAGACGCAGTGAACAGTGTTTTTTAACAAGCTATTATTTTTTAACAAACCATCATTTTAACTGTGATTTATGACTCGTGTGTTTTTTAACTTATGAACAAGTGTTTTATGCTCTAAATAGTGCATAAATTTAAAAGTGTCATCAACAGATGCAGCATTTGTAAAGCACCTTTTATAAGTAAGAAAAAAACCCCTGATGATGGCTCATGAAGAGCTGAAACGCGTAGGGTAAAATCATGATATAAGGAGCTAATTTGCACCTTATAAT
Source organism: Reticulitermes speratus (assembly GCA_021186555.1). Classification (NCBI taxonomy): domain Eukaryota; kingdom Metazoa; phylum Arthropoda; class Insecta; order Blattodea; family Rhinotermitidae; genus Reticulitermes; species Reticulitermes speratus. The sequence continues at coordinate 48,145,719 of JAJKFL010000005.1, forward strand.
TTGTGCATTTTGTTGGTATGTATTTTAAATTAAAGAACGTATATACTGTTTGATAACTACATTAGCATATTCACACATAAATATTGCTTTTGTTTACGAAGTAAAAGACTATTTCGGAGTGTTGTTCACTGAAGAATTGTGTGTGCATTACTGACTGTGTTACACTGGTTTAAATTATTTATTTCAAACTGTAGATGCAGTGACAGTTTAGGTGGTTAGTCGCAGGTTTTTCATGCAGGAGGCCTGGCTTTTGAACCAGAGTAGTCGATGTGGGATTAGTGATGAAAAAAGCGACAATGGGGCAGATTCTCTCGAGACCTTCAGTTTTTGCATGTGATTATTATTCCAACAAAGCTCCATATTCATCAGGGAGTGGTATAGACCCACTTGAGGCCGCGGTGCCACGTTACTCAGTCTAACCCCCACCCCACTCCTGCAATTAGAACTTTTAAAACCCGTAACGTACAATAGACCATTGTTTATATTGCTCAGCAGTCACTGTTTTGTGTACATATCTTTGTCTGTCATTTGCTGGTGTCTCTAATGACACTAATACATTGTCCTTTTATAAAACCCAGTTTTCTTTCCTTGTGATTTTATTTTACAGGTTCTGTGTGGTTTATTTCACAACACTGTTAGCGACAAGGTTAGGGTGATAGATGAATCGAGGTACTATCTGGAATTTTCCTGGAGGGAAGGAGACAAAACACAGAAAACCTCAGTATATTCGGTGTTTCGGCCGAGATTCGAAAAGGGCAGTTTCTGAGTACAAGCACAGAGCGGACACCAAATTGTCCGATTTATTTTCCTCTTGTTTATAATTTTTATATTCCACGTTTTCCCGTGGTTTTCAGCTTTCTTGTATAACACCTGATTTTTCCTTGCATGCGATCTGCGACTTAGTGGCAGTTTCCTTTCATACCGTCATACGGAAACGCCGTATTCATCGGAATTAGTCCTTCCGTGATGCAAGGGTTTAATTTCTAACTACTGCACAAGAAGGGACGGTTTTTAAATTTATAGTACTGCAAATGCTTTCACGAACGTACGGAGGCATGTGCAGGTCCGTACAGTGCACCGAGGCTTGTGAGATGGGATAACTCTGCCTGTATAGCGACTGAACTAAGGGCTGGACGGACCGGGGTTCAAATCCAGGCAAGAACAAGAGATTTTTCTCTTCTTCAAAACGTCCAGACCGGTTGTGGGTCCACCCAGCCTCCTATTGTACCGGCGTTCTTTCCGGGAGTAAAGCGGCCGGGCCGTGATGTTGACCACTCACCTCCATCTAGCGCTGAGGTTAAGAATGGGTGGAGCTATACTTCTGCTCCACCTATACGCCTTCATGGCGTGGACAAGTACCACTTTACCTTTACCGTTACCCCTTCTTTTATTGCGTGTAAGCCCCGAAGTCTAGTTGGTATGGCATATAAACCGACATCCGTATAAACTCCGTTAAAGCACAGTAGTAAGTACAGTCGAACCCGTTTTTAACGACATCGGTTTAGGCGATACCTCGACTATAGCATCAGATATTCTCCGGCATCAATCAGTTCCTCACTGTTAACCATAACAATATACTCCCCGGTTATAACAACACTCGTTTATTCATTCATTCTTTAGTCTGTCTTACGACAGGTCCGTAGCCTCTACCAAAACGAGTTCTCCACAGACTGCGATCTAGTGCTTCCTCTTTCAATTTCCAGTATCTCCTCTTTCCCTTAAGGTCATCCAGTTGCTGCTTACGCCTTCTTCCTCGTCTTCCCGTCATTTCTATCCTTCCCTCTAACTTTCCTTCAATCACTCGTTTATAACGACACAAGTCCCTTTCATGACGTTATAACCGAGTTCGACTGTATAAGTACTGCCTGTTTTAAAGTTATAAGTCTCTGCATTTTGCGTTTATATGTTTCCTTTGAGCCTCATATTTACCCTAAACGACATTAACTTTTTAAACCCTACTGGTTACTTGATGCACCAACAGGTTTAATATTCAAAAATTGTATGTTCTGTCCACACTGTATTTATGTGTTTTGTATTTATCTCAGAACAAACAGCGACTTTCGCCTTATATAACATAAACTGATTCGTTTAATAACCGATATGAAAAGTGTTTACTGCGCAGTACGACCCGTGTCTTTAAATAAAACCGCTTACTCTTCGTCTTAAAAGGGTTAACCTTTGGTCTCTGTAACGGATACTGTGTGTTCTGTGTGAGATGGGAACCGAATCTGTGTTTGTTATTTAGAACTTCGTGTATCAGAGGGTTAAGTCGGCGTAGGACGTGCCAACACAGTAACATTTTATCTCCAGTCATGCCCGTAACGGGTACAATTTAGCACAACTTTCGTTCCGTTGTTCCTGTTTGAGGCCACTCCGCAACGCAGTAAAGGATTTTTGTCGTTTCCGTATGAGATAAACACATTCAAATGTACGGATGGTATAGAACTTGTATATTATTACAGTGGTGTCCTTATTCAGTAGATTGTGAAATGACGACCTATCAATCTTACACGCTGGATCCTTGAGCTACGTCATTTTATATCGTAAATTTTCACGTCCATGTCATTGGTGCTCAGTACAATTTTAGAACAAATAAACCATCATACATCAGTATAGTTGTCTATAGAATAAAGCCATAAACACCCAACTTCTTTCAACCACCAATGCTCATCCTTAAGGGGAACACTACGAATATATATTGTGTGATTACATAGGTTAACAATGGGCCGGAATAGCTCAGTAGGTATAGCGACTCGCTACGAGCTGGACGGTCCGCGGATTGAATCCCGGTGGGGGCGAGATTTTCAGCACCAGTCCAGACCGGCCCTGGGGCCCACCCAGCCTCCTGTACAGTGAGTTCCGGGTCATTCCCGGGGGTTAAGCGGCCGGGGCGTTGACCACCCACCCCCATCTAGCGCCGAGGTTAAAGAAAGAGTAGAGCTATACCTCTACTCCCCCTCTGGGCCTTCATGGCCTGTTATAGGGTGAACTTTACCTTTTACATAGGTTAACACGTGCGGTTTGCAATAGAGGTAAGATAGACACTTCGTGTATGTATGTTTGGTAAAAAATGTAAATCCTGTGCGTAGTTATAGGAGAAGGGATAGGTAAGGCCGGTGCCAAATGTTCGCAAATTTCCTCACATCATTCCGTCTCCCAGTAAGCAATCTCATCAAGCGCTAACCGGACTACACGCGACAACTCTTAAGTCATCAGCTAAAAAGAGCCAGTATTTCGATTTAAAACATTTACTTCCTCTATCATATTGCGTGTGTTCCCGCAATATGATAGAGGAATTAAGCTAAGAAAGCCAAGTATATAGTCATGTCTCGAGAACGGCATGCAGGAGAAAATTACAACACACAATAGGTAATAAATTCTTTGAAAGGATTTTTTTTTTCTATGGCTCGACAGCCCTATATGGGCCTGGGCCTCCTCGTTTTCGTCGAGGTTTCACGATCACACACATTAGACACACCACAGTCGGTAGGACTCCTCTGGACGAGGGACCAGCTCGTCGCAGAGACCTCTACCTGACAACACACAACACTCACAAGAGACAGACATCCATGCCCCCGGTGGGATTCGAACCCACGATCCTAGTAAGCGAGCGGCCGAAGACCCACGCCTTAGACTGCACGGCCACTGGGATCGGCTCTTTGAAAGGATGGAACAGTTGAAATATTTGGGAACAACATTAAGAAATCAAAAGCATATTCATGAAGAAATTAAGACCAGGTTGAGGTCAGGGAATGCTTGTTATCATTCGGTGCAGGATCTTCGGTCTTCCAGTTTGCTATCCAAAAATACAAAGATTAAGATACACAGAACTGTAATTTTGCCTATTGCTTTGTGTGGGTGTGAAACTTGGTCTCTCACATTGAGGGAGGAATATAGGTTGAGGGTGTTCGAGAGTAGGGTGCTGAGGAGGGTATTTGGGCCTAAGAGGGACGAGGTAACAGGGGAGTGGAGAAGACTACATAACGAGGAACTTTATGATCTGTACTCATCACCAAATATTATTCGGGTGATCAAATCAAGACGAATGAGGTGGGCGGGGCATGTAGCAGGGTAGCTAGTTACCACGTTTCGGGACAACCTATTTGTCCCATCTTCAAGGGTAAAACAGTCCAAGAAGATTGCTTGACCCTTGAAGATGGGACAGAGGTTGTGCCGAAACGTCGGTAACTAACTACCAATCTACGCTGCGTAACATCCCAGAAGAGCGAAGATCTTTTAAGTTTGTTTGTAGTGTTCTTATCTGGAAGTTTGTTCTGCATTGGCTGAGCAACTGTTAGCTCTTCAAGAAATACTGCATGTGATTGATTGGTTACTCTCGTATGGATTCAGAAACTGTCTAAAAACACTGCAGAGAATTTCATATAGCTTCACATCAGTGGTTCTTAACCTTTACTGCATTTCGAACCACTTTGATTTCAGGCTTCCGCCGCGATGTTGATGAAATCTGCGGTCTTCTGAGGTATTACGCGGCGTCGTGTGGTAACTGTTTTTACCGACGTTTCGGGACAACATATCGGTATGCCTATGTACGTTTTCTTTCCCACTCGGACTCTTGACCCGTGAGGATGGGACCGATACGTTGTCCCGAAACGTCGGTAAACAATTACCACACGACGCCGCGTAATACCCCAGAAGACCGCAGATTTCGAACCACTTTGGTGCTCAAAACATGTTCTGAAACCAAAATAAAAGTCATTCAAACAGAGTAAGATTAAAAGATCATATACAGGGCATACACAAAAGAATGGTGCGGTTTATATGGTTTATTCAATTGATACCGCACCATTCATTTGTGTATACCCTGTATTTCTCACCCCCAGGAAGGTTAAGAACCGCTGCTTTAAAGTGTGGTCATAATATTGAAGTTCACGGACTGATATTCAAAGCACAATGGACTTTGGTCTGTGATATGACGTCAGTAAATGTACCGAACTACGTGTATTGGCAGAGCACTCATTACACAAACAATGTTGCGGGGGCTGCCTAGTCAGATACGTGTCAGTGGGTCTGGCTTTTATTACTAATTATAAGCAAAATATAGATTTTTACCTTCGCGAAAGTTTATAATTCTAAATGTTGAGTAGATTTTCTAAGTGGCCATATTGAAGCAGCCGACAAAAATCACATTCACAACACCTTCCAGACAATAAGATAAGAAGAACCATATAGATAACGGCTTCCGTGTTATAGGGACATGTATTTGTTTCTGTAAACGAAACACGCAATGTATGTATAACATAACATTTTGGTACGACAATTGTTGGCATTGAAATACAACAATGGTTTCCCCCTGCATTTTTGTCGAGCTACAAAAATATATTCCTATGCTGTCAACAATACAAATGTATTTAGGTGTTCATCACACATTTCTTAAACCAACAAAATGCACACTTCTTATTTATTATACAATACAATTTTTTTTTACAGTAAAATCAGTCCAACATGTTTCGGATCCCTATCCTGGGATCATCATCAGGGATCCGAAACATGTTGGACTGATTTTACTGTAAAAAAATTGTATTGTACAATAAATAAGGAGTGTGCATTTGTTGGTTTAAGAAATGTGTGATCGAATGAAAATTACGGCACGAAAAATATGAAGTTTAGGTGTTCATATCAAGTGACCGCCATTTTGTCCGACTTTTAACCAAATTTCGGTTTCTCGATATATTTTAATAAAAATTCTCCAGTATGAAATTTCACGAAAATCCTTCCGAGTGCGAGCCGAGGTGACACACGCGGACAGACAGAGAACGACAGACACGACGAAGCTAATAGAAACTTCTCGCGACTACATGCGAACGCGCCTAAAAAAAGAGTCATATGTGACAATACAAATAAATTCGAAGTAGGCCTATTCTCAATATTCAATCATATCGAAGACCGAACTGTTGACGGAGACAAGACCTCATGCGCTAAGTGCTGCAAAGTGGGCGCAGTTTATTCAACCTTCCGAGAAACTAAGCTGACACTGTAGCAAAAACTTCGGGAGTTCAGACATGATCTGCTATACAAGGTCTGGACTGACGGAAGCTACATGTATACATGTTACGTATTGCTTTATTGTCAGTTACCACGCTCCTGTGTGTAATTAAACTTTGTAAACATGTAATAATTCATTCATTCTGTAGTCTGTCTTACGACAGGTCCGTAGCCTCTTCCAAAGCGAGTTCTCCACAGGGTGCGATCTAGTGCTTCCTCTTTCAATTTCCAGTAACTTTTCTTTTCCTTAAGGTCATCCAGTAGTTGCTTACGTCTTCTCCCTCGTCGTCCCGTCATTTCTATCCTTCCTTCTAACTTTCCTTCAATCACGTGTTTCAGAAGGCAGTTCCTACGCAAGATGTGACCAATCCAGTTACCCTTTCTTCTTTTTATTGTATGTACGATATTCCTCTCCTCCTTAACTCTATGTAATACTTCTTCATTTCTCACACGATCGGTCCAGCTGATCTTCTCCATTCTTCTCCAGCACCACATTTCAAAACTTTCCAGATACTTCTGATCCACTTTCCGAAGTGTCCACGTTTCAGCACCATACAAAGCTATGCTCCAAATGTAGCACTTTACTAGTTTCTTCCTTAAATTTAATTCCAGTTTGCTGGTGAAAAGATTTTTCTTCTTGTTGAATGATATAATAATATGTGCTGATAAAGGACACCCCCCATTTCCTGTTCAGAGAGTGCGCTCCAATACACTGAAAATAGACTAATATCTGTTCATGAGCCCCAAAGAGGGCGTAACATCAACAAGCTGTGGTTCGCTGATCTTGAGCCTTGACGTGACTCTCAGTTCATTGAACATCTGGTAGGCATGTAAACCAAATGTTGGCACAGTATACTTTTAGACAGAACATAAACATTGCTGCTTACAAATAAAAACTGATTAAGTAAATTATTTAGACTGACATCTTCTAGGTTGTGACATCGTGCATTCTCGTTGGTGTGTGCGAATATTTCGGAATAGAAAATTTACAGCCTGAATATGGCCTCAGTGTAACACTTGCCATCCTGAAAAACTCATATCTCGAGTGTTAATTACAACTGAACCAAGGTGAGCTATTTTCGTTTGAAATGTATAAGGATATCTTAGTGTTTCGTGTCACCGTGTACTTTATTATATAATCAATAATAATTAAATAAATAAATAAACTCTTTGGGGGACTAATCCCTAATTATCTATATTCCATATCCTACGTGTTTCGGCCCAATTCAAACCCTTATCGAAGAGTACCAATTAGTCGAAAATTCAAAAGAAGAAGTCGCACAATGTTATATAATATTGTACAGTGTTACATACACGCTAAAACTCACCATGCATTCACAGTGTAAAATGTATAGATGTAAAAACTATATGGGAAAAGTTAAAATGGGTTTAGTAGGATAAAGAAATTATATTAAATTGTAACATTCTGCAACTATGAGATCTGCGCTCTTCTGGTATATTACGCGGTGCAGAGCGGTAATTATGTACCGACGTTTCGGGCCAACCTATCGGTCCCATCTTCAAGTGATTTCTTGGACTTCTTGACCCTTGAAGATGGGACCCGATAGGTCGTCCCGAAACGTCGGTTACATAATTACCATTCTACGCTGCGTAATATCCCAGAAGAGCGCTGAGTTCATCTACATCGCGGCGGAAGCCTGAAATCACGCATCTGCAACTATGCGTTCTAAACCTCAATTACCAGCGGTCGTGCCCCCAAAAGTGTAATTGTTGGTTAATTCTTATTGATGTGTAAAGGACATTCACAGTGCACAATTAATAGACGTCAATAGGCAACAAGGCAGGGAGTGTTGGAGATAAAAGAAGGAGGATATGGGCTTATACTTGTGCAATGCATTTCAGCCAACGGGAATTGTTTCTAAATATATGTACTGTTTGTATGCCATATTTAATACTAGCTAACTCCTTGCGGCGTAGGCGTTCTTGAGAAGCTGATAGTTATTCTGCGAGTAGAAAAAAAATTCCCTGCATTATAAGGAAAAGGGACGTCTATCAAAATGTTCACAAAAGCCTGCTATATTTGTCCCTATCCTCAGACAGACAAATCCATGCCACACCTTCACATCTTGGGTTTTAGAGATGCATGGTAATATTCTCCCATCTATGTCTAGGTCTTTAAAGTGGTCACCTCTCTTAAGCATTATATTATCTGTACCGTGCATTTCAATAATTAATTCATTATTTATTCCAACAAATGCACTACACTGTTTTAGTGTTTTTTTTTCTCCCTACATACGTTTCGGCACTTTTAGTGCCATCTTCAGGAGTGTCGTCGAGAGTTCATTTGATGCATTGAAGAATATGAAGATTATGAACTCTCGACGATACCCCTGAAGATGGCACTATAAGTGCCGAAACATATGTAGGGAAAAGGAAACACTAAAATAGTGTAGTGCTTTGTTGGAATAAATAATTAATTAACTTCTCTTAAGATTCACCCGCCATGACATTGTACATTTATTTCCCCTGTGTGCCACATAATCCTCCCGTTTCATATCCTTCGATTTGATCATCTGAACGAAAGACATTTTAGACAGCCGTAAAGACTTGTAAATCTGGATAAGATAACAGCAAAGGTTCCGAAGTCACTACGCCATGCATGTATTTCCTAAATTATTTGTTGGCCAGAACACCGTTACAGTGAGAGTCAAAGATCTGTTTGATATTTGTATTCCTCGCTTTATCAGTGAATCCACATTTGTGCTTTGGTGTTGTTATCCGGCTTAATTACACCACTTAGTTATATCAGGACCCACACCACTGAGCGCATTACGAGAGTGATGTAACTCAGGCCTACATATCACTGAGTTCGCAATGTCCTTGCCAAGAGCTGCTTTGGTTCCTCAGGGGCATCAGAGATTTTTTTTTTTTTTTTTTTTTTTTAATGGCTCGACAGCCCTATATGGGCCTGGGCCTCCTCGTTTCGTCGAGGTTTCATGGTCACACACATTTGAGACTCACCACACTCGGTAGGACTCCTCTGGACGAGGGACCAGCTCGTCGCAGAGACCTCTACCTGACAACACACAACACTCACAACAGACAGACATCCATGCCCCCGGTGGGATTCGAACCCACGACCCCAGTAAGCGAGCGGCCAAGACCCACGCCTTAGACCGCACGGCCACTGGACAGAGACTGTTCTTACGCATATAAATTACAAGAAGGAAATGTAAGCCTACAAGAGATAATAATTGTGAACCGCTTGTTTCTAGGACTTTGTCCATCGTCTTTAATGTGAATAAAATATAAAATAAAAATGTAAAATATAAAAATACAAAAATCTAAAATTCACTACGTTTTCGGAAGACGCTCTTCTTTCGTCTTCAGGCCTACTCAGGTGGGTCCTGTTGATTAAAGCTAGTCTCAATCACCGGACCGGATTCACTACGTTTCGGAAGAAGGCCATCTTCCGAAACGTAGGAATGTTAGATTTTTGTATTTTATATTTACATTTCATATTTTACATTTTATATTTTACATTCATATTTTACATTTCATATTTTACATTTCATATTTTACATTTTATATTTACATTTCATATTTTACATTTCATATTTTACATTTCATATTTTACATTTTATATTTACATTTCATATTTTACATTTCATATTTTACATTTCATATTTTACATTTCATATTTTACATTTCATATTTTACATTTATATTTTACATTTCATATTTCACATTTCATATTTTACATTTCATATTTTACATTTCATATTTTACATTTCATATTTTACATTTTATATTTTACATTTCATATTTTACATTTTATATTTTACATTTCATATTTTACATTTCATGTTTTACATTTCATATTTTACATTTCATATTTTACATTTCATATTTTACATTTTATATTTTACATTTCATATTTTATATTTCATATTTTATATTTTACATTTTATTCACAATAAAGACGATGCACAAAGTCCTAGTAACAAGTGGTTCACAGTGGTATATACCATCGTCAGAACCTTTTAGAATTCAAGAATAATAATTATCTGGACAACCATACTGCCTACGGAAAAACCGTAGTGGCCATATAATGTGTTTCATATTTATGTACAAAATTTGGTTTGGATAGGTTTAGGGCGGATAGATATTTAGGTAGTTAAATTCAGCGGTGCGCACGTAGCTTGTATGTGTAATCTGTGGTCTTTTGGGTAATTACACGGCGTCGTGTGGTAATTATTTACCGACGTTTCGGGACAACGTGTCGGTCCCATCTTCACGGGTCAAGATTCCAAGAAGGAAATTACCCAAAAGACCACAGATTACATCAACATCGCGGCGGAAGCCTGAAATCAAGGTTAGCTTGTATGTGTTTATGTAGTGTCCGTGATTTTTGTCCGATTTTAACTAAAATTAAAACTAAATGAACACAATTCAATGCCATTTCAAACACAGCTCATTTTATTAACTATGTATAGGGATATACAGGGTGAGCCAAAGTCCCTGTGCGTCTTACGGAAGCAGGATATAGGTTAAAGTGGAAGTCACAGTGGATTTACAGTACTTGACTTTTACAATAATTGCTAGAAGTGATCCCGACGGGCAAGTGACAGAGGTCACGTGTGTCACCTGTAGTGTTTTATGTGTGGGACTTCCCCCACTTTCAGCACAGTGCAGTACCCTACTTTCACAGGTGCACAGGAACTTTGGCTCATTCTGTGTAATAAAGACTACATGTTTCGGCTTTGAAAAGAACACAAGTTTATTTACTTGGTATATAAGAACAGAGCGGAATGCGACAAATAAAAGTAAAAAATTAAAATTTGTAAATAAATATTAATACAGCTCCCCAGTATCAAATTTCATGAACATCTCAGCGTCCAGATGCCCTAGCATACTGTGTTGATTAACAGAGCGGTAGATAGTTTCTTCTTCTTGATCAGATGGCTAAGACTCTGATGGATAGGGCGTCGTTTAAGAGTCTTTGCTTAGAGACAGTCTCCGGAAGTAAAAAATGGTAATTGAAGAATTTATTCGCAGTAAATATACACTGTGTATGTAGCGATAAGTTGCAAGGCGACACCGTAGCCGTCTGATGACGAGGCCAACTAATAAGAGTGACGTGGAGTAGCTGAAGATAAATTGTGTCCTGACCTTCTAAACGTCAGGGGTTTTTTTTTGTACCTTGCAAAACGTATTATGTGGTACAAAGTGACAAGGGGTGTTTGCCTTTCACGCTTGAGAAATCTTGCCACCTTTTCACTGTTACTGCTTTTCATTTCAAGGGCGAAAGAGGACTGTCATCGTGTTTTGACCTCTGGCCTGTTTACATTCCACAGGTTAAAGAAACATGTATCTGGTGACCTGGTAGTGTGTAAATTTATTAAAAATAATATCGGCGACTAAATGTCTATGTCTCTCTGAAACAACAACTTTCTAAAGTGTCGACATGAAGTGAAACCTTCATCAACATATACATATACAGGGTGTCTCTTTAACTTATTATACAGGGTTTGTCCCAACGGATATGACAATCCTTTCAGAGCTCTCGAGTTGCTGCTTTAGGACGGACCGACGGACGGACGGACAGGAAGACAGGCTGAACGAATCAAGGAATTGAAGCATCTTATTTCAAACACGTCACCAACCGCGGATATGTAGCGGATGGGAAAACTTTATACGCATTGAAAACAGCATCTAATTCAAGTCCATGTTTAGCAAGGTATTGCTTTATTAATTCTTAGGTTATTTAACAAAGCTGTATCGACCACAGAGGTTTTGAAACTTGGAACGAGATGCTTTTTGTCACCTTCTTTATTCGATATTCTTCGTGTTGTTATATTCGGCTTGTATTTTCGCCCTCTTTCAGGGGCGTAGGTAACGTATAACAAGAGTATGCAGAGCAAAGCCTCGAAATGCAGAAGACCCACGAACTCATTGTAAAAAAAATTAGAGTTTTTACACAAACTGCACAAAGCTAAATTAGAGAGTATTTGTGAAACATCGAGGAAGATACAGATTTAAAAAACATCGTTATTTGAAAACCAAGTCTATTTATGACAGTTTTACAAAAAGTGGCCGTCTATCTTTTGCGTAAGACAGGGCCCGCCGGCAAGGTTTACATGCAGGGCCCAAAAATCCTAGCTATGCCACTGCCCTTATAACCGACCAGCCTTGTTTCGATGCTAGGGCAGGGTCATCCCAATTAGTGAAGATAACCGAAAAATTTGGCTAATAAATTCGGTCATGCTAACGCAGAGGTGTAACAGGGAAATTTCGATTGGCTGGAGAAGATCAGTTGGAGCGATCGTGTGAAAAATAGAGTATTACAAAGAGTCAAGGAGGAGAGGAATATCGTACATACAATACAAGAAGGAAGGCTAAATGGATTGGTCACAGTTTGCGTAGACACTGCCTTCTAAAACACGTTTTTAAAGAATGGAAGTAAAGAAGAAAAATAGGAAAAGAAGCCGTGACAGGAAGACGAGGAAGGAGGCCTAAGCAGCTGCTGGATGACTTGAAGAAATGAGAAGTACTGGGAATTGAAAGAAGCAGCACTAGATCGCACTCTCTGTAGAACTCGAGTTGGAAGAGTCTACGGACCTGTCGTAAGGTAGACTAGGTGATAATGATGATACCTTCTTTTTTTTTTTTTTTTTAAGTCGTTCTCTTCTACCTACTCCGGATTTCCCGTTTCAGTGTCGAGGAATGACGATACCTACCCGTGGTATTTACTGTAAGTGATGTGCCTGTTCAGATCCTTGCCCTAAGGTGCGGTCTAGCTCTCTTTTGTAAGCTTGGAGGGTGGGGTTAGTCCGGCTCAGGCACGTGTTGTGGAAAATTTCCTAAGTGTGGACACTCGGGGTTTTGTCAGTAAAAGAGTAGGATTCGTGTTAGACGAGGGCGCGTGAACTTCAGCACATCAACAGAAAAAATATATATGTACTAGTGGTCGTGGATAAATTAATCCCAGTGAGGTGATCGTGCTACACGAAGTAGAGCTGACTGACTTCACGTGACGTCCAGTAAATTAATATAGCGCAAGAAATCAACGGAGGCTTGATTGGCCAGTGCAGTGAGTGTCTGCGTAAGTCTACCCAGCCTACTTCAGCTTCCCCACGTCTAGCCCATGAGAGGGAATTTACTCGAAGCTGCGGGCATAGCTGAGACGAGAAGCGATCTCCCTACCAATAAAACCCACCGGGGCACGCGGAGCGCTGGCTCTAGGCAGCAGTCTGCGGACGTCTACACCCTCTTAGCCTGGTGTGTGAAACAACGTGATGGTTTTGAATATATAGCTGGAAGCATTCCACGTACACATACACAGTTTTACAAGAAATATATGTATATATATTTTAATTTGATATAATTAAGAAAGCCGATCCCAATGGCCGCGCGGCTTACTAGGATTGTGGGTTCGAATCCCACCGGGGGCATGGATGTCTGTCTCTTGTGAGTGTTGTGTGTTGTCAGGTAGAGGTCTCTGCGACGAGCTGGTCCCTCGTCCAGAGGAGTCCTACCGAATGTGGTGTGTCTAAAAAAGTGTGATCGTGAAGCCTGGAAAAATGAGGCGGCCTAGGCCCCCAAGGGGCTGTCGAGCCATCTGGGAAAAAAATAATTAAGAAAACTGCGTAATGATGAGCTTCATAATGTGTTCTCTTTTTTAAGTATTATTAGGGCGATCAAACCAGGGTGGATGAGATGGGCGGGGAATGTAGCACGCATGGGAGAGAACAGAGGTATTTATGTTGTTTTTGTTAGAAGGCCTAAATGAGAGTGACCGCTCTGAAGATGGGAAGGTAACGTCAAATCTTCTTTAAAGAAACTGGACGGAAGGACGTACACTGCAAGTACTTGGCCCAAGACAGGGATCAGAGCAGACTCTTGTAAAAACGGGGATGAATATTCGGTTTCCATAAAATATATGGAATTTTCTTGACAAGCCGAAGCACCACTAAAAAGGATAGATTTCTTTCTTTTAGTTCGATGTAACTCTATTCCTGTAATTGGTATAAGTTTGCAGGTTTATAAGAACGACAGCATGTTTCGGCTGAAATTAAGTAAGTCATCCTCAGGTCGATTTGTAAGAATACAATACTATATTGTGTTTATACATTATATATATATATATATATATATATGTAGGGTCGGTGTATATACATGTAAGCTTCAGATTTGAGGCTTGTACAAGCAGAAACATATACATCTTCTAGAGGTGTAGCAATTGAATTTCAATTGCACTTTTGTCCTGTACAATATTATAGGTATATGGCTGTGCCTTTGCTTTTCCGAATTTAGTAGGAAGAATAAAGTTTAAAATCCCAATAAGAAACTTTCTGCGTGGTGAGAATATAGCGAATGCAGAAGTTAAATCCTGTTTTTATGCCGATGCTAATATTTCGGCCCGATCGGATTATCGCCAGGCTTATAAGAGTGTATACAAGAAAGTCAGAAATCAAGTCGAAATCCGTCCAAAAACAATTAGTTGTGTTTGGACGGATTTAGACTTGATTTCTGTTATAAACAACAGAACGGGCTGACATCCTTTAAAAAAGAAAGACAGTTTATATTATAATTACCTATTCATGAAATGAGATTGCATCCTTACAATCACTACACAATTTATTAATTATATTGAATATTTTACCTTACTGTAAATTAATTATATCAGAATTATGTTTAAAAGGTTTGTTTATTAGTTTTGTAAAATTTTCTCTATTTTTGTTGACAAAAAATCATGAAACATAACATGTTTTCATGATCAAGAAGAGCATGCTTTTCCGATGGAACTGTTTACATCCTGTGGCGCCATTTTGTTCAACCGAAATGACGCATTGCAAGTTAGTATATTGTCAACCACAACGACTTAAGCACGCACTTCTCACCACCTACAAATTTTAAGTAGGCAAATCCACAAGTACCACAGTATTGCAATATATAATACTTCAAGACCCACATCTTACGAAAAATCATGTTTCCTCAAAAAATAAGTTCTGTAATTATAATCAACACGCAATAGTCCACGAAACCAACACACTATTGATGTCAGACATAAAAGTAACTAACAAATATATCTTCAATATTAAACAGTTTTATAAGACTGAAATTACTACAAGCTAATATTACACCTTAGAAATGTTTCGTAAGCAAAATTCAACCCCAATTTCTCACCCAAGTCTCCTGACTGCGTGCCAGATGGCTCTGGCGGTCACATCAGGATCGATAGAACAGCAGCGCGGCCATTTGTCCAGTCACCAACTGCCACGAATGCGCACGACCCAGTAACCTCGGAAAGAGGAGGCCCGAGCCCATATAGGGCTGTTGAGCCATGGTTATTATATTATTATAATATTACACCTCCCTGTCCCAGAAGGGAAATAGAATAAAATTATCGAAGCCTATTTTGGATAATCTTCACATACCAAGTATGAGAACCACATCTGTGAGGTCAATTGCTACCCAAAAAGTGACGACGACGATGCCAACAATAACAACAACAACAACAAAAACGATAAATTATAATAAAAAAGATGTAGGCAGAAATATATATATATATACCACCAATTAGCTGTCATATTAGTCACATTTTATAAATAAATGTTAACATCTGCATTTGTTCCATTCTCACCACATTGGAAGTTCTATTGTGGGGGGGGGGGGGGGGAGATTTTTAATCTTTACTCTTTATGATAAATTCGGAAATGTAAAGGCACAACCATATAATACTTTATAAGACATATTTTATATATATTATATATATTTATATATTACTTATTTTATATATTATATATTTCATATATTTTATATATTATATACTTTATATATATTTTAATTGCTACACATCTAGAGTGTGTATATGTTTATACTTGTAAAGGCCTGACATCTCAAGCTTACATATATGTAGAACCTACACTCATTCATTCTGCAGTCTGTCATACGACAGGTCCGTAGCCTCTTCCAAAGCGAGTTCTCCATAGGGTGCGATCTAGTAATTCCTCTTTAAATTTCCAGTATCTTCTCTTTTCCTTAAGGTCATCCAGTAGCTGCTTACGTCTTCTTCCTCGTCTTCCCATAATTTCTATCCTTCCTTCTAACTTTCCTTCAATCACGTGTTTCAGAAGGCAGTTTCTACGCAAGATGTGACCAATCCAGTTAGCCTTTCTTCTTTTTATTGTATGTACGATATTCCTCTCCTCCTTGACTCTGTGTAATACTTCTTCATTCTCACACGATCGGTCCAACTGATCTTCTCCATTCTTCTCCAGCACCACATTTCAAAACTTTCCAGATACTTCTGATCTACTTTCTGAAGTGTCCACGTTTCAGCACCACACAAAGCTGTGCTCCAAATGTAGCACTTTACTATAGAACCTATATATACTCGTATATACATAAATAAACACATTATATTTTGTAATCTTAGAAATCGACCTGAAGTTGTCTTAATTATTTTAAGCCGAAACACGCTGTTCTTATAATTCTGAAAACTTGAGAATTTATAGTAAGTAAAGGATTAGAGTTGTGTGAACTGAAAGAAAGGAATCTATCCTTATTAGCTATCAACATAACGGGTTACATTCGATCAAATTGAAGAATCACTTGTTTCTGAAGTCGGTTCGTGAATTTTGCGTACAGGAGTGCTGTGTGGTGGAATTCGTATGAGCAGAAACGGTAATGTACAGTGATTATTCCTACTGACAATAACAGAGCCATCTAGCTCAGAGGTGGTGCGTCTGACCTTTATCTGGAAGATTAGATCGGATTTCAAATCGTGATGATGTGTTTGTGTTGCAGTTGGCCAATTCATTTGCGCACACCCTGTATTTGCATCAAACATTTTCACCATATATTACCCATATTTCTGAATTTCTTTACAGATGCCTGCAGACTCTGAGCAGGTACGTCCATCTGATCTAGAGGACCCGGGTTTGGAATGGATGAAGATCGAGCTGTCCTTAAAGTCAGAGCTGAATTAACGTAAGAAAGTTAAACTTAAGTAGCCTGTTTTATCAGAACTCGGAAGTCATTTGTTTAAAAGCGTTTTATATCTCTTTATGTTTGTTCTTGGACGCTTTAAGTTTACATGAAGTAAACAAAACCAAAAGCAAAAGGCACAGAAATCAACTACCTCAATAGACGACTGTGTGTGACAGAAAATTAGACACAGGTTAGTAACGATTTAAAGGCCAGTGGTACCTCTACGTATGGTCTGTTCTAAGACGTAAGACTTTGTATTTCGCCCACACAGTGTACTCGTACTTGTGTTTCATGCGATTCTGATACTAAAGAGCATTGTTCCCGAAACAGCTTCAACCGGCTGGAAATGCAATAGAGACGAAGTGTTTACTGTGAAGTAGGAACTAAATTTTTATATATAATTTACATAAATTTCAGGTTTTATACGGTGTAAAATCGAAGACTTCAATTTACGGTATAACATTTGGAAGCAAGGGAAAGAGTAAGGTAAAGGTAAAGTTGCCCTTGTGCAATTCACGCCATGAACCTATACAGGGAATGGTGGTAGAGCTCCATGCTTTCTTATTCTCGGCATCAGATGGAAGTGAGTTATCAGCTTAAGCCCTGATATCCTTTGGATAGGAGGCTGAATGGGCCCCAGAGACGTTCTGGACATCTTGCTGTTACCGGAAATCAAAACACAAATTCTCGGTTTTCCAGAGAGAAAATATTAGATTTCTTTTATTGGAAATTGCTGTGGCGTTAGAAAGCTAGATTCCTATGATACATTCAGCATCAAGTATTTTGCTTTATTACTGAATGTAACGAACTTCGAGGTTCATTTAACTTAAAGTAACAATTTTTTCCTTGGCCTATTCGGCGACGGGGACAGCAGTGACATTCATTCATTCTGTAGTCCGTCTTACGGCAGGTCCGTAGCCTCTTCCAAAGAGAGTTCTCCATAGGGTGCGATCCATTGCTTCCTCTTTCAATTTCCAGTATCTTCTCTTTTCCTTAAGGTCATCCAGCAGCTGCTTACGCCTTCTCCCTCGTCTTCTCGTCATTTCTATCCTTCCTTCTAACTTTCCTTCAATCACGTGTTTCAGAAGGCAGTTCCTACGCAAGATGTGACCAATCCAGTTAGCCTTTCTTCTTTTTATTGTATGTACGATATTCCTCTCCTCCTTGACTGTGTGTAATACTTCTTCATTTCTCACGCGATCGGTCCAACTGATCTTCTCCATTCTTCTCCAGCACCACATTTCAAAACTTTCCAGATATTTCTGATCCATTTTCCGAAGTGTCCACTTTTCAGCACCACACAAAGCAATGCTCCAAATGTAGCACAGTGACATAACAATTTAAATGATACAAATGTTACTGTCATGTTTTTTATATCTTACACACATCTTGACTCTTTACTGCTCCACGCGCCACACTGTTGCCATCTCCTCGTCGGTAAAGTCGCTAACCAGATCCAAGAAAGTCTGCTTTCTAGAGAATATTATCAGGAAGACGGAATGAAATTTGAAAAATAAAAGCGGGGAAAACTTATTCCGGAACATGTCTTATTTCGGGGACTGTCCCGGAAAATCCAGGACGAATGGCCACCTAATTTAACTATGTAGCAAGAATGTCAGACGCCTTATCTACTGATGTTAATAAAGTTCATTAAGATAATTCACTGATAACATAGGTTAGAGACTTTGATCCTCCAGCTTGTAATACTGAATGAAGCTCTTTGTCACTGATGAACTCATTAGCCATTAAAACAATAGGTAGGCTTATGCCAGGCAACACATACAGGGCATACACAAAAGAATGGTGCGGTTTATATGGTTTATTAAATTTATACCGCACCATTCTTTTATGTATGCCCTGTATTTGGACTTGGATCAAAATTACCCAGCCTGTAGCATGGTGTTATGTTGCACAAGAAGGTGTTTGAAGTCGGTAAACCTATCCTATCCCAGGAAATGCCGAGTAAAACACCGAAGCTAATGTATCAATTTCCTGGCCAACAATCAAAGAGAAATTACCAACTCTTCTGTGTTCCTAAGTGACCCTAGCTGTTGTTTTTTTTTTTTTTGCCGGCATTTAAATAAGAAGATTGCAAATGGCGTACTCCGTGACGCAGTACACAGACATTACCAAGGCCCACTTTACTTTCAGAATGTCACACGGTTTCATGGTACACGTGTAAATGAAATTTCGTTTACGCCCATAAGAAAAGTATGGCCTTGCCTGCGCCGATTTTCACGAAACTCGCAATGTTCAACAGCAGATCTCTTACAACGAATTTCACCCAAATCGCACACAAATTCGTGAAAATAGGGTAGAAATTCTTTTAGGCCCCTAACTAAAATGTGGAATTCACTGCTCCAGTTTTCACAAAACTCACTATCACTCGATACATTTTCGTGGACATCTCCTCTACTGATTTTTTTTTTCCAAATCGGATGAAAATATAGGAAATATTTCATTGACGACCTTACGTAGAGTACGGCTTTTACTGTATCGACTTTCACGAAACTGACAGTTGCTCAAAGGCACTATGCGGAGATATCTATACCGAATTTCACCCAGATCGGTCAAGAACTATGGAACGTAACGGTAGAAACTCCAGACGATTTTCACGAAATTTGCATCTGTTCGGAAACTTCTTTTGAAGAATGCCTACACAGAATCCGATCCAACAAATAATGTAGCAGCTGATATCAAATCACAGACGGACGGACGTACGTGGGTCTTCCTTATGTAGAGCTAGTGTCCAGAGGACATTAGCTCTCTTTTCCCTCTTGTGATTCTGATGGATTGCCTCCACCTCTCAATTCGACCCTGAAGATGGCGGCAGCATGTGCATCTGAAACGCTAGCAACACAGCCAACTCAAGATGCAAAATCCCCAAACAGAAACAACATTAACAATGAATCATTGTTAAAACTTAAAACTGGGAGAAGGAGCAACACAGCCAACTTCTGATGGTGCTTCATGTGATCTTTTGCAGACATCAGCCTGATGTAGTGCCTCAGAAAGAACCACGATGGAAGAATGTCATGCCTCAGGTACTATTATACAACTGCCACATATTTCTGAACAATTCATAAGCCAAGTAAAGTCTTTCATTCTTAGTCAAATAGATATCTGAATGTAAAAAAGTTGATTGTTTTTGTAGAATGTACATGGCCATCAATGTGGCCACAGATCATTTCTGAACACTATCCTAAACCCATTATTTCCTGTCTCAGACTCCCACAAACCAGTCTTATCCTTCATAACCTGTCCCCTGCCCCAGTCTTTCATTTACAGTGTCCCACAAAAGGTCTAACAAACCTCGATGGTTATTCGTTGCGTTGTTCCAAGTAAAAAAGGTTTATATCAGCGTGGGTTACAACACTACATATTCACGTTTAATGTAAGTTAAGTAAATGCCAGCATAGTACTGATCAGGGGCGCACCCAAGGGGAGGGGGGGCTGCCGGGCTGCAGCCCCCCCCCCAAAAACCCCCCAAAACCAAAATTTAAAGAACACAGATTTTGTAGATATTATGATATCAAACGTTTTACATGATTTCCACTTCAGCTGAAATCAGCCACTGAAATCGGCCGATGACTAGTACATTAGAATTTTGAAAAATAAATAAATTAAATAAAAAAAATAAGAAGATAGGACACTGTGATTGAGTCGTGGAACATGTAGTTATATTTGTATGTATATAAATGCAGTTGCAGACAGTGTTATGTTGTACTTACGACATAATTTTTATAACATAATTTTTAAAATCAAACATAAATTATATACAGCCTCAGGGTTAGCTCCCCCCCCCCCTCCACCAAAGAAAAAATTCTGGGTGCGCACCTGGTACTGATTAGGTTACAACTGTCTCCTTCCAAACATTTGCTGATTCATAATTCATCATTCATTCAATCATGTGATGTTACATACTCTTAATTACTGAAGGTATCATAAATAATTATAAAAATACCCATTCACCCACATTTGTGCAGGTACTAGCAGGCTGTGTGGCACAAAGCATTGTGATACAGGCTGGGGTAAGCATGGCGTTCTCAGCAGTATTGCTGCCTCAGCTTATGCAGAATGACAGTGCTCTTACAGCCACGACAGATCAGCTCTCATGGATTGGTATGTCACACTTGATTTTATTCAGTAACTTCAGTTGAGCTAAGCATAACAGCTGTTATTTTTATTTTTGCTTGAAGACTCTGTAAGATTTGTAATTTTATAATATTAAGTTACATATGAACAGAAGTAAGTGTAGGTATGCTATAATTATATTATGTATGTAAGTTTACTGCAAACTTAAGAGAGAAAAGCTAATGAAAATTGGGATTTGAGATTTTCACAACTTTGTGTATCAGGATTGTGATCTTTTGGGACATGCTGCTGCGTGGGTTGGCAGGTAGGTACCAACTTTCAGAGGCTCCTGCCACTTCTATCTTGAGGGTAAAATGTGGAATCATCAGATTCCTCTGAATTGTTGGCATCTGTCTACAAAACAATATGGCGTCATGTGCAAGAAGAATACTCGTATTAACCATTAAAGTACAGGAGATTTAAATCTCAAAGTAGCCGGGGTTCTTTTCGCTTTAAAGGCCCGTTTTCGCACGTGCTGATACCCGTTGCATTTCGTATATTTTGAAAGATAAAAAACTTCAAATAAAAAGTAAAAGCTTAAGAATGAATCCATCTACCCGTTACGCAAGTTTCAAGAAAATCCTCCTGTTTTTACGCAGCTTAGTTGAAGGTCATTTTTTGTTTTGTTTATTTTTCACTTTAAGCTTTATTTTCTAGATTAATTTTTTTTTTCAAATATCTCTTGCTGTAAGTGGAGACCTTGTGCTGTAAAATTTGGAGCTGACTGTACATGTCATCGTATTTCCTGACACGCTCTTTCGGTTTCAATCTTATAATGTGTTTAGTTTTGTGGTAGTGCTGGCTGATATGGGTGCTGAGTTCATATGCAATCAGTGGGAAAAGAAAGGGAATGCATACAGGCGTTCATTGCTCTGGTTAGCGCAATATGGGACCAGAGGCAAATGTCCTTCATTCTGCTGTAAGGATTTCTTCATGACTAATTTGAATTTTACATTCATGCTTATGTCTATGTTCAACTCAACAGTTCATTCCACTGCCTGTCCTAGCAATAACATGCGATAAGACAGGCAGTGCAGAGGCTTGAATCACCATCAGAGAAATCAGACACTGGCATATGCAGTGCAAGAGATTTAGGTGAAGCCTGTGTTCCGCCAAAAACAAAGAAAAAAGAACGAAAGTCACGTGTCGAGAATGCAACATTGGGTTGTGTGCTACCCCATGTTTCGAGGTATATCACACCAAACAACATTTCTGAGGTCCAACTGACACTAAAATGGAAAGGCGGAACACACAAATGTCAGTTACACACAAAAGGCAGTTACACACAAATGTCAGTTACTACTGTAATTACAGAACTAATATTTTTCAGTAGCGTTTTATTGATGGAATAATGGGGGTGAATGGGGTGTGGATTTTACAGAAGGGGCTTTATGAAGGAATAGAGAGTTGTCAGAAGGTCCTTTATGTGTGTGTATTTGCTTCACTTTGCTAAACTAATGTTTTTATTTCTTCACAGCAAGCTTGGTCACCATTGGCACACTCATTGGCTCTGTTATGACAGGGCCGCTTATGGATAAATTTGGACGCAGAACAACATGTCAAGTGAGCTGTGTGCCATCGATTGTGGCATGGATCCTGGTATGTCTGGCACAGAATGTTGAGACACTGTACGTTGGACGACTCCTGGCAGGAATGGGTGGGGGTAAGTGGGACACAGTGTTGTGACTTTGAATAAGTAATAAACAAATGCAAAGCGATATAATTACTTCCATATGTACTGTTCATACCCAGTCACAAATGCTGACTGCCCAAGATAAATTATCTTTATGAAAATAAAAATGTTTGAGTAGAAACATACCATTGTCAGAACTTAGGCTCCCTAGTCTCTTAACTTTGTGATGAAGCTTGTTCAGTTAATAGTATTCATTCCGTACATTTTAACTCTATATTTATAGTCTGACAAATGTACAATTTAATCACATTAATTGTGTTAATTTTCATTGTAACAATCGTACCAGTTGGTGTAAATAGTGTGCGATTTTAGATAAATTGTCCCTGAAGATGAACCCAAATTAAGGGTTCGAAACATGTAGGACAATGAAATTACACAATTAATGTGATTAAATTGTACATTTGTCGGACTATAAATATAGAAGCTTGTTCACTTCACTGATAAAAAAAATTTGATTTTTATTTGTAAATGGAAATTGGTTACCTAGCAAGAAGACACTGAGTCTCTTCCAGAGGGTTCTGAATTTCATCCCATGTCAGAACTTTCAGCAAATGTTTCTCTTCACAGACTGAAATTTCACCTACATCAAACATAAAAAGTTTGATAATGTAAAGACCTCCCCCGCACGGTACAGAACCCATGTTCGGTTGCTCTACATCCCCCCTACAGATCATCATTCCATCATCTACATGCTCAGTGGAGTCTGCCCAGTGGGCGTTTCTTCATTTCAGACACTGATTCTACACCTTTGCTTAGTGGGCAGAACCCCCCACAAAAAGCCAATGCCGACCATATCTGGAGGCACTAAACAAAGAAGAAGAAGCATATTCTATAGGATTGTGATGAATGGGTGTCATGTTTTGAATCATTCAGGTTTTGGAGGTCTGTGGTTTAGAAAAGCTTTCCTATCTGACCCAGCTGAGTAGGTGCTTTCCTTAGTGTTTTGATTGAGGATAGGGACTGATAGTGTTAAAGAAATGTCACTTTAACTTCTGTTTTTAACATGGGATGAAGAATAAAGATCAAAAATCGAATGATTTCAAAAAAGGACGTTTATTTATGAGTACCAGTTCACTACTGCTGGCAACCCTAACTGAAGGTTTTCTATATTGTACTATGTTAGTGCTGGTGAATAAAGGTAAAGGTAAAGTTCTCCCTAGAATGGGCCATGAAGGCCCAGAGGGGGAGTAGAGGGATAGCGCTACTCTTTCTTTAACCTTGGCACTAGATGAGGGTTGGTGGTCAACTCCACACCCCTGCCACTTTACCCCCAGGAAAGAGACCTGGTACCCATTGTATAGGAGGCTGGGTGGGCCCCAGGGCCGGTCTGGACGGCTGCGGAAAATCTCGTCCGCACCGGGATTCGATCCCCAGACCATCCAGCCCATAGCGAGTCGCTATACCGACTACGCTATCCCGGTCAAGTATGGTGAATAGTACGAAAATTATTGCTGTGCCACATGCAATTCAGTAGAATGTGCTTAACTCGTTTCAGGTTATCAGAACACAGCGAATTTCATTAGTCCAGTAGAGTGCTGAAGCAAGAATAACCTAAGATGTGAGGGTCTCATGATGGTGACTATGAGGAACAGTGTCTTGTGGATCATGATGCCATTTTTTCTGAGAGAAATTTATTGATCTTCTTCCGAAATTTTTAGTAAATTTCTACCAGATTTCTTGGCATCTCATCCCATAAGACAGTATTTGTTCATAAATAATCTGTTTGCAGGTTTGTCCACAGTGGCTCTGATCTATGTTTCTGAAGTATCAAATCCCAAAATTCGCCCCATGCTGTTGTGCCTTAACAGTGTGTTTGTGTCAACTGGCATTCTACTCACGTGTGTCCTGGCCCAGTGGTTTACATGGAGGCAGATGACCATCTGGTTTGGAGTCTTGGCTGTTTTAAGTTGTGTTGCTCTCTGGCTGTTACCTGAGAGCCCCCATTGGCTGGCATCCTACAAACATAAGAAGAGAGAATCTGTATTGGCAGCAGTGAGGTGGCTCAACAGGAATCCTCAGGTGATGAGCAAATACTGGAATAGCTGATGGAGTGAAGGAATTGAAGGATATTTTGATTGTGCTTTAGCTCAGTCACTAGCATCTAATTATGTAGGTCTGGGATCAATGCCAGGATAGTCGATGTGGGATCTGTGATGTACAAAGTGGCAATGCAGTAGGACTTTATGCCTGCTAATTATCTTTTCACCAGTGCTCCATAATCACCTGTCATCAGCTGGTAAGACCCGTTTGAGTTTGAGGCAGGGGTACCAAATGATTCTGTCTCACCCTCAGTCCTGAAGATAAAAAGAGAGGCTTCTTCAGTCAGTTAATCAGAAGTGCATGTACTGTGCAGTTCTTGAAGTTTGTTACAGTGTTGCTTACTGGTACAGAGATTTCCTTAATGTGTTGTCTGTAACATACTGGGATAACATGTGTTATTCTGATATGCATTACAGTGTTACAAAACAGCATTCAGTCATCTTGTCCTAACACTGGATACAACAGATGCCGAACTGGCTGCTATTTGCAACATAAATGTAACCAGCAAGCTGTATGCATACAGTGAAAAGGATTAATTTGTTCTTGTGTGCGTTGCAGAAAATGTATTTTCTTTTTGTACCTATATGAAATTGTTTCTATATTCCACAGAAATAAACTCCTAATGTTTCAAAATGCAAGTATATTAACCAAAGTATTGTACATTTTTTACAGCATTGTCAGGAAGAACTGAATACACTAATGGAGGCAGCTCAAAATCAAACTCAAAATCATGAGAGTAGCTGTAGAGGATTTAGATTTATTTCCAGTTCCATAATGGTGCCCTCCACACTGAAGCCAGTCACCATACTGTTCTTCATTTTCCTGTTCCAACAGTTATCTGGAGGTTATGTTGTCATATTCTATGCCATCCAAATCTTCCAGATAGTTGGAGGAAATTTTGAAGAGGACTTTGATGAATATGATACACTTGTGTTCATGGGATTAATAAGGTGTGTTTTATTTTTAAATTCACAAACATATAAGAGTTGTATTAGACAGTACATATCCATATAAGGTATGTTGTACTTTACACTACCTATTAAATTATAGAACTGAAAGCCCTTTCACTGTGACTGGGAAATAAATATGCCAATAACAAATTACTTGAATTTCTCTGGTTGTCAGTATTTCAATGGCAACATAACAGCTTATCATTTTTTAATACAATAAATCATATCTCAGACATTGTTGGGAATTTCTTAAAACACAGTTTCTTGTACTGTTTAGACCCTGAAGATGGAGACAGCAAGCTCCTTTGAAAGTCCGTAACTGTTTACCAGTTGATATGGCGTCATATCTCAGAAGACTTGACTCTTCATTAAAACTGCTGTGAGAAAATCAAGTTTTTCACAAAAATTGTCAATTGTAAATTTTACTGACAACGGTTTTTTTTACATTTAGAATTACAGGGGTATTGGACGTTGTTGTGTCAGTATAGAGACTACACTATGTAATGGATGACCAGGACATTGGGTAGCAAATGCTGGCTGGGGCAGAGATTTTTTGTCTTCTCTACTGCAATCAGACAAGTTTCGGGTTCCACTAGCCTCCCATCCGATAGGTGTAGGGAGCAACCTTTCTGAGGTTAAAGCAGCCAGAGCATAAAACTTAACATTCACCTGATCTAGTGTCGAGTTTAATGCATGGAGCTATACCTCCATTCCTCCCTACATCTTTACGCTTAATGAAGCACAGGAACAGCTTTTCCTTTTAGGTTACTTGTCGACAGCACTACAAAAGGTGTCTGTATCCTGTCTGATATGTCTTAAATGAAGTTAATTTATAAAACATGTTCCTGTTTGTTTCAGGTTTGCAATGAGCATCATCGCAGTGATAGCTTCTCGTAGAGTTGGACGCCGGCCACTGAGTATACTGTCAGGGTTAGGGATGTGCATTACAACACTATTTGTGGCTACTTACTTACATATAGACCCTGTTGAATATACTGGTGGCTTTAGAAACTCGGAGAACAGCACAGATACTCTAACATCTACGGAAAGTGAACACTGGACATGTGTAGTGTGCATTTTGTTATATGTGTGTTTCAGTTCCCTAGGGGTACTTGTGATTCCATGGACTCTGATAGGAGAACTCCTACCAATAAAAGTACGTGGTGTTGGTAGCGGTTTCATGGTTGGCATGGCATACATGTTGATGTTTGGTGTTGTGAAATCCTTCCCTTTTGCTC
This sequence comes from Reticulitermes speratus, assembly GCA_021186555.1. Classification (NCBI taxonomy): domain Eukaryota; kingdom Metazoa; phylum Arthropoda; class Insecta; order Blattodea; family Rhinotermitidae; genus Reticulitermes; species Reticulitermes speratus. The sequence goes on from JAJKFL010000005.1 coordinate 48,172,733, forward strand.
TCGATCTCATTGGAACTGAAGGAATTTTCTTTTTCTTCAGTTTTATGTCACTGGCTGGTGTTGCATTTGTTTATAAGTTTTTACCTGAAACACTGGGGAAACCTCTGCAGGAAATAGAAGATTATTTCAAATAATTATATTTCTTCAATTATTGTATTACTGTAACTCTGTTTCAGCTGTGACAGAGTTACTTGGTCAGATTGTATAAACAGTGTGAGGCATAACATAAATATATGTTACATATGTACTACATTTAGTACTGGATTCCAAACATTTATTTTTTGTGACAGATGGTAGTGACATTACATAATTTTCACCTTTGAAATGTGGATACAACTTATTTAAATAAGAAACTGACATTCATAAAAGGCAACTTTCTGACAGTGTGATAAAATTATATTCCATATTTATCTCTCATCTGTAATTTATTCTAGTTTTTGCTGGCTATGACCATGTGTACTTAACAGAATATCCTGGCCTGTTCTGGGAGGGAGGAATTGTCATTAATAGTGTACAGTATTATTGAGTACATAATGAGCAGATTTGTGCCAAAGAGACTTGAATTATACGTGACTGATGTAACAATTACTGTATTTTAATTTAACATCTGTAGAAATTTTAATATGGGATAATTGGTCATCTGAAGAAACCTGATTTTTGACACATATTTTTCACCTAAATATAGGAATGCATTATATAGTTCAGGAAATCTACTTAACCCATTGTAGAAATACAACTTTCTAGTCAACAACATTACAGTAATAATCCTATTCTGGCAAACATGCAGAAGTACAGAAGGAGATTAATTAACAAGTAAAAGCTTAAAGAATGTCACATATTCTGGAATGAAACAGTAGATGGAATAACTATTAGGCCATTATACCACTGTACCATTAACCAGGGAAAATATAAGGAAAGGAAAGGTAGAAGGGACAAGTAGATGAGGAAGGTGATGTAAGCAGCTACACAGAAGATACTGTAATTTGACAGAGGAAGAACTAGATTGCACTCTCTGGAGAATTCACTTTGGTAGGGCTCTGGATCTTTCACAAGACAGACTATGCAGTGAATGTCCATTAACCATTATGTCAGCTGAAAAAAATGGCAGTGTGTGTCACATTGATGGAATTGTACTGATTGTTTTGAATTTTGAAAGTTCTAAATGAGGAAGAATTATTTTCACAAATTGTTAGAATAGCACTGATTACCAGATATTTTGGATCCAGCATGTTAGTAGCAATATTATTTTATGTGGCCATATTTCTGGTTCTGGCTCTGAACGATTTTGACTATTGCCAAAATATTAGTATATGCCAGTAGTCTAGTTTATAAGAACATACCCTCTTGAATGACAATGTATAAGTTTACTCCCCTCCTCCTCTCATGGTTTATTGTGGAGCATAACTCAGCCCTCCTGTGGGGTATGAACACGCAAATGAAGGGGAATTGTTTCAAATGGAAATTATAGATCTCAACAAAGGGCATGTTTGGGCATGGACATATGTTTCATATAATGAGCCTGACTGTACAAAGTGCCAATGGATGGCAGGAGCCTACAAACATCTAGTTTCTTTCCTTTAACTGAGACAGGACACAAGATTTTCCATTTTGTGTGTTAAAACATGGTTACCTGTTAGTTGCTATAAATAGTGTCAGCTTTATACAGAATGTTGCAGTATCCTAACACTAGGCTGTTAACGAATACATGGTTGTTACATAACTTCTAACTTCATTGGTTAGAATGCTTTTAAACATGCAAGAGTCATCCAGAGTAATTCTGTTAACACTAAATAATGACAAAATATTTTACTGTGTTGTGGGCAGGGGCATAGCTGGGGGAAGGGGGTGGGGTGTGGGCAAGTGGCATGACCACCCCAAGCAGCCGAGACCACAAAATGAATATTTTAAATGAAAAAAAAAAATTATTTTTGACACTCAAATGTTTTTAAATAATTGAGCCAAATAAGGTGAAATTCAATAAACAATTGTGACTTTTTTAAAGCTCATAATTTCTCTTATGGATGTCCAGGGCCACCGATAGTGGGTTGGGGCCCCCCAGCAAGGGTGGATCTGCTAAAAATCTTTACACTAAATCTGCAAGACTGACTCTCAATTGCAGAGCGACTTGGGCTTTGTCTGTAAGAGTTAATTTGTACAATCGACAAATGTTGTTACTACCGAGAGAGCCAAAACATATGCAACATAGTCAGGCCCAGGGCCACCTTCCGGACCGCCAGGCTCCGGCTATTTGCACCCCCCCCCCCCCCCCCCCGGGTCTTGTTGGCACACTGGAGGTGTCCACTGTCATTACTTGCCCTGGGTACCAAACACCTAGCTATGCCACTGATTGTCAAACCTAGCTATACCAGTCATGATGGTTACCAGACTACATGATGTCACAACACAGCAGTCCACAATATGAATCTTTCTTTGTATGAAAACCTCAGATTTAATTAAAATAGTTTTTAATCATTTTGGTGCTTGATTACCCACATGTTCAGTCCTTCTGCTATTATATTTTAAGGGTTTATGTACACAAATTATAATGTATGCAAATAAAAACATTGCTTTGTACATAACAATTATTTTCACATCGATTCTTACCGTAAGTACTACTGTATGTGTTAAAGTAAATTTGTCCCTTTACACACCATGAAGGCATATGGGGCAATGGAGGCATAGCTCCACTCATTCTTATCCTTGGCTTTAGATGGGGTTAAGTGGTCAGTCTCATGCCCCAGCTGCCTCACACATGGGGAAAGAGCATTAGTACCCATTGAGTAAGAGGCTGGGTGGGCCCCAGAGCCAGTCCGGATATTTATTTTGAGAAGACAGAAGTTTCTCACTCCTGCTGGGATTCAAATCTCCCCATAGCTGAGCCACCACACAGACTGTGCAAACCAGGCTCCTACATCACATATATTGTTTCTAATAATATACAAAAGATCCACCTCCTCTGCAGGTTTCCACTTTGTGATTTTGCTTATTCATGTATGAATTATTGTGGTAACATTTGTGCATTGCAATACAGGTCCCTCATTCTGTCATGGGTGCTTTGTTTGGACACACATCTGTTTGTCTGTCTCGCTTAGCTGCCTAGGTATTGTGTGATATGGAATATACTTTGACTGCACTCTTTACAGTTTTTAGAACCAACTGTTGACCTTGAGTTTTAATTATGTCGTGAAAGTGTGATGTGTTAATAAACAGCCTGAGGATAAAAGGAAGAGAAAAATGTCACTCTTATAGAAAGTACAGGTGTTGAATATGTTGGCCAAGTGAATGAGCATTGATGCAGTTGGACACCTTTACACTGTTAATGAATCTGCAATTAATTACGTCTGGAAGAATGAAGACAAGATCAGGGGAAGTATTCAGGCCAGTGCTCTATGATAATGGCTTATGGAAGAAGCTTGGGCCTGAAGCACTTAGTGACTTCTTGGGGTTCCCCAACCAGCAGGATGACATAAGGAACATTCTCATATTGGTCCATAAATTTCCAGGTTTGCCCAGTTTGGATGAGGTTGCTGTTCAGGAAGTTGTTGACACATACTACAGAGGTAACTGTCAGACTTTGATCAAACAGCAAGTTGGAAATATTCTAAATGTTATGAAAATCCATACTTTCAGCAGTGTGTAACATTTCAAACAATTGTGTGCATCCTGCAATAATAAAGCAGATAGTATGAATAAAGTTGTCCCTGTGTCCCATAATGAAGACGTACGGTAAGTGGAGGCAAGCCCAAAGCTCCACACCTTGTTAACCTGTGCACTAGATGAAGGTTAGTGGTTAGCTTCACACCCCGGCCGCTTTACCCCCCCCCCGGTACCCACTATATAGAAGGCCGGGTGGGTCGCAGAACCAGCTGGATTTTCTGACGAGAAATATGTCTTGCCTTTGCTGGGAATTGAACCACGATACATCCTCAACAGTCCATTCGCTGGCCTGGTCCGTATAGGCCATAGGCTCACCGACTGAACACTGCCGGACCTCAGTATGGCACAGATAATCTGTGGTGTGGCAGGTAGGCCCGAAAGGAACGTACCGTGTCCGCTGCATTGTAGAAGTTGTGGAGTGTGACTGCATTAAAACGTTTCCTACAGCTCGTCTAAGAGAAGCAATATATGTGCAATCGTGATGAGCGTGATAGTGTTTGTAGGTTATGTTGTTTCTGGATTCATGTCGGTGCTATAGATTCGTAAAAATAATTTTCTGTTTATGTGGCCGTTTGAATTTATCCCTCGCTTGACCATGACATTTTATTGTTTAATAGCATATGTTATTTAGACGCGCGGTAAGTGAAATTTTGCTTCAACAAAGTAGGCTAACCAAACATTTCTTACAAATTTATTTATATCGACAATATTTTACTTATTTGTGTTTTTTAATTACTCTGGCAGTAGCTCAGCGTCGATACAGCGATATCACTATCTGTATGGAGTGTTTCAATATGAATGTATCTGTGCTTTGCAGGGAGGAGCACTGTTGCTTTAGAGGTTAACTGACAAAAATGTCCGGAGATAGTGCCTCGTTTTCGGTTGACATTGGAGGTGAGTGTAAGTTACGGTGACTACATAAAACAGTCGTGTGATTGGTTTTTGTTGCAGTGCTGACTTGACACTGTAGAGACGTAGTAGAGCCGGGAATAGTTTGTACGTTTAAACAACATGCCAATTTTACCTCACATTGTAGAATTGTGACAGTGCTCTGTGTGCTATAAAACTACTGGTTATTTTGATCTCTTAATGAATTTATCCTATGTAGCCTTGAATGCTGATGCTCCTCTAACTCTGTCCCCCTCCCTTTGCCCCCCCCCCCCCACACACACATGGTACAACTGGGATGGTTGAGTGTGAATATGGAAGCTTTCTGTCATTACCCAAATATGGTGACTTGGTCATACAGTGGTAAGGAAGGGGACCTCATGCTGAAGGCTGCCTGGGTTGTATATGTGAGGGGTACCAGAATGCTGTCATGGTTTGGAGTGTTCATCAGGTTGCAGTCCCCTGCAGGTATTTACCATCTTTCTATTGGAAGCCCGCCACATAGGTGCAAACACTTCAGAACTTCAATTTTTTGTCATTGTGGGCAGAGACCAGGAAGATCAGTAAGACATCTCATTAGCCATCTATCTTCAGTAATAGTGATCTTACAGAAACATTGGTCTAACAACCGTTTCTGTGACTATTGCCCTCTTGTTTGTGTGTGTGTGTGTTTGTATATTTTATTGATAGTTTATGATTTATGAGGATGAAATACCACATACAGAGGAGCTGTTAACAGATGGCAGGAGAGTTTAATTCCACTGATATATAGTGAAAAGACAAAGATGTTTGTAGCAGAAATTTTTGTAACTTTATGAAATAAAAAATTGGTGTTTCCAGAGTGTGTATTTAATTTCAGGTATGAGGGCAAAGTACAAGGGGGAGTCAGAAGCATTTACAGAGGAAGATTTAAAAGGAAAGGAACCATTTAGTCAGTTCAGAGAATGGTTTGATGAGGCCTGTAAGCATCCTTCAATACTGGAAGCAAATGCAGTATGTTTAGCTACTGCGACAAGGTACGCATGTTGCCTGGCCAGGTAAAGGTAAAGTTGTTCTCTGCATGCCATGAATGCGTACAGGGGGAGTAGAGGTACAGCTCCATTCATTCTGAACCTTGGCACTAGTTGGGGGTGAGTGGGAGTTTGGACATTTTATCAATAAAGACGGATTTGAATACCATTTTGAAGATCACTGGCAGCTTAGGCCTGTCATATGGAACATGCCAGTGAATCTAACGGAGGACCTGAACATGCTGCAGATGTCAGTGAAGCTTGTGCCTTGATTGATCACTGACAAGCAGAAGCAGCAACAATTTTTGGCTGCTAAAAACATGGCTGTGGTTCCCTCTCCTCCTTACCCACCTGATTTGACTCCTTGTGATTTTGTCTTGTTTCCAAGAATGAAATCTCAGCTACAAAAGAGTTGTTTCCAGGATATCCCTGAAATTCAGGAATAATTGCTGACTGTCCTACATGTGATTCTACAAATCCAATTCTAGCAGTGCTTCCAGCAGTTGCAGAAACACTTGACACATTGCATGAAGTCAGAAGGGGACTGTTCTTGGGGGGGGGGGGGGGGAGACTGTGACCAATAACAAAGGTAAGAGTTTATATCATTATTGACTCAGGCCAGAAACTTTTGGATACACCATTGTGTGTTGTGTGTTAGTATGGGAACAGATTAGTTTTTTGAAATGTTGTGTTTGTTTTTGAATGTGAAATGATGGACAAATTTCCAGAAACCAAATACTTCGAAGTGTATTGTACAGTTGTGAGAATTCTTTAGAAATTATAAGGTCTTGTTTGTTTATGGTACTGGTACTACATTGTAAAGTAAGGTGCAATTACTTTCAGAGATGGAATACCTTCAGCTCGACAAGTGCTTCTGAAAGGGTATGGGAAGGATGGCTTCAGATTTTTCACAAATTATGACAGCAGAAAAGGTAGAGAGCTTGTAAGTATGTATAGTTACCAGTCTTTTTTTCTTTTCCCTTTTCCTTTTATGTTTTGACTTGTAAGTGAGTTGTCTAGCTACCAAGCCTCTCCATCTGGCTCTGTCTTCCCAAACTCCTCCTCCTCATTCTCTTTTTCCACATTTTTCTCGCATGTTCTTCCTTCTTTCTGCTTAACATCCTTCCTAACTTCTTTGATTCTGTTGTGGGAAGTTTTCCTTTTAATCTTACGTTCAAAACCTCCAAATATTTTTAAGCATGTAATTTAATGGCACTATCAGTTGCTAAGATTATATAGTGTCAGTAATGAATGAAAGAATGAGTGTGGAGCATTGCTGTAATGGTACTGATGGGGAAAACCAAAATACTTAGAGAAAAATCTGTCCCAGTGCCACTTTGTTAACCACAAATCCCACATGAATTGGCCTGGGTTTGGACCTGAACCTGTGTGGTGACAGGCCAGCAACTTACTTCCTGAGCCATTGCATGCCCAAAATTTAAATTATACTACTTTTGTTCATTCTTAAAATATTCTTACATGTATTCTGTTTTTTATTAATTTATTTTCCAGGTATTGATCTTCAATTCGTATCTAATTTTTGTTTCTTATTCTCTTGTAGTTTTCCTTTGGTCGTATTCTTATTTTAGAATCATTTCTGTTTCATATGGGGTGATGATTTTCCTTCTGTATGTACTAAATATTGCATCTAAAACTGTTGCTACTCTTAAAAGGTATCTTGACTTGGTGTGCATTTGTGCTCCATATAAACTCTGCATGAGTCTGACCATAATTCAATTGAAGAGTTGTGGTCTGAGATGTTCAGTAAAATGACTGACTGTGGGTTTGGTGGCCAGGGACGGGTTCCTATAGCTAAGCTTGAAATTTTTTAATTGATGAAGCCAATATTTTGTCTTCTATAAGCCATTTTACCAGAAGAAACTGCTGTGCATTGTTAAAAGGACTTCTTGCTAGAATATGATTGCCCTATGTGCTTTGATATCTAGTATATGTAATTTTATCTGAGAGGTGGTCCCTTGTTGTGGCCAAGTAGATTCAGTGCAGTCTTTGTGGTGTTATGGTGTAGATTGTATTTTGGTGACATATTTCTGCATGTTCCATAAATACATCTTTTAGTAATAATTTGAACTGTATTAATACTTGTCACAGTGTATAAGAGTGTATCTACTGTCTGTTTTCATGACCGTGTTGGTTGCATTGTAGCATCTATGAAATGTAAGCATTGTTTTTTGTAATCGAGGGTTTTAGGATCCCTTGATGAAATAGATATGAATGTCAGTTTTAAAGTTCTTGTTCATGAATTTGAATACATGATCCCAGAATAATTGGGCACAGAAGAGGCACCATAGCAATCAGTAATGTAGTGATGAAGTTGTTATTATTTGCTGTACTATGCTTTCAGGCTGAGAATCCTCGTGCTGCCTTAAATTTTTATTGGGAACCACTAAAGAAGGCAGTAAGTATATTGAAATATGAGTGAATCATTTAGTTTGTTATGGTACACATGCACTCTTCACTTCAGCTTTCCTCCTCCTCCGATACTACTACTGATATTACCACTGTTACTGCCACCATCACTAACACCACCACCATGTTCTCTCTGTTATTTTACTGATTTCTTATGTTCTAATCTTCTTGACATTAATGGTGGTAATGTGGATTGTAATATGAACTTGTGCACTAGTCCATTGGGTTGTGGAATATCAGTATAACGTAAACTAGTTGCCTGAACGTGGGAGTACAGCCACCTCCCGAGATGTGCACCCTACTTCACACCATGAGCAGTGTTCCAAATGATTCTGGTATAAATCATTACTAGTATACCATATATTCTTTCTCCATATTGAGTTCCATGTCAGTATGGCATTACAGGTCTTGGGTTGTGAATGGGGAAAGTGGCTCTGGATATTAAACAAGCAGTCTCAAAAGACTGACAAGGGGTGGTTGTTGAGCAAGGGAGTGTGGTGGTAGCAAATTATTTCTCACTGTAAGGGTCCAGGATTTTTCAGTATGTTACATTGGGATAGTTGTGGACATGTTCTTGGGAATGAACTGATCAATGGGAAATATTTTCTGTTTACCTTGAAAATTGTTTTAAAGAGTGTGAAATTTGAGGTTGTTATGACACAAGTATTCTGATTACAGTCTTTTGGTTGTGATGCCGTGTAATTTGGTATATAGCTAGAAACATTCTAGAGAAACCTCTTCAAGGTTATAGACTGGGGCAGCAGGTTTGTCTGAGGTGGTATTTACCTACAAAGCAACACAGTGTCACATCCCAATAATACACTAATCTGTGTGTGTTAATGAGGTTTTGCTTTATCTGTTCCTTTGTCTTGATTCAAGGTTCGAGTGGAAGGTTATGTTGAAAAAGTATCAGCATCTGAGTCAGATGATTATTTCCACTCGAGACCCCTACCAAGCCAGATCGGTGCTGTGGTGAGTGACCAGAGCAGACCCATTGCCAGTAGAGATGTTCTTATCAAGAGAGAGGCAGAAATGGTAGAACAGTATGGGGATGGATCAAAACAGGTTCCTCGGCCCAAACACTGGTAAATGCTGCATCTAACTACCTATGTGTGGGGCGCGCGGTGGCGCAGTTGGTTGAGGCACTACGCTACAAACCGGAACGTCGCGGGTTCAATTCCCGATGGTGTCATTGGAATTTTTCCTTGAAATAATCGTTTCGGTCGCACTATGGCCCTGGGGTCGACTCAGCCTCTAAGAGAAATGAGTACCAGGAATATTTCCTGGGGGGTAAAGGCGGCCGGTGCGTAGGGCTGACAACCTTACCACCTTCATGTGCCGATTGTCTAGAAATCTGGGAGCCTCAACCTCCTGGAACCCTAAGGGTCTGTCCAGGCCTGTAATGGGATTGCTTTTAAACTACTTATGTTGCCTTAACATTGTATTAACATTGTTAGTTACTGTGTAAGGAAATATGATGTCGGTCATGTGAACTAACTTTATTTGCTTGAGAAGGAAGTAATGATTTGCAGTACCAATAAAACTCCATGGAGTATAGTCCCAGGCCAGTAGACACTGATCTAGTCAAGAAATTTTGTGCCTTTTGTGGAACCCTAGGATTCCTGCCACATGAGCCTGCCTGTTTCCAAAGTTTGTGTGGCTCAGACAGATGTTATTAAATTTCTTAAGGGTCAAAGTCCAATTTTTACCTCAAAAGGAAGAGCAGGATGTGTGAGATTGGTTTCCTTTTACAGATTTTGTTGTGTAAAGGGTTCTATGGCAGTGAGAGTTGAACCACCAGGTGCACAAATCAGTGGATTTTTATTACACTGTTTACAAGTGTCTGCCTCTGGTCCATATCCTGAGCAAGGTGGATTCAGTCCACACTCACCCTATTTATTTAAGGTCTATTTATGTATTATTGTCTTGCATATGCCTAGGTTCTGCAATTTGTTTTTCCCTTCAGGTTTCCCAAACAGTATCTTGCATGTTATGTGTCCCACCCATCTTGTTGTCTTTGATTTGATAACCATAACACTACATATGCCCTAATGTAAGATGATCTTGCATATAAGATGATGCTCCTTGACAGTGTTCAGGAAAATAACTATACCAATGTGTTTTACTTCATGCATGATTATAAGGCAACCTTGGATTTTTCAGATGATGAATTAGGAAAAAAGTCTCATCTTGAGATCTGCGCTTTTCTGGGGTTTTACGCAGCATAGAATGGTAGTTTCTTACCGATGTTTCAGGACAACCTATCAGTCCCATCTTCAAGAATCAAGCAGTGCAAGAAGATCCTTGAAGATGGGACCGAAAGGTTGTCCTGAAACATCGATAACGAACTACCATTCTACAGTGCTTAAAATTCCAGAAGAGGGCAGATCTCATTTACTCTGCAGCGGAAGCCTGAAATCACGCAAGTCTCATCTTATATTTGGGTAAATATTGTAATCTTTGCTCTTCTTGTAGCTTGAGAGACAAAGTTTCACTTCCACACAAAAGCATTTTTATTAAACACTAGGCTTAAATAGCTGCAATGTAATAGCACAGAAATTGTAGTCTAAATAGTTATAGATGGTTTCTTATAGGGGAGGCTACATGGTGGTGCCTGAAGTCATAGAGTTCTGGCAGGGTCAGACTAATCGATTGCATGATAGGATTCAGTTCAGAAGGCAGAAGACTGGGGATGAACCGGATGGAATGCTGTTACATCAGGGTGACTGTGGCTGGGTGTATGAAAGGCTGTCACCGTGAAAGGCAAACTGGTTTTGTCTTGTAAGGCCCAGGATTTTTATTTTTATTTACCTTTAGGTCAGTTCCTCCTGTTACACATTATGAAATGAAATTTAGTTTTATATATGGTACCTATTATATATATATATATATATGTATATTGATATGCGTATGTCAGTTATGTGCATTGCAATTATAATCCGGTGCTGTTTACATTTTAAGGAAATGTAGTGAAGTAGGTGACTTCAGAGAATATGGTATTTACTGGTGTATCAATTCTTAGCAATAGTTCCTAAATTTTCGCCTGTAAAACACTTGGATATATGTGAAGAGTGTTGGGTTTGCCACAAAGAAATATTAGTGGCAGATAATTTAGATGTCACTGTGTGAACACAAACTTACATGAAATAATTGTTGTAAGAATATTAATATGCACAATGTTTTGGGAGCTGGTTGTGCTTCTTTTATCAGGTAAAAGTAATACCATATTATAAAACCTGTTTTATTGGGTCTATTAGATTGAAATAATTCCTATTTGCAGACTTCTGGGGATAGAGATTAACCCTTAAATGATAGGATTGGTATTTAAGTGGTTTATGTAGAAAAGTGAGTGTTATTTGAGCAGAAAAAGATAAAATTATAAAATAAACGGCATTTTGTGCAAAATAAAACAGAGATTATGCAGCATGTCTTACAGTGCAGTAAATTTCCTTGTTGCCAAGATTTATAAAATTAATTTCTAGTGGTGTTTTTTTACCCGCATTTGCATATGTGAACGCAGGTCATTTAAAGGTAAGCACAATCTAGTAGACCCAGTAGAATAGGTTTTATAATATTGCATTGACCTTATGATGGAAGCAGAGCCATCTTACGTAATGTCCTTTAAGTTAGTTGTGGTTCAAACAATGGATGTCGTCCAACATAATATGTGTATAATGAATCAGCCATTGTCAGAGACCAATACAGAAACATAAGAAATAATTGTGTTAATGGTGCTCCTCTGTTTTGTTAATAAGAACTTTTCCATTTACATAATTAAAATGTAGGCCTTTATTTAAAAGAGGGATCAGTCAAAGGTCTAATTAATTACAATTTTCAGACAAGATTCTGTGAATCGATGACATCCTGGAATGAGTGGTCTGCAGAATAAATGTAGCAGCCCTGAGTTTGTTATTGAATAAAACTTTAGAAAGGGGTTTACAATAAGCGTACTTTTAACCTATATCCTTCCAGGATAGGTATTTAAATTTTAGTGTGTGGCTTATGAAAAATGTGGGTATTATTTGAACAGAAGAAGATAAAATTATGAAATCAATGGAACTGTGTTGAACATAAAACGTAGATTATGCAGCATGTCTTAAAAAATGCAGTATATTTCCTTGTTGCCTAAATATATAAAATTAATTTTTAGGGGTGTTTTCCTATCTGCATTTACATAGGTGAATGCAGGTCTTTAAAGGGCATTAGAGATTTATCACTGTTATATATGTTTAAGATATGAGTGGATGTACAAATAAAGGTGTATTAGCAAACACTGCTTTCTCAGATGTGCTATGTGTGTCATGATCAAACAGCCGGGCCCCTGTGCATTCCGACTCTTACAGCAAATATCATGGATACTACACAGTATGTCATATTTTTTCTGTGCTGTATTCTGCCCCGTCTTCGTATCACTCTCTTACCTCTCTTTATAAGAACTTAAAAACAATTAGGCTTTCTTCTTCTCTCGGTGTTGGAGATCAACTTTCACACCCAGTAAAATAGAATAAATAATTATGACTTATATCCTTTTCCATTGTAGTTTTGTGGAACTGGGATAGCTGAATTGGTATAGTGACTAGGCTAGAGATTGGACAAATGGCAAATATGGGTTTTATTCACAGCAGGTCTTTGCTCTTAGGCGCCATGCAGTCTTCAGGTTAGTAACTAGGCTATGGGCTGGACGATCCAGGGTTTGAATACCAGTAGAGGCAAGAGATTTATTTTTTCTCCAGTATGTACAGACCGGCTCTGGGGCTCACCCAACTTCTTATTCAATGGGTACTGGGGTCTCTTCCCCAAGGGTAAAGCGGCCGGACGTGAGACTAACCACTCACCGGCCATCTAATGCTGAGGTTAAGAGTGAGTTGAGTTATATCTCCAGTCCCTTTGTATGCCTTCATGGTGTGTATAGGGACAACTTTACCTTTTACCTCTACCAGTATACAGACCAGCTCTGGGGGCCCACTTAGCCTCCTATTTAATGGGTACCAGGGACTTTCCCCAGGGGTTAAAATGGCTGGGGCATGAAGATGAACATGCACCTATATATAGTGCTAGGGTTAAAAATGCGTAGAATCTGTAGAACTAAAGTGATCAGGGCCATCTGATGTTGAAGTTAATAATTTGCACAGTTGCACATTCACTATGTACATCTTCATGGCACAGTGCTTAATTAAGCAGGGACAGCTTTACCAAACTTACTTTTCTAAGCTCTTTTTAAAACCTTCTTCTGTCAATATGTTCCCATCATAACAGTAATGTATACTGTTGGAGAAATATGCATTTTTACCTTTAACTGTTGATGACTACGGGAGAGATTTTTTTTCACATATCTTCTAAAAAAAAAACGTAAGTCCTGTACATAGGAATCAGTGCTTGTAAGTAAGATGCATGACACAGAATACACATAATTTCTTATAAAGAAAACAAGTACTCGTACAAGATGATGTGATTAATGGCATAGACTTCCTGCTTTTAATTTCATTGTTAGTGCCACCTGTATGTTTTACTGTGTGAGCATCATCAGATTTTTTTAACAGAATCTTGCTAACTGGATTATAATTCTGTGGGATGTGATTCTGAGTAGTTTGGTAGATGGATGCCACCATTGCAGAGAACCTTTGGGGACAGAAATTGTAGCTGCATGCATTCTTAGTGTTGTCAGTAGATGCAGCAGAGCTTCATGTCTCGGCTGCTTTACAGACAGGAAACAAGTCCTTGAATCTCACTGGATAGAAAGCGGGCTGGGCACCAGAGCCAATTCCTCAGTAGTCTTTTAAAGTTCATGAAGCTATTGTTTGCATTATTGTTGCGCAACTTGAAGTAGTAAGTACCCACTTTATGGGCGTTCCAGTTGTTGGAATGGTGTAGTAGTTTTGGGATAGAAGATGTCAAGTCTTCAGTGAAGTATGTTTTTAATCATTTGACACTGAAAACATCAGTTTATTTGTTGAGCTGGTACTTGGCAAATACTTATTTTAGATTAGATAACCTTTACCTTCCCTGGTGCAGGAAAATTGAATGTCAGTAATGTTATATACGTTGGGGCTGGTCTGTGAATGGCTGTAGTGTACTGTGCATCGAGATGTGGTTTCCAGTTCTTCTGGCTGTCTTGGTTCTGGCCGTCAGTGATGGGGGTAAGTGTGATGTAAATGCAATAAAATTTGTCCTTTTATTAAGTGCTGTACAAGCATTAGCAATTTTTTTGGCTCTGGGGCGCATCCATCCTCCTCTTCAGTGGGTGTGGCAGAATTTTTCTCTGGAGGTAAAGCAGCTGTGGCATGAAGCTGATCACTCACGTTTATGTAGTGCTGACGTGTGTGTGGCATATACAGGGACAACTTTTGGATTTGATTTCTTTCAAATTTGTTTCTTTTTAAGGGATACATAGAACACTATTTGAAAACAGATGGTAATGTGTGTGTGTGAAGGTAAATTTCCCCTTTGCATGAGTATCATCCCTTGTTGGTGTGGTCCAGAGCCGAAACTTCATCCTAGATCTCAGGAGTGGGTGGATTGTCACACCTCAGCTGCTTTACTGTTTGCAGGAAGGAGACCGTGGGGAAAGTTCTGGTTAAAATTGTGATATTCTTTGTTGTGACATCATTTAGTCTTGCAAGTAGAACTTTCTGCCTCCATCTTCAGGGTTGAAGCAAGTAGGGTGAGGTTGTGGCCAGGTTATATAGGCCGGGTGGCCTATGATGGTCACTCATAGCCATGGGGAGGGGAGATGGAGCCTTGTTCAGAGAGTACTTCATAAGGCTGCCATGGGAACCTCAGTGGCTATGAAAGTTCTGGTATTTACCAGACTGCTTATATTAAAACTTGACCTGAAATGTTTTTAATTTGTGTTCTCTGAATTTATACTTACATGAACTGAAATTTTAACTGAAAGATGTAGGTTATGATTTTCAAAGTTTTCGATACTTTTGGGTTTTTTAATTAAATGATTTTCCTGCCTATTTTTATTTTGTTCTTGAATCTAAAGAATTGTAGAACAGGGAGACAGTATTTTTGTAGGACTAATCCCAAAAAAAGAAGCTTAAAATTAGGTATTTTTTGGTGTTACAGCAGCAGAACATCATAATCTCACATTACAGCATGTGCTGAAACCTATTATAGGAGGTCATAAAGCCATGATCAGGCATTTTCCACACCAGGTATGCTATGCTGATGGTAGTTATCAGTTTATACAAACTTTAAGGTGAGTGAGAAGTCTATATCTCAAGAACATTAAATATTTTCAAGACTTTCTATCTAACCAGGAGGAAGTAATAGGAGGCTGGAGAAAACTGTGGAATGAGGAGCTTCGTGATTTGTGTTCCTCACCTGATATTGTTGGAGTGATGAAATGAAGGATATTGAGATGGGTGGGGCATGTGGCATGAGGAGGACAAATGCTTACAACCCAAAGAAATGGAAATGCTTGGGAGAGCTGGGCCTAGATAGGATAATACCATCGAACCCAGTTATAACAACATTGATTTATGCAACACCTCGTCTATAGCGTCAGATATTCTGTGGTACCAATTAATTCCTCACTGGTAACCATAACATTATACTAGGTTAGAACAGTGACACAAAATATTCAGTTCCTTTCATGATGTTATAACTGAGTTTGTATTTAAAATGAATCTCAAAGAAATAGGGTGGGGTTGTGGAATGGGTTCACCTGGCTCAGGATAGGGACCAGTAGTATGACCTTACGAACACATTAATGAACCTTTTGGTTTTATAAAATGTGGGGAATTTCCTAACTATCTGGGGAAATGTTACCTTCTCAAGAAGGAGTCTGCTCCATGAAGTTATTCAGTCAGTTATCTTGAAGTGTGAAAATTGAGTAGATCAACAGTAAAATAGTTTGGCTCCTGATTACATTATTAGATTAATCCTCTATAATTTGCATATTATTTGTCAGAAGGATAATATTAATATGGATTTTAGAGGACTGGAATGTGGAGATGTAACTGGATTCAGTTAATGCAGTCTAAGTCAATGGTGAACATGGTGATGAATGTTTCTGTTGTTTGAGAGCACAGAACTATCAGAGTGTGTATTGTGTCAGGGAATTGTGGAGACAGAAGGTATTGGTAATGTTCTGAATTGATGTGGTTGGTCACCTGAGAAGATTGTATCCCTTTTAATCACTGAGCAAGCTTAATCTGTTATCAAAGAAGTGTACTGTTGTAGGGGTGTACTACACAAAGAATGGATGGAAAACTGTATATGCCAGTATGTATTTAACCTTTCTAATCTTATGTAAGTTAACCAGTTATTACCTTAAGTAACCTGGCAGAATGTGTTATGTTAGCTGATACTACTAGTGTCTTAATTAAAATGATCATGAAATAAAAACCGATGATTCCCTGCTCTGTTTTTAGGTTTCTCTGGCCACTTTTGAAGAAGATGACAGGGTAAGACAGACATCCATCTTGTAGTTCAATCCTGAGTCTGTGTATGGTACTTAGTAATTCCTGTGTTGGCCTTGCAAGTTACTTACTTTCAACATGCTGTGGCATGAGAACTTTACCGTAATTGTCATCAGGAAAGCTCCCTATTTCAGTTCTGTAGGTACCTGACTAGTGGTACATTATACTCAGTTCATAGATTTTGTCCATTGGCTAGTATTCTGAACAGAGCATGGTGTTTTGCAAACTGAATCTGTTTCTATCCACACGTGAGACAATGAGGAGTCACATACTCAGTTTGGTCCATTAGAAAGAGCTAATTTGAATCATGAATAGTGACAGATCTAGTCCCTTTAACTTTTCATTCTGTTTGGAATGCTAGATGATAGACAAAGTCCAAACAATACTGTAGTCCTAAGTTTCATGTTTTTCTAATTGGCCTGCTTTAACTATAACTTTACATAGGGGACGTGTTCTTGTAATCTGTTAACACTTTGAAGACTGAAATTAATATAAATTACATACAGTAATTTATTTTCTATGTCGCAGAGTGCAAACTCCATCTCCACTACAAGGACCAGTAAATTAATGCTGTTTATGTATTGATTATGAGACCTACATGAAACACATGAATACACTTTGTGGGCATAATGTTGAGCTTTTAAATGTGGCAGAAGATGGTACATATAGTTACCACTGGGCTTTAAATGGTTAAATATGAACTTGGAAAGTGATTCACATACATATTATATATATTATGCATATACAAATATATGAGGTGCCCAAGAAAGAAACCTACAGTATGCAGAAGACATTCAGTGACCTGAAGAAAGTAGAATATTGGAGATAGCAACATTGATGGCAAAAAAAAAAAAAAAAAAAAAAAAAAAAAAAAAAAAAAAAAAAAAAAAAAAAAAAAAAAAAAAAAAAAAAAACACACACACACACACACACACACACACACACACACCACACACACACAACACACAACACACACACACACCCCAACACAACAACATTTTCTTGTACTGTGGTTACAACACAAAATATGGAATATATGAGCAGCAGTTTGGTGCTGTTTGCCATTCCAGTTTTCACATGTTAGTGTAACCTGTGGCATATGCCTGCTGTCTGGGTTTGTGAATGGGATGACGTGGGCCCATCCTTGGTCCCCAGTAAGTCCTTAATTACACTTCTTAACTTTGTCCTAGGGATTACATAAAGGACATTGTGCATGCTGAATGAGTTGACAGTTTCCAGGATTTGCAACACTGCAGGGTGTGGACTCAGCTATACTCGTATTTTGTTGTGATGTTTGTAGGACTGTAAATGAAGCCCATATTGGGTTGTACTGATTTATAACCAGTCTTACCAACATGCTATATTGTCATCCTGAGCTTTTTTCCTCCACACTGAAATCTTTGCAGTGTTACATTGTTCTGATTATTTGTATGTTCTGCAGTTCACCTTTCCTATCTGCATTGTTTTCTGTTCTTTTTTGGCAACAAGTATTATGTTACCAAGTCTCAGAACACTCACACACCCAGTATTTGTCTTTGGCACCACTCTTTGGATACATTTAATGTCGGTACTGTTTCAGGGTGTCAGGACTACTAGCCACTTTTGTGGTGGTTCCATCATCAGTGTTGACTGGGTATTGACGGCAGCACATTGTGTATATGAGTAAGTGTATTTTATGAGGTTTGTGGTTCTTACAGACATGTTGCTGAAGATGTTACATCTTGTCAGTTGGTGGATAGTTACTGATGTTTCAGAGGATTGTAGTGCCTTCATCTTTAGGATCAGGCAGTCCAGGAAGAGGTGTGGACTGCTTATACTGATTGGTGCTAAAGAGGAAGATACTGTGCTCCTCAATAACTATTTTCCAATGAATGTGACATCCTGCAAGACTTGGATCTTCAAGTTTATTTTGGTTTCTTGAAGAGTTTGAGGTTCCAGTCTTCTGGGTGACACTTCATAATTGCAGAAGTTCTGCCCTGAAGATGGGGGCAACTGGTTCCTATAAAAAATATACCACACTAGGTTGTGCCATAACTCAGAAAGTTGTAATCTAAATTTTCCTGATTTGAGAACTACCGATCTCAATACAAGTTTGGTTTACACAAGCTAACATTGAATAAATTTTGGTTTCAGAACAGCTGATGTGCATGTTAATAACTTAACACAAGCAGAAGTACCCATTATTTTTTTCTGGGATAAGGCTGTATCCTTGTCACTATGAGTATGTATGGTAGTTAAAACTTTTAACAGGGAATAACACTCAAATTCAGAAATGAAAGTGTTATTAAAAGAAACTGATGTTGAAGGTTCATATCACATCCAGCATCTCCACAGCAACGCTTGCACACCATATGTCCCACGATCCTTACCTTGTACTGCTGGCAAAGCATGAAACCAATGTCATAATGCCTTTGGGTGTACTGTGTTTATCTACATAGTAGGACAGAGGAAACTGACAGGAAACCTCCAGGAAAGGTACATTTTTGGGCACATTTACTAGCAAAAAGTGACTATTAGCCTTATTGTATCCATCCATTCATTTGCGTGCATCAGGCTGACTTTTAGTGTGAAATTTTCTGTTTGGGATTGTGACTAAAATTTATCAACACATCCCAGTTCTGGTTAAAGTCAGACAAAATAGCTGACACTTTGGGTTCTGAAGACGTATGTTTGTTTATGATTTCTTGCCATAATTGATCTTCATAATTGAGACAGGTACATACTGAGGCCAGAGACAGTTCTTACACTTGAGAGAGTGAGGTACAAGCTAAGGCTGAAGAAAGCAGTTAAGCATGGTGCATCAAACATGATTGATCCGGTTGAGTATTGATGTTTTAAGACATATTGATTGCCCTCCCTTCTTGGTATTTTGATTATGATCAGTTTTAAACGTGTTATGATATGGAGAAATTTTATAGTGCATTAAAATAATCTGTGTGTCTCGGTAAAGTATACATGAATTTAACATCCAGAGAGACAGTAACAGAGTGAAAGTGCCAGAAGATTTATGTTGTGCAGATAATTCCTAACTTGTATGTTTTATGTTAGAGGATCTGTCCATTCTGTCTCAATTAACTACCATTGCTCTGATTGCATTTCTGTTATACATTTTTTTTTCAGATATGCCTGCCTGACAGTGAAAACTTGCAATTGTTTATATAGTTATGTCCTGAATGTTTAAGACTTTTATCATTATTTTGTGGAGCTCACCTGTGTTTGTACGACATACCATGTGTGTTACAGTGTAGACCGTGAAGATATATTGGTGCGTGTGGGAACTAATCTGAAGGATAAGGGTGGCCATCTGCATGAAGTCAGCCAGATAATTTCACACCCAGGCTATGACCCTAATAGCACTAATTATGATTCTGATATTGCTTTACTTAAGGTATGAATGTCTTTGGAATTATTCTATAAACTGTGCTACAAATGAAGGTAGATGGTAAAGTTGCCATGTACTTATGCACTGTGACACGCATAAGTAAAGATACACACATGTTTAACCTTTAACTGATGAATGGGACAATGTTGTCCCATTAAATGTAAGTCCTCTTTTCTTTTGAATGGGAAGACATTTTTCCACAATGGGCGTTTAAATTGAATAGACCTCCGGTGTCAGCACCAACCTGGCATTTAAAAGGCCTTAAGCTAAAGGTTAACATTGATACTAGCTGAAGGTTTGTGGATAACTTCATGCTACAGAGAGGTTAAGCTGTTTTGTATCAAAGCACAGGAAATTAACAAAATTGGTGTGCATTGGTTTGGTTTATGACACTGTGGATATGTTAGTGGCTGATAACTGAGTGGCTGGAACAGGCATTTATGCGTTAGTCATTTCCTCGTTATATGTATAATTTACCTATGAAAAAAGTGCATCTTTGTCTAAAATGGCAGCTTGATACTATAAGATTGAAGTGGGCACTTCAGGAGTATTTGATTTTGCTGTGTACTCCTGTATTAGACATAACAAAGGGCTAAATAAACATAATAAATGTCTAAGAGAAAACATGTTTTTTTGTGATGTCCTACAGGTTTCCAAGCCGTTTGTCTTTAGTGACAAGGTGAAGCCAATTAAACTCAGCAAGGACAGAATTTGGTCAGGCATGTTGGCAGTAGTCTGTGGGTGGGGCGACACAAAACAGGGTGGTCGTAATTCCCAGATCCTCCAGAAAGTGTTAGTACCCGTGGTACCGCAGGTGGAGTGTAGTTGGCTGTACAGACAGGAGATGATAACGTCAAACATGTTCTGTGCGGGAGAGACTGGACGTGATTCTTGTCAGGGTGACTCAGGTGGTGCCGTCGTGTATCGCAATCATCAGATTGGTATCGTGTCATGGGGTAAAGGCTGCGGACAATCTTTCCCAGGCGTCTACACCAATGTTAAGAAGTTTCGCAATTGGATTATGGAGGAGAGTGGTGTATAGGTGGTGTATAAACCTAGGCAAGTTGTCTGTACTATTTCTGAATCTGAATATATGTGTGTATCAGTAAATCTCAGTGAACCACTGATATGTTAACCCTCTCAGTGCTGAGTAAACAGTGTCCAGCAATACACCCTATGGTGATTTATTTTTAAATTTTCATTAAATATGGAAGTAAGCTGGAGATGAAGTAGAACTTAATAAAGTGTTGCTTGAGATCATATTTATAGTTAAAACTAACACATACAGTGTTAATTTTATTTCAAATTTAATGTTTTAGTCCAGCAGGATGCCTGTGATTCAAACGCCTGTGTATATTGAGTTTGACATTATTTTAACACTATGTATAATTTAGGAGATGGGATAGTGCAGTCAGTGTAGTAACTAGGCTACAGAATGCGCAACTGAAGAATTGTGATTCAGTTCCTGGCAGGGGAAAGAGATTTTTCTTTTCTCCAAAGGTCCATACTGGCTCTGGGGCCCGCCTAGCCTTCTGTTTAGTGGGGACGGGCCCGTTTCCCTGGGGAATAAAGTGGCTGGTGTATGGAGCTGTCCACTCACCTCCATCTACTTCTGAGATTAGGGGTGACGGGCTGTACCTATTCTCCACCATATGCCTTCATCGCATGCACAGGTACAACTTACATGTTAGTTGTAAGTACAAATATTATCTCAATGTTAAACTCAAATAGCTAGTGATGTGTTTGAAATGATCTAAGGCTTGAAACATATTGGTCAAAAGTGTCTTAGTAAAAGCTGATTAAGGTTGTATTTGATGTTTTGTTGATTGTTACAAATATTAAAATTGTTTCTGTTATTTGGTAATGATGTGTCATCAGCAGTCAACAGGAAAGTTCTGTAAGTGCTCTAGAACCCATTTATAAAACATGGTTTTAATAAAAAGAACTTGGGGAAAAATGAACAAAATCCAGATAAGAGGCCTTGAACATGTTTTGTTTTCATACTTCATGGTACAGAGTTCTTCTTCAGAAGCTTCTCAAAAAGTTGACCATATTTTATTGAATCCAGTGTTACATTACTGTAATCAAAAGAGCCCACCAGTGGTCCCTATCCTGTAACATTGTCTCGATGTATGCCATGAAGGTGTATGGGGGAGTGGAAGTACATCTCTATAGATTCTTAAGCTTGGCACTAGGTGGGTGTGAGCATCCTGTACTGTATATTATTTTCATGTATGTACACACACACACAAAACCTTGTGTTTTGTAATTTTTTGTAAAAGTTTAAGAATGAATATGATGGGTTTCTGGGAGCTGAATATTTAATTTCTCATCATTATGCTGTCAGTGAGTAGAATTCTATTTACAGTTTGTGTTGAATCTGCTGTGTAGCTAGACTGTAGTTTAAATATAAAGGAGTAACTCTCATTTGTGCACTGTATTTAGTTTTAAATTACCTGTACTATACAAATGAATGTTTCTGTATAATAAACAATATTGGCTTTTGTTGAATTGTTTTAAAATGTGACATATAGAGGAGAAAACTGGGAAGTGCTGATTACATATAACATTCATGGCTATCCTTTTATTTGTTACTAAATTTTCATTTATCTCTCTTATTTTTAGTTGTGTTCACTAAATGAAGATAAAAAAAATTGAACCAATCCACATTTTGAAGTCAAGGGATGTGGTGATCCCATATGAGGGTTCTGTATTTGATGTGCAATCATATTTGTGTGCAGACTTCCTGTTCACATATCCAGACCTACACCTCTACCAAAGATAAAAGTTTGGGAATGTGATAAATACCAGTCCCTTCCCACCCCTGTGGTTCAGAGCCCCTATTATACTATAGATGGTAAAAGAAAGATCCTCTACTATCCAGCATATGCTGAAGGAACCAAAAAACTACCAGTGCCTCAGTCAGGAGGGATGATCTCTGGGATGAGATTTGAACCCAAAATATGCCATTTACAAAGAAATGTTACCTAATAGACTGTGATGTTCAGTCGCAGGGTTTTGGAACAATAAGAATGAGAATGATAGTGGAAGGATGGAGGAAGATAGTTGGAAACGTATGGAAGCAAGTAATGCTGCTACAGAGTTTTATAATTTCTGTTTCACTGGTAGGAAAGTTCTAGGTGGCCTTGGTACTTATGGTAAAATAAGATGTTTTAAATGAACCATATAAATTTAATGTATAGCTGTATCTTTGTTTATAACAAGTTAAGTTTATATACGTTTTTAGATAAGAGGCTCGCTAGTTCAGAGATAATCTTTAACCTCTTTGGCATAGAAATTTTATATTTATGGCAAGAGGATCTTTATTAATGTTTTGATATAAAGTAGGGCAGTCTGTGATTGGGTGCAGACAGTACGATGTTCTACAAGATGGGCATTTCATGCCTTCTAGCTGTCTCAGTTTTGGCTGTCTGCACTGGAGGTAAGTATTACCTTGGTACATTTGTAGCTTTAATGAATCATTAAGAACATTCTGTCATCGTACATTAGCACAGTAATTAATATTTGTTTTCTATCCAACTTACACAACATTTTAATAATTTTTACATTTTATGTACCAGTAGCAGTGCATCTGCAGAAGAGATGGAAGTACTGCCTCCCTTACAAAATGATATAAATGACAGTCTGGTTTAGACTTCTGGAAGAAATATTATTCAGACTGCATTAAAAGTTTGACTTGTCTTATTTAAGCATTCTTAGCACAGAGTGCATAAAATGAATGCTACAATTTCATGTCCACTTGTTCATCTGTCTACAAGTTTCATCCCTGAAATTTTGCATGGAATTTTGATGAAGTTAGTACTAGGGGCATTGTTAAGATTGCAGTCACATTCGACTATAGTACATGAATAATACTTAACATTATATATTCTCTGCATGTTTCAGTATAGCTTACCAACTTCAGGCAAGTATTGTACTACAAATTGCAATAGGTTCAATGCATAATCTGTTCTTAAAATTTATGAAAGTTATTAATAGAACAAAATTGAAAGTCATTAAGATTTCAGTCTGTGTGGACTCATTCGGTGTCTTATTTATTACTTACATTATGCATGTTGTCAACACGGAAGTTTACATCCTTGGTGAAAGAGTCTACACTGTTAATAAAGACTGTTGAACATGGAGTCCAATGTACATGCTTGTAATGTTATTCTTGTCTTTGTTTTGTGATGATGTGTACTATTGTTATGAATTGGTTTCTGTATGATCCAAAACGTTTATTAACTTGCATTTAAGGTTAACCTATGTTGAGACGAAAACTTAATTATACCCTTTACAATGTGTATATTCTGTTCCAGTTGATGAAGTCAACAATAAAGTCGTCAGGAAAATTTAATTTTAGTTTACATCAATTCTGTATAACCCCTTGATTATATGAAGCTAAAATATAGCTTATTAATTTTCCCAAAACTGATTATTAAAGCAAGAAATTAATTCTTGTCATAAAATAGCTGTGCCATTAAAAGCCACAAGCGTTATTGAAAACATTTTTTCATGTAAGGGATATTTAACAAAATGCAAAGAAAAATAATTTTTGAATTTATGCAGTGTAATCGTGGTTGTGAGAATGAATGTGTATTTACAGTAATAGATTTCTTTGTGCAATAAATTGAGCATGAAGGCAGCACAGTATGCAAAATCACAAAGGACATTTGTGAAGTATGGAATGCACCTTTCCTCTCTAGGTACAAGGTGAGAACTATTTTGAACTAATTGTATTTTGTCATAGTATATTATATTTTATTTTCTTGATAGTGCTCTACAAAGAGGTAAAATTAAATTAACGAAATTGAAAAATGGGGAAGTATTTTTACATGATCTGTTCTGATCTAAATGTTTTAAATAAACAATTTCTTGTTTCAGCACTCAGACTTCATAAACGCCCATCACATTTGTCAAACCGACCTATTGTAGGTGGTGTTGATGCTGATATTAGCAGCTTTCCCTATCAGGTATGCTATGCGGTGTAAAACTGAAGTTATCATCATTATCATCGTCATGTTTTATAGCCATCATATCATCTATCATCAGTTATCTTTGGCTCCATCTGGTAATACTACCATCACTACCACTGCAACGACTGGTACTGCCACTATTACTACTATTACTACTACTACTGCTACTACTATTACTACTGCTACTACTACATTAAGGGCACGCGGTTGCACAGTTGGTTGAGGCACTGCGCTACAAGCCGGAACGTCGCGGGTTCGATTCCCGATGGTGTCACTGGAATTTTTCATTGACATAATCCTTTCAGTCGCACTATGTCCCTGGGGTCGACTCAGCCTCTAACAGAAATGAGTACCAGGAATCTTTCCTGGGGAGTAAAGGCGGCCGATGCGTAGGGCTGACAACCTTACCACCTTCATGTGCCGATTGTCTAGAAATCTGGGAGCCTCAACCTCCTGGAACCCTAAGGGCCTGTCCAGGCCTGTAATGGGATTGCTTTTTTTTTTTTACTACTACATTAATTGTTAGCAAGAAATGCAAAATCATGATTTGGAATGATTTAATTCACACACTTTGCCCTTTGTTTTTTTGTTAAAAATAGTAACAAAAAGATAACTAGTATTGCTATGCTAGTGTTAGTAGTATTCTATTAGTATACACGTAGCACTAGAAATTACTACACTAATAGTAATAGTATTACTAATATTGTGTTTATTATTATTTTTAACATGACATGATGGACAGAGTCCATGGATTAAATGATTCCAAATGTGATGTGCTATTACCAGAACCTTATAGAATTGAATCATGGTGTTCAACAATTCAGATTTTATTGTGACACATATAAGGAGAATTTGTGATAGGGAAATTTGGATATGCTCTGTTTTTCTAAACTGAGCAAGGAGACATTTGAGGTTCTCATAATGATGAATATGATGACTAGATGTGTTATGGGATGTGACACTGTTTAGTTTTGTAGGTAGGTGCCTACATTTTATGAGAAATTGCTACCTCCCCATTCAGAGTTGAAGCAAAACTGAAGGTGGACACAGCTGGTTCGTCCAAAATGTTGGCACTCGTCCATCAAACTACACAATGTCACATCCCAGGATACAGTAATCTTACTGACATCAAATGTAAGCATCTTCTGGTGAGTACGTAGATAGTGCCAGCTTATGTTTTGGTTTCTTAATCCTAGATTTTCCATCTACATGAGTAATTAGTTTAAGAGGTACCAATATATGTAATGTTTAACAAAATTTCTTATAGTCTTTGTGTAAATTTTATGTGAACTTCTGTATGATATATAAAACTTCTTAGGTGTAGTTCTTTGCTATCCTAAAATATAACTTACCATTGGTGAGTGAATATTTAAAGAATGTGCACACAAGTGTCTCATTTAACCAGTCAAGTGATTTACTTACTTATGTACTTTCTGTTCTTTAACTTGCTCACTGTGCCCAGTATGAGAGACCATATTAAATGCAGGCAATGAAACATAGGAATATACCTCACTGGTTATTGTGACTGTACCATAACACTCTTCTGAGTAATTTGTAACACTTGAGTTTCTAAACTCTCTCTTCTGTTTTCAGGTTTCACTGGCAGTCTTTTCTTATGGTTCGGTAAGATATATTTCAAAAGTAAGGTTGCTATATTTTTAGTGTCTGTAAGTGCCTTTGAAGCTGATTTGATTAGTAGATAGGTCTTCTGTTTTGTAAGAATAAATTCTTGTATGTCCCTCTCCTTCCATATACTTACATGGTCAGGTGCCTGTCCACATTGTTGAATCTTTTTGTGCATTTTTTCTTAAGGTTTGCAGCAGAGGTCTGGTATAGTTGTGGGAGAATTTCGTTTGTACAGTGTCTGTGTCTGTTCTCTGGATAAACAGTTCAGATGTTATTTTTGAGGCTGCATGCATTTTTAAACTTGTAATTAGGGGTAGGTGAGTGATGGTCCCCAGTTCACATTGAATATGAATCTGGGTGGGCCCCAGGGACAGTCTAGACACTTGTGACAAAAGAAAAGTATCTTCTCCCTGCTGCGAATTGAATCCCGAGTCCTTGGTCATCCAGCCTGTTACATAATCATTATATTGACAGCATTATTAAGTACACCATGTATAACGATAATCCCAATCATGTATACTAATTATGCATTGCAAATATGGAAGTGAAATGGGGTGTAAAAACAAATATGTTACAAGAGTTTTTTTTTTTTTTTGCGAATTTCTTTTACATCGTATTTGGCACAAAGCAGTCTAATATTTCACGTTTTTGCTAAAACTGTAAAATGTCTTGCATACTTGCAGTCCTTACCTGTGCTGCAAAAAGTTATGTAGCATGCATATTCAGTGAAGTCATGGTTTTTAAGTTTCCTAAAAAGCTATACTGTATAACAGTTGTTCAGTGGAAGATTACCTGTGGAAGCCAAAGCTAGAGATAGGAATTCTGAAATTTTACTGTCAAATTTTCTACGGACATTTCGCTAGTATATAAGATTGTGTCACATAAATATTCATACAAGTTCAGTTTAAATATTCTGAAGTGTCATGACCCCTGTCATGTTTTAGGAAGAGTACATAAAACACAATGCTGCTGTTACTAAGAATACACTTTCAGTGGTACTATTTTCAGGATGAAATCTCCACCAGGCACTTCTGTGGAGGTTCCATCATCAGTGTGGACTGGGTGTTAACGGCTGCACACTGTGTTCACAGGTAAGATCGAATGTGTCTAATGGAAGCCACAAAATAGTGTACTGCTGAAGGATGACCAAGTGTCAGGGTTAAGTGATTATTACACATTCTCTGTAGTCAACAGATTTCTAGCTCAAATCTCAGCAGTAGAGCAGCTATTCTGTCTGAGGTTTTAAGAAAGTAAATTGCTCCTGTGCTTTCCATGAAGACTTGGGGGAGTGGAGGTATAGCTCCAATTCTTTTTAACCTCACTTCTAGATGGAGTGTGTGGTCAACTTCACACCCCATCTGCTTTATCTCTGGGGAAAGATACCCTAATACCCATTTAAGTAGGAGAGTGGGTTGGCCCCACAGCTGGTCTGGACATTTTGGAGAAGAGATAAATCTCTTCCCCTAGCTGGGGATTGAACCCTGATGCCTTGGTTGTCTAGCTCATAGCCTAGTCACTAAATTTACTACAGTATCTCAGGTTTGGACGTTACTTTGTATACATATGTAATATAAAAAAGAGTATTTTATATGTTGTTTGTTATGTGACAGTAAATAGGCTTATGGAGAACTATTGCAGCTGTGTTGTAGATGTGGTTCCTCCTATGGAGAATTTTCTGGTGAGTAGAATTTTTGTGTGACTGGTGAACGGAATAAAAGTATATTGGATGTGAATTATATTGGACCGTGAATCACAACTATGTTTAAAGGTATATTGTCATGTAGCTATATTGCAACATGTTTCGGCTCACATTAAAAGGTATCATCAGACAAAATAAGGTCACCAAAGAAAAATTGTCATGTACACCACATTAAAGCATTTTCATTATACACAGTCAAGATGTCGATTTTACAGTTTTTTAAGATTAAATAAGCCGAAATCATTGAACCATAAGAAAACTATATGATTCACAGCTATACAGTTAGTAAGTTAGATGTTTAAACAGTAAAGGATTAAAAGTTCAAAAGTTTAAAAAATGTATGTCCGATACTTCCAAGTGAAAGGAAAGATTCTCCAATGTATAGTTTGGCCTTGAGGGAATTGATCTGTAATTTGCGACATTTGTGGCTTGCACTCTTGATTAGGGGCATGTTGTTTGTAGGTATTAAACCTTTTATCTCCTTTTCATCTTATTTTGTTGTTCACTCTTCAAAATGTTGTGTAAGGTGAATGTAAATAAAAAAAAGTATGTTGATCCTGGTGTGTTACAGACAACATCCAGATGATATATTGGTGCGCGTCGGGACCAACACTTTAGATGAAGGTGGTTTCCTTCATGAAGTCACTAAAATAATTACCAATGTTAATTATGACAGAACTATTAGTTTAAATTGTGACATTGCTTTACTGAAGGTAAGGATTTTAATTATAGTATAGCTTGATTGGGTCTATTAAAAATATCTGTTAAGAATTAATGAAAATGTTTCACAACAGGAAGCTTTATTCCTATGACAGTACTTTATAGATGTACTCCATCTGTGGCTTGAAAAATGGACTGTTTTGGTTTTCATCCATTGACATTTCACGGGCATAAAATTAACTAACTGTAATAATCACAAAAAATGCCATCAACACAACTATATATTTATTATGTAGTATAAAGCTACATGTTTCAGTTTCAGAAGACCATCATCAGGCTGGATGTGAATAATTTGTACAAGCAAGAAAATAAAATATAAACCCATATATAATTCACGAGACATCTCACATACATTTTCACTTTTCTTATTACAATTTACAGTTTGCATGAGATGTCACATTATGTATACATTTTTTTTAATGGTTCAACAGCCCCTTGGGGGGCCTAGACTGCCTCATTGTTTGAGGCTTCATGATCACACTTAAGACACACCACACTCGTTAGGACTCCTCTGGATGAGGGACCAGCTCATCGCAGAGACCTCTACCTGACAACACACAACACTAACAAGAGACAGATATCCATGTCCTCGGCGGGATTCGAACCTACAATCCCAGTAAGCGAGCGGCCGCAGACCCATGCCTTAGACCGCATGGCCACTGGGATCGGCATGATATATACGTGATTTTATATTTTATTTTCTTGCCTGTCTAAATTCATCATATGTAATAAATATATACTTCTGTTGATGGCATGTTTTGTCTTTATTAATGGTTATATGAAAATAATGGGACATTTTGTATTAACTTTACCTGAGCACAGACATAGGTCACAGCTGTCAAATGTCAAAGTGACAACAAGCAAGAAGTGGTAGCATGAGTTCTTGGGTTCTCAAAGTGGTAAATGTCTTCTGAATGTGATGCTGTGCAGTTTGACAGATAGGCGCCAACATTTTGGATGAACTTACTGCCTACATATTCTTTAATCCGACTCCTATTAGGCCTATTGATAACTGCCCCGTGTAAGGTCAACTTCCCTTTCTTTCTCTTCTTTTCCTTCCCTCTCTTCACTGCTTCCACCACTTTCTTGAATTCATATGCTTCTCTTATTTTTATGTGTGGACTGGATTTTTTAGCCATGCACCAACCTCACTGTATGCTTACAAGGAATGAATAAATAGAGAGACTTTTCTTTGGAATTTCAACTGGCATTACACAAATCTGTAATAATCCTAAGATTGTATGTTCTTTCTGCATTCAATATGATGATTGCTCTCTTCTCAAGTGTGACACTGTATAGTCACATAAAATCATACTAACATGTCAAGAAGAATCTTCTACCTCCGTCTTCAGGGCCAACACTGTCTCTTAAATATTGGCACCTTTCTACCCAACCACATGGTGTCACATACCAGACAGTAGTCTATAATAATACAGCTTGTGTAATTTAGAAATTACTATTAAAAGTATTGTAAATTTGTTTGTGTGCATGCCATGGAGGTATACGGGGGAATGGAGGTGTGGCTCCACTCATTCTTAACCTTGACACGAGATGGAGGTGAGTGGTTAGCATAATGCTCCAGCTGCTTTATCCTGGAAAGAGTCCCGAGTACTCAGTGAATAGGGCTGGGTGGGCCCCAGAGCTGGTCTGGACACTTTGGAGAGCAGAAAAATCTCTTGCCTGTGCCGGGAGTCGAACAGTTATTGTTAAGTGCATGTAAAAAAATAAAGGGTCTGCTTCTTATATAAATGGCGCCATGACTCTGTGATTGCACAGGTTGCCAAACCATTTGAAATTGGTCCAAACGTGAAGCCTGTTCCACTGAGTAAGAACCCGCTGCGACCTGGTGAAATAATTGTGGTGTCGGGATGGGGTGATACGTCTGAGGGTGGTGATTTGTCAAATACTCTGCAGAAGGTGGAAGTACCAGTAGTTCCACAGTGGGAGTGTAAGTGGCTGTACGTTCATGAGCAGCTGTCAGAGAACATGTTCTGTGGTGGGCGTGCAGGCAGGGACAGCTGTCAGGGCGATTCAGGTGGACCTGTTGTGGCTAATGGCATTCTTGTTGGAATTGTATCATGGGGTGAAGGCTGCGCACGTCCAGGGTACCCTGGAGTCTATTCTAATGTTGAAAAGCTACGCAAATGGATCTTTCACAACAGCGGTGTATAATTTTGACTTAATCGCGAGCCTCAGTGTGATTTTGTCTTTTAATACACTATTTTGTTTTGATTTTATACACACATATATTTTAGACTTTGAATGCACATTTCTTTAAGTTTAATGTTATTTCATGTTGTATCATAGCACTAGAAACTTGAATGTGGTAGAGATCTTGGCCGTTTTAATGATTTTTATTGCTAATTCATAAAATTACAGTAAAAACTAAAAAATAAGAATACAATATAAATAAATTATTAGGTTTACTTCCTTATTTTAAATTTATTGGAGAACTACTGCTCCCAAAAATATTCCTTTTTGTGACCACATTGTGAGCGGGTTATTTTTCCTTAGAAACGAAGGTAATTTGTACAGAATTTAATGTAAATGAACCTTAAAAACTTGTGATAAAACATTCTATTTAACACCCATATTCACTGTGAAGGTACACACAACGTGCAAGTGTTTTGTTGGGAGGTTAGCATGGTAGCAGGTGCATGGCAGAAATGTGATTTTCACCGGCCATAAGAAACTTATCCAGGCAGCCATACAGGCCCCTCCTATTCCCTAGCTTGGAGGGAGAGGGGTCAGCCTGGATAAATTTCTTATGTTTATTAGAATCATATTTCCGCCTTGTACTTGCTACCGCTCTAACCCCCAAGCAACACACCTGTATTGCATCCATACGCTAAATGTATGTGAGCTAATTGCCACCAAATATATTAGTATGAGGTAGAGGGTTCCAATTTTATAAGCTATAATTGTGTGAGCTATCAGGAGGGACTCAAGTTTAACTCCTGAGGAGAGATGAAATATTTTGATGTGGTAGAAAATGACGCTTTAAGCGGGTGGATGTAAAATTGACATTCAATAGGTACAAGTATAAAGTGTGACAGTGGTACAACTATTTCTCTTTTTTTATGTACTGTCAAGGTTTAGGCCTCTAGGAACTACTCTGTCTCATTATTAATCTCCCCACGTTGTTTCAGGTCACTTAGCATTTCTTCTTCCTTGAGGTCTGAATGGTAATACTCTATTAAGCAGTCTGTTGCAGTCTGTACTTTCCATGGTGTCTCTCCATTGCCTTCTGTACTTCTCAGTATCCTATTCTAATGACAAGTCCTAATTCATTGGCTTCAGGACTGTGATACCAAGCAGTTAATTTTATACAATAACATTGAATCTGCAGCTTATTATTTGAGAATCCCATCTTATTGTCGTAATCCAGAGAAAAGATTTACTGTACATACAAGAGTTTAGAAGGGTTCACTTCTGATTATTTCTAATACTGCACTCCTGATGTAAATCAGGCTGTCTACAGGGATTTGGAGGAGTGGATTGAAACTGTCAAGTAATTTGTACAAATTCCTGATTATAAATCTATTTCTTCTGGCTTGAGACCAACAAAAGCCTCACTCCTCTCCCATAGCTTCTTGGCCAGACTCTTGTCCATTGCTGCCTTTGACATTTTTGCTTCCTGTGGACAGAAAGTTCCTGTAGCTCACAATGTATTCAAATATTCATATTTCAAAAACAGACTGTTAAGTTGTTCATTATTCATTTTGTGAAGGCTGTTAACAATTACAGTGCACTGGGTATGATACATTATGTGCAACATATTTGATATACATGGCAATTGAAGTATGATTGTGGTCTTCTGCATTATCACACAATGTGGGCTAGTATGTAATGTCCAGTGCTTCGGAGGAATCTGATGCTTCTGTGTTCCAAATAAAACTTCTACTTCATATTAGACTATATGATGTCATAACTTAGAAAACGACAGTCTAAATGTGTGGTGTACTGTAATAAAATGGAGAAACGTATAGCTTTACCTTACAATCCGCAAAATATCTGCCAGACACCCCTTCAACTTCCTCAGAAACTGCCAGATAGATGGAGGTCTGTGCTCCTTCTTCAGGACTCTGAAATTAAATTATCGGGTGAACTGAAATTAAGCATGTATTGAGCCTAGTGCAGAGAGAGATCCTGGAACAACAGGTCTTAGTGGAAATATGGTGTTGCAATATTAAATGTAAATTTTATGAACAGAATATTTATATAGCATTACCAATGGCAAATTTTTTTGATTGATAGGTTATTTGACAGTTCTGCTTAAATTACATAGGTTAAATAATGTCAAATGAGACATGGGGATAATGATGAGTTTACAGTGTGTAAGGCTGTGGAAAGATGTAGCCATGGGACTATCCTGGAATGTACCTAGGAAGACTGAGGAAAACCACAGAAATGTGAGACTTGGTAACATGGTGGTCAGTCGGGGTTTGAACAGGGTACTTCCTAAGTACAAGGGCAGAGTGTTATCTGCTACACTAGTTTGTTCGGTTGTTTGCAGACCATATTCATAGAAATTACGAGTAATGTTTAATAAGCTTTAAATCTTTGAAGCACAAAATGAATCGAAATAATAGATAAAAATGAATTCCTACATTACAGTAATCTACAGTGCATGTCCATTACAAAATAAACCAGTCTGGGAATCATTCACTGCTTTGTGACCATCAAATGAAACATAAATACACTGTGTGGGCAAAATGTAGATTTGGTATATGTATTAACCACTGTGTTTAAAGGGTTAAGTGAATTACAGGTGACAACATTCAGAAACTTCCTTGAAAAGCTGAGGAATTATGCATGGTTAACATTTCAGAAAGTATAAAAATAGCCATTTTCTGGAATGCGATGCCATGCAGCCTTTCAGGTGTGTGCTGACGTTTCAAAGGACACATTTTCTAGATTATACAGTGTAACATCCAAGAAGATAGCTATATTCACAGTCAGTGCTGTGAAAACCTCAAATCTTGGATAGCAAATCAGATGAAAACTAAAGATGAAGTGCTATTATTCTCACATACCTTGAAGATGAAACCCACAAGGAATTTAACAACAGTGCAAATGAGTTTTGGCATCTGTCTAA
The DNA here is from genome assembly GCA_021186555.1 of Reticulitermes speratus. Taxonomy (NCBI): domain Eukaryota; kingdom Metazoa; phylum Arthropoda; class Insecta; order Blattodea; family Rhinotermitidae; genus Reticulitermes; species Reticulitermes speratus. Next base: position 48,206,645 of record JAJKFL010000005.1, read on the forward strand.
ATATGTCCGTGGCCACTACACCGGGATGCAAACTGTTGACTGTGACACCTGGTAACACAGATGATTGCTGGCATACAGAGTGGCTTTACACGCAGGGCATATGAATGATAAACGTAGAACAGTAAATGTTTTCGACAAAAAGTATACAGTTTTACAAGATTAATATTTTATTTTAGCTTGAAAATAATTGAAATGTTAATAGGAAACTGTTAAAAAATACCAGACCTCAGTAAATTGGAAAATTCTGGAAAGATAGTTACATTAATACTGAGACACTAAACTTAATATACAGAATGTTCCGTGATTAAGTGGCCAAACTTTAGGAGCAAATTGTACAGGTCATTTGAAGTGAAAAATGCGTAATGATGGTTTCTTCCGACACAATTATCGAGTTATATGCTAGTAAAGTGAGCTGGCACTGACACCATTGTGGCTAGTGGCTTGGCTGTTTTGTTGGGCAGTACAGTGGGGTGGTCAAAATGCCTAAGATGTTTACTAATGAAAAATATGCCAACTTGCATTGTGTATATGGTTTCTATATTGGAAGTTCTAGAGCTGCTGTGGTGGAATATAGGTAGCAGTATCCACTTCACAGAATTCAACATCACAAATCATTTGAGAATGTACACAGAATGGTGAGGGAGACTAGTTCCTGCCCTTGAGTGAATACAGAATGTGAACAATAGTTAGTGGAGAGGGTGATATTCTGACAGCAATGGATCAAAGCCCAATACTGCTATAAACAGGATTTACAGGATCAATGGTGTAGCACAGACGTGTGTGGAGAATTTTTCACAGTGATGGTTTGTATCCATGTTATCTTCAAATAGTACAACACTTCTTGCTGGGAGATCATGCCAACTGTTTGTGATTATGTGACTGACTGCAGCCATAGGTCAAATTCTGCCCAGCATTCCATTCATGCATGAGGCTTAATTTACCCAGGATGGTGTCACCAGCACAAGGAATTTGCATTCTTGGGAACAGGAAAATCGACATGATGAAGTAAAATGTCTTTTTCAACTCTGAGTTTCAGTTAACGTGTGGTGTGCAGTATTAGGCGTTAATAAGCCAATCTGACCACACATTATCAAGGGATGTTCAACAGCTCCATATTTTAGGAATTTTCTGGAAAATGAATTATAAATATATATTTAGAGGATGTGCCTCTTGCAACACAAGGATGAATGAGGCTACAACATGACGGAGCATTTCCACATTTTGACAGAGAGCTAACAGAATTTTTGAGTGAAAATTGTGAAGGAAGATGTAGACCAGTGACTTGGCCTGCTCAGTCACCTGACTTGAATCAGTCACATTTTTTCTGTTGGACTACTTGGAGTTGAGAAGGTATCACGATGGTAAACCAGATGCAAGGCATCAGTTACTAGAGGCCATAAGTGAAGTCGCCATTTGTATCGGAAATGAACTGGGACACATGCAGTGGCATCATGCAATGGAACAACTGGACATATGCAAGCAGTCTAATGGTGGACATTTTGAACGTGTATTGTAATAACCTTGAAACTTATGTGTTATGAGTTTAAAATATTGATCATAAAGGTGAGTAGAAAAGACCTTTTTAATGTCAGTGTCACAATAAGCCATCACATAACTCAGTAACAATGTCAAAACTACTTACAGTCTATTTAGACATATTTGGCTCCAAATGACCTGTAGATCATGCTCCTGCGGTTTGGCCACTACGTCACGGAATGACGTGTGTTAATAATATTCACTAATATTTAACTTTACTCTTTGTTCACCGTGCATTGTGGTATTAATAAACACTTATTAACCAGCAGTTGCACAATAAACTAGATTATCACTTGAAATACCCTACATATGTTTCGGTTGTCGAGCGACCATCATCAGTTTGTACATATATTGAAGCCCCTGATGATGGTCGCTCGACGTCCAAAACATATGTAGGGTATTTCAAGTGATTTTAAGTGACAATCTACTTTATAGTGCAACTGTTGGTTAATAGTGTTTATTCACTGATATGTTGTACATTTCTATGATACACTGATCAGTTTGAAAAATCTGACAAAATGTGCATTTGTAAATATAAATCCAAAATCAAATTTGAGGTTTCTGTGACTGTGACTGTGAAAATTCAGAGTGTGGTGTTCAGATTGTAACAGCATGTGGTACAGTAGTTGGGTACCAATGTTACAGAGGAACACACTGTGTCCATATTTGAATTGCTTTAACCCTGCCGATGTAGACAGTATGTTCCTTTGAAATGTTGGTGCCAAACTGCTAGACTACATGCTGCCATAACACAGGAAACAACAATATGAATCTTCACTATCATGGAAATCTGAAATATTGTGAGTGACCTTTTTCATTTAGAGTCACTAAACTTGAATAGGTTTGTTATTTAACCGTGTAAACCTAACCTTCTCCGTGACTTAATTTGTAAAAATTTGTTTCTGAATTTTGTAACACATTTTCACCATATACTCCAATTTTATAAATTTTTTTCTTGTTGGTTACATTATTTAATTTGTTACTGGATATTTATGGTATTAATAGAATATGAGTGGTGAGTTCCTTTGTAACCAAAAAACAAAATAAATCTATTTACTTTAAAGAATATTGCATTCCTGGCCTTCACCCAAGATCTGCAGAAGCATTGCAAACTGAGGACTTTTCAGAAATTGGATGCGTTTTTATTCTCGGATGAAGAGGTGGGGAGGCACTGACTTAGTTATGACTGTTAGAAACAGCTAAGTGGATTTAGTTGGCTAAGTTACGTTGACCAGTGATTGAGATTAACTTTTTATAATATGTGCAACTATGTATGTGCCTCCTTATCTTTTAACTGGATGACAAATATAGATTGAGTTTCAGAAACTTTGTAGTCTGCTTGTGATACTGGATGATGAACAAAGTCCAATAATTCAGCAATACAAATTGTAATATACCGTTGTCAGAACTCTTTAGAATTGATCCTTTATTTTTATTTAAAAAAAATTCTGCATAAGAAAATCTGGTAACTAGAAGCAGAAGAGTCTAACAACTCAATGTTAGAAGTTGATTATGTTGCAGTATACCTGTGCCATTCAATTTCCTAGATAACTCATTTGCTACCAGGATGTTTGCCAGCTTACTGCAGTTATACACTTGTATGTCATTAAACCATTTCTCAGAGTTCAGGTTGTCCAAGTCAAAGTTCGCATATTTGTGTACTAAAGATGAAACCATTACAATTCTACTAGGAGCTGACTTCTTCAACAATCCTGAAACACATGAAGTAATAAATTACCTGTATGTGCTGTCATATCCAAAAAGAAGCAATTACACTGTGTACTTCATTATCAGTCTTACCCACTAGAAGACATGTGAGCAAGAATGGACCAAAGTGATTCACTTGCATTCCAATTTGTAGGTTATCAACTGTTGTTTTTGTTCCAAGGCCCCCTGCACCTGCATTGTTGACAAGAATCTCCAGATGTGACTCTGTTTTGATGATGTCCTTAGCAAATTGGCGGATCGTAGCTAGGGAAGTTAGGTCCAGGTAACGAACTTCAACATTTCGGTTGTTGCTGCATGCGATAATCTGATCTGTTTCAAAAACGAGGGAAAGCTACAAAATAGCTGTCAAACACACATTCAATTATAGTGAAATATTGTTTTACATACCATGTTGTGTTTACGTGTGCATGCACGCATGTGCATGTGTGTGTTCCTAAAATGGAAAGAAAAGGCATAGGCATATCCAATGGTGGGATAATAGCACAAATAAGTCCACAACCATTGCCTTGAAACAACCTCTCCAATTAATTGTTCACTAATGATCCTACTAAATCCCATTTGTTATATACCTACCACGAGCTATTTTCCCTTGTTTCAAATCTCTGCAGGCAAGGATAACTTTTGCTCCTCTACGGGCCAAATCAAGGGCTGTCTCCTTTCCAATACCTGAAATAAAATAAATAATGGCAGGTATTATCATGATGCATCCCTTAGGGATTACCAAGATTTTGTGTAGGAATATCTGAATTACAATACAAAATTCAGTAGAAAGTGATAAATTTGTTTCACACAATATTGTAACATCTTTTAGAGTCAACTCTATTTTACCCTACTCGGATCGTGGAATGAAGTCCCATCGATCAACCCCTCCATCTCTCTTGAGCTGTTGTGTTTCCACCCCCATTATGCTTCCCTGTATTTTCCTCCATTTATCTAGCCATTCAGTGAAGAGGAATATTGATAGTAATAATCACATAATAAACTTTGCTAGCAGCAAGACCTTTGGGCTGATTCTCATAACACAAGGGCATTGGAGGGGAATATAACAGTAAGCAGAAAGATGGCAACACTGAGCACTGTTATCCCCACCATCTATGGGACCTCTTTCCACAGCCTGTATATAGAAGTGAGGAGTTTTTTACTGAAGTGCCTTATCTGTCTGTCAATGTAATCCAATGAGACCTTGTTATTTCCTTGACTAAGATAATGACACATTGCCAGGTGTTCATTAGATTAGATACAGCTGCACTTAATCACCTCTTCATGAAGGTGTATAGGTGGTGCAGCAGTAAAGCTCCATGCACTCTTGGTGTTTATGGATGTCCAGCTTTGTGCTGTGTCTCACTTTACCTCCAGTGGAAAAGCTATTCTGGGAAGGAGGCTAGGTAGACCTGTCAGGGGTGCTTCAGCATTAACAGCAATGAGAGAACGTCAAATTCCACTGCTGTGAATCAGACATGGGGCTTTGAGTTTTTAGTCATTCACTTTACTATGATACTGGGAATATCATATACATTTTCTGAATGTTTATATCAGTAATGGTCTAGAAAATTGTTGAATCACTGCATTCTTGTAGGAGAGAAATAGTTTTTGAATTCAGTAGAACTTTCTTGGACTAGCAGCCACTAGAACCTTCTCAGTTCTCGTCGTCGGTTTCCTGGTGATGCTGTGAAAGATTTAGATTAAATAGTTTTTGAATGTTGTACGTTCTGCACATCTGTACTGGTGGTTCATGTCTTGTAATCCTGCCTATCCAACAACAAATTGTACTTACTAATTAGTGCACATTTTATCAGGGATTTAGTTTCTGAGGATGTTTTGGAGCTCTGCTGGACTCCTCAGTCCCTTCAGGCAAATCGTGGCACAATATGTCCTTCCAAATCCTTTCCAGTTCTTCATTGACCAGTAATCTTAACATTGGTGCTATATAATGTCACTGACAGCATTGTGAAACAAACCACAAAAAGGGAAAACTCAGATGTGAAAGGGGAAATTACTAACCAGTTTTAGAAATGAGATACAGTTTACAAAAATATTGAGCTTTATAGTATCGTATCTTTCTTTCGTAAGTAAATAACTGCATAACTGACTAAAGCTAATGATACAGAATCATCCTTGAAAAGTTGACACTTTCTGAACTGCTCAAGAATTTCCTCCCAGCTATAAAATTGAAAGATCATCACCATGATTATATAAATCTCTTATTTTACATACCGTGTCCTACGCCAGTTCAGTTTAATCCACAGCTTTACATGCTCTTGCTCTAAGAACCTTAACTTTTAACTACATCAATATTTTCACTCAGCCATAACATTTTGGTTGTGTTGTTCCAAGCCTTTCTTTTTTAGTAGGATAATTTGAACATCTATAGATACCCCACTGCCTTTAAGCATATCCTCGAAGTGGTACTGTGCTGTGAAATAATTAATTACCCATGATACGAATGTATACATACTTTTATATTTGTTTTTTCTTAATAAATGAGTTCCTGAATGCACCGTGTTCTGACACATCAGTCTGAACCAACCATCATTATGTGACAGGCTGTACTAACAGCAGTTTTCATAATTTTCCACAGTTTACTGAGGGGATACCCAGTGCAAGAACTTCAAATACTTTGCAACCACCTCTTCCCAGCTCCATTCCTACACACCATTCATTACAATTTACGAATCTTATTTTATGCTATACATGTTTTTGTAATTCTTGCGTTTGTGTCTCCACGAATTTGCGTCCTTCAGTCGTCACAGTAATCTGTTGTCCCAGTTTGCAAACTCCAAACCTTAAATCTCCAATAATATAATCCCTGTGTCATTAAATAACATAAGAATCATAACATTCCTCACCTGTGTTTGCTCCAGTAACAATGGCAGTCTTTCCATTCAGTTGTTTCTGGCTTCGGCATATCCCAGTAGTGAACTTGTAGTACAGCTTTATTGCTTGATGTCAGAGTAGACACAAATAAACTGATTTTTATTGGATGTACACAACTCACTTCATTGTTTGAATTCAACAGCAGAAATCAAACTACGAAAAATTAGTTATTTATATATAAAGAGCATTGGATCTAGAGTAATGCTTCGAGATGGCCTTAACATTGAATTCATCATTGGTAATGCTGTAATGCTGTAATCATAATTCTGTATTGCAGCATCCTGCTATAGCATATTACATTACTGTCTCAGACACCAACATATACATCTGCATTACATTAAATTCTTTTAACTTTTATGATGACTTCCATTAATAGGTTATTAAATAAAATTGTCAGAATTGTGGCTAGTGCACAGCCCAGTACTTCATTTAGAAGTCTGTTTAAACCACTAGAGATTCTATCTTTCCCATGTCAATGTATACTTTCATTAATGAACTTCATTGTCAATAATCAAGAAAATTTTCAAACAGATTCATCTATACACAGTATTAATACAGGGAATAAGCACCATCTATGGCTTGCAAATAAAAAAGGATTTGACGTAGCCCAATACTGGGCAAAAAATCTTTAATTTAATGGTCTGGACACGATAAGAAGAAAAGAAAGAAGCACCATCTTCGTAGACCAAATGCCAACCTTTCATGTTTTCAAAAGTACATTCTATGCTGGCATCAAAATTTTCAAGTTTACATAGTCTGACAATCCTTAAGAATGAAAAGGCAAAATTTAAAGTAGCATTAAGAAAATACTTAAATGCCCACTCCTTTTACTTTATAGATGAATTTTTTATGTGTAAAGGTGATCTATAATACTGTTTCCTAAAATGTTTATAGTATTTTGCACTGTAAAATTGTGTATATTTGTGTATTTATAACTTGTTACACATCCTATTGCCTTTGTGATACACTTATGGATCCATGGAATGTATGTATATATGTATGTCTGTATGTATGTATGTATGTATATATGTATGTCTGTATGTTTGTGTGTATGTAAACAGAATAGTGACAAATACTTGCACAGAAAGTATTCTGATATATTAAGAGTTATGTGATGTTAGTTGAAATGTGTAGTTTCTTCTTTGATATATTACTGTAAGTAACACTATGATGTAAGATGTGACTGTTGATATTTGGCACGGTTGCTTTGTATTCAGGACCTCCCTCTTTGAATCTCAGCCCAGATGCCGACCACCCTGACTGAGGTTTCTGTTGTTTTACTGAATCTCTCAAGGCAAATTGCAGGGGTAGTACAGTAGGTAATGTTAGGCCACAGTCACCTCCTTCCACATCCTTTCCAGTTTCATGCTTACTAATTATATTCAGCATTGAATGCTGTATGTTTTGAACTGTTGATAGTATTGTGGATGGGTACAGAAAATCTCACCCCCACCAGGCTTCGATCCCCAGACTGTCCAGCCCGTGGCGAGTCGCTATACTGACTATGCTATCCCGGCCCATCATTACATGAGACACAAACAATAAAAATGTATAATACAGAGGAAATTATAATTGAATTGTATTTCAACTTTTAGGTTTTTAGATTGGAGATGGAAATTTCTGAACTCAATGGTTGCAAGCATCCCAGTGTGTTAGAGGTTATGGACAAAGAATGCAAAAAGTTCAAAAGGAAAGATAGTAAGAAGAAAGAACAGAATGGACACTTTGCATATACTGATTAGTACAAAACAGGAACCACAGAAAAGAGCCGGCAGGAATGTGTTAGAAGAGCAAAAAGAAGAAGAGGAAGAAAATTTGTGTGCAGTGAACTAGAAATGTTTGTTGAGGATGTGGTCATGATCTACTTCAGCGTAATATCCTGGAAATTTTCGGGACAGACTGAAGAAACCACACAAAAGTCAGTCTGTACAGCTGATCCTGAACCAGGATTCAAACAGGATGCTTGAAAATCGTGAATGAGGTAAGTTATTGCTATGCTGTCATAATATCTTTGTTCATGTAGTGTATAAATACAGTGTGTCAACTACAGAATTCATTCAATGTTAGAGTGTTATCACTTTTGAGTATGAAGGGTGGGGAGAAGCAGCTGTAGCTGTTTTTATGTGTACTGAGAAAAAGCGTGTAAAGTTTCAATAAGAATGACCGGTTCCCAATAACACAAGAAATATAACAGTGATACTTACCAACAAATAGGGCCACCAGAGCCCAGAAAATGGAACTGTGTAACAGAGAACACAACATTATCTGGTCTTGTACAACACAATACTAATAAGAAAGCCGGTCACTGCAGAATAAAGTTGTTCAGCTGATACAACTCTACAGCACCCTGACAGTGATATGTGACTCACTGACATAATCTTTTATTGCACAAAGTCCATAAAAGATTATGTCAGTGATGTTTACCAGATTTCAAGTATCTCTTAATAAAGATGCAGTCTCATGGCTCTTACCGCCATTATGCAAGTTGTGATAGTCGTGACAATTTTTCTTATTTTAGGCAGTGTGTTTGTTTTTATTCTGTCCGTCAGGAAACCAGTTTTTAGTGCCAAGAGGTGGCGCCACATACACTTCAACAGAATTAAACTCTGGGTGGAAGGGGAGGGACGTGGAATGCAGAGAAGATGTGTAGGTTCGGGAAACGTTCTTAAACATAGAATGGCAGCACGGGTGTCCAACTCGCAGCACGGCATGTTGTGTTAGGCAGTCCGTGGCTGCATTTATATGTATCGTATGAAAATTGAACAGTAATTTAGGACGGTATACCACGTATTATGATTTTTTAAACGTGCGGCCAGCGAGTTATCCCACGGAAACTGTTGTGACCCTTTGCCAAAAACGTTGGACAACCCGCGACACGAAAAGAAGTCTCAAGGTATCTTGGACCCTCTGTCTATTGTTATATTTCTCTCCAACCCCCTATGGTTTTTGTCAGCCAACGCAATTCGTGAAGGTTATAACAACCGAAAGTCTGTGTGAACAGAACGGCTATACGATTGCAGTTGTAGGGGGGGGGGGGGGGGGTTAATGCCCTTCAGTGCGGGGCGGTGAGGCAGTGTAAACAATTTACTGAACACGTTGGGCTACGTATTTAAACAATTTGTTTTAGATTGTGACCATCAGCCCTCACACTCCCAAATTGATATATTGAATTAATATTATAATGGTAATCTATTTATAAAATTAGTGATAATTTATAGCAATTTGTGCCAATATTTAACGAATTCGAGGTAGTTGCACTGTCTGTTCCTTTCACTGAAGCGTGGGTTTCCGAAATTTGACGCAGCTGCTTCGACGTTTAAGTTAATATTCAGTGAAACTTCATGGTTACGGTATTTACTTAAGGAGTTCCGAAGCTAGCCGATAAAACTGGAATTCATTAGAGACCAAAAGAAATTTCTTCAATAAACATGTAAATGGATTGTCGTCTACTGATTTGTATGCTTCTGTAGAACAGTGCATGTTTAGATCTCTTACAGAGAATAACATTTGATACATTACGTTATAAAACAATAATTTTCAAAAATATTCCTTGCAATTCGAAATATGAGAGTTTGGCATCTGGAAGGTTATCGGTCTCTTTAACTGGGATCTTGCCTGGTATTTCTTGGGCCTTTCCACGAAATTCCAGTATGATCCTTTGCCTCTCCTGCTAAATTTGTTCCCACTATCTCTGTCATTCTTCCGTTTTACATAACAGCCAGAGATTAAAAAAAGTATATGGAAAGGCCAGGAAGTTGTACAAAGCCACTTAAAGCAATACAACACATTATTATTGTTAACTTTTAATTATTATTTTTTAATTAGGACTGTAACGTTTTCCTTTTTGTCTCTGGAGAGCCTCCCTTTCTTTAGATCTAAGTTAGAATGTGCCTCTGTTGTTTGGAATTCGGTCACTTCTCTTAATGTCAGTTAGCTTCACCGAATCCACCATTAGTTCTTATCTCTTTCTTATTATATTTCTGAATCACGTAAAATATAATTATGCAGATATTTCAGATCATTTGAAATTTCATGTCTTGTGGGTTAGAAGGCGCCACCCAGACACGCTGTCCGTCATTAATATTTACAGTGAACCAAAATGTGCCCCTTCCTTTTCGAAATTGTCGGCCTTCATGTGCCGACTCTAAACCTCGCAGATTTTACTTGTTTAATGTTGGTTCTGAATGTCACAAGTCTCCTGCTAGATGTGTGTCAGTTGTTACAGCCGCCCCTACACCTTTTGGTATATTTAGGAAGTGGCTGATTTTGCTTAATGACTGATTAAGAAAATTATTCTAATTATGTCGCAAGGAATTTACTCTATTAATTATTATTATTATAAACTAGATTATAATAAACTAGATTTGAATTGAATTGAATTATGCTTTTGTCCATTCTCTAAGCTAAATTGTTACTTCCTGTTTATTATTATTATTATTATTTATTTTATTCTGTCACTCCATAACACGGGGTATCTTGTCCTTGAGCCCGGGCAAACTGTATCGCTAATAATACATATATATATATATACTATATATATATATATAAAAGACAATTTGTTGTTGTGTCAGTCCATTCCGTGTGACTATGATATTCTTTCAGCCATTAAATATTCTTATCAGGCATTATGACACACGATTACATTTGAGTATAATATTTTCCCCCTTTCTTTAGATTTAACTTTTACTTACAAGTAAATTAATTTTAATATGTTGCTTTTTTTTTTTTTTTTTTTTCTTTGCTCTTGTCATCATTTGTTATTGCTTTCTCGTATTTTGCTGTCTACTTAATCGGCCACTAGGCTGTTGAATCAGCACGTAAATAAATACAGTATTGAATTCAAGAAATGAATTGAATTACTATTATCATCTTCATCGTTATTTTTTTTGTACTTAGAGAACTAATTATTTTTCATCAGTCATATTTTACGTTACTTTTGACACTGCATTCTACTAAATATGCTTATCTTCAGTTACAGTATGCTCACGTAAGCATGCGTAATCGTTTTTTTCTTTCTTTCATATGATGTTTGCCTCTAAATAGTAATATTAATGGCCCTTATTTTTCTCTCATTTCCGATCTTCTTGTTTGTTGTCTCCTTATACTTGTGCTGTCTTTGTAATCCGCCACTGAGCTAAGTTATTGCGTAATAAATAAATAAATAAATAAATAATTGAATTATGAATTTGTTTCGACGACTGATCATTTAACTTTCAAATTATTAATGCTGCAGAATTGGTTTGTGGAGGCGTGGGCTTCGCACAGGACACCACATTACCTAACGTTTTATTTTATTAATAATGATGATTATTTTTAAGGTGTAACTTCTATATAACATTTCACTAAAATTTTTTTTTTCTGTTATAAATTGAAGAACGGTCGCGCCCTTCAAAACAGACACGAAAACTTTCTTTCATTACGACATCCCGGTGTACTGAAACACAAATACAAAAACACAACAGATTTCTCTGTCGACACAAGTATAAACCTTATTACTGCTGCTGTTAATAAGGTTACATTTATGCCGACGGAAAATTTGTGATAGTCTGTATGTTGTAAGTTGATGTTTTTGTAAGTGTGTATATGTTCAAGTGTGAATTGTTTTTATCTATGTATTTGTTCTGTAATTGTATATAGTTTGTTTTGTATTGTTATTTTATGTATATTTAATGTCCATTTGTATTGTGTGTACTAGTGTAAGGACTATGCACCGGGTGAAAACATTTGTATTGTGTGTACTAGTGTAGGACTACTGTCACCGGTGAAAACATTTGTATTGTGTGTACTAGTGTAAGGACTACTTGCCACCGGTGAAAACATTTGTATTGTGTGTACTAGTGTAAGGACTACTGCCACCGGTGAAACATTTGTATTGTGTGTACTAGTGTAAGGACTACGCCACCGGGTAAAACATTTGTATTGTGTGTACTAGTGTAAGGACTACTGCCACCGGGTGAAAACATTTGTATTGTGTGTACTAGTGTAAGGACTACTGCCACCGGGTGAAAACATTTGTATTGTGTGTACTAGTGTAAGGACTACTGCCACCGGGTGAAAACATTTGTATTGTGTGTACTAGTGTAAGGACTACTGCCACCGGGTGAAAACATTTGTATTGTGTACTAGTGTAAGGACTACTGCCACGTGAAACATTTGTACTGTGTGTACTGTGTAAGGACTACTGCCACCGGGTGAAAACATTTGTATTGTGTGTACTAGTGTAAGGACTACTGCCACCGGGTGAAAACATTTGTATTGTGTACTAGTGTAAGGACTACGCCACGTGAAAAATTGTATTGTGTACTATGTAGGACTACTGCCACCGGGTGAAAACATTTGTATTGTGTGTACTAGTGTAAGGACTACTGCCACCGGGTGAAAACATTTGTATTGTGTGTACTAGTGTAAGGACTACTGCCACCGGGTGAAAACATTTGTATTGTGTGTACTAGTGTAAGGACTACTGCCACCGGGTGAAAACATTTGTATTGTGTACTAGTGTAAGGACTACGCCACCGGGTGAAAACATTTGTATTGTGTACTAGTGTAAGGACTACTGCCACCGGTGAAAACATTTGTACTGTGTGTACTGTGTAAGGACTACTGCACCGGTGAAAACATTTGTATTGTGTGTACTAGTGTAAGGACTACTGCCACCGGGTGAAAACATTTGTATTGTGTACTAGTGTAAGGACTACTGCCACCGGTGAAAACATTTGTATTGTGTACTAGTGTAAGACTACTGCCACCGGTGAAAACATTTGTATTGTGTGTACTAGTGTAAGGACTACTGCCACCGGTGAAACATTTGTATGTGTGTACTAGTGTAAGGACTACTGCCACCGGTGAAAACCCAATTGCAGTAAAAATAATAATAATAATAATAATATTTGTTTAAATTCTAAAGGGTTCTGACGATGATATGTAACATGAGAACCAATGAGCTTCTGGACTTTGTCCGAAACGTCGTGTTATCTAGTTATTTTAGATTTCCGGACGATGGACGAAGTCCAGAACCCCGATTGGTTCTCATTAATATTTTGTATAGTAATGAACGTGTGAATGCAAACAGTTGCGACAAAACATGTAGTCCCTTGTTATATAATTGGAGTATTCGTGCAGAGAAGTGTATGACGATAAGACACGGTGTTAGGCTACTGTACGCATTCAGTTATTCTTTTGTCATTCGCCTTATTACCAGAAGTGTGAGCTGTAATAACCACCAACATTTTTAAGGAAATAACTTTAAAATATGTTAGGTTTTGTTTTTACGAGTTCATATTTGTGGTGTATTGTGACATTATTATTGGGTAAGGATTATTGTTTGGTGTTCATTATGAAGCTTTTTTAAGTTTTACTTTAGAGTGTTGACGTGCCATTATGTTCGCAGTTGAATGCTGTACTGTTCACGTAAGTGCACGTATTCACTTAGGTGAACAGTGACGAAAGAGCGAGAGTGTAATTACGTGTGTATGTCTGTCTGTCGCTATAAAATATGGCAATTTAATTTTTATTCCAGTGATATTCGGCATCATACACGAACGTCTTTATTCCCATTCAATGTTCACACTGTTTCGTTTTGTCCCCAAAACACGTGAAAAAGTTAAAACGTACACTATAGCCTTGATATTATATATTTTCCGCGCAATAAACGTATATGTATACAAGTAAAATTTATTTCCAACTTATTGCTCTAGTTCATACATATAAATTAGCTCCTTCAACACGTTTCGGCTAACGCCTGTAGCCATCCTCAGGGATTACATAGGCCCTGATACACAAAGCCCACGTATAGTTAAAATATAATATCGTTGTTGGTAAATGGTAAAATGCACATTGCAGATGAAACTGTCATTATTATTATTATTTATTATTATTATTGTATCTACATTTAAATATAGACAGTTATATATAAAATTATACAGGACGCAATAGCACTTGCATAGAAACATCTTCTCTTCAGTTTTATTAGTAAGTCAGAAAAGTTTAAATATGCATGACCTTTGCGCAGCTACACGCGTTAGCCGAAACATGTTGCAGTTGCTATTTTATATATATGAACTAGTGCAATGAATTGGAAACAGATGTTACTTGTATGCAGGTGCGCACCCAAAATTTTTCATGGGGGGAGGGGGGGCCCTGAACCTGAGGCTATATATAATTTATCTTTGATTTTAAGAATTATGTTATAAAAATCATGTCGTAAGTATAACATAACACTGTTTGCAACTGCATTTATATACATATTAATATAACTACATGTTACATGACTCAATTAGTGTCCTATCTCCTTGTTTTTTTTTTATTTTTATTTTGCCAAATTCTAATATACTAGTCATCAACCGAGTTCAGTGGCTGATTTCGGCTAAAGGGAAAATCACGTAAAAACTTTTGGTATCATCATGTCTACAAATCTGTTTTTTTTTTTTAATTTCGGTTTTGGGGGTTTGGGGGGGGGGCTGCCGGGCTACAGCCGCCCCCTTGGGTGCGCCTCTGCTTGTATGTATCTATATCATATCGATTTCTAATCACCCCATTTCATGATTATGGTGCTTTGGGATGCGATGTCGCATAATTTAGTACATCGGTACCGACGTCTTGGAGGCTCGTGCGCAGGCAGCAAGAGTCTTACGTCCTTACATGTCTGCCACACTTCACGGCGTCACGTAGAAGAAGCACTAATGTGGATTCTCACACTTGTTAAAAACCTCATGTATCACCCAGTTTTGTTTTAAAATCGCAGATAACCTTCAAAACATCTGCGTTTTTTGCCGCGGCTGTATTGAAGTTTATGATTGACAGAATAAATAGAGATTTATTTCGCTAAACAGAATTCAGTGGCTGGACCTTGTGAACGGTACGCACTGCGCTTTATGTAACGCAGGAACTAAATATGTAAACATTGTTTAAGTGACCTTCAATCTTCAAGTGTTGCAAACTCTTCCATGCTGGAATGCTTACTATCATTCAAGAGATCTGCGCTGCATAAAATCCCAAAAGAGCGCAGATCTCTTTTACAACCGCGGCGGAAGTCTGAAATCACGCTTATTATCATTCAGTTCAGAATTTTTATCTAAAATTGCTTCTCCTCCTCCTCCTCTTCCTTCTCCTACTGCTAGCATCGTCATTTACAGGTCAATGGGACAAAAAGTATCCAATTAAATTAAGTTATAGACCAACTGATGCACTTTTTAAGTAGCTTTATTAAAAATGTTAAAATAGTACCCCTTTTACAATATTATTACTTCATCCAAAAAATGTGTAACAATTTCAACATTTTAGTGATATTTTAATACACATGTGGTGTATGAGCTCAATCAGAACTCAAAACTACTATTTTACTATTATAACTACTATTTTAACATTTTTAATAAAGCTACTTAAAAAGTGCTTTAAAAAGTGCATCAGTTGGTCTATAACTTAATTTAATATGACGAAGATGCACGGTGTCAACAATGTGAAATTTAAAAAGTATCCAATCTTTGAGACTTTCGCTCTTCTGGGATATTTCTCGGTGTAGGTTGGTAGTTGAAATCTGTGGTCTTCTGGGTTATTACACGGCGTCGTGTGTTTACCACACGACGCCGTGTAATAACCCAGAAGAACAGATTTCATCAACATCGCGACGGAAGCCTGAAATCAAGGTTGGTAGTTGCTTACCGACGTTTCGGGGCAGCATATCGGTCCTATCTTCAAGGGTCAAGCAGTCCAAGTAGTCATTCCTCTTGGACTGCTTGATCCTTGAAGATGACGACACTATGTTGTGTCGAAACGTCGGGATGTTTACCCATCGAGGCAGCGCCATATCCCAGAATGGAATCGTCCTGCACTTTGTATATCATTTCTAATCCAATACGCTAATGTTCAGCTTTCCTCGAAACGACAGGATTATATTAGTGCATAAAAATATGCGTGCCTCCGACGTTGGTTATTGCGTTCAACTCTTGAAGCACAGTGGTTATAGATGTGCCTACCACGTGCTTTAACGTTAAAAATTCAGCATTTTTTTTTTCCCCCAGAAAGTGTATTTATGTGTCTCATATTATTCACAGAATAAACAGTGATTATTTCCTTAACAACATTAACCGATTTATCGCTGTAAGAACTGAATTATTGTTTCTTTTTTGAACAATATGTTATTCTGGGGCGTGAAGCCAAGTAGTTTTCTAGATAGGTGTTAAATTTTCGTAGGATCATAATGTCTCCTTCTTCATGGGTGATTACTATTTAAGTTTCAGGCTTCAAAGGACTACAGATGTGTATATTTCTTCGTAAGTTTATCACCAATTCCTAACATTGATGGCATAGTTAAGCGGTAACCTTAGTTATACCTTTCCACGGAAGATATTCAAGTGTCATTTCCCTGAACCAAGAAAAATGTCTTGTTAAAAGGTAAAGGTAAAGTTCTTCCTAGAACAGGCCATGAAGGCCCAGAGGAGGAGTAGAGGTATAGCTCTACTCTTTCTTTAACCTTGGCACTAGATGGGGGTGGGTGGTCAACGCCACGCCCCGGCCACTTTACCCCCGGGAATGACCCGATACAGGAGGCTGGATAGGCCCCAGGGCCGGTCTGAACGGGTGCTGAAAATCTCGCCCCCACCGGAATTCGATCCCCGGACCGTCCAGCTCGTAGCGAGTCGCTATACCGACTGCGCTATCCCTGCCCGAAATGTCTTGTTACATAATATAACTGGCTGTGACATGGGCCGTCCCTTTAATATATTTGTATTTATACGACATGTTCTGTGATCGCAGGGTTGAAGGTTTATAACAGATTAACTACAAGAATATGCAGAAGCAAGAAGCGAATGGATGGGAAGACGGTCATAGTAACAGGGGCGAACACAGGTAATGTTAATTATCAATTTGCTGTCGAGATTACAGCCTGCTGGTGCGAGTCGCCCAGGGCCGCCGAGAGCGGGTTCAGGCCCCGGTGAAAAAAATTCTTTCCGCCCCCCCCCCCCCCCCAGCAAGGGCGGACTGGCTAAAAATCTTTACACTAAATCGGAAAGACTGACTCTCAGTTGCAGAGTGACTTGGACTTGGTCTGAAAGGGTTAATTTGTACAATAGACAGATAATGATACTACCGAGACAGACACAAACATAAGCAACATGATCGGGCCTTGGGCCCTGGTAATTTGTACCGGCTCCTCCCTTCTCGTCGACACTGGTGTCGTCGTGCAGCTTGGTAGATAGGTATGTAGATACCAGCGTTTCGGAGGAACCTGCTACCTCTGTGTGCTGCCTTGAAGATGAAGTAAGTCCGAAACCTCGCTACAAATACTTTTTATTAACACTTTACCTCTCAAATTAAACCTACTTACACCAGTAACGTTTTTGTTTATAATTGCATTTTATTATCTTAAGGTGATGAAAAAAAGCAAATAATTTATTAATGTTATTACGAGATAACTTACATAAGAATTGTGACAGAGGCTTACTTATAAAAATGTAATAATAATAATAATAATAATAATAATAATAATAATAATAATAATAATAATAAAAGATACTAATCAAACTCAGACACTCAGTTCACTTACCAATTTTTTCTTTACATATCCGTTCCTCGTCCTTCGCAGTCTCAGTCCACACTCTACAATCACCAATCTACACATCTTCCTCTTCATCTCCTATTCCTTCCTGTCAGTGGTTGGTTGATGTCTGTCCTACTACTATACACGTTTTCTCTCACTGTGGGAAAGTCAAAATGTTAGCATGCATTACCAGAAGTGTTTTATTTTTATGACTGGGAAAAACCCGGGACATTTGGCGTCCCAAAAAAAAATTTTGCGGGACACCGAGACAGAGCTCTTTACAAAGCATAAAACCAGGACTGCCCCAAGAGAAGAGGGACGAATGTGATCCCTGTTAATGGGAACCACTTGCATGAAAGCAATTTGATATTTCTCCTGTCTGCGACACACACTGTACTTCACAAAAAGTTAATAACATTTTCTTACTTTCAGTTGAGTTGTGTGTTGATAAAGTGACAAGTGTCTTGCTGTTAGCTTGACGAAAGTAACATACTGTTTGTACAAGTGGTTGAAAAGTATCCGTGTATTTGCAACATCGCAAGGGACGACCATTATGAGAAATTCTTAAATGCTTAAATGTGCACAACTCTGAAGAATTAACAATCCAAGCTACTACAAGGCTTTTCTTCAGCATAAGCTATAAATCGATTGGCACAGAAGGCATTTGTTTCTCACGTCACAGCTGATGTGGGTTGAAAGCTGAATGATTAGAAATACTATGTTGTGTGGATCAGTCTTTGATTCCATATATTCTTCTTGTTAAATTTAGTTTCTAAAAAAAATTAATCTTTTTCCCAGGAATTGGTAAGGAGACAGCACGTGATCTTGCTCGAAGAGGGGCTAAAGTGATTCTTGCCTGCAGAAATTTGGAGGAGGGAAATAAAGCTCGTGGTATGTGGCACCTCTTGAAAGCAGTCTGTTTCCTCTTGTGATTTTTAAGGATAGGCTTCTAGACTGTTATGGCTTCAGCCCAGTACTTAATTTTAGAATACATTGTGCAGTATGAATTCTAGATGTTTTCCATGAATTTCATTGGGAGCGGGAGTGTGGAGATTATAACATAAATAAGTTAAGGCAGAACCCAATTATTATTTTAGTCCTTCAATTAAATTTGTTTGTATTTAGTCATGTAAGTCATAGTTTGTTACGTTTATATGACGATAGTTGTAAATAAGAGTCCTTATTATATGAACATTGTTTTCATAGTCGATATTGTTCAAAGCACTGGGAACACTTTGGTGGAAGTACAGCACCTGGATCTGAGTTCTTTAGACTCAGTTCGCAAGTTTGCTAATAACATTATCAACAGAGAGCCACGTCTGGATGTGCTTGTGAACAATGCAGGTGCTGGAGGAATCGACAATAAGGTTACAGCTGATAATCTCCAGCTGGGTATGCAAGTGAACCACTTTGGACCCTTCTTGCTCACCTGTCTGCTAGTGGGTAAGACATAGTCTAGAACAAAATTACCCTTGGGCCTAGTTCCAACCTGATTCATATTATCAGGTGTCCCTAGCATTTATGGAAATAACACGCTGCTAGCATACCTGAAGTCTCAGCACCATTAAAACCAAAGCACATCACTAGCTGACCCACTCCCATCCACCTTCCATACTAATAAAAGACTGATGTTAATCTCATTTCCTAACTCATTCTCAGTCTTCAAAGTGGATATATTACAACAGTTTTCCCCACACAAATTCTGCATGCATTTTTTGTCTTTTTGACATTGCCACATGCTCAGCCTCCTTGCCTCCTTCGATTTCACTATCCTATCCAATATAAATCAAAAAATTCTCCATCTTATGGTATCTTTAATTCCTCACTCACCTCAACCTTTATTTCAAATATTTTCCTGAGCTATCCATTTTGAGACACTTGTAATTTATAATCTACTCATCATTGTAAAAATTCACTCCTTCCTCGTCATTGAGCAGGAGTGGTGGAACCATCTGATTCTAGGAGGTGTGAGATAGTATCATTTGAGAAGACAGCAGACTTTAAATTTCAGTGAATAATGCTCTACTTTTGCAGTATAAATGCCCAATACCAACTTGGACATCTACCTTCTTGCTAGATGTTGACAACTGTTCTCATGTGCATATGTTCACTTGTAGCTGCTTTTACTCTGCATAATTTTGTTTGATTTTATTGAATTTCCTTCACAGTAAGTGATGCAGGTCGAAATTATTAAGGGAACTTTTATACTACAATTGAATGAACAAAAGAATTGGCATGGGTAGTACAAGCAGTGGCAGCTGTTGGGAGTAAAGAATGCATGATGAGAGAAGATAGCTGCTATGCTGACTGGTGGGATAAAATGTATTGACTCTTGTATTGACTCACCTGCAGAAAAATAATTTTGTATTCCGTGTTTTCTCCTACAAGCATTTTGCCTTTGTGCACACGATTCTAGGAGGATGGGAGTACTTGCCCTGTGCCTAATATGTTAAGGTCTCTGCCATGCTTATACGTTCTGCAACCACAGTTATTACAGACTGGAAAAGGTATGCCTGGAAGATGAGTTCGACAGGACAAAACATGCAATATTTTAAGAAGGTCTGAATAACCACATTGGTCAATTTACATATATATATGATCACAACACAATAATTTTTACTTACTTACCCTCAGATTTTTATGTCCTACCTACATATCAAATTTCTGTAATAGAAAGAGTAATTATGTCTAAAATTGTTTAGAGAAACAGTTCACTTTCTTTGTTACAGAACTGTTGAAGAAATCAGCCCCCAGTAGGATTGTAATGGTGTCATCAACATTATATAAGTTTGCAAGATTTGATATTGATAACCTCAACTTTGAAAAATGGTTTGATATTTATCAGGTGTACTGCTACAGTAAGTTAGCCAACATTCTTACAGCTAATGTATTAGCCAGGAAGCTGAAAGGAACAGGTAAGCCTGTTGCACATAATTTCAAAATATCTTGTGAGCTTACTGTAATAGGCAAGTTTATACTTCTGTAAAATTTAGTCTTCATATCCTCATAGAGCAAATGAGAAGATAAAATGTTCTGGACAGAATTGCAGTAGTCATTCCCTGAATATACTCTGACCTTAATTTCTTTGTGCATGTGATTTTGGTTTGATAGCATTGTTTACAAATATTTGAACTTTGCCATATTTTTAAAGGATGTGTCAACTATCATCATGTTATGATTTTATCGTACACTCTTTTGATGAGACATGACCATGTACATTGTTTTCTTAGTATTAATTTAGACCAATCTTATTACTAATGACTAATAAAGCTTCTGAGTTTTTATTTCTAGTATTTGTGTTTTCATCAAATAAAATATCAGCAGCATAAAGTAGAAGCTGATGTGTCTCATTCAGTTTCTATCCTTGCTGGTTGATTTATATATATGGCACAAGACTGTCTGTCATTTTTGCTGTTAAGAGTGATAATGGATGGGATAAAAAGTAATTCTGATGTTATAATAAATTCAATGATATAGCAAGAAGTTTTGCAATTGTAAATCTCTATATGGTTATGTGTTTATTATTTACCCACTACTTTACAAACAATCTGTTGCTTTAAAGCATAAAATTATGTAAGCAATTTCATTGGGAACCAAAATATTATAGTCAGTATAGTGACTAGGCTATGGGCTTGATGATCCAGGGATCAATTCCCAGCAGGGGAACGGATTTGTTGCCTCTCGTTAAACGTCCAGTCATGCTTTCCCTGGAGGTAAATTGGGTGAGGCATGAATTTGACCACCCACTTTTGTGTAGTACCGAGGTTAAGAATAGATGGAACAATATTTTCACTCCCCTATACTCCATCATGGCGTACACATGGATAAATATACCTTGATATTTTATGTAATTTTTTGGTGAGCTATAACTTACACCATTCCTAGAGAATATAAATGCCTCATCTCAGCAGTAATGACCTATATCCTCCCCTGCTCCCACTCCTCCTCCTCCTTCTTTTTCAGCTTCTTGTTTTTTGTTGTTGTGTTAATTTCCTTGTTTATAATTGCTTATCTTTCCATGAAATTTACCATCTCCATTACATCCCCCCCCCCCCCCACACATATATATTTTTATTCTGTAACAAAGGAATAAGTATTTGATTCCAGTTTTCTTCTAAGTTGTATTTGAATCAACATGGATACAGTACTCAATCTTGTGACTGATTCCAGGCGTCACTGTAAACAGTCTTCACCCTGGAGTGGTGCTTACAAATATATGGCGACGGTTACCTGTTATACAAAAAGCTTTACTTTCGTTCATATTCAAGCTTTTGTGCAAGGTATGTGGTAACCAGAAGTCAGCTGTTGCTATTTTAATAAATGATATTATCAACAATTGAAATTCCATATTTAAGGCTAGTAAAGAGCTGAAAGTGATAGTTGATATGAGTAATAAAGAAGTTACTAGTAGCAACTGCTTTGTGTGTTGGTACCAGATGTAGGTGGGTAACGTTTCAGGTGAACAGTGTGCCTTCTTCTTCAGGGCTGAAGTGAATGGAGTCAGGATGTAGTTGAATTATATAGGCAGGTGTTCATACATATGATGGTGGAGTTTGGAGGAATTTGTGCCTATTCTAGGCTTACAGAACCAGTGCAGAGGCAACTGTCAGAAAATGGGTGTTTTAAGGCCATGTCCACAACACAGTCCACTTGCACACAGTGGCAATACCCAAGAACAGGAATAAGTTGGACATACAACTCACCATCAAAGTCAAAAATGAATACAGCTGGGAAATGTATGCATAGTGTGAAAAGTCTGATGCATTTGCACATTTTTGTTTAACTATATCAAAAGCATTAGACTTATTGGATGAAGTGAATTGGACATCAAATATTTTATTTTTACTACAATTGTGTCTGAAACATTGTTGTGCTGGTAAATACTTAGTGAATTACCATATTTACCTGAGTATAAGACAAAGCTGATTTATTGAGGTTATGTATTTTTGGCATATTTGTCTAGGTGGATAGAGAATTTTGTGCATTTACAAAAATTATTTTCACACTAGGTTTTATGTACTACAATTTAAATTTAAAATTTCAATGGGCTTTAAGTTAATTGATAACTTTATACTGTTCATACCGTACATTGTCATTTGAACAAACAACACTTGACCAACAGATGCACTCTTATTATATGTTTTGTATTTCACAGCAACTGTATTGTAAATACAAAAACATATAATAAGAGTGCATCTGTAGGTCAAGTGTTGTGTGTTAATTAATAATATTTGGCCAATACCATGTTTGCCAACCTGCCCTTGAATATTACTTAATTTCAGAATAGTGTTGAAGGCGCACAAACCTCCGTCTATCTGGCTGTTTCTGAAGAAGTTGAAGGAGTGTCTGGCAGATATTTTGCGGATTGTAAGGTGTGGCTACTTTTTTGCTAAACACAAAGGAAATTAGATTAGACTTTATAATGTAATATCAAGTTGCTAATTACCTACAACAAAAACGCTCTGTAGTTAAAGCAAGGTAGCAAGCAATTCTGTGGATTACATTTAATGGAAATTTGGAACATGACTAAATGGAACACAGTTCATCTGGAGAAGGTAATAGTTGTTCAATATATCAAAACATTCCCTGAATCTTATGGAGCCCAAAGGCTCTTTACCATATTCACTAGGGTCTGCCACTGGTCCATAGACTGAATTTAGTTCACATGACTTCATATGAGATAATTCTGTGCAATACACAAGATGAAGGGTATGTAGAGGAATTAAACATAGGCCTACCATTTGTTTTTTAGGTAGAACAAGTGTCAAAAGCAGCAAGGGATGATGATCTTGCTAAGAAGTTATGGGAGAAGAGTGAGGTTATGGTTGGTCTCCAGCGAGAAGAAAATCCCTTTTAGGGGAAAGTAATCTGTAGCATCAGATATTGACATACAGTTCTGAAAATTGGGACTATGAGAATTATGTGATTTTTAAGGTTAAGAATATTGATGTTTTGAGATACGGAACACAATGTAACACCAGTTTAATATTTCAGTCCAGTTGCATTGCAACTCCTATTATAATTAATGCGTGTAAATCCATAATTTTGAAATAAACAGACTAACTGACATAATACAGTATCGGACATGTTTGTTCCAGTAAGAACATCTTCAAAATGGTGCTCCTAAAATTCAGTGAGTTGTCAGTTGTTCCCAGTGTTTCGAAGGAATGTGTTGCATTCAGAAGACCTGAATTCTCACAAACACTGCTGTGAGAACCTTAAATCTCGCTTACTTAATAGAATTTGAATTATGACAACAAAGCAACAGTAACAAGATTACAGGCTTCTGAGATGTGACATTGAATGGTCTGGTACGCAAGGCATTCATCATCATCTTCATCATCATCATCATCAACTTCACTTACACACCTATACCTGAAATGTGATATGTCGATCTCATTCATTCATTCATTTATTCACAATCCGTAGATCCAATATACAGTCTCAAAGACAAAACAGGATGTGGATTTGGTCAAACATGTGAACTAACAAGTCATAAAATATACACATTGTCAAACAACACAGGCAGTCCGCAAAACAGACCTGACGCACAAAACACAATAATAAAACAATTAATACAACAACAACAACATCATCATCATCATCATCATCATCATCATTTGAAACCAATAAATATTGTTCAGTTCATTATATTATAATTAAAATATTCCTTCACTGAGTAGAAAGAATGTAGATGAAAAAACCTCTTTAAGGCATTTTTAAAACATTTTATGTCATCAGACAATTCCTTTATATCAGCTGGAAGACAATTGAAAACCTTTATTCCAAAGTAATAGGGTCCCTTGTAATATTTTGCCA
This sequence comes from Reticulitermes speratus, assembly GCA_021186555.1. Classification (NCBI taxonomy): domain Eukaryota; kingdom Metazoa; phylum Arthropoda; class Insecta; order Blattodea; family Rhinotermitidae; genus Reticulitermes; species Reticulitermes speratus. The sequence goes on from JAJKFL010000005.1 coordinate 48,231,141, forward strand.
GATTGACTGATGGCTGGTGAAGATTTGTTTTATTTCTAGTTTCATAATTATGAACATCCATATTTGCCTTAAATAGGTGTTTATTATTCACTATATATAGTATTAGTGTATATAAATATTGTGAATAAAAGGGCAGTATTTCCATTTTCTTAAACAACTTCCTACAAGAATCCCTATTGCCCGAATTAGTTATTATTCTGACTATTCTCTTTTGTATTTTAAATACTTTGACGCTGTGTGGGGCATTACCCCAGAAGATAATACCATAATTCAGGGTAGAGTGTATTTGAGAGAAATAAATCATCCTTTTACTTTCAGGGATAGTATTGGTTTTATATTTCTTATCACAAAACATGCAGAGCATAGCTTTGATGTTACTAGTTCTATATGATTTTTCCAAGTTAATGTATCATCTAAATTTAATCCCAGAAATTTAGTTGTAGAAGAGTTAGGGATTTGTTTGTGTTCGTAGATGATCTCAATGGTACTATTGTAGTTATTTTTCGTTCTGAAGTTCAAATATTGAGTTTTTCTTAAGTTCAACGAAAGTAAATTATCCCTGAACCACCTATTAACATCTCGGACAGCTTCATTAATAACTTTATTGAAATCCGTTTTATTTGAACTTGTTACCAAAACACTTGTATCGTCTGCATAAAGGATGACTTTTGTATCCTTCTTTGCTATATTGGGGAGATTATTTATATAAAGAAGAAAAAACAAAGGACCCAGTATTGATCCCTGAGGGACTCCGCATTTGATCTCTTCCCAGTCAGAAGATATACAATTGTGGCTAGTTATACTACCTAGTATTACCTTTTGATTTCTTCTATTAAAATATGATTCAATTAAAGTTTTAATTTTTCCAACTATCCCATAAAATTCAAGTTTTCGCAATAAAATTCCGTGGTCAACACAGTCGAAGGCCTTATGGAGATCACAAAACAATCCTCCAACATTCATTTTATTATTTAAGGCTTCTAAAATATCATTTATTAACTTATATATAGCTTTTTCGGTAGAAGAGTTGGCTCTAAATCCATATTGTTCACCAACCAGCATATTGTATTTTTCCAGGTGGGATTGGATTCTTGTATAAATTACCTTTTCAAAAACCTTAGAGAATGTAGATAGCAGTGATATAGGCCTATAATTAGAAATATCGAGCTTATTCCCCTTTTTAAAAATTGGCCTCACTATGGCATACTTTAATCTGTCCGGAAAAACACCCGAATTGAGAGATTTGTTACAGATATATATTAGAGGAGATATTGTAAATTGTGCACTTAATTTTAGTATCCTGATAGAAACTTCATCATAGCCATAAGAATTTTTTGTCCTCAAAGATTTAATAATTTTTTTTTATTTCAATAGTTGAGGTATACTGCCAATTAATATTGGGAATTGGCCCTAATGAATTATTTGTCAAATATTTAATTGAGTTTTGTACATTCCCCTGATTATTTTTGCCACTGCTAATTGAATTTGCAATTGTTAAAAAATATTTATTAAAAGTCTCAGCCATCTGGCTAGTATTCGTAATTACCTTATTATCGATTTTTAAGGATTCAATATCTGTGTCATTTTTCAATTTACCCTGTTCTGCATTTATTATTCTCCAAGTTGTCTTCATTTTATTTGTAGATTTTATTATTATTTTATTATAATAATTTTTTTAGCAGCCTGAATTACTTTAGATAGTATGTTACAATAACGTTTATAGTATTTTATAACGTTTATATCATTACTATACCTATAAATCATTTTATTTTATTTTATAATTTTATTTTATTTATATAATTTTTTTTTTTACATGAGATTTTTATTCCTTTTGTTAGCCATGGATTGTATTTATAATTGCTGGTAATTTTTTTCTTGCAAAAATTAGAGTTATATATTCTCAAATATGTGTTAAGAAAATTATTAAATATAACATTAACATCTTCATCTTCTCCGAAGAAGAAGCTTAATTGTGTTAGAAATTCTTCTACATTGGATTTATTAATAAATCTTATATAACTTGGTTCTGTATTACTTTTGGGTGTTGGGATGTCATATAATATTAACAATTGAGCATCATGGTCCGATAATCCGTTGATGCATGGTTTTATGTTATACTTCCTTTTTTTATTTATAAATATGTTATCTATCATAGAAACCGAATTATTGGCTATTCTTGTGGGGAAATTTACAACACCTGATAAATCAAAGGTACCTAGTAGAGTATTCAACTGTTGCTTTTTACTGCAATTATCAAGGTAATTTATGTTAACATCTCCACATATTATAAATTCTATCTTATTATTATATAGCACATTCATTATATTTTCTAATGTGTGTAAGAAATAATCAAAATGTCCTGAAGGTGATCTATAAATGCCCAGTACAATAATAATTGAGTCCTTGATATTTAATTTAACTGCACAAATTTCAATATCTTGTTCTTTACATTGATCTTGCAAATTAATATTGGTAAATTTTACGGACGTATGAACATAAATACTTATGCCACCACTTTTTAAAATCTGTCTACAATATTTTGCACCTAATTTGTAGTGGGTAATGGGTAGGAGATCTATTTCTGAGTCTTTTAGATGATGTTCTGTTATACATAAGATGTGTGGTAGTTCTAGGGTTACTGAATTTATAAGTTCATTTACTTTACCTTGTAGACCTCTTATGTTTTGGTGAAATAACCTAAGTGGGTCACCTGTACCTACATTCACAAAATCATTTGATTTATGATTGTCAGTACTATCTATTGAATTTATAATGTTAACTTTCCTTGTTAAGTTTCCCCCTCCCTCAACATCCATCAAGTTATTAAAGTTTCTACCAATTACATCAGGTGAGGGGTTTACCATAAAAAATCATCCTTCCTAGTTACAGGTACCTTTCTCTGCCTAACAGAGGTTCTACGCAGATTAATCCCATCTATTCTCGATACCTGCTGATGGTTACTTTGTTCATGGTGTCTCATATTATTACTATTTACATGGTCTAACAAAGTTGTCATCTCTTCATTACAACTACTTATATTACACTCTACAGAGTTATCTTTCCAATTAAGATTGATCGGAGTTTGAGGTCCCTTTCCTATTACTTTGTTAATTCGTAGGAGTATAAGTTTTACTACCAAGGCCTTTCCCAGTTTATTCCAATGTAGACCGTGCCTTGTTTAACATTCAGTTGTTGTTGTCTTGGTAGGAGAGTTCGTGTAAATAGCGAAAAGCCCCTATCAGCTTCGTCATATCTGTCCATCTGTTTGTCCACATACGAGTATATCAGCGCTGCTCCCACTGGGCTGGTTTTCGTAAAATTTTATACTGGCAAATTTTTGGAAAATCTGTCGAGAAACTGCAGGTTTGGCTAAAATCGGGTAACAATATCGGCCGTTTTACATGAAGACCTAAGTACGTACGTTTATATTGTTCACATCATTACGAAATATTGTGTAGCTCAACAACAGTGCAAATGGAAGCCATTCTTGCGTTTCCATGGCATCACTCAACGATTTTGTACTGTTTACATCTGCATGTAGATCCACAACACAAAGGGAACGCGTTGTTGCATTTCCATAGCAAAAATGTTTCCGCAAACGCGCCACAATATTACGTTATACCTACCTTGCCTATCTTGTTTCTTTTGTTTCTTACACAATTTATGTCGGGCGTTCGCAAAAATGTTTTGAATAACAAAGTGTTCCGTGTCCAAATTAAACTGAGAAATACAACCTGCGAATGCAAGTTTCGAGAGAGAAACGGAAAACAAAACACGACAGAATGCCACGGTCGAGTAGGCCTACAGCTGACTTTCCTAACTAAGGTTTATCTTGATTTTCTTTAGTCCCTCCTGACAAATGCCAGAATATTATTTCATATTAGGCCACAAGCTCTTCCTTCCAGTTAATTTTTCACTCAAGTCCCTGTCTTTCGAAGTTGTATTAAGTGGAGATCTACGCTCTTCTGGGATATTACGCAGCGTAGAGTGGTAATTCTCTCCCGACGTTTCGGGACAGAATTACCACTCTACGCTGTTAATATCCCAGAAGGGTGCAGATCTTATGTACATCGCGACGGAAGCCTGAAATCACGCAGCGTATTGAGTTACTGAGCGTTGTAAAGTAAACCATAAGTAATTATAAGAAATGTAACCCCCTTTCATTGTGTGTTTGTTTACTCTGTGCAAAGAATGTTTAAGCTGGAAGTACTAGGCAAGGTAGATATTACATGCTAAATTTGTTTTTCAGTCACCGTTATAATGAAATTCATGCAGTACTCTTTCCTTCTGTGCATTGTTAGAAACACGCTAATGAATATGAAGAAAGCTATGACTTGTATTTCCAATTGTGTCCGTTACGAAGTATTTAATTCGTGAATTAATAACACCAAGTCATTCTCATTCTCGACTGACGACAAAGTGCCTTTTGACATGCCCTTGAAATAATTTACGGGAAGTGCCCTCTATCTTTTGTATCAACTTTCGTAAAACGAAGCTTCCACGGCGCACGTAGTTACGAAACCTGCGGTATCGGCTGCTTCATGGCTGTGTCGAAACCATTAGGATAGACTGGCAGTTTCTTTTGTGGTGAAGGGCCCCGCAGCACATGCTACGGACGCACCGCAGCCTTGAGGCTTATTGTGCAACCCTGTGATGAAGATGTTTTTTATTTTCTTCGTTTTTTCTTGTTATGGAGCACCGGTGGAATGAAATTGACAGGGGAAAACCGACGTACTCGGGGGAAAACCTGTCCCAGTGCCACTTTTTCCACCACAAATCCCACATGGAATGACCCGGGATCGAACCCGGGCCTCCGCGGTGGAAGGCCGGCGACTAACCGCTTGAGCCACGGCACGGCCTTAGACTGGCCGTTCCTCACCACACCGATCCTGACGATGGAGACGCAACAGGCCTCCGAAACGTTGGACTTCGACACAGCTATGACACTGCTGATATACCGAGAACGGTTAATTGAATTGTTACCTTAACCTCCTTACCTCATTACCTTCATATTTATTCTACATCCCTTTAATTTTTCTGGAGTCCACCCAGCCTCCTAATGAATAGATACAGGGGACATTTTTCCCAGGAGTAAAGCGGTTGGATCGTGAAGCTAACAACTCACCTCCATATAATGCCAAAATTAAGAAGAAGCGTATGACGTCATGGCCTGCACAGGGGCAAGTTTACCTTCGCCCTTTTACATCAGACTGTAGAGCTTTAGTTGAGTGATGAATTTGGATTCAGTATAAAGTGGCCGTGGCCTGATCGGAATATTCTCCCAGAAGTGAGCGATAAACTTATGAAAACCCTCAGGAACGTCGATGACCCGGGCGAGATTCGAAGAAGGTATACAAATTCTGAACGTTACCATTACACCAACGCTCTCTGCCGCACTTCTATTGAATTCCATTCCCTAAGCATCCAATTATCTACTTAATTCCATCCGTTGAGCGTCTAAGGCTCGACTTAATGACTGTGTTTAGACTGGGTTTTATGACTGTGCCAAATCTCATGTCCCTTTTGCGTCGTACCAAAGGACCAGTCCAAGTCCGAGGCTGGAGGACCACCCCTTGTCGGCTGTCCGCTACTGCTGCTTGTTCAATAAATTCGCAGCTACCCTCAATATCCGAAGGCATGTGACACTTATGGGAGACAGAAGAGGTGCATATAGGGTTTTGGTGTCGAGACCTGAGGGAATGAGAACACTTGGAAGCCCTAAGCGTAGACGGGAGGATAATATTAAAATTGATCTTCAAGTAAGGGGATGGGGAAGCATGGACTGGATTGATCTCGCTCAGGATAGGGACAGGTGGCGGGCGCTTTTGAATGCGGTAATGAACCTTCGGGTTCCATAAAATTCGGGGAATTTCTTGACTAGCTGAGGACCTGTTAGCTTCTTAGGAAGGACTCTGCTCCGTGGAGATAGTTGATAAATGTGAATTAGCATCTAATTTTATTGTATTTCTTATTAATCCAATGCGTTCACTACATTATACGAAGATTAGATCTAAAAGTCTTCTATTTCGTACAAAATGACTCATTCTATGAAGGATTGGTGCGTGGCACAAAATATGAACATTACTGAAGAGCCGCCATTTTGACTCCAAACATTCTTCGACATGTTCAATACTTTATATATAGCGTAAGGTCTTTGGCAGTCAGTATCTACCAAACTACACGGCATCGTATTGCAAAAGACCATTATCTGAGTATCCACCGCTGTGAAAATCGCAAATCTGCGAGTTTTCAGGCTACTGAAGCGGTGCAGTTTAAGATCTTCGTTCTTCTGGGATACTGAGCTTTGTCATTGTGCAGGGCCGGCCTTAGACCGATTGGACCCATTTGACGCAATCGGGCCCCGCGCTTACGGGTGCCCCGCGCTCATGGGGGAAATTAAATAAATGTTTGACTCATTCTTTTTTCAATGGCTCGACAGCCCCTTGGGGGCCTAGGCCTCCTCATTGTCGAGGTTTCACAATCACAGTGAGACACACCACACTCGGTAGGACTCCTCTGGACGAGTGATCAGCCCGTCGCAGAGACCTCTACCTGACAACACACAACACTCACAACAGACAGACATCCATGCCCCCGGCGGGATTCGAACCCACAATCTTAGTAAGCGAGCGGCCGCAGACCCACGCCTTAGACCGCGCAGCCACTGGGATCGGCGTTTGACTGATTGCTTGATTAAAAGTAAATAAAAAATGATAAAAATGGACCATTTTAGTATTTCATCCTATGTTACGTTAGTATACCAAAACGTTAGTCCTTTTTTCTTTTTTGCTCTGCACAATAACTTTTAGGGGCCCACCACAAGGATCACTATCGGGCCTGCGTTTGCTAAGGCCGACACTGCACAGTGTGTTGTCCGACGTTTCGAGACCATATAGTGCCCTCGTCTTCAAGAGTTAGATACCCAGTGAAGAATGGACGCTGTGCAACAAACACCCCAATGGCAGAGCGCAGTATCGCAAAAGACGATTTCAACATCAAATATGACAAGGCGAAATAATTTGTAACTACGTGTGTGCTTAGTAATGTGCAGGTTTCGCAACGGTAAATGATTATAAAGTAAATTTAAGGATACGGAAGAGACTTTGTAATACTGCATATGGGTGGCCTTATTTTTATGGAAATACAACGAACGTCAAAAAACAGGAAATTAAAATAGGGTATAGTCTATGGTAATACATTCAGCCGACTGGTTGTGTGAGAGTCTCTGTGTAGTGGCATTTCCCATTTGGCTGTGTGTACTCTTTAGCGAAACTTGTGTGGCTGTAGTGCTTACAAGAGCAGAACATGAAAGAGCTAGTGTACTCGTTCTATGTAGCATGGCTTATTATGCTGACAATAATAGGTACGTTGTTTGCTGCAGCGAAATTTAAGTTACTTCGCGTATTTATTTGTGTACCAAAATATTTATCGGGTGATCAAATCAAGAAGAATGAGATGGGCGGGGCATATGACACGTATGGAAGACAGGAGAGGTGCATACAGTGTTTGATGGGGAAACCTGAGGGAATGGGATGATGATATTAAAATGGACCTTCAAGAAGTGAGATGGGGAGGAATGGACCGGATTGCTCTGGCTCAGGACAGGGACAGGTGGCGGGCTGTTGTGAATGCGGTAATGAAACTGCGGGTTCCATAAAATGCGGGGAATTTGACTAGCTAAGGACCTGTTAACTTCTCAAGAAGGACTCTGCTCCATGGAGTTAGTTAGTTGGTTAGTTAGTTACTCCCTGATGATGACCTTGTAGAGGTTGAAACATGTAAGAGGAACATAAGTAAAAAATTATCATTTATTACTGTTTGTGCAATTTTTTGGATCAAATACTGTATAATCAATTTATTGCACGGAATATGGATTACGTTAAATTTTTTAAATTAGTTGTTTATTTCTAATTTTTCTGTATACTGTACTACTTTGGATTAATACGTTGTGCCCCTTATAAACGAGTACTTTGTTTGTAATTACATCTGTAATTAATGGTTTTCGTCTTTAATAAATATTAAAATAACCCAATTTTCTTTGCAGGAGGGTTAGTGAAGCCTGTTATCCGCATCATATTTGGCGCATTCTTTTCCGATATTGTTTTCTGGTTTATGGTGTTTTTCTTAGTAGGTAAGAGTCTCATAAAATGTATTCTAGATGTATTTAAATATTTTGTTGTTTGGATTAATAGCTGAAATCTCATAAAATATATTGTAGACACATTTACATTTTACGATAGTGTTCTGTAAAGACATAAGATACAAAGTTCAGATGTACAAGTCCGCCCACCCCTTCCCCCGATTTACACAATTGTCACGGTCCCAGTAGTTTTTGCATCATTCGAAGCCAGAAGCGCACCCATAAATTTTTCTTGCGGGGGGGGGGGGGGGGGGGCTGACCCTGAGGCTATGTATAATATACGTTTAATTTAAAAAATTGTGTTATAAAAATCATGTCGTAAGTATAACATAACACTGTCTGCAACTGCATTGATATATATATATATATATATATATATATATATATATACAAATATAACTACATGTCCCATGACTAAATCACAGTGTCCAATCTTCTTGTTTTTTTAAATTCCATTAATTTATTTTTAAAAATTCTAATGTACTAATCATCAGTCGATTTCAGTGGCTGATTTCGGCTGAAAAGTAAATCACGTAAAACTTTTGATGTATCTACAAAATCTGTGTTTTTTAAATTTCGGTTTTGGGGGGGGGGGGCTGCAGTCCGGCAGCCCCCCTCCCCTTGGGTGCGCTCCTGTTCGAAGCTGTAAAACTTGAAATTTTTTGTTACTTGTTTAGTTGTAATTGTATTGGTAATGACCAATACTGTTAGCGCCGTAATTGCAACAGATAGTGGATGTCGTTCATTTAGCTTTCTTTAAAAATACACAACCTAATTAACTTAAATACCATTCAATTCATCCCTTTATTAATAACAGTTATTTTTGTTTAGACAAGTAATGCCATTATTTTTAGTCTACACCAAAAAGTGTAGTTGAAAGAAGCATACAAATTCATGTTGAGGCGAGTTTAGCGTTAAGTCAGGCATGCAATTACTTGTTCGTAGTTTTTAAGAATTCCTAGTTGAAATGTTGGCCCCTAATTGCTTCTACATTTGTAAAATTATTTAACATACTTACTTAAGACACACTGTAAACATAAATAACTATTCCAGTTGACATATATAAAAGCTTATTTACAGACTACATAGACAGACCACACACATGTAGAAACATAATTTACTTTCAGCCTATTAATGCATTGTCATTAAAATGTTTGAGATTATTGTGCCAGTCAGTTAGATTAGTTCAATATATTCGGCAATAGAATATTATAGTATTACAAGGATGTAATCCAAATTCAGTAGTGTTTATAGGCCTACTTCAGGTTTTGCTATTTGGCACACGGCACTTTGGTTTATTAGCAGACGCAGCCCTTTGTGGCATGTAGTATATACACTCCAGACTCAACAAAAGTCTGTCTATCTTCTATCTATCTATCTATCTATCTATCTACCTATCTGTCTATCTATCTACCTATCTATCTATCTGTCTCTCTATCTATCTATCTATCTATCTAACTAACTATCTATCTATCTATTTATCTGTCTATCTGCCTGTCTGTCTGTCTATGTATCTATCTAGATGACATATCTGAATATTCAAAAGTTTAAATGATTACATACTTTCAACATATCAAAAAGAAGCACATCATGATGCTTTAAAATATATCCAAATCTGTCTGTCCGTCTGTCTGTCTGTCTGTCTGTCTATCTATGTATCTATGTATCTATCTATCTATCTAGATGACGTGTCAGAATATTCAAGAGTTTAAATAATTACATACTTTGAACATATCGAAAATAATAACAACATGATGCTTTAAAATATATAAAAATCTTACTTTGTTTTCCAAATTTCCAAGATTTAAGTCCTCAATTGTTATGCTGTTTAATGTTGAGATATTCCTAAATCTTGGAACTTTTGGTATGAAATTATGAGATATTCAAGCAACTTATAAATGAAGAGCCTTGATAAAATTTAAATTTTAAACCCACATTATTATTATTATTATTATTATTATTATTATTATTATTTGTTTGTTGTGGACGTTTCTGTGAACAGCACTGAAGGTGTATTTAAAGTGGACGACAGGCATTCTCAGCAGCAGGAAGCGAATATTTGGAAAGACAGTCATCATTACAGGTGCAGACTCAGGTAAACGAGCTAACTGTATGGTGTAGACGTTCTCTTAAGAAAATGAGTTCCTCAGCTCTCACAATCTCCCCACATTTGTTAGAAAACTAAGATCCATTACTGTGAACAGCCCACCACTTGTCCCTATCCTGAATCAGATAAATCCAGTCCACACTCTCCCATTCTATTTCTTTAAGATCTGTTTTAAGATTATCATCCCACCTACACATAGGTCTTCCAGTTGGCATCTCACCTTCATGCTCTTTCACCAAAACCCTGATGGGTTTCCATTCTCTCCCATCTGTGCAACATTGTCAATTTCATCGTCCTTGATTTGACAACTCTATTAATATCTGTCGAGAAGTACAAATTATGACACTCTTCATTTTGCATTTGTCTCCCAACCTCCTGTCAGTTCCATCCTGTTTTATGCAAATAATTTCCTCAGGACCCTGTTCTCACACATCCTCTATCTATGCAGTTCCTGTGACAGATCAAGTTCCATACCCATACACAACAACAGGTAACATTCTATATTTGTACCTGTCTTGACATATTTAGGCAGACTTCTCATCTGCCAGGAGATTCTGACAAAATGGTAGACAGTATCTCCAAATTGAATCTACTTTTAATATCCTCTTGTGATCTCAGCCAAAGGCTTATGGGGGAGTTAAGAAATCTATTGGAGTTAGATCCAGGAGTTCAGTGTTTGGGATGAGATCTTTAAGACGGTCATTTTGATGCGTGTAGAACCAGCAATGGGGCTGAAACTGAAATCCAATATGTGACAACTGAAAATCTGAGACTTCTTGTTGCTATACAAACTTCATTCCTGTACTTACTTTGCATTTTTTATGATACGTCTGTGGAACTTTAAGCATAATTTATGATCAGTGTGCATTAAACTTTATATTGTTCATTCAGTGCACTGTGTGAATCAGGGAATCAGTGAATCAGTGTGTATTACTTTACATTACATGACCTAAATAAGGACATGCTTGTTGTGTTTCAGGGATTGGGAAGAGAACCGCACATCTCTTGGCTTACAAAGGATGCAAGATAATACTTGCCTGCAGAGATGTGGAGAAGGGGAAGGCAGTTTGTGGTAAGTACACTGAAAAATTACAGAAAAACATAGCTATCATTATTTGCTGAAGAAAAGAGTCAAAAACAGTTGCTTAGATATGGGCAATTGGATTATAAAATACATATGTACCTTACATTTCTGTAACAGTTCAGTCTATACCTCACAGAAAACAAACTACAACTCCATTCCAAAGAACAATTGCTTAATGCTGTTTGGGGAAATTAATAATTTTTGTTCATGCAGCAAATCATGTAAACAAATATGCCATCACTTACATAAACCACAAATTAATGTTGTTAGTACTGTGCAATGTGATATAATTCATTTTATAAAAGCCACACCAAGTATTAAAACCTAATGAATTATTATACAATTTGTGGTGCTAAATACTAGTAGCATAATAAGTTGCAGTCTTGTTAAAATATATAGATATAAAATACAGAGAGATATGGTAAACATATTTTATATTACATATACCATACCTCTCTGTGCTTAATAGCTATACGTTTTAAGAAGGCTGTAATTTATTATGATAAAAGCATCTTAACACTACAAATTGCATCATAATTCATTAGGTTTTAATGATTGATGTGGCTCCCTGATGATGGTGCTCAACTGCCAAAACATGTGGGAGTGGGTTATTATTACATATATCTGTATCTGAATGTGCAAGTTTTTGCTTTTATAAAATGAACTGAAACCACGTACTTTATTGACGAGTTCTATGCCCATAACTTCGCACAAAGGATGAATAAAGTGATTGATTGAATCCATGTGATTTAAACGGTTAAATATTTAGTGTTGGAAAAAAGTCAAAAATTGCAACGAGTTCTGTATCATATACCACACAGGTATTTTTTATGCAAAGAGTAATTTGTGAGAAGTCTGATAAAGTTACATTTGATCATATGTAAATTAATGGTTATATCAGACCAGTAGTAAGCATCATAGTTCACTCATCACCTATTACTGATGAAGTGGCTGCATAAAATGCAGACTATGAACCATGAAAAACAAGGAAATGTAACTTGGGATCTCTGCATATAAATGATGAAATTATGCTAAAATATATCTTAAAAATTGGGGTGAATAAGTGAAGTGGACTGAACAGTCCAGGATGAGATCTAATGGCACAGATTTGTGTAGACTGTGATGAAATTTTTCATTAACTAGAGCATTATTAATCCTTTAAAGCACAGTGATTGACTTATGTACTACTTACTTTTACATTAAAACTTTTCATTTTGCCCTATATAATTCTCAGAATAAAGTTATTACTTTCCTAAGCAGCATTAACTACTGAGCCTTTGTACTGTGTATGCTTTGCATTTACTGTAAAATAAGAACTGAAGTTTTATATATTATTATGTGAAATTCAGGCTGTCTTTGCCTACAATGGACCAAATTGAGAAGCTGAAAGAAAGGCGACAACCGGCAATACGAAACTGACAGTATACCATGCATGATACTGTGTTAACCGGATGTGCAGCAAACCTCTAAAGTTAGGAAGTGTCTGCAGAGTGTAACACTTGTGGTGCGTTTGCTCCATTACTGTCCCCAGATGCTAAGTTCATTCCTACTTTCAAGAAAAACAAATGAGTATTGTAACACACACTATAAGAATTCACTGTCTAAGAACCAACTAAATGCACTTTTTCACTTTCACTTTTTATTTACAAGTTGGGGTAAACTTGTAAATAAATAAAAAGTGAAAGTAAAAAAGTGCATTTAGTTGGTTCTTAGACAGTGAATTGTTAAACAAGATGCACGGTGAGATTAATATAAAGTACACACTATAAGATTTCTTAAACAGGTTTGTGATATAAACATACAGTATTTCAGGTTTGATTTTCTGGGTTCTGATACCAAATTTTCTTGTAGGTGGATACAGAAGTTTTGGAGGAACATGCTTCCTCCATCTTCAGAGTTGAAGTGATTAGTGTGAGAATGTGGCCAGGTTATATAGGCAAGATGGATGAGATTACTCAGTACTGGGATGGCAGGAACCCTATGTGGGTAACAGGAAGTTTCAAGAATACCTGAGTACCTGCTCAGGCACAGAAACTATATACATATATACAAGTCCTTCCACTGTAAGGTCATTCTAATTAATGTATGTGTACTGACTTCCTCATGACAGATGAGATGGTCAAATGTAGTGAGAACAATAGAATAGAGGTACAACATCTGGACCTGACATCCTTAGCATCAATTCGCAAATTTGCCGAGAACATTATTAACACAGAACCAAGAGTGGACATACTGATCAATAATGCAGGTGCAACTGGTCTTGGAAATAAGCAGACAGCTGATAATCTGCAAATTGGCATGCAAGTGAATCATTTTGGACCATTCCTGCTGACGTGCCTCTTAGTGGGTAAGTCTCCTGTCATGGGCAGTATCGATCATAGTGAACTGTGGGACCAGAGAAAAAACACACATGTGAGGGTTTGTTAACCTTTTGTAGTACAATGATAACTACATGTAACACCTGCTTTAACATTAAAGAAGTCTGCATTTTGCCCCCAGAGCGTTTCATATTGTTCTCAGATTAAAGACTGGTTATTTCCCTGAACAACAGGCCTCTGTACTGCAGACTCATTGCATGTGAGGTACAAAATTAATTCTTATTGTATTTTTTGCTACAGACGTACAATTCGTGTTTCAGAGGGTTAGTAGTCTTTGTGGGCTGGTAATTGTTTCACTTCCAGCTTAACACAGAGTTGCAGGATTGGCGTGCCACTCCATAAATGACTGTAACTACTGATACATACTATTTTCTCATAAAACTGACTATTAAATATCAAAATACTGTATGAGAATTGAGAAGCTTATGGCAGAGTATCTTCTGGGGCGTGACGCCATGTAGACTGGTAGATAGGTACCAACGTTTCAAAGAAACATGCTGCTTTCATCTTCAGGGATACTGCAGGTTGCTCTGAGATGTTGGTACCCGTCTACCAGACTACCCAGCGCCACATCCCAGGAGACTGTAATATTAATGCTAATGTAATACAGGGGTTCATGTTCAGCAAAACTGCCCAATTCACCAAAAGCCAATTCGAAATATGCAAATTTAAACTAAGCCGACTAAACAATGTTATTAATGTGCATCCTAATCAGACTATTGTGAATCTGTGAATATATTACTAATAATTACAACAGCTTAGGAAGCAAGGAGAGTGCCAATCCTGCACTTCACCTCACTTCTGTAACGATGATCCCATATTGTCCATACATAGAAGTGGAGGTATAGTTCCACACATTCTTAAATTTAGCACTACATGGAGATGAGTAATGATTTACCTGCACTGGCCACTTTACCTTTGAGGAAAGAGCCCTACTGAGTAGGAGGCTGGGCTGGCCTCAGGTCCAGTATGGCAGCAAAAAAGAAAAACCTATGACTCTGCCAAAAATCAATTGTGATTCCTCAGTTGTTCACCCTGCAACCTGGTCAGTACACTGACTGAGCAACCCCAAATGTTGGTAATGATTGGGCTAGCATATATCCATAATTTCTCCAGGCATGTCATCTTTTTTTGACCCCAAAATTTTTTTTCTGTGTGGGTTTTTAAATGTGTAGAAATGTTCGGGTTTTCAACTATCTGTTATTTCTCAAAGCGTTTGCATATTTTGATGGTACAGAAAATGCAATATATAATACATTTCTACTACTTTTTAAGAAATACGTAATTATAATGTTATATTAGCATTGCCAGAGTAAAAAAAAAAAACATGAATTCAACAGCTGACCTTCGGAATGCCACATAAAGCTTCAGCGTGGAAATTCTGAACAACTTGAACTCAGTGAAAAACAGGCTTATAGAACGTCTCCATACGAATTTAATACCCATAAAATTTAAAGAAATTTTAGCAAAGAAACGTTGAGAGGGACTTCTATTTAATAAAATTGTGACTATTTATATGTCCTCTTTTTTAGCCTCCTTTTCCACTCAAATTCCCTCTTTTTTATGGTTGATAAGTGTGAAGTGTCCTCTTTTTTGTGATGAATATATGGTGATCCTAGATAATGATGTTCTAATGACGAAAATATTCTTGCCTGAAGATTTAAAACCTTTACTTCAATTACAGGAAAAATGAAGAAAACAGCCCCCAGTCGAATTATAATGGTCTCATCATTGCTACATCACTGTGCTAAGTTTGATATTGATAATCTCAACTGTGAAAAGAAATTCAGTGAAAGTCAAGTTTATTTCTGCAGCAAGTTAGCCAACGTCATGATCGCTATGGAATTAGCCAAAAAGTTGAAAGGAACAGGTACAGTATATTTCAATTTCAATTTCAATTTATTGTAATATTCCATCAATCCAGACCAGGCTACAAAATCGCCTGTTGGATATAGAACCCGTCACAAGCCAAAACACACATACAATAGACATTCAACAAATAAGCAACACAATAAACTAGACAGAACACAACAGAAACCAGCAAGAAATACAAAGAAGTAGTTTACATTAGAGTAAAAGTATAATTATTATTAAGCTTCTGTCCTGTTTAGACTATTCAATATGCAATAAATAAGCATCATTAAATTAATCATGCACTGAATATGCTTTGTTTTACAATATCACAATTAAAATGAGGAATACAATATCCCATTTTATTTATTGTTAAAAAACTCCTGTAATGAGTAGAAAGAATATCATTAAATCATTAAATAGACCATGGACAAAACAACAATTTAAAAATTCACACATTTCCTGTAAAATATGCGCTTGACTTAGTATGAGTCTCAATCACAAGGATATTAATTGTTGTTTTATAACCTGCAATAGCATGCCACAATATATTTATCAGTATCTTGTGTGTTGTACACATGTCTGCAGGAGTGACTGTGAATTGTGTTCATCCTGGTCTGATATACACAAGGACGTGGAAATTTCTACCTGATGCACTTCAGCCTGTCTTAAAATTTATCTTGAAAGTGTTTTTCAAGGTACGTAACCAACATGCACACATCAGTTTGAATACAGGTGTTTTCCAAATGTGTTATTTGCAATTGTGCTTGAGGTTTCTGTTCTTTCATTGCTGATGCAGATATATTATTCTTTTAAAGTCAATCAGAAATACAGATATTAAAGTAGAATGTAATATATTCTGTTGTTGACAAGGCTAATGAATAGTAAATCTACTACACTGCATAAACAGACAACAGACATCTACGCGAGATTCAGAATTGGGTTAGCATGGTTTAGACTGTGATTACACTGGTCAACAGTGAAAATGTTACGGAGTTGAAACTAGTTAATCTTAACTAATTTGAGGTCGCTGAGAACGAATATGATGCTTAAAATTGTTTGTTAGCTCTTGTTTTGAAGTAACAGGCCTTTATTAATGTGACCGATTTTTATTATTTTCCTTACATTTTGTTTATACACGAAAGACTGAAATGGGTCTACATTTCCATTCCTAACCGTAATTTATGCTATAGGCTTATACTTACACTAAGATTGTGTACTTGCATATTCACAAAATTATATAGGCCTATATATTGAGCCGGTTCTGGCGTAGCGCAACTGCAGTGACTTGGTGTCGGTCATCGTCGGGTCGCGCTAGCTAATCGTCGGCGATTCCCGCGCCTTTTCCACGGTGTGCCACGTGGTATTTAGAGTTTCAGTGTGACTTCTCGCTGCATCCGTGCTCGGTTACAATATCTTGTTTTTTAACGCGAAGAAAACTAAGATGCCTCGTAAATGTGTGAACCGTTCAGATAGTTTTTGTTATGTTTGTGGGAAAGTGACATTTGCTTCACAAAAGCGTGCTCTAACTCCAATTGTGAAAAAGGCGTACCATCTATACTTCGGTTGTAAAGTTGGGGATAAGGACAAGAGCTGGGCTCCACACATATGCTGCAACTCTTGTTCGGCAAATCTTTGCGGCTGGTTAAATCACAAGAAGCGTTCTATGCCTTTTGCTGTACCCATGGTGTGGCGTGAGCCAACAAACCACATTACTGACTGCTATTTCTGCATGGTTCCTCCACTGGAACATGGAACGTCGAAGAAGAAAAAGTGTAAACTGAGCTACCCAAATATACCATCTGCTATACTACCGGTGCTCCATGGAGACGATCTACCTATTCCAGAACCGCCTGACTCATTTGAAATCGAAGATGATGATGAAGATGAGGAATGCAGTAATACAAATGTCTCAAGTTCTAGCGATCCAGATTTTATATCTGATGAAGCATGTACTGAGCCACACAGAATAACAAAGAACGAATTGAACGACCTTGTGCGAGATCTAGATTTGTCGAAAGGTAAAGCTGAACTCTTGGGCTCAAGATTGCAGCAGTGGAATCTACTTGGTGAGGGCGTCTGCGTGTCTACATTTCGTTCACGTCATAAAGACTTTGTTTCATTCTTTTCAATGAAAAGTAATCTCGTCACCTGCCATGACACTGATGGTCTGATGTCAGCTCTCAACATCAATCATAACCCTGATGAATGGAGACTTTTCATAGACTCCTCACAGTTGAGTTTGAAAGCAGTATTATTGCATAATGGCAACATTTTGCGATCGATTCCAATCGGTCATGCAGTTCACATGAAAGAAACATACAGCAACATGAAGCAACTGTTGGAGTGCATAAACTATGATAAATATAAATGGCAGCTTTGTTGTGACTTAAAGGTTGTTGCCATCTTACTCGGACTGCAGCAAGGATACACAAAATTCTGTTGTTTCATCTGTGAATGGGACAGCCGAGCAAGGGCCTCGCACTATGTGGTCAGGGACTGGCCTTTAAGACAACGTCTGGAGCCAGGTTCAAAGAAAGTACTACATCCGTCTTTAGTGGAACCAAGCAAAATTCTGTTGCCACCGCTGCACGTTAAGCTTGGCCTAATGATGAATTTCGTCAAGGCAATGGATCGAGACGGCCAAGCATTCAAGTACCTTCGTGATAAATTTCCGAGGATGAGTGATGCAAAAGTCAAAGAAGGTGTTTTCGTCGGGCCACAAATCCGAGACATCTTCAGAGATGAACAATTTGACGAGCAGTGTGCTTGGAATGCTTTCCGGTTGGTTGCTAATAATTTCCTCGGAAACACCAAGGCTGACAATTACAAGGAAATAGTGGAGGACCTGTTGGTTGCGTATCAGAAATTGGGCTGCAATATGTCGTTAAAGATTCACTTTCTGCATTCTCACCTGGATTTCTTCCCTGAAAACTGCGGTGCGGTCAGCGACGAACACGGTGAACGCTTTCACCAGACCATTGCGGAAATCGAAAATCGTTATCAGGGGAAATGGAGTCCAGTTATGTTAGCAGATTATTGCTGGACAGTAGTTAGAGACTCTCCAGAACTTGTATACAAAAGACAGGCTAAGAAAAGACGCCTTTAGCCGAAGTGATGACGGACAGCAGTGAATAGTAAGTATTATTGTGTTAAATATGCTACATGTTATAAAATTTCACAAATCTTGGAAACTGTAGCTAACTCATCATTTTAAGGCCTATTTTCATGTTCAGCATACCCAATTACATAAAGGAAAGTGGATTTGATGCTCGTAACCGAAAAAAAGTTAAAATTTGTTGCCCAGTGTTATGGAAATTAAGATGTAAAAGGAGAGATGTAGAAAAAGGAAGATGCCTCCTGCATGATGAAGATGAGAACGTGGTCATATGTTACTAAAATGTAATAGGGTAGCAAGAACAATTTCTACATAATAAAGGGTTACACATAAACGAAGAAACAGCATACAAGAAAATAATCAGCTGTAATAAAATCACAGATTTAAAAAAAAATGTAGGTAAATTTTTATACAAAGTAAAAGGCAAGTGGGAAAATGAAATGACAAAAATGGTGCACGATCGAGATGAAATGAGAGAGGAGGAATTGTTAATAGAAATACATTACTACACCTGACAGAAGCTAATAATTAGTAAAGATAAATCTTAGCCATTAGTATTAAAAATAATGGATGTACACTGGTAAAATCCCTGTGTTATCAGGTCCATCCAAAGATGTAAATGAAACCCAACTAATATATATGAATTTGATGTGAGATTCACGATACTCATGGAAATGCCTACAAATATTATGGTCTTCTTTGATGTGATACCATTATTTTGGCAGATACGTACCAACATTTTAGAGGAATGGCTATGTCTATTTTCAGGAGAGAAGACTTCAGCTTCTTCCTGACGATGACTGGCCTATACTATTACACTAAGCACTATTGTGTTTATGGATTTCATATATCATATAATATTTTTAAGAGAACACAATGTTTTGGAAACTGCATCCTTCTGTCCCCAGATGAAAAGGTGGAGAGGCATGTGGTGGTGTTAGATCCACTAGAAAGAATAAATCTCAATTCCTGGATCAGTTTCTGAGATGTTCTGTTCTGTCAGACATCCAACAGACTACACAACATCACATCCCACTCTTCAAGTGGTTTTATCTTTGGAATACTAGAAAATGGAAAAAAGTTTGGAAATTCTGTATTACTAAACCTCAGTTTCTTGTTTGGTTTCCAGAGTGAATTCGAAGCTGCTCAGACATCTGTCTTTGCGGCAATTGAATCAAATTTAGATGAAGTTACTGGCCAGTTTTTCTGTGACTGTCAGGTAATATGTCTAACTACAAATAAACCTACTAAACTGCATTACAAATCATCAGCTGTGTGTAACAAGGTTTGATGTGTGTAGCTGAACTCTCAACTACAAATTTAGACTTCACAAGATATTTTGTTACCAGATTCTAAAGGAATTATCCAGTGTACCACCAATGTTGGGCCACCATTCTTTTGCCATAACTCATCGTCCTGTTTGGATGTCCCTAATTAGAAACATCCATCAGTACAGTATTAAATATCTTGGGATGACTGTCCAATTGAGTCAGAATTGTGTCTCCTTTTAAGGGTTTAAACATGTAACCTGTTAAACCAGCCTCACTGATTGAAATTAATTACTACTGCTTAAAATTAATTATGAGTGTGTCAGAAGCTGATGTGAGAGAAATCTGGGTTGGTGTAAGTATGAAGTTTCAGTCTGATGCTCTTCTAAGTAACCAGGGTACATATGGCTGTAATACTTAAACAGCTGGCTACTTAAGTTTCTATGGGAGAGGGAGGCCTTCATATGTATGTATGTATGTACACACACAAGCGTGCACACATGCAAACACATTGTATGTGTTATATATATATATATATATATTTTTTTTTTTTTTTTCCTAAGGCTCAACAGCCCCTTTTCGGGTGCCTTGGCCTCCTCATTTCGAGGTTTCATGATCACACACATTAGACCACACCACACTCGGTAGGACTCCTCTGGACGAGGGACCAGCTCGTCGCAGAGACCTCTACCTGACAACACACAACACTCACAAGAGACAGACATCCATGCCCCCGGTGGGATTCGAACCCACGATCCTAGTAAGCGAGTGGCCGCAGACCCACGCCTTAGACCGCACGGCCACTGGGATCGGCGTATGTGTTATATACATAGTATATATGTATATATATACCATCATCACAACCGTTTAGAAAACTGCTAACACTGTTTCTTCAACAGGTGGTAATACCATCACATAAAGCTTTAAATGAGAAGCTTGCCAAGGAGGTTTGGGAGAAGACTGAGCTTCTGGTTGGTCTGAAGCCAGAAGAAAAAGATTTTTAGTGCAAGAAGATCCATACAATAACAGTTCCCAGCCTGAGTTCATAGAAGTGTTCAGTAATGTCTCGAAGGATCATTACAAAAGTGCCTTATATTTTCTAATGCAGAAAAGTACCAGCATGGATGAATTTGAGAGTCAGAAGGTTGAGCTGGTGGCAGATTTTGGGTCACTGTACAAAGGAGTCAAGAAGCACGGGTCTGTAGCTTACCTCTATAGAAGAATGGTCTTTGCTTCAACATATCCTGATGTATAACACAATTAATAAAAAAACTACACTATCAGAAGACAAATAATTGTTGGGACTGTACATCTGTATTAGTTTCAATTATATGGTACATGACTGACATTGCAAATCACACTCCTGATAATAAAAGGCAATACATACCTACAACTTGTAAAGTTGTGGGCACTTATTTTCATTTTCACCTTTTAAACACATATTGCCATTTCCAACTATTCTGATGCAGAAAACAACAAACTATTTCTGTGCTAGCAGTATCCTGAATTTTCACTACATGCATGTGTGGCATGTTTTGAAATATGAATCAACAAAAACTACATTCTGTAAGATTACAGCAGTTAGATGTAAACTTGCTTGAGACAAATTTTGGCTCTTTTACCACAAAGTCTTTATTTTTCAAGTGTGTTGTCATACAAAATACTCCATATCATGTTCTAGACACTGATGGAATTTGAACCCACAAATCCTGCTAAACATTTACTGTAGACTCTTAACTAACTAACCCATATTGCAGAGTCTTTCTTGAGACGCTACGTCCTCAGAATCAAAGATGCCATCCCGTTCTACTTCTTCAAGATTCCCCATAGTATTACTGCACACTTTCAGTATTTATTTTCTTATGTAATCTTGGAGATAAAATATTAAATTACAAAGAGTGCATAACAATGGGAGGACACCATATGAGATTTAGGATGGCTTCAAATTAAAAGTGTTACTTTCTTCTACAAAGTAAATTACTGCTACACCCCTTACCATGATGAAAGGGTCAGAATATTACAACTTCTTGACCTTTTCCAAAACAGTCTTACTCTTCTGACCATTTAAATGGATTTCCAAGGGCATGCAATATACAATGTAAAAGAATTTCATACTGTTGACACCGTGCATCTTCGTCATATTAAATTAAGTTATAAACCAACTGATGCACACTAAAACCACTTTTTAAGTAGCTTTATTATAAAATTGTTAAAATTGTACCCCTACACGTGTTTCGATCCTAGGATCATCGTCAGGGGGGTTTTTTGCTAAAAGCTACAGTCACTTCAACACATGATTTAAAATATTCTATCTGCACTTTGAAACATAAGTTAAAATCTTTTTACAAGATTTTAACTTATGTTTCAAAGTGCAGATAGAATATTTTAAATCATGTGTTGAAGTGACTAGCTTTTAGCAAAAGACCCCCCTGACGATGATCCTAGGATCGAAACACGTGTAGGGGTACAATTTTAACAATTTTATAATAAAGCTACTTAAAAAGTGGTTTTAGTGTGCATCAGTTGGTTTATAACTTAATTTAATGTAAAAGAAGTTCATGAAAGGTTACAATAAAAAGGGGGGGGGGTTACAAGGATACTATTTTATCTTACCAATATTGTTTGCAACTTCTTGTGAGCTTGTATAAACCACATGTGCTGAGTAGCCTGCCCACATGCACATTGGAATGGCAATGGGAAGTGACAAACAATTATGGTCAGACAAAATAATGACCCCTAAGAAATACAATGCTAAGTAACTATGACAGCCTTTATTAGTTAGTGTCTAAGCAATGAACTCTGAAAATATAATAATAAAGCATGTTATTTAGCAGCTCCTGAGCCAAGATGGTCCAGTCAAAATCCTTAAAACCTGTTTTCCTCTAACCCATTTTAATATAATTCCATAGTCATCCAAGTAGTTGCATCAAAATAGTTTGTTCACAAAAATGCATTTTTTTTTTCTGCTGTATGTGGCATATTTAACCCACTGTAACCTCTTTGCCTTCAGTACTTTAATTATAAACAGTAAGCTGTGTAATCACTGTGTTCCTCATTACGGAGCAGTTACTGTAAATTCACCTCTTTGTGTCCACATACTTCTCTGAGCACTTTGTTTTCTAGTCATGTAATTTATATTCCTCGTTAAGCAACAATAGTTTTTCATATATTCAGTGAACTTTAAAGGTTACCTCTATATTTAAAGCAAGCCAGACTTGTGGCAGGTATATATACAATATCAAGGCTCTACCATGAGCATAACTCGTTGACTGTCTTCAGGTAGCCGCATCTTTTCTGACATTTACAAATACCCTTCCACGGCAAACAGTTAGTGTGCTTTTTTTTTTTTTTTAAAGAAAGGTTCAAATGGTCACAACTTGCAACAGCTGCACTCTTAAGAACAGCCTTGAAAGAAAAACATTAACACCTGCTGCATCTAGGGTTAATATACCACCTGCTTGCTAGTTAATCTCTCAACCAGGATTACAACAACAATGCATACTGAAATTCAGCTTCCTAAAATCAGATTTCTTAGACATGTTGATGGATTTGGAGGGCAGCAATATTAAGTTATTACAACAACAACAATAATAATAATAATAATAATAATAATAATTTATTAATACACAACAGTGGACTTTGTGATTTACATGGGTCACACAGAACTGTCAGCATAATGAAATCCAGGACTCTATGAGCACTTGGTTTCTGCACCTTGTCCAGGCACTTTACATTCACAAAAGAACACATTTCAGAAACTGGATCTGTTGCTGTCCTCAGTTTGAGTCCAACAGAAAGAGCTATTTTCAGTCACTGGTACAATGATGAAGAAAGAGCTTTTCTCAGTCAGTGGACCAGTGACTGAGAAAAGCTCTTTTTATTAAACCTTACCAGTAAATGCCTTCACACCCTTTCACCTGAGCACAGGGGCAGACTCAGTTATGGAAATATTTTCTTCTTTTCTGAATATGACACAATGGGCAAAGCCCATAAACGTAGTAACCCTAAATGTGACACACCACCGAAATAGAAAATGTCAGAATGGACTTGAAATCTGGGCTTAATGTGTACCTAGGTTATGTGAACAAATCCACATTGCTTGTGATTTCAGGCTTCTGCCGCAGTGTAAATGAGATCTTCGTTCTTCTGGAGTTTTACTGCAGCATAGAGTAATTGTAATTGTAATTGTAATTTTTATTTATCCTGTTGATCAAAATACATTGATATAGGACATGTCAATATAAAAATACACATTATTAAAATAAAATAGTTCAATATAACACAAAATGTTTTCCTTAGGTTTTCCTACTATTACATTTTTTATCATTCCTGCCACAAAAAACATTCTAATCGTACGTTACAAGAACTCACATTAACTGAAACACTGTGAATGTTTTACAGTTTGAGTATTTATATTTATATTTATTTACAAGTTCCAGAAATCAATAAGTGTATATAGAACACGTCACAAACTCAAGTATAAAAGCATAAAATACATACATTAAGTAATCACATCTAAAACAAAACAGAGTACTAAAAACAACAATATAATTTAGTATTTTTTATTGTAGCAGTTATCCAATTAGGTACTCATCCACTGTATAGAACGAGTGAGTATTCAAAAAATGCCTTAATGCAACCTTACACTTTTTTAAATTATTAGAGGTATTCTTAATCTCTATGGGTAATTTATTAAATATCTTTATACCCGCATAATGAACTCCTTTCTGATAAGTAGTTAAATTAGCTTGGGGTAAATACAAATTTTGTCTTTGTCTAGTATCAGTAGTATGAGAGTCAATGTTTGATGGGAAAAGAGTTTTGTTTTGTAATACAAACGTTGATAAAGAAAATATATATTGTGATGCCAACGGCAGAATATCTAATTCTTTGAATATATTTCGACACGAGACTCTATTGCCACATCCCAACATTGTTCTAATTGCCTTCTTCTGAAGGAGAAAAATAGTGTGACTATGAGATGAATTTCCCCAAAAGATGATGCCATAGCTCATTAATGAGTGAAAAAAAGAGTAATAAATTGCCTTTAGTGCTGAGGTAGACATGTATGGTTTCACATGTCTGATTACATAGCAAGCCTTGCTCAATTTTTTTATGAGTAGATCAGTATGGTTCTTCCACGTTAAGGCACCATCAATAATATGCAGTATGTTACTGACGTTTCGAGACAACCTATCGGTCCCATCTTCAAGGGTCAAGCATTCGCAGTCCAAGACTGCTTGGCTCTTCAAAATGGAACCAATAGGTTGTCCCGAAACATCGGCAACAAACGGCCACTCTACGCTGCGTAAAATCCCAGCAGCGCGAAGATCTCAAATGCATACTGAATTCTGGTGAGGAAATCTTCGGAAAAGGGCCAGCTGAAATACCAAGGAGATGACAGGCCGGTACTATGTACTTTGGACTGCATATGAGAATGGAAAATGAAATACATAACTGGATAAACAGTGCTAGGAAAACAAAGACAAACGCTATTTTGGGAGTCCGCGAAGATGGGTAGAAAATGAAGAATTTTGAGCCGGGACAGGTCAAAGGATTTAAACCGTGATATGGGATTGTTTGCACAAGTGTCCGCTAAATTATACTATGAATCGATTTGTATATGATGTGGTTATGACTTGTTGTATATCCTAAAGGTTGTTCTAACATGATTGGATTGATGGAAATAAAAATAAACAGAAAAAAATAGGACGGTACATAACCTCTGCTCTATATTTGACACCTACAAATGTGTCAGTTTGCCGCCGACTTTGACAATTTCGCCAATGCAACAATGCCCAATCATCAAAATCGACATTAATCTAACTGACAACGTTATGACAAATTCTTCAAAGTGGCAGGATAAACTGCCCCAGATGTCAACGTACGTAACAGCTGTTTCACGGATCTATGCCCCTCATCCGTTCCATGAACCGCTATGTTTGGGTCATCCATCAACACAGATCTTCACGACTGCCAAAGTGGGTTGTATGATTGGAATGTGTTGGCGTGTTGCGTTGGCAGACGATTTGTGGAACATGGATAGAGTGGAACGATTTTAAAAACCCCTCGAATTTTCGGTAAAAATTTCTGTAAGGAGGAGCAATTTATGTTACTAATTTCAGTAATTTACACGTGAAATTTGGGGTTCTTACAGCGGTTTTGATAATTCAAGGAGTGAAGAGAAATCTCAAGTAACGGCAAGGAAATACCGCAATAATTGGAATAATTACAGCAAGTTAAAAAGAAAAAGATTAGAATGGCGTGTGGATTTAACTGCCCATTAGTTTGGGGCATACTGATCATTCTTATAGGTAAGAATTAACATCACCATTCATGTAAGG
Organism: Reticulitermes speratus; assembly: GCA_021186555.1. NCBI lineage: Eukaryota > Metazoa > Arthropoda > Insecta > Blattodea > Rhinotermitidae > Reticulitermes > Reticulitermes speratus. Next base: position 48,257,431 of record JAJKFL010000005.1, read on the forward strand.
CCATTGTCTCCTTTTGACATTAATAAACCATAAAAGACCTACTATACCTTGTTGGTTAGAACATCGTAATTGTTGTACATGGTTCTGACATTCAGTGTGAGAAGTGGAAATACTCATAATGTGAAGAGGGAAAATTGATTCCAGTGTCTGTAAGATCCTTTTGCATATTATTCTCACAGCTACATCTACACATGTACATTTTTTACTTTTAGTAAAAGTAGGTTTTCTTTTAAAATGTGCCCAATATTATACAGTTATGAGTGAAATTGCTGATTTATTTTGCTATTTTAATGTTATGTGAATGTAATGACAACACAGTCTGATTTATGGCAGAGATTTATGTGTGCTTGTTAAGAAGAGTATCTGACATCTTCATCTTTATGTACACCACTTCACTGTGAAGAAAATATGGTTTATTTGCACCAGAACCATATAATAATGTGGCTGACATGTACACAGAAGGTAACTGGTTCAAGTCACAGTGAGAGCACCATTTATATTGTCTGTAAATTTTTTCATGGCTTCATGGCTTTCATCAGTCCTTCCAGATGTATGCCAAGTTGGTTGGTACCTCAAACTATGCCAGTACCACTTCCTTTTTATCCATTCATCTCACCTCTCCTGTCATAAATCTGAATAAACCTCAGCAGTTGGTACAGTACTGTTAAATGACACATTGAACTGAAGCAATATGCTCAGCTACCCATGCACCACCATCCAATCATGCTCCCCCACCCTCATGTGCACAGTGTCATGTTTGTGCTTATGACTTCCATGGACTTGCATGGAATTTGGCTGAATGAAGTGAACATGGTGTTCAGCGCTTTATGCACAATAATAAAGCAGGTGTATATTATTTTACTTTGCATTATGCTGACGTTTCAGGGAGAAGTTTCATGGAGTGGTGATAACATTGCTCAAAGGTCAAGGCTTCCCCCTCTTTCCCTGCTCTTGTATTATTTCTCTTCTTTGTTCTCTCACCTATATTAACAAGACCGAAGTGTTACTGTAGTTACACCAGTTGATCTATTCCCTGCATGAAATTAATCAAAAGGAACAACAGTGCCACATTAACCAATATACAGCTTAGAAAAAGTGGCAGAAGGAGGAAGGAATATGAAGAGGAGCAAAAACACAGCTGTAAGGCCAAGCATTGTTATTTTTCAAGTGTTATTACATGTTATTAGAAAGAGGGATGAGCAGAGGTAAGAATGAAATTGGTAAGTTTTACCAGTACCTCACAAAATAAGTGACCAGTAGCACGTAAAACAAAGAAATAGTACGGGTAAATTTAATATGTATATCTGTTTATCTGTTTCTTTACTGTGGAAATTCTGATCTACAGGTTGGAAGTTGTATCTGAAGTTAACCACTGGTATATGCAGGAGCGAGAAACATCTGGATGGTAAAACTGCTATAGTTACAGGAGCCAATACAGGTGAGAACAGATGAGAGGAGCAATACCTCCACCACCCATATGGCTTCATTGGATGCACAGGTGCACAAGGAAAACTTTACTTTTTGATGTACTAATGATTATTTGGTAAAATTATTACATGGTGATGATTTATTGTTGTTGTCATCATTGGTTTGTTGTTCAGTTATCATCTCCACCAGTGGTACCTGTTTTTATGTTGAGTTTTCCCATCACAGAAGCAAAATTGCTCATGATGTGTCATGAAAGATTGTTTTTGGTTCAGTTTCATTTACTGTTGTCGCCTCCAGAATGTGTACATGATGTAAATATTCTGTGTTCAGGTATTGGAAAGGAGACGGCGCGTGATCTGGCTGAGAGAGGCGCTAAAGTAATCCTTGCCTGCCGAGATTTAACGAAAGGGAAGAAAGCTTGTGGTAGGCACTTGGCAAATTAACTAACCAGCTCCTGGTGATGGAGTAATCATGAGAATATTGATATATAGAGGGTACCTACAACAGGGCTTTAAACCATGCGCAGCTCAAATTCTTCACCAGGGGTGCACAAATCCTGAGTGCCAGGTCACCCACATGACTGAATATTGTATGGTGGCACCTAATATTTCTGGATGCTCAATATAGCTTTTGCTTCATGTCACCCATCTAGCACCCAGAATTTTGAGGTGGCTGCTAGGTCTTTTGGAAAATTTGTGCACCCCTGTTCTTCACATTTGTAAAACTGTATGTTTGGTATAGTTAAATTTTCATTCTGTGAGCAGTAAAGTATGCGCATCTGTGACTGGGGATCAAATTCAGAAACCTCTGAATGAGATCTTACCCTGAAACAACCTGGTTACCTAGAATCCATAGATTATATTATCTGTAAATTTTCTAAACAGTTACATGAACTGTCTTCATTTTCCTCTTGTTATGACAGATGAAATTATTGCTAGCACAGGCAATGCAAAGGTAGAAGTGCAGCATTTGGATCTGAGTTCTCTAGCCTCAGTACGAAAATTTGCAAACAATATTATCAACACTGAGCCACGTCTGGATGTGCTTATCAACAATGCAGGTGCTACCAGAGTTAAACAAAAGATTACAGAGGATGGAATTCTACTTGGCATGCAAGTGAACCACTTTGGACCCTTCCTGCTCACATGTCTGTTGACAGGTAAGTTCATCATTATCTTTTACAAGGTTAGGGATGTTAACGTGCGGTCTAAGGCGTGGATCTGCGGCCGCTTGCTTACTAGGATTGTGGGTTTGAATCCAACCGGGGGCATGGATGTCTGTCTCTTGTGAGTGTTGTGTGTTGTCAGGTAGAGGTCTCTGCGATGAGCTGGTCCCTCGTCCAGAGGAGTCCTACCGAGTGTGGTGTGTCTAAAAGTGTGATCGTGAAGCCTCGAAAAAATGAGGCGGCCTAGGCCCCCAAGGGCTGTCGAGCCATTGGAAAAAAAAGGGATATTAAAATTTCTATAAAACAGTAATTCTTTGTGTTGGTGGTAGGTGACTAATATACAGGGTGCGGCAAAAACAATAAGCGGGTTTTAATTTTGATTATTTTTAATCTGGCGGGTTTATTGTTGTGGATATGTGGCAGGCCTGTAGAGTTGACCTTGGAAATGAGTTGGCATTTTTGTATTCTCTCTCCGACATGTTAGTTATTAGTCATGAAGCGCTGGACAGTGAAAGAGCGTATTTGTGCTGTTGAATGGTTTGTGAGAACTGAGTCCATCACAGAAACGCAGAGAGCATTTCGACGAGTACTAAACTGTCGTGATTCTCCTTCTAAGGATGCTATTCATCGATGGGTGAGACTATGGCGTGAAGAAGGAAGCGTGAAAAACAAATCACCACCTGGTCGACCTCGTTCAGTTCGCACTGAACAAAACGTAGTGAGAGTACGGGAATCTGTGCAGCGAAGTCCACGGCGATCGGCAAAGAAGCATGCCATTGCGTTGCACATGTCGGATCGAAGCGTGCAGCGAATCTTGCACGAACAGCTTTTTCATCCGTACAAGATTCAAGTTGTGCAACATCTCTCGGATTGAGATAAGACAGCGCGCTTGGAATTCTGTCATCGAATAATGGAATTAATAACTCAAGATCCAACATTAATAAACAATCTTGTGATGAGTGACGAAGCACACTTCCATCTCTCTGGAACTGTGAATAAGCAGAACATGAGATACTGGGCCCAGAACAACCCCTGTGAGCTCCATCAGCGTCTACTTCATGACCCAAAAGTGACAGTGTGGTGTGCTGTATCGGCTACCAACATAATTGGGCCGTATTTCTTTGTGAATGCAGTTGGAGAAACGTGTACTGTAAATTCTGCGCGCTACAGGAACATGATTGAAACTTTTTTTGCCCGTGAAATTGAAGATCGTGGCGATCTATGGTTCCAGCAAGACGGTGCAACAGCGCATACTGCAGAAGTGAGCATGACAGTTCTGCGAAACTTGTTTCCAGGACGTCTAATTTCACGGTTTGGAGACGTGCCATGGCCACCTCGTTCACCAGACCTTATGGCCCTGACTTTTTCTTATGGGGCTATCTGAAGCACAAAGTGTTTGAGACCAGACCAAGAAACCTGGAAGAGCTAAGAAATCAAATCCGGGAGGCGGTAAAAGGTGTAGAGCCAGTGACATTACGAAAAGTAATGATGGACTTCCAGCGCCGCATACAACAGTGTATTCAAAATGATGGTGCGCATCTAAAAGACATTGTATTCAAAAAGTGAAAAGTGTTTTTGAAACTCCAAGAGCTGCAGTTTAAGGCAATGTAAGAAATTGTAAAAAATATATGCTAGAAATTGAAATAAATTGCACTTAAAACACGCTTATTGTTTTTGCCGCACCCTTTATAAGTATGGAGCATTGATGGAATTATACTGACATTGAAGAACCTAAGAACTTGGAATGGATTGGCCTGCTCAAGCAGTGGACAGTGGCCGGTATAATAATTATAATGAATAAACAATTGCCATAAACCTTTAGCATGGTTCATCAAACCCACAAACATGTTCTTTATTCTCTTAGTCCAGGCTTCGTTTTACATTCGTATTGAATTTGCACTGTCTGCTGCAGTTGCATGGCTGCAAGTTTACATCACTGATCGACTGAGAAGACAGCTGTTATCAAACTGCATTGAGTGCAGCATTTGTCTACTCACTTCCAATATTTAAATTTGTCCTTGCTCAGATCTGTTTAGAGTTTGGCATTGACATATTTAATGGATGCTGTCTCTCACATATAAGAATGGTACGGGGAGTTTAATTGAAAACCGAATCCAGATGCACAGCAAGCCTAATGGCCTTACATTTCATGATATGATGTATATAATATATAATATGCAACTTACTGCATGTTAGAGTAGGTGTTGGAAATGACCTTATTCAAGTCTGAGACATCCTTGGCACCTGGTGAACAGATGATTAAATATTCTTTGATTTGCTTGTCTAGAAACTCCTCATACTGTGTGCCTGATGATTTCTTTAAGTGTGTCATGTGTGTGTGTGGATTGCTTTTATATACGTTGTCTTTCAAACTCTCCCACAGGTAATACTCGTGTGCAGTTAGAATGGGCAAATGAGCAAGCCACAAAGGGCGACTAATTATTTGGTCCCAAAAAATATTCTGCAAGGCAGCCACTGAATTACACATTGTATGGGCACTTGCATCTTGTTGGAAGAACAATGAACATGTTGTTCCATATTTGTTCATTGTTTGTTGTATTGTTGACTTTGAAGGAACTGAAGTACCAGGCAACTGTATTCTAAACTTCGTATGATGCTTTTCATACAATTTCTTCCTTATATAGGTTTCCACAATGAAAATCCTCTGTATTAAACTGTACTGCATACTCCACCCCCCCCCCCCCCCAAAAAAAACACTGTGCTTCACACGTCTGTTACAGACTGGTAGTATGTGAGTCATGCAGTGGCCATTAATCTTGCCACACAGTATCAGAAATTTCTAGACAAGAACTTCAAACAGTGTGTGATAATCTGTTCACCAGGTGTCAAGCACGTCTGAGAGTTGAAGGATGTAGTTTCCAACTTGTGCTCTAACACAATAAATTTTATTATCTATTATACATATTATATGAGGAAATGTACGGCTGTTAACCTTGCCATGCGTCCGCGTTCAGTTTTCAGGTGAATTCCCTGTACATGAAATCTGTGGTGAGTTCTTAGGTTTTTGTACTGGTGAAGCTGAGGTCACATTTTCTCAAATGTGTACATATGGAAACTATCACAACTTTAGATTTGTAATCAAAATGAGAAATATTTATGTTTCAGGTCTGTTGAAGAGATCATCGCCAAGTCGAATTGTGATAGTGGCATCATTAGCACACATACTTGGAAAATTGGATTTGGACGACTTGAATTTTGAAAAATCATATGGAGCTGATAAAGTGTATTGCAGCAGCAAATTGGCCAATATTCTGATGTCCAATGAACTAGCCAGGAAGCTGAAAGGGACAGGTACTTTGTTTCAGGTTTTGTTGTTACTCTACCATCTTCCACAGTTTGTACTCCTGTAAGATGAGTTTGTTTTCTCTTGTGGTTATTAATGAACGTCGTGGTGATATGGGGTGAAATTTGTAGAATTGTGCAGGTGCTAGAGAGAAGTCCAGATACTTCCAGTAAGGCATTTCAATAAAGATGATGATGGTGGTAGTGGTGGTGATGAAGATGATGATGATGATGACGACGATCATGATGACTATGATTATTGTTATTGTCATAATGTATTGATGTTCCCACCACAATAGACCATCTGATAAAGCATTTAAACTGTGGCCTTCTGAGTTTTGACGGAAACCTGCATTGGAGACTGCAGCTTTGTTGAAATATTGGTAGCCTGCTGCCAGACTACACAGTAGGTCCCTTTGAAATGCTGGTAACCACTTAACACTTCATGAACTGCTCAGGCATTCACTTGGACTTGCAGCTGCAACTGGGCATTATATACCGCATGCAGCACCTCTTCGCATGTGTTAACCAACAATGTAACACATTTTAACCAATGAAAATTTATTACTCATAGTAATATGTGTGTGTATGTGTGTGTGAGCACACATGCATGCATGCATGCATGCATGCTTGGGTGTGGGTGAGTGGGTATACACACACACACACACACACAGGGTGTACCAGGAGAAATCTGCCATACTTCAGAATATTCCTTAACCAAACATACCAATGTCTAAAGCTACAGAGAGAATGACAGGATAAGTTTTAAATAATGAGAGGTTTGGTTACCAAGTACATAATAAAAGGAGGACAAATTTGTAGTTTCTGTAATTTTAACATCTGTACTTAATATATGATTGACATCTGAGTGACATAAATGCATAACTTAACCCTTTGGATCCAGAAGTTGACTACAGTCAACACACAGTTTGTAGCCAAAATGCCAAACATCATATATATATATATATATATATATATATATATATATGTCACCAAGAGCATGCAAAGTAATGACAGGCATTTAAATTCCTGGCTTTTTCAGGGTACACCCTGAATTTAATTCTGTCACCAAGAAGTTAAGCTAGAAGAAGTTGTATTAGTTTCATATAAATCGTCCGTAGGGTTCCGTGTACTTGACATGGCATGAACTGTCCTGTGTATGGCTTGGCTTGGCTTCAGCTCAGTGTACAGGTAGCACATCATGTTAAACAGGTACAATACGTGTAACTGCAAGATGACCACATTTTTCTCATGTCATTTTCCCTGTAACTGTTCAGCTTCAAATATAGATGTGCTTGGTTATATCGATGTACTTAAGGAACATTCTTCCGAAGTCTGGCAGATTCCTCCTGGTATACTCTGTATATATAGCATAGTCGGTATAGCGACTCTCTTCCAGCTGGACGGTCCAGGGATCGAATCCCGGTGGGGGCGAAATTTTCTGTGCCCGTCCAGGCTGTCCCCAAGGTTCACCCAGCCTCCTGCAAAATGGTTACAGGGGTTTTCCCTGGGGTAATACGGCTGGGGCATGGTGCTGACCACCCACCCCCTTCTAGTGCTGAATTTACAAATGGGTTGGAGCTATACTTCTGCCTCCTCTCTGTGCCTGCATAGGCATGTCTTTGGGTGACCTTTACTTTTTTACACTCTGTATATATGTATATGTCTTCACTGACTTGGAGCTACATTGGAAGCAGCAATCTCTTTAACAGTATCTTTTAATAATATTTTATTAGAATAAAAAATACTTTTGAGTTTTTTTTACTATGTATTGTGTTCTTTTAACTTAAATTCTGTGTCAATGTATGTATTACTGTTGTACAGTCATATATGTAAACCTCTGATACTTCATCTGGTATTATATTGAACCCCTTGATCATCTCCCTGGAGCACCAGAACATGTTAGAGATATATTAAAGGTAGTTGGGTAGCCTGACAGCACTGTACTCGTACATTGTTGGTTTTAATTTTGTAAAATTGGACTTATTTGTAGGTGTAACAGTGAACAGCCTTCACCCTGGTGTTGTGGTTACGGATCTCTTTAGACATTTTGGACCAGTTGTCAACGCTGTTTTAAAGTTTTGCCTTCGGCTGTTTCACAAGGTAAGGTAATGCCATAGTGTACATGAACTCAGTTCCTTTGATTCTGATGTGCATGTTATGTACCTGTTATGTAGTTACAGGCTGTTCAATAGTTTTGAGCATCATCAGCAAAAATTAAATGAAATTATGCATATTTCCATAGAATTTTCTTGTGGGTACCACATTTTCATGAATGTTATACACCCTGTCTATCCAGATAAAATGGTAAATCATTGGCACTGCAGCCCATTTTGGTCTCTTTGTGGAGGTATAACTCCAGTCTTTATTAACATTTGGTATTTGTTAGGAGTGACTGGTCAGCATACCTGGTTGTGTTAATGCCAGGGAAGGAGCCCTGGGTAGACATTGGGTAAGAGGCTGGATGAGCTACAGAGCTGATTTGAATGTGGTGGTGGCAAAGACAGAAATCTCCACCCCTGCAGGAAATCTAACCCTGGTTCACTGGTCATTTAGTCAGCCTGCACACCAGTCATTTTATTGACTGAACTACCCACATATTTTTCCTCTACATATACCTCACAAAATAATGGGGAGTACATTGTATAATTGTGCACTCAAATATATACATGAAAAAATATTTTGATGTAACATTTCAGGAAATGTTTAATGCATCCATAATTGTTTCTAGAAACTGTTCAGCACACATAAAAAGAAGGATGTGGCAGTTTTAAATGTCCATACTTTTTATGTATTGCATTTACAGCACTGGTTTTGATATCACAAGAGAGTAGAGCACAGGCCATTTTATTCACATAAGAATATATTCGCTATGTAATTTTGATGCATCTAGCACCATTTACAGTAAAAAGAAATTGAAATATTCCATAACAGCTGTCAATATGTCAGTGTTTCTTTAGTGGTGCTTTCCACAGTAGTTACAGTTTCTGCCTTCAGTTCTTAAACTTGCTAGGGTATCACTAATCAGTAATGAATTTCCAACTGTTGTGTGTTTCATGGCACCATATTAATTAATTTCAGTGCAGCTACCTTTTTTCAGTGCCCTTGTGTAACTGATTTGCAGTAACAAATTCATTCTCCATGTTCAAAATTTAAGTGTTGAATGTTACTTTAGATTCAGGCAAAATGTGTAGTAAATTCTTATTTTCAAGGAGCACAGTGTTCTATGAAATGCCATCTTCATCCATTCCTTTTCTGTTGATTTTTTTTATTTTCCTCACATTAAACCTGTTCCTTCCCTTGGGGTTTTCATGTTATTGCTGAGTGACACACAGTGTAAACATTCCTTTTCTGCCAAGGTATTTTAATTTTAGGATGCCCGTGAAGGTGCCCAGACTTCCATCTATCTGGCGGTTTCTGAAGATGTGGACGGTGTAACCGGAAAATATTTTTCAGACTGCAAGGTACATAAACTTATCAAATACGCAAAAAATATAACTTTCGTGTCAGTTCTTTTATCACTTTCCTCTTACCTCTAAATATTATAGCATTGTAAAAGTACTGCAGTAGAGCTTTTAGATGCAATCCATATCTTCATTCCTACTCTCTTTCCTTAAATGCATGAGTAAACTGTCATTTCACAATTTTAATATTATTCCTTTTGAAGGTTTCAGGTACTGTTTTTTTTATATAACCATATAGATGTAACTTTTCTGTTACCTGCCGTGGTCCTGGTTGAGAACACACAAAATATTTTTATACAGCAGCTTGGCTTTTAAAGCAATGTGCAAGTACTGCAGTAGTTTGAGGCTGTGATTCAAATCCTCCTTCCTAGATTTCTTTAGTTACATGAGTATAAATTGCAGAATTCTGGGTTGTGGTTTCACACTGCCTTGTGGCTGGAATTTTGCTGTTTTGGAGGGACATCCTACCTCATCCATAATGTTGGTATCCACCTACAAGACTACACAATATTATAACCCAGAACAATCTGAACAATCACTGCAAGAAAACTCTGAAAATGTATACATGATTAGACTTTAATTTAATTTGAGTGTTATTCCTTTTAAAGTTTCATATTATGTAATAGATTAAGTTTTAACTGAGTATTAGTAGCTGAACAAGAAGGGATATAATTGTGTCTTCTGGGATGTGATGCCATGTAGCGTGGTAAAGAATTGTAATATTCTCTGTTGTGAAAATGTCAGATACCGTGCAAGAAGGATTGAAATTATAAACCAGGGCATTAGGCAAGATCTGAAGGTAAGAGAGTTATAGGTTGTTGACATCAAGGGTACGGTGCTGCAGACATACATAATGCATGGATGTCAGGGTTGTGAGAGTGTCACACATTAAAGGACCACTGGGCGAAATAGAGGAGTAGGTGGAAGGGCAAGCGAAGGATAGAATAATTAGGGAAAGAAAAGGTGCAGGAGAACAGAGAAGAGTGGAGGGAGCCTTGTAGTGATATGATGCACATTGTGAGATTTGAGATTCTTACAGTGACACTGTTGAAGATTCAAGTCTTCTGGGTTATTATGCCGTGTAAATCGGTAACATTGGCTTGCTGCCTCCGTCTTCAGGGTCAAATAAATCCAAGAAGAGGACGCATTCTGGTGACAATAACAGTTTATGGTGATAAACAACTAACTTGTATTCAGGAGTTTCAGGTTTCAGTCTTGGATTGGGCACCACTTGTTATGAAGGAACATTTCTGATACCTCTTAGGCAATTCAAGAGGTGATGTACTTTGAAATAGTTACAGCCATGTTGTCCTCAGACCTTTACAACTCACTGCATGTAATTACAATCTCATTTGATGTACATATTAGTGTGGTTGATAGGCGAAGGTAAAGTTGTCTGTTCATGCCATGAAGGCATATGGGGGAGTGGTTGGATCCACGTATTCTTAACCTTGGTATTAGACAGGGATTAGTGGTCAGATTCACGCCCCGGCCGCTTTACCCCAGGGGAAAGAGCCTCCCTGATGCCCATTGAATCAGGAGGCTGGATGAGCCCCAGAGCCAGTCTGGATACTTTGGAGTAGAAAAAAATCTCTTGCCCAAAGGGTGTTTCTAGTGTTATTAACTAACATACTGATAGCCTATCCTACACTTTTTCATAAGAATAGCCACATTGGTTGGAGTTTTGGTTGATTATCCATTATGACCTCCTCTACACCGCCAAATTTATGTTCTAGAAACTGAGGCAGCATGAAACAATGATGGACAAAACAAAGAAATAGCAGTGAACAGAATAATATATATGTTTTATTTATTTATTTGTTTATTTATTCATGTATTCATTCATTAATTCATTCATTCATATAGTCTCTCAGATTCATATTATATTTTATAAAGCAGTTAGGAACACTTTTGTATGAAAAACGTAATGAACACTGTGAATTAGGCAGTATGGGATTGTGGCCCTACACATCTCAAATGTCTCGTAGTGCTGTGTTTTATCTGAAACTTCAGTTGCTGTTGCCATGGCTACAGTTATTCTGTCTATTGTATTTTCTTCGTGTCCTCCATCCGTCTTTAATTTAGTTACCATATCAGTATTTTGTTATAATTATAGGTAATTGACCTGTGTATTTGTCTGGTCTCACCCTCATTGCTGCATATTATTATACTTTGTTGGACTGTGGTATTTTCTAAGTATTGTCTTCAGTAAAGCAATCTGAGCAGAGATACTTCATAAATTCTCTGCAGTTGTTGCTCTTTTATTACTACATCCTCTCAAAGTTATAAAAATTACTTCTTTTGTTCTCCAGGAGGCAAGTATATCAAAGTTAGCATTGGATGAGGGTCTGGCCAAGAAACTCTGGGAGAAGAGTGAGGCTTTTGTAGGTCTGAAGCCAGAAGAAGCAAACTTCTGAAGCAGGAACATCTTCAGCATGGGTTCTTAAGAATATTGTCCCAATTTTTGAGATGATAAATTTCTGGGTTTTGACACTGTGTAGGTTTGTATTTTTACACCAACATTTTTGACATACATACATACATATATACATTCCATGGATCCATAATTTTGTCACAAGACAAGAGGATGTGGAATAAGTCATAACATACAAAATCATACAAAATGTACATTGCAAAATGCTTTAAACATTCTATGTGCAGTCTTAGACGTCAGTATTATAGGTTAACAGTACTCATAAGAAATTCATCTACAGAGTAAAAGGAGTGTGCATTTAAGTATCTTCTTAGTGCTGCTTTAAATTGTGCCTTTTCATTCTTAAGATTTTTGATATTACATGGTAAGCTATTGAAGATCCTGATACTAGAATAGAATGTGCTTTTCTGAAAGCATGATAGGTTGACAATTGGTCTATGAAGATGGTGCTTATTCCTTGTATTAATACTGTGTATTGATGAATTTGTTTGAAAGTTTTCTTGATTATCAACGAGGAAGTTCATTAATGAAAATATATATTGGCATGGAACAGGCAAAATATCTAGTTTTTTAAATAGACTTCTGCATGAAGTTCTAGGATGTGCACCAACCATAATTCTGATGATTTTCTTTTGTAATGTAAATATCTTCCTGCTGTTGGACGAATTTCCCCCAAAAATTATTCTGTATTGTACAATAGAGTGAAAATATGTGAAATAAATTGACTTGAGAGTGTTAATGTTGCTGATGTGGAACATTGACCTAACTGCATAACATGCTCCACTTAATTTAGGTATAATTTGATCAATATGACCTTTCCAATTTAGGTGGTTATCAAGATGTAAGCCAAGAAATTTTGAATTTAGTTTTTTTCTATGTATATATCTTTATAACCAATAGTCAATGAACATTGTGGTGAATTATTTGTTACAAATTTCATTATATTTGTTTTCTCTATATTTAGGACTAACTTGTTTGCTGAGAACCATTCAATCATACTGGAGAGAAATGAGTTTGATATCGTACAAAAATCTTCAAAATTTCTGTTAGAGATTATGACACTAGTGTCATCAGCAAATAATATTGGTTCTGACAAGGAATTTATTCTCAGTGGAAGGTCATTGATATAAATTATGAACAATAAGGGCCCTAGAATGGACCCTTGGGGGACTCCATGTTTTCTCGTACCCCAGTCAGAGGAAAATTTTCGAGTTGAACTAGGAGATCTTATTTCGACTTTCTGTTGTCTGTTTGTTCAATAGGATCTGAACCAATCTGCCATTACTCCTTGAATGCCATAGAAATGTAATTTAGATAACAAAATTTCATGATTTACACAGTCAAAGGCCTTCGTTAGATCACAGAAAATTCCTCCAACATGTATTTTTTGGTTAAGAGATTTAAACACACTATCAGTTAGTTTAAATGCAGCCTTTTCTGTAGATATACCTTTCCTAAAACCATGCTGTTCTGGGACCAATATGTTGTTAGTGTGTAGATGTTGGCTTAATCTGCTGTGCAGAGCTTTCTCGAATACTTTTGAAAAAACTGTCAATAGCGAAATAGGTCTGTAATTTGTTATATTAGTTTTGTCTCCTTTCTTATACAGAGGTTTTACAACTGCAATTTTGAGACGATCAGGGAAGATACCTTTATATATTGAATGATTACAAATGAAGGTTAATGGGTGACTGATATCAGAAGCACAAGTTTTTAAGATTTTACTATTTATTTCATCATAACCTGAAGAGTTTTTAGGTTTAAGTGAACGTATTATACTTTGAATCTCAGCTTCAGTAATTGGGATTATTTTTATGTTGGGGAAGTTTTCAGGAAGAGACTCTTTTGACAACGAGATGGCATCTCCTTTCTCAAATTTCTGTACATTTAGTTTTTCAGCAACTGTTAGAAAGTAATTATTGAAGGCATTGGCCATGCTTTTTGGCTCTTTTAATTTTTCATTGCCCACAACTAGGGAGGGGATCTGTTCTGTTGGATGCAATTTTCCTGTCTCCTTCCTTATAATGTTCCATGTTGTTTTGACTTTATTACTAGATTTATCTACAAGTCTACTGTAGTGTTGCTTTTTAGCTTCTCTTATAACTTTTTTTAGGATTATACAATAATTAATGTAATGTGTTTTTGCTTTTGGATCATTGCTGTTCCTAGTGAAGGTGTACAAACTTCTTTTATGTTTGCATGATATTTTTATTCCTTGCGTGATCCAGTCATTTTTGTTGTTTGTATTTTTGTATTTGACTGGAAAACTCGCTTCAAAAATATTTAGGAAAGTACTTAGAAATGAGTTGAACATACAATTAACATCTTGGTTCTGATAAACAGATTCCCACGTTTCTTGTTTTAGTAGTGTCTGAAAGTTTGTGAGTGTATAACTATTTATTAATCTTGTTTTCTGCTTTATAGGCATTTTGTTTCTTGCTACATAAGTATTATTGATTGTGAGAAATTGAGCATCATGGTCTGAAAGGCCATTTATTAGTGCAGATGTATAAGATGAGTTTAGTCTACTATTATCGACAAAAATATTATCAATGGCTGTACATGATTTATTTTGTATTCTTGTTGCAAAATCTACTGTATGTGATAGATTATATGTGGTTAATAATGAGGACAGTTTATTTTTTGGTTGCTTTCGATGAGATAATTTGTGTTTATGTCTCCACAAATTATAAATTCAGCCTTTGGTTTATACAGATTTTTCAAAGTATCATCTAGATTTTTAACAAACCAATTAAAGTCTCCTGTAGGGGCTCTGTATAAGCTCAAGATAATTAATTTTGATGCTTCAGTTTCTAGTTCTACTGCACAAATTTCCAAATCCTTTTCTATACAATTATGTGAGATATCAATTTTGTTGGCATTGAGGTCTTTACGAACAAAAATACACACGCCTCCTTTCTGTAGCTCTTTGCGGCAGAAACTAGATCTTAATATGTACCCTGGTAATGTGAGATGCAGCAGGTCCTGTTCATGTGATGTTCACTAAAGCATAGGACATGGGGATTTATGTTGTCTGTTTCTAAAGAATGTATTAATTCATCACTCTTGCTTCTTAGTCCCCTAACATTTTGATGAAAGATGTGTAATGAATTAAATGAATTAGATACAGCTGCAATTTTATCCTGGTCTATGAGGTTCATGTGTTTACAATCAACATAACTTAAGCATCTTTGTGCTTTTGGTACAAACATGTGGGCTGCCTCTTCAGGGCTGAAGGAACTGCGTCCAAACAGATTTACCTTATAATCTTCTTAACTTCAAACATCCAACATTACCCAGATGCAGTTACTTCAATTATGAAGATGGGGGCAGCTTGTTCCTAAATAACATTGGTTTCAAGCTACACAGTATCAGAACCCAGAAAACTGCCATCTGAAAACACCTGCAGTGCAGTGTGGTCCAGTTTTGTTTCTTATCAGAGTGCTTTGCAGTGAGTGTACATAACAAACCTCACCATGGATAAAAGTGCTCTAGTTGTTTTATTCTACCAGAGTTTTATGAGTGTCCACACTCTTTGGAAATTTTCAAGGTCAAAAGGACTCTGTGATCAAAATTTAGGAGCACATGCAGCTTCAGGTAGGGACTGTGAAATTCATTGATACAGGAGTCACTTTGAGCCCAAGCCTACAGCAGGCCTAGGCACAGAAGGCTAATGGTAAACTGAATTTATGCAAATTACAAAGGCTGAGTCAAACTGAACATCTTTGGGGCAGTATGATATTTTCCATGCCTGTCAGCATATTGTGGAATGTAGTAACATATCTGTGGCTTCTTTTAAGGAATTTTTTGAGTGCTTAGAAGATGTAAAAGGGTTTCTGCCATGTGAAGCAATTTTTCAGAGAACCTTTGTAACATAAAAATTCTGCAACTATTTTATTTGTTGTTTTGAATGCAGTGGCATAGTAAAAGTAACAGATTATTGTTTTTTTTATTTACTAATTACATAAGGATTTTGTTTATTATTTTTAATACTGACAAGTTAACATTAAGGAACTGGTTATTGTATATTTTGTTAGGCTCTGTTTATATGTTTTCTTCCCAGGCATCTGAAGGATAGTGAGTTGTGCAAAATGAGTCTGCCCATGTAGGCAATGCAAAATTCATTTTGTGAAATATGTAGGACATTTTAGGCACCCATTAAGGTACATGTAATGGGGACTTACACTTGGCAGGTGTCAGAGTGAATATCACATTGTGAAAGAATGTGGACTGATAAAATATAATAATAGTAGAAAGGGGGACTACACCATTATACCATTAATGTAACTTGAAAAATGTAAAGTTGGGAAGTCAATGTTGCAAGACTGTATTATTCAATAAAACTCTCCTGTTTGTTTTATTAACGTTCACTGTAATAATGCTGCTACTGCTGCTGCTGTTATTACTACTACTACTACTACTACTACTACTGCCACCAGAAGCTGTAATTACATTCCTCCTGATTCCCACCAGATCTCAGTTTAATCCTCTCCCATATAAGCATAGAAGGACACAGTAAATTGAAATATATTACTGTTTTTCAGTGAGTGGATTTTGAATGCCGACTGACTACAAGATTCTATAATGGTTTTTAAAAGTATCGCCTACACAAAGGAAGTATTGAAGTAATACGGATGCTTTAGTGTAGTGTAGTTTAGTTTAGTTCACTTTTTATTTTAGTTTATATTTCATCCCATGAATCATTACAGAGTGATAATGGACATGTCAAGAGAGTAATTACAATAAAAGTACAATAATTACAACAAAAGCAAACGAGCACATAAAACCTATAAGACACAACTACATATGTATACAGAACAACACAAAGTACTAATTAACATAGTACACAGATGTGAAGTACAGGAAATTACAATATAGAAATACACCATCAATACAATTCCTACAAATTAAAGAGTCAATTGTTATAAATTCCTCCACAGCATAAAAACTGTTTGCAGTCAGAAAGTTGATAAGCTTCTTCTTGAATTTTATTATCGACCTGACACTTTTAATATCACCAGGTAGTTTGTTATGAAGAAGCACACTGTTGAAAGCAATACTCTGTTCAAATAGTTTGGTGTTGTGACTTGTTATGAATAAGTCTGACTTATTCCTTGTATCTTATGAATGAAATATAGAATAGTTTTGAATTTACTTAAGGACATTTTAGTGCATAGCACAATTTCATTGATATACATACACGGTAGTGTCATGATCCTTAATTTTTTGAAATATGGTTGCAACTTGAAGTGCTTGAAATATTAGCTATTAAATCTTATTGCCCATTTTTGTAGTTTAAAATCTGTCTTGTGATTTCTAAAGTTTTCCCAAAAATAACATACCGTCTTCGAAGATGAAATGGGGAACGTGAATTTTAAATTTCCTAATCACATTGTCATATAAACAATTACAATGAAGAAAATATATTTAAGTAACTTTACCGAACCGGTTTAAATTTTTGGGCGGTGGTGTGTATGTAGAGAAATGTCATTGTAAGAGGGAAATTTCTTGACAGGGTAGGTAAGTTGCGGTAATAGTAATGTCAATTGTTCGTAGGTTTCTGTAGCGTGATGGGGGTATGGTATAATAATTTGTTTAAAAAATATAAAATGAAGTAATTGATGCAACTATTCATATCAAGGCCATGAAATACGTTCAACTTTATTAATAAGCACTGAGAATGTTTTTGTTATTGTTTTGTTGTAGAGGGCGTGTGCTATGTGTCAGAATGATTTTGATAGAAGTGAGGTTAGGTTGTGAAACGAACGTGGAAAATGGATATGCGGAAGTGGAGTAAAGGGTAGTGTAGAGTTGTAAAATATACTGGAAATTGAAAGAGGAAGCACTAAATCGCACCCTGTGGAGAACTGGCTTTGGAAGAGGCTACGGACCTGTCGTAAGACAGACTACAGAATGAATGAATGAGAGTTGTGTATGAACAATGTCCTTGAATTTTAAGGAAAATTTTGAATATCTCTCGGGATAAATTTGAGGTTTAATAGATCTTTATAATCTTGAAAGTTTACGAGAATATGGAATGATACCTCCATCGTTTAAACAAAGGAACACATTATAAAACAGCAAATATGTCTGTTACCCTCAATTTTAATAAGATATGTCGTCTGTGTATGGTAGAAGACGCGCAGTTATTGCCCCTCTTTGTACAAGACGGCAGTCTTGTTGAGAGATTGATGATGCTTCTACCTGTGTTGAAGGTTAGTATTTATAGGTAATACTAATTGCACAAGTTTTTTGTTGGAGTTCACTGTTTTTCTCTTATAGTTATGTTGATTTGTTTTATTTTCATTTCATTTATTATAACATCCAGTTTGTTACATAGTAACATGGGCAATTATCACTTATAATAATCACTGTTAAACATACAAGATTATAATAAATATTTACATCGAAGTTAATAACATATTCATAAGACAAATAAACATATATTTTCATACTATACTATCTTAGACTGTAAAAACTCCTCAATCGAGTAGCAGGAATTATTCAAAAGAACTGCTGTCACTTCTTTTTTAAAACATTTAAAATTAAATACTTTTTTAATCCTCACTGGCAAGTGTTTAAACAATTTAATACCAGTATTTAACACACTTTTCTGAAGCAATGTAGTTTTACAAAAATGTGTGTGTAAATCATATTTACTTCTCATATTGTGATCAGTGATTCAGTGGCGATTCTCACTTTCTCCCAACTGTACACAGTATTTGCTTGTATTTGGTTTTCTTTTTTTTTTTTTTTTTTGGTAATGCACAGATGCTTTGGCATAAATATGAGAAGTACCTGGGTGAGAGCATGAGATCATGATAGCTGCTTCTGAATATGTTGATATACTTGGATGGGAGCATAAAGTATGCAATTGTGAAAGCTTCAAGCACATAGCTTACATAGAGAAATATTATTACTTAAATATACTAGCCACATAAGTTTTTCTCACCCATTCAGACCTACAGTAAATATATATTTGGCACTGGTAACTGTTAACTTGTCTGTGGTGAACTGTGATGAGTATGTGTGTGTGTGTTATATTATATATATATATATATATGTACATGTACATATTTGGAGTGCCATATTAGATCAACCCTGATATGGAGAGGAACTGCTGAAGTACTATTTTAACGTACAGTTGAGTGCTGATGATGGACTGCCAGCTCAAGTGTGCCCCACATGTGTGCAGCAAGTGAACACAAGCTACAGCTTCAGGTTGCAGTGTGAGACAAGTGATGAAACACTCAGGCAGTTGATTGACTTCCAGCGGACACAGGTAATTCTACTTAGTTCTGTTGAGCAGTGAACAAGTTTAGATTTATTTTTCATAACTGCTGTGTGTAATATGGGAACTGTTTCAAGTACCTAGGTATAATACTGTAACACTGCAGACATTATATAGTGATAAATGAAATAAGAGGAATTATGTATGCTGAAGTGGAAGTGGCTGGTGAGGAAGCATTTTTGGCTCTGTTTAGGTTTATTAACCCTTTGGCACCAGAGTTAAATATGTGGTATGATGTGCAGTAGACTGGAATTTAAATGGGAGCTGCATAATAAAGGCCATGATAGGCTGGTGGCTGTACCCTTCATTTGGTGTTTTGAGCATCATGCTGCATGATGGGTATACCTGTCATTAGTTGCCAAAAGGTTAATGGCATTTTTCATGGAGGGACTGGGGAAAACCATGAAAAGAGTTCAGTGACTGACAAATTGAGGTAGCTGTTGACATATTTAGGTGGTATACAGTTTGAATCCTAATTGTTTTACCAGCTATCCCAAATCAAGTTTATGTGATTTTCCTGTGTTATTGGGTAAATGCTGGGATATTATCGTGGAATCCTTGGAGTCTTAACTACTTATCTTTCATGATCCTCTATTCGTCACATTTAACTCTTCATACCTGTTCAGTTGAATGAGTGTCAGTAAATAATACAAGAATATAAGTAGCAAAAACTTGCTGGGATAAACAGTCTCCATTTTACGTCCATGGCCACTACACAAAGGTAAAGCTGTTCCTGTCCACGCCATGAAGGCATGCAGGGGGAGTAGATATATTGTTCCATTGTTCTTAACCTCTGTGCTATATGGAGAGTATTGCAGCCCAACAACATTACCCCAGTACGCATTGAATAGGAAGCTGGGTTGGCCCCAGACCTGGTCTTCACAATTGGAGAAAAGATAAGTTTCTTGTCTCTGCTGGGCTTCGAACCCTGGATTTTCCAGCCTATATTCAATTCAATTCACTTCACTATCCTGACTATGCAATAGAAAATACTAATATGAAATTCAATTAAATACAGACTTGCTCATACCAAAACAGTAGTAAATACAGAACTCTGGAACAACCCATGTAGGATACTGTAAGTTGAGTCTTCTCTGTTACGCTTCTTAGTTGCAGGATGAAAACTGTGAAGTTACATCTGTGAAGGAGGAATCAGATGAAATTACTATTGAAGACAACAATGTAGAATTTGGCCATAATGATGGTGATGAGTAAGTTTATGCATGTTACAGTTTTTTTATTCACTCCTATTTACTCTTCTCTTCAGTCAGTATTTGCACACAGAAAACAGTGCTTCATACAAAATTTGTATACATATATACACTTCTTCATACCAGTGACTGTTTTCACAAAATGGCTGTCAGAACTAAAACAAAGCAAGACTCTCAAGAAGCCTCATTTGTATTACATGGCAAGGATGAGTTCTGCTGGTCTCTGTTGATAAACATGAGTGGAAAATTTGAAGCTTGAAACATCACACACGATGAAGTTCAAATTTGAAAAGTTGGATGCATGTGTCAGCATTCCTAATGATATAATTTTTATTATTTCAGTGACGTTGCTGTTGCGGCTACTACTACTACTACTATTTTGATTCCAATTCCACTCTTTAATGACATCTTTAATAAGGAAACAGGCAATGCTGAGAAAATTATTGTTGGGCAGCAAGATGCTGTTGCTGAAGTGGACAGAAATGTACCCAGAAAAATTCAAGTCTCCTCTTTGTTGAACCATAATAAGAAAGGTTTATTCCATATGAAGTCATCAAAAAAGAAACACACATGTAATGAATGTGGGAAACAATTTATATATCATACGAATCTTAATCGCCACATGTTGATACACACAGGAATTAAACCATTCACATGTGATATTTGTGGAAAGGAATGTGCATTAAAGCATACATTGAAAATACATAATAAAATACATACAAGGGGTAAACTATATTCCTGCAAGGAGTGTGATCAGAGTTTTGCATTAAACACTGAGCTGAAGCGACACATGAAATGTCATACAGAACTTAGAGAAACAGATACAAAGAAGTTTGTTTGTGATGTGTGTGGTCGACTCTTTCGCATTAGGAGAAATCTTAAACGTCACATGGTAGTTCATACAGGAGAACGTCCGTACGCTTGTCATGTTTGTGGAAAGAGTTTTTCTGTTAAGAACTACATGAAGAGCCATTTGATGCTGCACACAGGAGAAAAACCATATTCTTGTGAGGAATGTGGATCATGTTTTGCGCAGAGAAGCAATTTATCAACTCACATGAAGACTCATACTGGAGAGCGGCCACACTCTTGTGTACAGTGTGGAAAGAGATTTGCAAGGATAAGGCACTTACAGATGCATCTAGTTTGTCACACAGGGGAGCGGCCTTACAGCTGTTCAGAGTGTGACAAGTCATTTGGGCGTAAAGATGGCCTACAGAAGCATATGTTGATGCATACTGGGCACAGGCCACACTTATGTCCTTCGTGTGGTAAAGGCTTTGCAAGGAGCTCTCAACTTAAGGTTCACATAACAACACACACAGATAATAAACCGTTTGAGTGCACAGAGTGTGGTAAGACATTTGCTAGAAAGGATCGTTTGAAAGATCATTTATCATCTCATTCTGGTAAAAGACCTTTTTCATGTCAGTACTGTAGTAAGGGCTTTGTGAGAAGGGAACATCTGAAGTATCATTTGAACAGCACACACGGCCAAGAGAAAAGAAAATCATGACTTAAAAATCAGCTTTTTTTTTTTGTATGTCACCATATTTCATTGTTTTATGTTATGTCTGTCTAGGAATGTGATTCCCAGTTTCTTTGATGACTTTTCAGGAGTTTTAAATTGCAAGTAATTTTTGCCCTTGTAGATTTTGGATCTGTGCAACCTGTTTCTGTATATTACTCAGAAAATTTTTTAATGTTTTTTATTTGTAAAACATTTAAGCTTCTTACAGGCTACTTCTTATATATGATTCAATTATTTTACAAAGGACTAAAATGTCTGTTGTGTTCAGGATACCTCAGAGCAGAGTTCAGTTTCATTTACACCTTTCCACTGCATATTCCAGCCACTCATGTCTTTCCATCCATTATTCAGTATTCTTCACTCTGTTAGGGCAGTGTTTTTAAACTGGTGATGCAGAGAATACCTGTACGCCCCCATACGTTGCATATGTGTTTAATGATGCACATTGGCAACTTTACCTTTTATTGGTCTGTGTCTTTTTCTGTAGCTTGCTGATATAGACACAACTGCATATTCATGTGGCATGATATTCCAGCATCTTAGTGGTACAATGTGATGAGAAATAAATATGAACGTGACTTACAAAATTGAGTATTCAGGTCTGAAAGGTCAAGCAGAAGACAGCTATGCTCAGACTATAACAATAGTTCACTTTTAAGTGTTGGTGAAGTTAAGAGGGCCTGTGAAGTGTTATCAGCAGTTTTCACATATCTGACGATAAAATCATGTTTTATTAAAGGTGAAAAAATTATGTGGGAATAAATTACATCTTCAGGGGAAAATATACGGTGACAAATTGCACAAGTAAATGCTGTATGTACAAGTTAACTAATATTGTGAGATTTCAGTTTATCAAGGCTGTGAGAATAAAGATTAGTCTGGGATGTGATGCCATGTAGTCAGAAACATACCAACATTTCTTCTACCCTGAATAGGAGGCTACAGGTTCATCCACCTTTCTACACTTTCACATTCCAGAACACACAAAAATTTAAATACTGTCAAACACAACTAATGCATGTTATATACTTTATTGTCACCACATGTTTTGACCTAATTCGGTCATCTTCAGGCCATTAATATAGAACTGATTAAAGTATTGTATACAGTCCTCATGGAAGTACTGTATACAATATGTATACAGTACTTTATAAGTTGTATATTAATGGCCTGAAGATAACTGAAGTGGGTAAAAACGTGTTCACAATGAAGTATATAATACACATATACACATTAGTTGTGTTTGACGGTATTTAAACCCTTCTTTGTTACACTTAACACAACAGAATGATAAACATAAAACTTCCAAAACACAGTACTCTTCCACTAATATTCTTGGTGTATTATTTTCATCCCGTTCTGTTAACATTGTGCCATTATTCACAGAAGTTTTTGTCTTCTTGGATATGATGCTGTGTAGTCTGGTTGAAGTTTATTGATGCTTCCAACGATGCTGCCACATCCGTCATCATGGTCTTCTCATAGGATCCAGCTGTCTCCATCATCAACTAACTCCATGGGGTAGAATCCTTCTAGAGATGCTGATATTTCCTCAGCTAGTCTAGAAATTTCCTGTATTTTATGGAACCCTGAGGTTCATTACCATGTTCACAAGAGCCATTTGTCCCAATCCTGAGCCAAATTCATCTAGTCTGCACCCTCCCATTCCACCTCTGTCTTCATCAAGGTTGATGACTGATGTTCATTGCCTACCTTAATGACAGAAGCAGCAGAGTCCTCTGCAGTGTCAATAAACCTCACGTAGACTACACAGCATAACATCCTGGCAGATAGCAGTGTTCATTTTCAATGCCATGGGAACCTGAAATCTCATTTCCATTAATCCTGGTTTTTCCTCTTAAAGTTTCAACTTGTCAGATTCAGTTTTATCAACTCCAGCATTTTCCAGGGAAATTAGTACAGTAAGGACATTTATGTTCGTAATTTTCTATCGGCAGTTTGTGCAGTCAGTGTTTTAAGATTTGGAAATGGTTGTATTTTCTATTTTGATGTTGTAAGGTTAGACAGCATTGAGGTTGATAATTCAGTAAACTTACATGCGTAGTATAAATGTATTAGTCTATGAAATTATCAAATATATATTACATTTTTGCACCAAGCTGTCATGAGGCAACACATCATATGTGTGTGCAGAGTTGTTACAGCCCTGATGTTTATAGGGAACCAACCACCTTCATTTGCTGATAAGGGTTTGTAAAATTAAAAAGGGAAAAGAAACTACTGCTTTAAAATAATTCAACTGGAGTTTCTGCAGTAATATCTGCACAATTCGTAATTTCATATCACATTTATTGAGGAAAACAATTTCAGGCCCAGCTATTTGTTACAGAATATTTTATGTCATGTTAATTGCCAAGAAAGTAGCATAAAACTGAATACCAAGAATGCCTGCGTAATGTTTTGGAGTGAGCGAGCTCTCAGTCAAGTATGGCAACTGCTATTAAATTTGGCAGTAAGGGTTCGATGCCTAGCATGGCCAAGGGGTTTTTTTTACCACCAGTTTCATTCATGGGTCACGTATCCCATTCTGCAGGTACCAGGTGTTACGTGTGCAAAGCCAACCACGCACCTTTACAGTAAGCTGTATTATTTACCTCCTTGTTTTGTTTTTCAGTGTTGTACTCTCATTTATACTTGCACTCTGTGTGTTTCTATATTTTCACTGTGACATGTTCCCATAACATTGCGTTTCACGTTGTATATTGCGGTTGAAAATGTCTGATGTAGAGTTAGCATCGAAACACGTAACTCAACAACTGGACATAAATAGGTTTCAGATCAGCGGTCTTCCGGGATTTTATACCACTATCGAAAATCTCAGAAGACGCAGGTCTCTTTTACACTGTGGCTGAAGCCTGAATCACACAGTGTAGACCCAGACTGTTGATATTAAACTAAGCACGGAACGTTAACATTGATAGGTAATTGTTTTTCATAATATAAATCATGGATCCAATTTTGTCACAAGACAAGAGGATGTGGAAAAAGTCATAACATACCAATTCAATCATCCCCAAAACTGTACATTGCAAAATGCTTTAAACATTCTATGTGCTGTCTAGACGTCAGTATTTGGTTAACAGTTACATCATAGAAATTCATCTACAAGTAAAAGGAGTGTGCATTAAGTTCTTCTTTGTGTGCTTTTAAATTGTGCCTTTCATCTTAAATTTTTGATATACATGGTAAGCTATTGAAGATCCTGACTAGATCGAATGTGCTTTTCTGAAGCCTATGATAGGTGACAATTGTCTATGAAGATGGTGCTAAACCCT
The DNA here is from genome assembly GCA_021186555.1 of Reticulitermes speratus. Classification (NCBI taxonomy): domain Eukaryota; kingdom Metazoa; phylum Arthropoda; class Insecta; order Blattodea; family Rhinotermitidae; genus Reticulitermes; species Reticulitermes speratus. The sequence goes on from JAJKFL010000005.1 coordinate 48,282,554, forward strand.
TGATTATACTGTGTATTGAGAATTGTTTGCAAGTTTTCTGATTATCAACGAGGAAGTTCATTAATGGAGAATATCTATGTGGCATGGAACAGGCAAAATCTCCAGTTTGTTAAATAGACTTCTGCATGAACTTCTAGGATGTGCACCAACCATAATTCTGAGATTTTCTTTTGTAATGTAAATATCTTCCTGCTGTTGGACGAATTTCCCCAAAAACTTATTCCGTATTGTACAATAGAGTGAAAATATAGCGATTGACTTGCCATTGTATTAGTATTGCCGCATTAGTAGCTTCATTAATCACCACGTGATAGAAAATTGTCCGCGACGGTCGAACTAAATGCAGGCACTGAGCGCCGGCTATAGTAACGCAAGTAGGTGCCGCTAATGGCGCCACAAGACCATATTTTGCGCGGGACCATGGAATCTTCACGGGCGTTTCGTTGGTTAGTGGTGGTGTCGTTAGCGATCTTGTCTTCAGGCAGATTATCCGTGACCCATCCAAAATCAAGAATTATTATTGAGGTTAAAATGTATGGACAAATTCTACATACCTCATAGGCACCAGTATATTTTCAGTACATTTATCAAGGAATGATGTCCTTTATTGTTAAATACGGTCTAGATTGTGTTCAGCAACCCTTCTCATTGTCAGTTCTATGTCTTCACCAAATTCTCCTTACGCGGGAAATGTGTCTGGATACAAGGAAGTATGGACCATTGGCAAGTCTGATTCTTAGTCTGTCGAGAGTCAAATTTGGACGAGAAATGCACATTTTCGCACGGTGGTTGCCCAGGCGGGTTTTTGTATGGAAGAGGGTAATAGTAACTCATTGTAATCTTACAAAATTATGCAAAGATGACTGTGAATTTTGGCAAAATATGTCGTCTGTGTATGAAGCAGACTGAGAAGTTATTGCCTGTCTTTTGTCAAGATAACATTATTCCAGAAAGAGTAATGTCTCTCTCTCCAAGTCTGAAGGTTAGTGGTATGTTATTTTGAACTAGATCTAAGCGTATTTTCCATGCATTAGACAGTTACTAATATAAGTCCAAGAAAACGCACTTGCAGTGAGTTTGGACATTCTTGTATTTGGTTTCTCCTTGATGATTGCCCAGAAGGGGTCGAAACATGTAGGAGATATAGAGCCAAGCACCTTATTTATATTTACGTGAGTGTGTCCAGAGCTTTTATTATTTTATTCAACAAAGTACGTAAAGTGACTTAAAGTGTGGGATGTTGAGTTCTTCTAATGTGACCAAATCGAACCGCCAACGAGAACTGTGGGCTAAGAAGCTAAAATAGCAAGGTACGCACACTGTAAGTGTTCTATGTGGTGGTTTAACTTAATAAGTGTTGTTACTGGCCATCATACCGTAATTATTCAGACTTCCCAGCTGTATGCCATAGAGTATCATCAGTATATAATAGACAATGTGTATTGCATTTTACAGTTGTGTGTTGGTGATGAACTGCCAGACAAGGTGTGCACTGAATGTGTGCATCAAGTAAATATCAGCTATAATTTCAAGTTGCAGTGTGAAAATAGTGATGTGACACTCAGACAGATGTTGTTAAAAGCAGAGGTAAGATACTGCACATGTGTATACTGGGGGAGGTAACATTTTAAGAGTACTGTGCATGATTTGAGGTTATCACAAGTGTATTGCTGAAGATTCAAGTGTTCTGGTCATCATGCCATGTTGACTGTCCTTTGACTGTTTGGTCCTGAAGATGAAAGCATCGGTAGCTGTTTACCAGTGAACACAGCAGAACAATCTGAATGACTTAAAGCCTATTAGAGTGCTATTTATGGATACATTATGAAACAAAGTGATCACTCTTAACCATGTTTACTTCTGTAAAACTGTTTTGACCTATTTACTTGAAAATCAGGTCTTTAATCTATAGTTGCTGTTGCTGAGATGTGGTGTTGGACATTCTTAATGAAACTCTTAAGTTACAGTAGTTTCTTTGGATGTAACAGGTACTTAATACTGTGACTTACATATCTTGATAATATGGTGGTCAGTTGAGTTATTTAGGGTAAGTTTAGCTGGAAGTAGCAATCTTAAATAAATCCTAAACTCAGTGCAAGATTAGGATGATTGGATAATTTAGAAGAGCTTGTTAGATCTGACGTCACTAAATGGACTTCTAATTAAGTGTCATGGGTATGTGGTTACCATATTGTAAAGTTGTTACTTGTCATTTATGTTTACAAACTCTGGATAATGCCTGCTGTTTGTGCTATCATTTAATTAATGACACTGGCACTTTTCTAGCTTCTTAGGTTATTAGTGTCAAATGGGAAGATGATTGTAAATAATGATATGGGAGTGATGTTTTAGGACTGAAGCATTCAGGGCCTGTTTAGAGGAACTTCCCCAGTATTGGAAAGGCTGAAGAAAACCATAAGAATTCAGTCAGAATAGCTGGCCTGCAGGCAAACCTGTGACCAAAGTATGAGTGCCCCTGCTTATCAGCCTGGTGTTCTTCTTGAAATTAAGTGACTTTTACTTTGCCTGTATGGTAAATTGAAGGTACCAGTGATGTTGAAGTTGGCCATGTGCTTAATTAAGCACCACACCATGCATTTTTAATGTAATTTCTAGAACAGCTTAGTGATCAGTGTTACACTCTGGCCACATTACCCTTGGGGAAGGAGCCCCCAGTGCCATGAAGTAAAAGACTGGCCCCTAGAGGTAGTCTGGATACTACAGAGAAAACAAAATCCCTGCTTCAATTTATTTTACACCAACTAATGCAAAAAAAAAAAAATAATAATAATAATAAAATAAACACCCCAACAAACAAACAAACAAACCTGCTGTTGCTGGGAATTATTATTATTATTATTACTTACTGCAATTGGGTTTTCACCCGGTGGCAGTAGTCCTTACACTAGTACACACAATACAACTGGACATATAAATATACATAAAAGTAACAATACAATACAAACTATACACAATTACAAAACAATACATACAGTAAATACAAGTACACACATTAGAACACCATTCACACATTACAAAAACATCCACACCTTAACAAAAACATCCACTCCTTAACAAAAACATCCACACCTTACAAAAACACCCATACACAATACAAACAAAACACACGCACATTACAAAAAAACAACCCCACAAACTAAATAATACAAAAACAACAAAACACACATACTGCAAAAAGAAAGAGTTGTTAAGCCTAACCTAAAACCTAACGTAAAAGAATCAGAGTTAAAAGTAATTTCGTATACCAAGCAATGAGTCAAACACTATACAAAAATAAAATTCCATGTTTTCAAAAAATGATACACACACATTTCAACTGCACCATCACTTCACTATGCTTATATACACATCACGGCATTCCCCGTTTTGCCTCCCTTTACTTCACTTCACTTCACTTCACTGTATTATTAGATATTTTTCCCCACCCTCTATACCCTTCACTTCACTTCACTGTCTTAATAGATATTTTTCCCCACCCTCTATACCCTTCACTTCACTTCACTTATCACTTTCCTAACCCTCTTCCTAAAAGTACTCGGCTTACAAGGGAAAATCCCTAAAGCATCTGCAGGTAGTTTGTTCCAGAGTTGGATGGTCCTATTTACAAAGGAGAATTTTCCGATATCCGTCCTTTGCTTCCTGTTCCTAATTTTCCGATTATGATCAACCCTGCTCAGATAGTGTGGCCTTTGTAGTCTGTCACCTATAGCCTTCCAAGCCCGTTCGCCAGTCTATGCTTTGAAGAGAGCACATAAGCGTGCTGTCTTTCTGCGCTGCGCCAAAGTTTCCCAGTTCAAATCGGTTGTATAATTTGCAAATTTAGCCGCTTTCTGTTGTACCCGGTCTAACGCATTTATCTGTCCCTCCCTGTATGGATCCCAGCACGCAGCCCCATACTCAAGAATCGGACGCACTAGTGACGTGTAGGCTAAGCTTTTAGTATTACTATTTCCCTTTTTGAGAATACGCATTATGAAATGAAGTGCCTTCCAAGCTTTTCTCACCGTGTAATTTACTTGGTCAGTCCAGCTTAAATCGCTGCGTAAGATTATTCCCAAGTATTTACAACTGCTCACTTCTGGAATTAATTCGTCCCGTAAAGAGTAACTTAGTGGATCCTTCGCCCGGGCTCTCGTGAAACTAACTGCCTTACTTTTACCTGCATTTATTTTCATCTCATTTTCTACCGCCCATTCCCCCAGTCTGTCCAGATCTATCTGCAACGTTTTTATGTCATTTTTATTTACAATTTTCCTATATATTACACAGTCGTCTGCGAAAAGTCTAATAGTTGAGTCAATGTTCCTCCAAATGTCATTAACGTACGCTAGAAACAGAAGTGGGCCCAATACACTTCCTTGCGGTACACCTGACGTTACTCTGACCTCCTCTGATAATTGCCCTCCTACCCTGACTCTCTGCGTACGACCCCAGTTTCCCATTTTTCCAGACCATAGCGTAGTCATGGTACTGTATTAGCTATCCCAGTTTACATTCATCATTTAGTGATTGTAAATGATGTAACTTGGTTGTTTTCTTTGGATATTTGTATTTTAAGGTTTCTTTATCTTTTCAGCATTTTAATATTTGCATTATGCCGTGAGAAATATCTTTGTATTACATTTTGTTAAAGGATTGTCCTTTGAGTAACAAGGAAGAAGCATGCGAGATTGACAAAGTGAAGTTGGAAGTTGAAGAAGCAGAAATAACAGTTGAAGAACATGGCATAAATGTGGACAGCATGGAGGACCATCACAGGTTAGTTGATAATAATAATTCTTGTATATATGCCAAATGCATTGTTCTAGTGATTGGAATATCATTATCTACTGGACCCCACAGAGTGAGTACCTTTTCCTTTTATCATGCCATGTATGCTTTCCTTTTGTCTGAAGCCAAATTCTCTGTGATACAGGTATATCTTTCCCATTTGTCAGCATAGTTGAAATTTTCTAAAGATACTCTTGTGACAGTAAGGTGATCATTATTTGTACCTGTTTTGTGTGCATGATTTTTTTTAATTAACACTAGTTACTAACAGGTCTCTGCCATTGTATTAGCAAAGTACAGAAAGAATAAACATGTTGTCTGTACTTAGACACATGTCTGTATTTTCTGAAGAAATGCAAATTTGGTCACAGGATAGTTGGATACAGTATGGGTTTGACAACTGAAAATTTGGAAACTTTATATTATTTTCACCATGCATTTTCTATTCAATGTTTCATAACCAACTAAATGCACATTACTTGAAACTATTTTTATATAGTTACTAAATACCCCTCGTTGATGTTCCGATATCCATAAACCAATCTTGCTTGTTGGGCACTTGTAAACTTTATATTATTTTCACCGTGCATTTTCTATTCAATGTTTCATAACCAACTACTGTCAATGCACATTACTTGAAACTATTTTTATTATTTATTATTTAGTATTTAGTAACTATATAAAAATAGTTTCAAGTAATGTGCATTTAGTTGGTTATGAAACATTGAAGATTTGGAGTTTGATTGCTGACAGAGGCAAGGAACTTTTTCCATCTGCATAGGTTTTTAAGGACCAGCCAGCCTACTATACAATAGGTGTTTACAGAAACCTTTGCTTGGGAATAAAATGGCTGGTGCATAAAGTTGGCCACTAACCGCCATCTAGTGGTGAAGGTTGAGAATGTATGAAACTGTGCTTCCACTCACCTGTACATCTTCACAACATGATGCTCAATAAAGGACATGGAAACTTTACATTTTACATTGCTTAGTAAGAGTACATAAAATACAAATATTGTGATGAATTTGATTATTGCTGTATGATAAAGTTGGGTCGGGATAGCATAGTCAGTATAGCGACTTGCTATGGGCTGGACGGTCCAGGGATCGAATCTCGGTGGGGGTGAGATTTTCTGCACCCATCCAGACCGGCCCTGGATCCACCCAGCCTCCTGCACAGTGGGTACGAAGTCTCTTTCTCGGGGTAAAGCGTCCAGGGTGTGGCATTGACCACCCACCCCATCTAATGCTGAGGTTAAAAAAAAAGGGTAGGGCTATACCTGTACTCTGCTTGTGGGCCTTTGTGGCCTGTTCTAGGGTGAACTTTACCTTTATATGATAAAGATGTGTGCTCAGGAATAGTAACATGATGACCATATTCTGTCATTATCCCCAAATTACATAACTCCATGGAGCAGAGTGTTTGAGAAATTAGTAGTTGCTCAGTCAGTCAAATTCCACACGTTTCTTGGACCCTGAAGTTTCATTACTGGTTTCACAAGATTCTACTGCTGGACCATATCTTGAGTCAGATTAATCCAATCCATCCTCCCGATCATATTCTTTAAGGTTTATTTTAATATTATTCACTCACAAACTGCTAGTTCTTCCAAGTGGTCTCTTTATTTCAAATGTAACTGTTGGACCTTGGGAGTAAGCTTACCACTCACGAGCATCTGATACTGAGATTAAGATTGCTTATACCTCTACTGTTATACCACCATTTGCATTAGAGAAAACTTCCTTTTTACCTTCATATTACCATACACATTAGAGACAATTTTCTTCTTACATTCGTACCACCATATGCATAGAAACTTCATGTTTGCCTTCATACAATAATATGCATTACAGACAACTTCCTCTTACCTTCATGCCGTCATGTGTATTAGAGACAAATTCGCCTTTACCTTCATGTCACTGTATACATTAGAGACAACTTTCCATTTACCTTCATGCCACTGTATTCATTAATGCATGGGTCTCTAACCTTTTTATGGCAAAGGGCCACGCCCGTTCTTGTGGGCTGGTTCGTATGCTGCTCGTGGAAAAGTAACAGTAAGTGGTACATCTAACTGCCTAAATTATTATGAAATTTTTATAATATATATATACACAATTTACAAATGTCGCCACGGGCTGCATAACACAACCTGGCGGGCCACGGGTTGGAGACCCATGCATTAGAGACAACTTTCCCTTTACCTTCATGCTACCATATGCATTAGAGACAATTTCCCCTTTACCTTCATGCCATCATAAGCATTAGAGACAAATATTGTTGGGTGCAATGTGCAGAATTTTTTTTTGTTTCTGAGCAGGGTTTTTAAAAGTTATTTATTTATTTATTTATAAATTCTCTTTTGGTGGGTAAGACTGTGTTTCTGTTGAATTGTAACTTTTGGGCCCTATGTCCATCCCCATATGATAAGTGATGAATGTGGGACATTGGTGGAATTACGATTGATGGGTGGAAATGTGAAATGCTTAGAGAAAATCCTGTCCCACTGCAACTTTGTCCACCGCGTGTACTGCAGTGGGATTTGACCTGGTTCCCCATCATGATGAACTGGTGACTGATCATCTCACTTGTGGCTCAGCCTTCTGAACATGAGTTATGTGGAAGTCTGTGCACAATATGTTGTGTAACCAGTTAGTTTCTAGACTGTCCACAAGATGACAGTACAGTATTGCATGTGCTGCAGAATTCTTCTGGTGGGTGGAAGTATAGTGAAATATATTGAGTCATTTGCCATGCATTTCAGAGTTATAGTCTGTGTCAGATTTGATCATTCTGAAGTAAGTCGGTGTGTTTTGTGCCCTGTATGATTTGCATTTTATCAGAAAATTTTAAGATTTCAAAGAATGATATTTGTGCATCAAATAGTGGAATGTACCTCAAATTAGAGCATGATCTCTTCCTTCCCTGTCCTGAACAATTTATTGACAGCATTATTAAGTAAACTATAAGTGAATTAATAAGTAAATACAATGAAAATTAACATTTCTGCTCACATAATTGTGTTTGATAGTGTTTAACCTTTCTAGGTTAAATGGCTAGGGCAGACATCTTTGAGTTGTGCTACTACAGGTGATTTATTAAAATAATTTCAGGCTGGATGCTGAATGCATGGAACAAAATCTTAGTGGTCATGAGGAAAGCAAAAATAATGATCATAAAGAGACATATAAACACATTGTCACAAATGAAACACAACCACAGAGGAAGTTTGTGTGTGATGTTTGTGGTAAAGTGTTTCGCTTGAAGACTACTCTCAAGCGACACATGGTAACGCATAGTGGTGAAAGACCATACTCCTGCAATGTGTGTGGTAAGGGATTCAGTCTTAAACAGAGTATGAGACTGCACTTTAAAATACATTCTGCAGAGAAACCATATTCATGTGAAGATTGTGGAGCCTGTTTTACCCAGAGCAGTGGTCTGTACAGTCACATGAAAACACACAGTGTGGAGAGACCGTACTCGTGTGTTGATTGTGGTAAGAGATTTGTTAGATCATCACATCTTCAGGTACATTTGGTATGCCATACAGGGGAAAAAGCTTTTAACTGCACGCTGTGTTCTAAAACATTTGGACGTGCTGACAGTTTGAAAGAACACCTGGCAATTCATGCAGGTCAGAAACCCTTTCTTTGTACAGTTTGTGGAAAGAAATTTTCAAAGAATTATAAACTGAAGACTCATATCTATACACATTCACAGATCAAACCATTCATATGCACTGAATGTGGTAAAACTTTTGCAAGGAAAGACCGACTTAAAGATCATCTCACTGTGCACTCAGGGAAGCGTCGATTTGTATGTCAAGAATGTGGCAAAGGTTTTGTCAGGAAAGAACATCTTAACTATCATTTAAATTTACATAGAAAAGAGAAAATAAATCCATGACCTTAAAATATCCTGCCCATTAACCTGTTGATCTGAAGAGGTGACTCACTGGGTGAAATTTTCTCACCTTATAAAGTGAAATTTGCATTAAATTTTTGTTTGGGGGGGGGGGGGGGAGCAGTGGGTAGTGTATTTCAACATTATACTGAGCAAATTCTGAAATGAAAGGAGTTCAGTAATGGAAACCCTTAAAATCAAGGAACATTGGTGCCATTGTACAGAGAAATGATATAAGATGTTTTCAGGAGCTGCCTCATCCTCTGAAAGAAAAATCAGTTCAGGAGTATGCAAAAAGTGAGACATTTTTACTTAAGCTTTTTATGCTAGATATTATTGTTAAAAGTCTTTCAAAATAACTAGTACAGACTTGTACTGTCTATTATGACTGTCGCACAACATACAATGAAATGTGCAGATTGTGTTCCTTTTTACAATAAATGTCTGTATAAAATGTAAAGAAAATGGACTTTCACAGAAGATGTTGGTATTTTGTCTACTGTTTCCTGACTTTACTTAAATGAAACAGGGTAATGAATGATATTTGAGGTTCTTACGGCAGTGAATGTTAAGATCTAGAACTTCTGCCAGGTGATGTCATGTAGTTGATACACTGGTACTGATACTCCTCCAGAATATGGTATCTGTATATCACACTACATGACATTGCATACCAGAAGACCAGTATCTTAAGGGTTATGAACCATTATTCCATGGTAAACATTATACAATATGAGCAAGCTTTCATGGTAGCAAAGTTTAGATTGCAGTCTTCTTCCGGGTTATGACACCACATAGTATGGTAGGTTTTATTCAGTGTTTCCGTCTTGTCCTCAGGGTAGAAACTTGGGGGTAACAGGTTCTTCTGAAATGTTGGTAACTACCCATGAGGCAGCATGGTGTCAATCCAGAAGACCACGATCTAAATGAGTGATTTTAGGTTCTGTTGGTGACCGTGAAGAATATTGACCTGAGATCTGGCATGCTATAATTTGGTAGAAATATACTGACGTTTTGGAGTCATCTGCTGCCTATATCTTTGGAGTAAATGTTAAATTTCTGCGAGATTGTGCAGCGTTTCATCCCAGATCCCAGTATTTTCAACAGTCTGAATGCTATACAAGATTTCATGTTTAAATCAGAATCACACTTCTGTGGTTGGGAGTGCTAACCCCAGAAGTATAAAATACATTTTATCCTACGAGGTGGAACCTTTACAGTAAGTTTTGAAGTGGCTGATAACAGTGATGAACACAACTGTGGTAACATGAAAGAAAACTAGCTTCGAATTGATACTGATACACCAATTTCAAATCCAGATTAAAGTGTTTCACATTATATCACAGTTTAGAAGAAAACTGTATAATAATTTTTCATGCAGACATTTAGAAAAACGAGCATTGCATATAGAATGTTGGCAGAACTGAAGAATAGAAGCTATGTATTGTGTGAGAATGTGACATTTTATTAGCAAATAAATGTTTTTTCTCACTTGAATAATGTCATTATTTCACATATGTACATTTGTGTCTTACATACAGATAACGAGATTGCAAATGGTGTACTTCATGATGCAGTAAATAGACTTTGTCAAGTGTTCTTGCTTTCAAAATGTCATACAGTTGCACAGTACAAGCACAAATTTAATTTTATTTATGGCCATAAGAAAAGTGCTGCATTCCCTCTACCGATCTTCATGAAACTCGCAAATACTCGACAACATTATGTGTCAGTCTTCTACATTGAATTTCATCTGAAATGGGCAATAAATGTGGGAAGTATGGATAGATATTCATTTACTCCCCTAAGTAAAGTATGGCTTTTACTGTGCTTACTTCCACAAAACTCATGATTACTAAACGTTTGTGGACATCTTCCATATTGAATTTTATCCAAGTGGGATGTAAAATATAGAAAATATGGTCATAATTTTATTTACTGCTATAGTAAAATATCATTTTTTACTGTACTGTATTGTGCAAAACTCACAGTTGGGCCGTGCCATGGCTCAGGCAGTTAGTCGCCGGCCTCTCACCACGGAGGCCCGGGTTCGATCCCAGGTCAAGTCCATGTGAGATTTGTGGTGGACAAAGTGGCACTGGGACAGGTTTTTCTCCGAGTTGTCGGTTTTCCCCTGTCGATTTCATTCCACTGGTGCTCCATTAATTGTAAAAACTTGGTAAAAAAACCGCTCATCCATCTATCATCATCATTGGGGTTGCACAAAAAGCCTTAAGGCTGTGGTGCGAGGGCCCTTCATCACAAACGAAAAAGAAAAAAAAACTCACAGTTGCTCAACTACATTGTACCGAATTTCATGCAGATCAGTCAAGAAATGTGGGAAGTATGGGTAGAAATTTAACTACGCCCTTAAGGAAAGTATGACTGTCACTGAGCCGATTTTCATGAAACTTTCACTTGCATGTTAACTCTTTGTAAATAACTTATAGACCGAATTCCATGAAAAATCGAGAAACAGTTCAGTTGCCGATAATCGATCACAGATGGACAGAAGTGTTTTCCACATGAGATGTTCTTTTATACTTCATAAAGAGTGCCTGAAGTAGAAGGCAGCAAAGAACTCTGTGTATTTGGCTCGGTTTTTGTGATCAGCACGCCCAAGTTAGTCAGAAGCAGCTAATTTCATACGTGGTATAATAATGTGAAAATTTGTTGTGCTGTGTAATTGAGCAAGTTGACACTTTTATCTTTATTAACAATAAAATTGGATGTAAAATGTAATGCTTTTCTGTCCTTCAGACTTGCAAATTGTGGTCTGCATAACCCCCTCGTTCACTGTGATGCTGATTCTACTGTGTGTGATACATTGTGCAAGTGAAAGGAAAATTTGTCCCTGTGCTGAGTTAAGCACTATACCATGAATGCATTTGGCAGAGTGGAGGCATAGTTCCATGCATTCTTAACCTTTGCACTAGGGGAACTGAGTGGTCCATTTAGTCCTAGAGAAAGAGACCCCAGCACCCATCGGTGGGCTCCAGAGGCATTCTGGATGCTTTCAAGAAGAGAAAAACTCTTCCCCGAGCCAGGAATTAAACCAAAACTCATAAGTCCAGCGTGTAGCCTGGACACTGTGTGGACCTAGCTATCCCGGCTCCCCTGTATGGTACCAGCGATATCTGATAAAGTTAATGATTAGGGATCGTGACAGTAAGTATTGCAGAATGTGTATTTGTAAGTAATTTTTAAAGAATGGGCTTAGACTGGTTTGTCAGCCAGAACACTGCTGCTGTATAAACCAATTCAAGACAAATTTGAAGTTATCTGTTGATGATCTGACATTATGCAAGGCTCTTTCTGAACTTTGTCCAGTTCTTTAGTTTTTAATGTAAAAACCAAGTGTTTTGGAAATGGCTTTTGTTACACTCTTCACTTAGAGGTAGATGTAGAGCTACTGTTGTACCATGGGTATGAGAATGTGAATGTACCTCCACCAAAAGTATCTTCATAGTATGTACACCCAAAGATGAAAACAAAACCCATGTCAAAAACATAAGCCTTTTAAGCTCACATGAACAGCCTTAAATGTTCAATTCAAGGAACTTCATCTGACAACTGTCATTTCACTGTGTGAACAAAATTTATATAACATAAAAATCATTATCCTGTAGCATGTCTAGAACTTGACTTGGGGAACAGAGTGCTTAGAAACATTAGTCAACAAAAACTATATTTTATTTCACATATTTACATATCAATAATGTTAGTACATAAATTGTGGCCCCATTATCACTGGACTTCTCTAATATTTTGGCCAGTCTTCCCATACTTTGGGGTGGGGGCTTTTGAGCCCATCTTCAGCCTTTTTCCATCTCTTTTGATTTGTAATCTCACTTCAACCAGTTGCACATTAATTTGTGTAAAAATTTGAAAAAGAACACACTGATATGCAAAATATATAACTTGTGCCTGTTGTTCCTTCATATGAACTACAAGAGATGTGACAGTATGAAGCTCAGCACTTTCACACAATCATAATGTGGCAGTAAATTTGTAAGTTGGTGACTGAGAGCTTTCGACAGTGGACCTGTTTTGGAAAATTAAGATTTTGGAAGCCTTCCAAAAGTATATAGGGAAGGGTTACATATGGCAAATATGGTCCTGTATCTGTACAAGTTTTTTTTTGCAACATTTGTCAGTGTTTATTAAAATGGATACAGAAGTATTTAGGCCTTTATGTGAAGTGTTGTTAAATTAAGTAAAATTTCAATAAGTCAAATGAATTTTATAAGTTCTCTGATTTCAAGATTTGACGAAAAGTGTGTTTCAGTTGCAGCAGAGTATTATATACAGATAAGCTGAAAGGTCTGTACAGACTTTGGGAGTGAGTTCTACATAGCAAAATAATAAATACATTTCATGTGAACAAACATGGGTCTGTAAATGCTTTTTGAGTTAAAATGACAATAGTCAGGAAGCCAGGTGCCTCAACCAAAAATTTCTTGTGCCACCAAACAAAAAATCAAGTATTTACTGCCATTGACTGTCGAATTAAAGGACACTTGAACATTGCAGTCTTTACTGTCAACTGGGGATGGGAGATTCATGTGGACGCCTGACTGTAAGGACCATGTCCTGGTGTGAGCTCGAGACACGTAACAACAGAGTTGTGTATTGTGCAAATGACTGCCTGTAAGGCCATGCATGAGCAGTTTCTGTATCCACACAATTTACAGTACTTTAGTATCTCATGCTGGCAAATTTCCCAGCATGAGATGACCTTTGTCCATGTTGTCCATGCTTGATGGTGCTGCACCACATTTTAGCCTTGTAGCATGAGATATTGTGAACAACACATACTGTGACCTGTGGACAGATCAAGGAGTGACTCTGTGGCCGATATGCTCACCTGACTTTGGATTTGTGTGGGAATACTTAAAATCCCCTCTTTATTTATCTCCTGTTAATGATGAAGAAACTCTTCAGTAGTGCATTGTGAACAGTCATCATACTATACAGAACACACCCAACATCTTTGAATGTGTTTGGCAAGGTGTTTCCAGGCATGCATGATATCTCATGGGCAACATTCCCAGCACCTCTTGCATCAGAGAGTTGATAATTTCCAAAATTCCTTCAGGGCTGTAACTCAAAAGGGAAGATTTTGCTTAAACATTTTGTATTCTTTGGCTACATAGAACTTGCCCTGAAGTTTGTATATACTTTTCAGATACACTTTGTATGTTGATGGACAGACAGTTGAACATAATGAAAATTACAGTTTCCTGGGATGTGACACTGTGTAGTTTGATAGATGTGTACCAACATTTCAGAGCAATCAGTTACCTCCATGTTCAGGTAAAAGAGTGAGATGTGCAGGGAGAAGGTATGGATCTGGGGAAGATGGGACTAGAACCTGGGCTGTGAGCTACATAACGAGAACCAGTGTTCCTTAAAAGGGTGTCACATCCCACGAGATAATCTTGATATCCACCACTACAAAAGCCTCAGATTGGACACACAATTTAAGGCGTGCAGTTGGGTCAAAATAACTTGACTAGTGTATCATCACCAGACAGTCATATAGACCGTTACATCAGCATCTAGGTTCTACTTTCTAAAAGCTTCTAGTATTATATGTTGGTGGGATGTTCAAACATGTTCAGTTATTACAAACTGTTGCCAGAATATGCCTCATAGTTTTGTGTTGTTAGAAATTTAACTTACTAGAAAAGGTACATGATTTAATCTTATTATGTGTTGATAATGGTGATGCTGATTTATTTTATCACAAAAATACATAGAATTTTTCTTTAATTTGTTGAATACTGCTGCCTGTCATTCTATCTTTATCTTATAATTAAGGACACCTATCTGTTCTTTGCGGTCTTGTTCAATGTTGGGTGCCCAAGCTCGACATTCCAGGTTGATCACAACATCCGCTGTAAACACAGATTAAGATACATTATATTCCAGTTTTGCATGAATAAGTTAATGGCATGTAATTGACAAACAAAATAACTAACTCCATGGAGCGTAATCTACCCTTAGAAGCTATTGGTTGTTCATCTATAGTTAGAGCAGTTGAATTAGTCCATGTGTGAAAATATTAAAAAAGAAACAGTGATGCTATGTAAGCTGTCCCATAGTTTAGAAAGAGGGATGGGAACAGGGAGAGGAGGAAAGGTCAGGAGGATCAGGAAGTCATTGGCACAGGAAAGGGATGCAGGGACCAAGTCAGCTGCTCTTATTGTAGTCAGATGTCCCTGTCTGGTACAGGAGCTAAAGGTTCAGTACCATGCTCACAAGAGCCCTCAAGTGGACCTTACACTGAGCCGGATAAATTCAGTCCACACCCTCACATCGCACTTTCTTAAGATCCATTTTGGCCTACTTTCCTTCCTTAAAAAGAGAACAAGTTACGGAACTGCACAGGGCATAACACATTTGGCGCATTTTCCGAGTTATGATCCCCTGATGTGACATTCATGAATATGTTCCAGAAAAGCACAGACACAACGCACACTCTAAAGTGTCTCCATATCTGAGGAACAGGTTTACAGTTGATCATGATCAAGGTATCATAAGCAGGGAGATGTACATTCGATCACATTCGATGCCCAACTGTTTCTTCAACCTCAGCTCATACCTCACAGAGATCACAGTCTGTCTCAATTATAGAAACTGTTTCTTTGGCCTCAGCACATACATCACAGAGATCACGGTCTCAATTATTATCTTCTCATCCATTCTTAGATTTCCCAAATGGTTTCTTCATTTAATTTTTTGTCACTAAAGTATTGTATGCATTTCTCATCTGTTTCATGAATTTGGTCACAGAGTAATTTTATGCAGTGACAGAATGTACGAGTGGCTAGACGTTTCATCTTTTAGGTTTCTGAGAGTTTTAAATTGAGACAAATTTCTTTTCTCTACTGCAGACATCATTCTCCTTCACTTCTTTCGACATGCTATGGTCACAGGCATTTGTTTTCCCTTAAACTCTTATGATGAGCTCTGGTCACTGTGTTTAATCATAGATACTTCAGTCATTCATAGATGGCTGTCAGCTACATTTTTTGAACATAAGGAACATGTGGCTTCAAATTTTTCCTTCATCTGTTGCTGTAATCTGACTTCGGAGTGTTGTGAAACCATTTTATTGTATGTTGCGGGTACTTAAATCTGGTTTCTGTGTTGCTTGAGGGGCATATAAATCAGAAGTAATTATGTCATAGAAATTGAATAAAGTATGCCAAAACCAATTATGAAACATGATTGCAAAAAGAGGTGTTGGAAGACTTACGTATGGGGTCTTCAATTTGCACGGCAACAACAGGGCTTCTGAAGCCAATTTGATTGCGGAATGGATAGTAGTAACCAGGAAATCCCTGCTCTGGAAAATATGTAACAGTCCCCAGATGCTTTTTATCCTCTTCGTTCCTGCCTTCACAGCTGAGCCAAACATTTTTTGCCTGAAAATTAGAAGTTGTTTATGATTATATAAATTTACTGATATCTAACTATAAGTCACATTTAAGCCATTTAAATGTGCCAAATGAAGTATGAACATTAAAGAGAGATAACAACATGCAACAGTTAATTTCCTCACCAACTGTAGTGCTTACATCCATGGAAAAACAGTGGTTTGCAGTACCAAGGAAACTGGTGGTCACTGTCTTCACGGCATCTCATTAAATATTCTGTCACAATTGGACGAGTGTTCAAGAAGTGGTGTCAGAATATGTTTTACATATCAGTGTGAATTAATGGTTTCAGAAAAGAAAATGGGACCAGTAATTGCAGTTGCCCTCATAGCACACCACATATGAACCCTTACATCATTAATTTGTAACCGAAACATTATTGGAGCAGTTCGGTTCTCCCTCCCCACTCCTCTATATATAGTAAGAAGAAGAAACGACCAGGTGTCCCGACACAGTTGGCGTCCAGTAAAGGATAGGAAAGGAGTAGACGAATGGTATTGTGCTGACGCTTGTATTGTAATAAAAGAAATAAAGTTAAACCTTTTAAGAGAACAGTCTCGTAATTTGATGTATATCAAATTAATAAAAAAGTAACTAGCAAATTTCGGTTACAAATTAATGCATTAATTAATTATAATTTCATTTCTAGGACTTTCATTATTAGGCACGTTGGCAAAATTGCGAAAAGCGACTATTAGCTTCGTCTTTTGTGCCTGTCTCTCTGTCCATCTGTCCGTCCGTCCGCGTGGAACAACTCGGCTCCCAATGGCCGGATTTCATGAAATTTGATATTTGGGCATTTTAGGTAAAATCAAGTTTCATTAAAATCTGACAAGAATAACAGGTATTTTACATGAAGACATATGTACATTTGTGATAATATCTCGCTGAATTCTTCTTGGAATGAGAAATGTTTCAGATAAAAGTTGTAGAGGAAATCTAAACACACATTTTATGTTCAATAATTTTTTTTTTCTGAAAATCATGCTGTTTATGGGATAATGTGGAAAAACAAAGAATGCATTGTTGTGTTTCCACTGCAACAATAGTTATGTGAACACGCCACAATGTTACATTTACATACGTTGCCTCTTTTGTGTATATGTTAGGTGTAAGTGTCATAACACACTTCCAGGTACAGTAACCCCATTGTAAAGAGATTTTTGATACCTGCTGAGACCGACACTTACTTCATTTTTGGAGTATGACAATTTGTTACTGATTTTATTCTTCAGGTCATCTGGCATCTCTTGTGGCAAGGACTCTGAGCTTGTATAGTACTCTGGCATCCATTCAAACACCTGCAATACATAGGCATGTTTTCAATATACACTTTTTATTTTATTTATCTATGGTTTAACAATGCTATCTATAGCCCAGATTATACAGGATAATTCAAGACTTCATGATCTAATTCCAGAGGTCAGTCCCAGTCATATAAGCATGTAAATATAGGTCTGATTCCTAACGATTATAGCTTTATCACTACCTCAGTGTTAAAACAGAAACAGTAAGAAACAAGGAAAGGTAAAGGTAAATTGTTCCTGTGCTTAATCACCATGCCATGAAGGCATATAAGGGGAGTATATGTTACAGTGCCATGCATTCTTAACCTTGGCAGTAGATTGAGGTGTGTAGTCATCTTCATGCCCCACCCACTCTACTTGTTTAGTAGGAGGCTGGGTGGGTTCCAGAGCTGGTTTGTATGCTTTGGAGAAGAGAAACATCTGTTGCCATTACCAGAAGTCAAACCTTGATTTCTTGATCATCCAGTCCATAGCCTAGTCACTATACCGACTGATCTGTCGTGGCTCATAAGTGAATGTGTACTTACTTAAAGTAAAGTTGTCCCTGTCCATGTATGATGGCATATAGGGGGGAGAAGAATGAGAGTAGAACTATACATGTTCTACTCATTCTTAACCTCTGCACTAAGTGGAGGTGAGTGGCCAGCTCCATGCTCCTGCTGCTTTACCCAGTGGAAAGAGCGCCTGGTACACGGCTTGATAAATTTTTTACTGAATTTTTAAATATTCAAAATGACCACCCTCAGCCTCAGTACACATCTTGCCATGTTGGGCACTGCTTCCTCGGTCATTAGATCAGTCAACATCATTGGCCATTTAGATCTCCAGACCTGAAACCCCTGATTTTTATCTTTGGGGGGGGCACAGGCGAGATCTGTTGTATGAGTGAAAAGTGATAGAATGAGATACACTGATCTATCATATTGGATGCTGTGACATGTATCAAGGACAGTTCTAATGAATGGATAAATCTATGTGCTGCATTTGTCAGGAGGTGCATTTAGGTGGGGTGTCAATTTGAACATTTATTGTAAAGTTGGCAATAAGTGCATTTACTTGTCTGCATATTATTATTTTTGTTTCACATCTAGATAATGATAAATCTACAACCCACGAGAATTGGACCCATGTTCATAAGATTTCTGACTGGGGATGAGCTCAGAAAAAAAGTCCTGACATTAAGACATAAGCCATGTATCACTCTGTATTACTGTCAGGTGGTAGAATGCATATGGAATTATGTGAGAAAAAGCAGTCATGGTGTAATTTGAGGTACCCTTCTGGCATATACCTGGAGGGACTGAAGAGAACCATGAATGAGCTCAGTAATGAGTCTGTGTGCTAAGATTTTAAGTTGGGACCTACTGAATACAAACCATGAATGCAACCCACTTACACACAGTGTTTAGTTTATAAAATTTATAACAGCTTTTGGCACAGTAGTAACATGGTAATGGAAGGTACCTGGTTTGAATTGTGACTAGGGAATAGTTATTGTGACAGATTCTTCAGTTTACTCTGCATGGGCTAGTAACTTAAAAAGGACTAGTCACTTTTTTTCATATCCTCCCAAGTCGTAATTGACAAGTATCATTACGAGTAGTTATCTCACTGAGCATTACATAATTTCACCATTTCATATAGCATTGTAAAATAATCACCCAGTAACTAATTACGTGTGAAACTGTAAGCCCAAAACAATCTGTTTTCATAATGAAACACTTGACAAAACAATTAATATATCCTGAGGTTATATAACCCTTGGGTTGAAATTCCAACTACTGCCCAAGGTGGAGAGGTTTTAAATTTATAGAACCCTCAAATACATTTATGGCAATATGGTGCATTGAGGCTGGCAGCATGTAAGGAATTAAAGGTCCATACAGTGCACTGACGCCAGCACTGAAGGTTTAATGATGGTGGTTTAACTACTGAGGTATAATGCACTGAATGAGATGGGAAGATCAATGCAGATGGGAAATAAATATTTAGAGAAAAGGCAGTTCTGACCTGAAGTGAGTAAAAAGTTGTAAAAGTTGTCAGATCAGCCAGTACCTGGCAGTTATTTGAACTGTGTACCTACAAATGCAAGTCTGGGGCAGCTGCTAACCAAAAATGCTCTATTTTTCATATAAGTGGGCATGGAAGCCTCATTATACTACAGGAAACTTTCCTGCCCAGGCTGTTTGAGTCAGGGAATTTATACACTTTGATGAACCATGCACTCACTCTTTCAGTTAGCTGAAACACTATGTTTCTTCATTTTAAATTCACAAATCATTCTACTGCCTTCCTAGAGCATAAAAAAAGTTTGCAGTTCTCAGCTGTGAAGAAAAATGCCAACTGTGTCAGTCTGACTTTACCTCTTTTGCTCCAAGCCTTCTTGACTGCATGGTCCCCTACCACTGCACAGTAAGCTTCCCATTCCCTTCCCCAGAAGCTTAAATTGCATGAAAGATCCAGGCCACAAAATCCAGATGACAGTTTCACAAAATAAACAACTGCTTTCTGTAGAGCATAAAGAAATTCACAGAGAGCTGTCATATGTGAGTTGGTATAGTGGCTAAGCTATTGTGTGGACAACTGAGGAATTGTGGTTTAAAAATGGGCAAGAGATGCTTCCCTTCTCTAAAGCACCCATGTGCTCTGAGACCCAACCCATCCTCCTGTTCAGTGGATAGCAGGGGCTATTTCCTCAGGGATAAAGTGGCTGGTGCATGAAGCTGGCACTGACTTCCATCTACTGCTGAGGTTAAGAATGTGTGTTACTATGCTTCCACTCACTGATATGGCTTCATCACATGGTGCTTAACCCTTATTGCACAGACATGAAATCAACTTACTGACGGCAGTTGATTTTTTGTTTTTGTTTTAAATGCCAATTTCTGCATCTGTTCATGTTACCTGTTGTATTTCATACATCTTTAAAGCTAAAAAGTTATGATCCTTCTTGAATTAAACTTTCTCTTTTATTTAATGAAAGTATCATTTCAGAAATCTACTGTTGTATATCAGGTGTCCTGTACTAATGAATTTGGATCTGACTGCACGTTTTCCTATTTCCTGTATATTGGTTTTCGGATCCATAAAATGCAGGTAGTGTCTTCACTAGCTAAGGACCTGTTAGGTTCTTAAGAAAGACTGTGAAGTTAGTTCCCATCACCAATTTCTCAGGTCAAACATAATTATATAACAATTCACTTTTCTTTTTTGTGCTTGAAAGACTGCTTGCCTTGTTGATCTTGAAGAACATGCAAATATGGGAGAGAGCTGTGCCATCAGGTATGCAGTTACCCCAACTATTGATATCCACGTCACACACTGCACTCTCATTTTGTCTTTCGTCATTATAGCTACAGTTCTCGGTGTTATTGACTCTTGTCTGGTATTCTGAAACACAAGAGTGAATAATTGGTCAGTGGTAGAGCATTGTACTTAGGAGATAGCTGGTTTGAATCTCATGGTGTCAACTTTGCTGACAGAACTTTCTGTATGATTTTCCTCACATTCTTCTAGCTTAATATTTTAATAGTACTACTTCACAGAAGGTCATGATCCATTTAATTCCTGTTCCTTTACTCTTTGAACAGTACTGTGCTGATGGTGACAGTATGCCGATAATATGCTGGTAATATATTATATTCATGGTTTCACAGTTACTCTTTGCCAATGTTGATCTTGTTTTTGTGTGATGGCATCATTTAGAAGTGGCAATGTGTTGGAAAGTATTACAGTTTTGTGGTATCTGATGCCATATTTTTGGTTGATGTGCACCATTGTTTCAGAGGTCGTGCTGCTGCTGTCTGCAGGTTAAAGTTGGAGACAGCAGGTTTTTCTGATATTTTAGTACTCACCTACCACTACATGGCATCACTTCCCACAAGACCATGTTCTTGATATTCATTGCTTTGCAAAACTCAAAGTTATACCAGAAACTAACGAGTAACTTTGGAGATGAACATGTGAGTGGATGAAATGTCATGACTCCATTATGCTTTCACTTTATGAACTTCACACAGTGATAACTTCATAGACATAGTTTTTCACAGTAATATGAACAACAAAGTCAGTGTGCCTGATGTGATTCTACCTCAAGTCTGTTGTGAGAAACAGTGATACCTTCCAAGAATGTATCCAGTGATAGTGGCCCGGTAGGAGTTGATATCCATTTCTTACTGGCTCGGCTGTAAATCAGTACACTTTCACGTCCTTCTGGGGCCAGTGGACGGGATGCCAAACCTTAGAATTCAGGACACCAAAGTTTCTTACTTTAAGACATAAATATAAATTACAGACATAAAAACAAAGTCCTTAGGAAAATATTTTGATCTAAGAGAGATGAGTGAAGTAAGGAAAATGGGGAAATCACATGATCATGAGCTTCATTAATCAACTCCATGATGCAGGGTTTTCCTTGAAAAGTTGATAGATACTCACTACTCAAGAAATTTGCTGCATATGCCCATACCTGACCAAATATTCATTATGATGCTCACAAAGGTAAGCTTTTTGCCCCCATCCTGAGCCAGTTATATTCATTCCAGCTACCCATAACCTATGTCCCTCAGATCCAGTTTAATATGAATGCTTAAGTCTTGCAAGTGATTTCTCCCTGGGAGGTTCAAATCTTCTGGGATGTTACATCATGTTGATTTGTAAGTAGTTAACAAACATTTTGGAGGAGCTTAGTGCTTCTATCTTCATGGTCAAGCAGTCAGAGAAAAGTAGCTTCTCTTCTGGACAGCTTGTCCTTGAAGATGTAGGCAGTACGCTCCTCCGAAACTTCGAGAACGATTTAACAGTCAGCATGGCTTAACATCCAAGAAGACTTGAATCTTTGTGTCATGAGGATGTGATTGAATTGAAGTGACTCATAGTTGTTTCAGTACTATGTAGGAATATATGTGATATATTACCAGGTGATGTTCCAATTATAGAGTCATCCAGTATATATTTAGGTGTGTCCTCATCTATGGTCTGCAGCAGTCCCCACATGCAAGCTGCCCAGAAAGCTGCTAGTCCAGCGTAAAAGACGAGATAGAATGCGAGTACTCGGACTGTAAACAAAGGAGTAATCTTAATGTTGTTCATACCGTGCAGTGAGAATGTGTTTTATGTACAAAACCAACATATGCATACACCATACACAACAGTACAATTTCTATCCCTGCAACATTTTTTCGGCATTTACGTCACCAAAAACACATAGGACGGATAGAAATTGTACTGTTGTGTATATGGTGTGTGCAATGTTGGTTTTGTAATAAAAAATGAGTACATATTGTTAAAAGAGGCAAAATCCTTTGCTTTATATTCATTTACTCATTTACATACTTGTTTATTTGTTCATTTATTTGTTTTTGTTTATTTATATAATTAGGTTGGGATGGGTTAGGTTTCATATTTATGTATTTACATATTTATTAATGCATAAATAAATTAGGTTAGGCTGGCTTGGGTTAGGTTCAATTAGGTAGGATTAGGTTGGAGTAGGTTATGTTAGATTAGAGTTGTTTAGGTTAGGTGGTTAGGTTGGGTTACATTTATTTATTTATCTATCTATTTAACAGTAATACATTTTTTATCAGCAGCGACCTAAAGTTCAGTCCAGAATTTGCACAACTGCAGTAAAAGAACAGGGAAGTATTTATTCCACACTTAATTTGTACCTTTCAGTGAAGGTAAGAAAGGTATATTCTTCCTGGGTTTAATCAGTAGTGCCATGGAGAAGCAAGCATTCCTGACCTCAGTATGAGGTGGAGATGCGCAGATAGCTTCATTCTTGAGCCACCTTCTTTCTAAGCCAAAAGACTCCGCTTCTTCTTAAGGAATTTTTGACATTCGAAAAACAAACTAAAGTTATGTATTCTTCCGTTACTGTGTCAGGGCGGAGGTGAAGCTCCACCCAAGGACCAACACTGTAATATCGTGCTGTCTGCTTAGTCCTGTCACCTGCCGGGCAATGTATGCACATGGAGCATTGATGGATTGATATCTGGTAAGGGACTCCACTAAAAATATTAGTTATCTAATCTAGGTAAATTTTTATACATGATAACATATGAATGGGAAAAACCAAAGACGAAAATAGCACAAACAGTTGAAGGAGAGACTGAAGAATTATTTTAAATAGGGGCCAACAGATTATAGATCATGAAACATAATGTAAATGGCATTGATCCTAAGGATTAATGCAAGTGATTCATACTGCAGAAAACTTGGTGTTGGCAGTTGCAGCCCCTGGAAATGTGTACTTGAAACTCAACAATATATATATAATTAAAAATGTACGGTACAAGTAACGTAAAGTTCAACAATATTTATTATTATTATTGGTAGTAGTATTAGTAGTAACAGTAGTCATGTCTGTAACTGTTACTGATATTTAATCCTTTTAAGTCTGAAAAGTTTATCTAAATAATATAAATATATAACATAATATAATATGAAATTAACACCTAACTCATGTCAAAAGCAAAATAAATTTAACGGAGTGCAGTAAAAATTATAGAAGGCATTGTCATTAAACACAGTTTTTGGAACACTTCTTCGAAAGAAAGATCGTGTGCAGTTGTGGAAAATGAATTTCTGTGCAGCTCAGTTTATTCATATAATTATATTCGTGGGTGCAAATGAATTTGTTTGTATAGGCTGTTATGTGCAGCTTTTGGTCAGGTCACTGCCCCAAAAAATAACATATTTTTAATGAATCCCTAACCTTCGTGCCGACTGTTCGTAAGAAGAGGCACGGACGTACGTCCCTATGCTTGTGGTCAAGCTTTTCCGCGAAAGGACCATGTTTGCCACAACGCTGGCTGGAAATTACTTCCACATGTTGACATCACTTGACAGGTGTGGGCGCTGTAGTCGTTTGAGAACACACAAACTTCCGGTAGCGATAACAGTGAGTGACGTTATTGTTACTGGTGGATAAAGAACTCTTACACATAACGATGACGTATCCACCGTCATGTCCATCCCGGTCGCCGAACTTCGCTGAACTACTCATTCCCATTTTGCTAATTTGCGGTCACGCTTGCATAGGCGCGCGCAGTAATACACAGTAGGCCGTATCTTCCCACCTCTCTCGCTCAGCGACCTGGATATCGAGCGATATGTAAATGTACTTCGACTGTATTTTTCACAGGTTTGGCATTAAGTTTTGCTCTCATGTTTTAATCATGTCTGGCAAGTGTGATGTACACGCTGATGTGCAGAGGAGCGACTGGTACTGCGGTTGGGAGCCATTGTGGTGTAAACGAAAGGACCATTACTTGCATCAAGAAGTATGACGACGAACTCACATGAAGTGTTAAGGCCAATGCTCCATCGAGTGCGAAAAACTGATTCTCTAAGTCTTGGTGACCCCTTCCTCAAAAAGATGGACAGGGCTTTTGTATGGCTGGAAGATGGTACTGCAGCGTGTCATGACACCACACAAGGAGGTGTGTAAAGACATGCAGAAGAATACGGAGCAGTCGGAGGTCGTAACTTTCTTCACCGAGTCTTCTGTCTCACCCTTCGCCATGCGTCTTTTGATCACCCTTACAACTTCTGGCCAGGAACACCGACGTCATTCCAGTAAAACAAATATATTTTCGTGTTTAGGGATCGTTAATTTACATATTATCGTACTCATGAATCTTTGGTTCCCCTAACCTCACTTTTCCCGTATATTTTTTTCATATTATTTCTAAAAGATAAATTCGTCGAACATGCTTCACTACATATTTCAGTTTCTGTGGATAATTACTGGCGTTTGCCAGTGTTTGTTTAATTGCTCCGTATTATGGTCAGCTGAACCACAACCAAATCCGTTTATTCTACTGGCAAGCCTTATTTCTCGTGGAGCAGTCAGTGACTTCACGGTCCCACTTCATGACCATAAGGGTAAATGGAAAGGTAAAGTTTTCCCTGTGCTCGGCATGAAGGCAGGTAGGGGGAGTTGAAATTTAGCTCCACTTATTCTTAACTTCGGATAACCTGGGCACTAGGTGGAATTGAGACGGGGGGAGTTGACTGTTCAGCTTTACGCCCCGGCCGCTTTGCCTCTGGTAAAGAGCCCGCGGTACCCATTGAATATGAGGCTGCGTGACCCAGGACGTTTCGGAGAAGACAAAAAATGTTGTGCTCCTGCCGGGAATCGAGCCCCGGATCGCCCAACCCAGAGCCTCGTCAGAATACCGACTACGGGTGACGCTGTTGCTTTTCAGTAACGACTAGTATTGGTGACACAAACACTGGTGGTTTCTCCGTGTCTGATGCCCAGCCACAAAAATTGTCTTCGTGTATTTTTTGAGGCGCGTTCGCAAAATTGCGACTGTTAGCTTCGTCATGTCTGTCCGTCCGCATGAAAAAATTCGTCTCCCACTGGACGGATTTTCATGAAACTTGATATCTGAGTATTTTCGAAACGTATGCCTAGAAGATTCAAGTTTCATTAAAATCTGACAAGAATAACGGGTACTTTACATGAAGACCTATTCACATTTAATGATAATATCTCGCTCAATTCGTCTCAGAATGAGAAATGTTTCAGACAAAAGTTGTAGAGAAAACCAAAACACACATTTTGTGGTCAGTAACTTCCCCCCCCCCCCCGAAAATCCCGCTGTTTGTGAGATAATGTGGAAAAAATATGGTAGAGCCAGATAGGCCACAGGTGACAGTATAGCGCTTTGCATGCTGGATAACTAAGGCTACAGACACACACTCAGAATATGTAACATTTATTGCCTTTTCACGACAACAATGGTCACACGAACGCGCCTTGATGTTACGTTTATACGTACATTGCCTGTCTTGTTTTATTAAAATGTTAGGAGGTCTTAGGGCAAACAAAGTGGAGTTAACGGAATGGCTTGCTCCATGGACTACAAGGTATTGTTTACTGGCATGTTTTACGATGACAGTTTATTTCGTGACTGCTTCGCGATTTCCGTTCCGACAACATGTGTGCGAAGTTTTTATAGCCCTGTCTTCCAGAGTTCGTGACTGTGAAGTCCAATATAATTGGGAACTGCGAAGAGTGTGTCCAACAATGACAGCCTTAGTTTACATTATTGGAAACCGTTACAATCTTCCCGTTTCTAAACTTGGATCATTACAAATTAATTTTGCGTTTGAGAAAAACAAAGTTGGGTACAGATAATTATTGTGTTGTTTTGATTGAGGCTCCACACACACTCGGTTTTGACTGGCCAACTGCCACTTTTGTCCCGAACTTTCTGCAGGACATTATGCGATGCCGTCTTGTTGGTCTCAGCAAACTGATGCTGTGTGCAGCAGTAATCTGCTTGACCTAGTGTCTGATAACTTAAATGACTTACATTATCCCATTGCTGTTGGTTATTAACATGCTTTGCCATTTGAAATTTGTGCTCGGAATTTGCTGGTATTCCTAAATAAAATTTACCTCACGGCATTACAACTTGTTACATATTTCTTGTATTTCTGATCCCTCTTACACGTACAAACACAGCTATGTGGATATTCCTGTCGCTAGTCTGACTGGTGTTCAAGATTCTTTGGAGCAAGCAATTCGATTTCCTAACATAAGAAAGTCTGAATTTTTCCTTGGCGGTATAGTTCTTTAACCATTTCAAGGCAGAGAGAAAGACTAAGATGTAGTAGAAGAGTAGAAGGAAGGGAGAAGTGAGAGACACTATAATTTGGTGGCACAAAGAACATAATTTTGTCAGAAGGTACCCAGACTTCGCCCGCCCGTCCTTCTGCTAGGCATAGTATGAAAGTGAAGATGAAGGCTTTATAATGGTGACAGTAGTGGGTTGTTCAAGACTGAAACTAACCTGTGTAAAGGTTCAGCTCGTACCTCGCAGTAAACACTTGCCATCTCGTTATACAAACCAATCAGTTAATGCTGTACAGATAAATAATCGCTGCTTGTTCTGAGATCCATTCAAAACACATCAGTGCACATTGTGGGGTGAATTAAAAAATTTTTTGAATGCGAAACCTGGTGGTACATATAGTAACCACTGGACTTTAAAGGGGTAAGGTATTAAATTTGAAGAAATCACTTTTACAGGCGTTTTAAAAATTAACAACATATATTCTGTAATAAATTTTCTTTTTTTTTTGCCGTGGCCTTGTGAAAGCTACTATTCGCTATGGTAGATGTAACGTATAAATTTTTGACAGTGATTTTACGTGAGTAATATCACTAATATTCACAATGACTTTTTCCATTAAATACTGGTGACGATGCAAAACGTGCTCAGGATAGGGACAGGTGGCGGGCTCTTGTGATGCGGTAATGAACCTTCGGGTTCCATAAAATGCGGGGAATTTCTTGACTAGCTGACGACCTGTTAGCTTCTCAAGGACTCTGCTCCATGGAGTTAGTTAGTTAGTTAGTTAGTTAGACGATGAAAAACGTCCTTGTGAATGTTGGTGGTATTACTCTTGATAGACCTAGTTCGTTGAAGGCTGTTAATGATGATTTAAAGTCGCAACCTAAGACATTTTGGGAGTACGTGTCTGAATTTGGGTGTGGTAAGGGGGCGGGGGGGGGGGGGGGGGGAGTATCCACCTGTCTTCACCATGATGTTGATGGTACTTTATTTAGCTAAACCTTGTGAAGGTACGGATGTTTTTGCAGAGTACTTGGCCAGGAGATTTCCGTTTCCGTTTTTTTTTGGCCTCTGCATTTCTATCTTTAGTTCCTATATCCAATTCTGATATTTGAAGCCATTAAACGTCCAAGACGATCCAGATCTATCAGACTTCATGATATACCTCCTTCTGCAACAAGGGCGTGTTCTGATATCTTTGTACCTGTTGTCAAATGTGCTTCTGTCTTCAGCCTTGGCTTATCACTGCAGTATTTTCTTACCTTATTATGGAAGGGGTCGGCAGTTGTTCCTATTAATACGGATTGTATGAGCGGGTTTGTACTCGTAATTTGGTGACTGGGTTCCGCTTTAAGGCGGGCACTCTGTACTACGGTGGGCCGCGATAGCTCAGTCGGTATAGCGACTCGCTACGAGCTGGACGGTCCGGGGATCGAATCCCTGTGGGGGCGAGATTTTCAGCACCCGTCCAGATCGGCCCTGGGGCCTACCCAGCCTCCTGTACCGGGTCATTCCCGAGGGTAAAGCGGCCGGGCCTTGGCGTTAACCACCCACCCCCATCTAGCGCCGAGGTTAAAGAAAGAGTAGAGCTATACCTCTACTCCCCCTCTGGGCCTTGTGGCTTGTTCTAGGGTGAACTTTACCTTTACCTTTTACTCTGTACTAGGGGTGATTGTTCTTCCCCGGGATATATGGTTGTATCACACTGCGTTAGCTAATATTTTAAAGAAGAAATTACAGCCACATTAAGAACCTCCAGTACAGTCATGTAATTAAAAAATTCGTCTAAAAGCTCCACCGCAAGTACCTTAACAGTCGTGGCCACTGTACATATTGGCGTGGGTACGGAGTAAATTTCATAATAAATGTAAAGTTCACCCTATAACAGGCCATGAAGACCCAGAGGAGGAGTAGGGGTACAGCTGTTCCCTTTCTTTAACTCGGTGCTAGATGAGGGTGGGTGGTCAACTCCACGCTCCGGCCGCTTTACTCCCGGGAAAGAGACCCGGTACCCATTGTATACGAGGTTGGGTGGGCCCCAGGGCCGGTCTGGTCGGGCGCGGAAAATCTCGCCCCCACCGGGATTCGATCCCGGACCGTCTAGCCCGTAGCGAGTCGAAATTTCATAATACTTATGGAATGTTCTCTATCAGATTCGCGGTAGGAAACAGGAGACAGAAAAGTTTCGCTTTTATAGTGTCTGATAGACTACAAATTCACAGGTATGTAACTCCTTATGTCTCCTGTCTTCTCCTATCCTATTATTTATTTCCTGCAGCAGAAATGACTCCCATGAGGAAAGAGTTACACGCGGATGATCTTGGAAGAGACCTCGAGCGACCTTTCTTCACGGTGGAGCATAAAGGTGAATTAGCAGTCATGTCGCCATGGCCATTCTACAACTTGTCCAGCACATCTGTCGAACTAACTAACTAACTCCATGGAGCACAGTCCTTCCTGAGAAGCTAACAGGTCGTCAGCTAGTCAAGAAATTCCCCGCAATTTATGGAACCCGAAGGTTCATTACCGCACTCACAAGCGCCCGCCACCTGTTCCTATCCTGAGCCAGATCAATCCAGTCCATGCCTTCCCATCCCACTTCTTGAAGGTCCATTTTAATATTATCCTCCCATCTACGCCTAGGTCTTCCAAGTGGTCTCCTTCCCTCAGGTCTGCATGTGTCGAACAGTTTATCCTAAATGAACTTAGTAGGCGAGTTTTTCTTTATACTTTAAAAACACAGTGGCATCATCTCCCTTTTTTATTGTTTTTGGTGAAGGGCCCCGCAGCAGATGCTACGGATGCACCGCAGCCTTGAGGCTTATTGTGCAACCCTGTGATGATGATGATTAATTTTTTTTTCGTTTTTCCAAGTAATGTAGCACCGGTGGAATGAAATTGACAGGGGAAAACCGAAGTATTCGGGGAAAAACGTGTCCTAGTGCCACTTTGTCCACCACAAATCCCACATGGACTGACCCGGGATCGAACCCGGGCCTCCGCGGCGAGAGGCCGGCGACTAAGCGCCTGAGCCATGGCATCTGCCTTAATCTTAAAACCCCTTGCATCTTACTCGCACGTTAAGCAAATAAGATTTTGAAAATCTCTTTACGCTTGAATAGGACTGTAGGCCCGAGAAAAATAGCTTTCAACCTGCATTGGGATTTAGGTTCCTGTTCTAAGGATGCTGGTTAGCTGCAGTTCCTTCATTTCAGAAAGTAAGCTTATTAGACAATCTAGAATTTAAAATAAAACAAGAATTTCCAGTAAGATTTAAACATATCCTCTTATGTTACAAATGAATCATAAATCAATTCAGGAGTCTTCTTAGCATATAATAGTTATTGGTCAAGACATTCCGGCTTGCATGAAACGCTAAGGTTAATGACTGATATACAGAAAGCGTCATTGTACCTTATTATGAACCGTTTAATTGCAGTTGACATTTTCACATGCGGTTTTCCTAAGGTTATTTTTAATATTCTCATATCGACGTCGTCTGTCCGTTTCCGGTTTTCCTAACTTCAACGTCATGTGCCATTCTTATCACTGCCATGCGTGTAACATTTCCCACCAGGTGCCACTGTATATACTGAGCACGTTAAACCAAATCCAGATGTTTCTGGCTGTGGTTGTTGCTATAAACGTGGCTATATTTTGTGCACTGTCCACCGTCTTGGATTTCTTCAAACGACGTTTCGGAAACTGCACCGTTTCTGTTACCAGGTTTCTTTTATTCATTCTGTAGTCTGTCTTACGACAGATCCGTAGCCTCTTCCAAAGCGAGATCTCCATTGACTGCGATCTAGTGCTTCCTCTTTCAATTTCCATATCCTCTCTTTTCCTTAAGGTCATCCAATAGCTGCTTACGTCTTCTCCCTCGTCTTCCCGTCACTGCTATTCTTCCCCATATATTTCCTTCAATCACGTGTTTCAGAAGGCAGTTTCTACGCAAGATGTGACCAATCCAGTTAGCCTTTCTTCTTTTTATTGTATGTACGATATTCCTCTCCTCCTTGACTCTGTGTAATACTTCTTCATTTCTCACACGATCGGTCCAACTGATCTTCTCCATTCTTCTCCAGCACCACATTTCAAAACTTTCCAGATACTTCTGATTTATTTTCCGAAGTTTCCACTTTTCAGCACCACACAAAGCTATGCTCCAAATGTAGCACTTTACTAGTTTCTTCCTTAAATTTAAGTCCAGTTTGCTGGTGAAAAGATTTTTCTTCTTATTGAATGCTGCTTTTGCCATGGCAATTCTGGATTTAATTTCACGTGTACACCTTGCATCATTTGTTATCATGCTACCAAAATATTTGAAATATTCCACATTCTCCAATTGCTTTTGATCTGTCATAATTTTCATTGGGGATGGTTGCTACCAGGTTTAAGGTTCAGTAAATTCTTGGGCAGATAGCCGCTTCAGGTGGTTGAAATCAACCGACGACCGATTCTGTCTCCATAATCAGGGTTCTCCGTCATCAGAAGCTTGACGGCCTCTGAAACTTCGGCCGATTGGAACCAACTGGCGCTGCTGTCAGCCCCAGAAGATTTTGTTGAATCGTGCTGCCATGGTAGCTCAAGACATGTTTTGGCAGAAAGGAAGCTTCTCGCAGTTGGGTCTTCTAACCAGAGCAGGCCTATATATACTGTTGACGTCAGAGATACATACGTTTGATATTCTCACATCTGCGGGTATCAAAGTTATGATCTTCTTAGATGTGACACCTTTTAGTTCGGAAGATAGGTACCGACGTTTGGAAGCAACCTACTACCTCCGTCTTCAGGACAGAAAATGGTGTCATGTCCCAGAAGACCGTAGGCTCGTCTTCATAGTCACTTATGCGAGAATCTATAATTTCGCACTGTATTAATTTAAGGTTTGAAATACATTTTAGTTAGAACAACCTTATTTTGGAATGAACCCGGTACAGTTATAAGTCCCGGCAGTTTTAAGTGGGATTTTAATGCGAAATTTCTCAATTTCTTTCCCCTGTCACGTGCTTTTTTTCCCTTTTCATACTGAGAGACATTTAGAAACACTTTCACCGTTCGCCTTATCGTGCCCGGTGATGAAATGTCAATATTTACAGGTGTCGTAACTTATCATATCTCTTGTGCTGCAACCAGCAGGCACTAACACTGAAGTTCTTAAGCCGTGAATTTAGAACAGCCAGTGTTGTCTCTCTCGCTAGTCGCGTTCGCATAATCGCGAAAAGCGGCTGTAACTGTCGTCATGTCTGTCCGTCCGCATGGAACATCTCGGGTCCCACTGGATGGATTTTCATGAAATTTGATATTTGAGTTCTTTTTCGCAAATACGCCTAGAAAATTCAAGTTTGATTAAAACCTGACAAGAATGACGAGTACTTTACATGAAGACCAGTGTGCATTCATGATAATATCTCGCTGAATTCTTCTTAGAATGAGAAATGTTTCAGATAAACGTTGTAGAGGAACTCAAAACACACAGTTTATGTTCAGTAATTTTTTATTTTTTTCGAAAATCGTGCCGTTTATGAGAATATGGAAAAACATGGTACAGCCAGACAGGCCACAGATGACAATATAATACGGCGCATGAGCTTTGCATGCTGGATAACTAAGGCTACAGACACACACTCAGGGTATGTAATACATATTGCTTTTCCACGGCAACAATATCACGCGAACGCGCCACAATTTTACGTTATACATACACTGCCTGTCTTGTTACGAACATATGCAGTCGCAAGCCAGTCACATTTACTTCGAGACTTAAAGTGCGTTTTCGGCTAGCGCAAGGGAGATAGCTCTAAGGCCATGTTTATACCTGCTGTCTTCTGTAGGCAGAGGTCATACGTTTGGTGCATCCGTCATCTGAGGAGTCTTCCCGTAGGTAAAGTCGAAGTTGCCTTTCTCCACGCCGGGAAGGCGTATAGGGGGAATATAGGTATAGCGCCACGCATTCTTAGCCTCAGCACTTGATGCAGTTGAGTGGTTAACATCACACCTCGGTCGCTTTACCCCTCAGGAAAGAATCCCAGTACCCTTTGAGTGACAGGCTGGATGGGCCCTAGATCCATCTGGGTGTTTTCGCGAAGAGAAAAAATATGCTTGCCCCATGCCGGGATTTGAACCCCGTACCGCCAAGCCCGTAGCCTAGTCGCTATACCGATGTTTTAAGGATGAAATTAAATAGGACCTTTAAACCGATAACTAAAGAAGAGAGGGGAAGAAAACAGAGGCAAGATGAAAAAGGAAAAGGAAATAAGAACAAGAGGAGAGGAAATAGAAAGAAATGAAGAAGGAAATAATAGAAAGTCCAGAATACAGCGGAGCTCGGTTATAACGTCATGAAAGGGACTTAATATTTTGTGTCGTTATAAACGAGGAGCTTAATGTTATCGTTAACAGTGAGGAATTAATTGGTACCACAGAACATCTGACGTTATAGACGAAGTGTCGCATAAACCGATGTTATAACCGGGATGGACTGTAATGTTATTTAAGTTGTTACCATGTCTGGCTTTAATCTGGCGATTTTAGTATCGCTTTTCCAACTGGAAGTTTAAAAAATAAGCATGTTCCCTTTTCCATGTCTCTCTGGTCTCCGAGTTTCACACCCATGGTAGTCTAAACGTAGCGGATGTGAGTGGGACTGTGAGGCACAATCAGCAAGTAGAACAGATGTTCTTCAATTATGGTCCGTTCTAGTAAGGAACAGACTAATTCGTAACTTTTCGGTGTGTAAATCTCTTTGGACAGCGCCTTGCGAAACACCGAGTAGCAGGTGGAAGAATCTGACGACGACATTGAGAAAACAGGCTTGATAACGCGGATTGTGTTGAACTGGCACAGAATGCGACCTAATCGCGACCTGTCATATTAACCGTGAAGATGACAGTGTTTTGGGATTTGACGCCGTGCAGTCTGGTAGAGGTTTGTGAAAATTTCAGAAACACGTGCATTCCTCATCTTCATGGTACAAGTTTGACTACTCTTCTACCATGAAGTGGAGGCAGTACGTTCTTCCGAAACGTCGGTAAATTTCTACCGTACTACAGAGTGTCAGATCCCTGAAGATTGTAATGTTAATAGCCGGTATTGTGAGAGCCTCATAGCTTTCATATTGGTCTTTGGAAGCCCAAAGCTTATCAAAATTATCCATGTATGTAGAAATTCAGTCTTTACTTCACAGTAAACACACTGCATCTCCATTACAAAGACCAAGTGGCTAATGCCGTTTCGGGGAGTAGCCTAATTACTGTTTATAATTGTAATCATACGAAATCCATAAAACGCTCCGTAGGTAAAACACAGGATTGTTTTGTATTAAAGGAGGTGGTACATATAGTAGCCGTTATGCTTCAACGAACGTTATGGTAAAGAGTATTCCTTTAGACTTATATTTTTGCAGCATATCAAGAAATGGCCCCCCTTATCGAACACAGCACTTACCGCCGACTTTAACCCTTTAAGGTCGAAACGTAATCTGTTTTATTTGAAGACTCATTTCGTACCGCGCAGTAAACGCTCTCGGTTATAACAAGACAGGCAGTGTACGTATAACGAACCATTGGGGCGCCTTCACGTAACCATTGTTGCCGTGGAAAAAACAAATATTAAAAATTACGAGTTTGTCTGTATTCTTGCCTTATATATCGGGCAGGGAAATCACATCTTTTCTGCGCCGTATTATACTGTTATCTGTGGCCTGTCTGGCTCTACCGTATTTTTTCACATTACGCCATAAAGGGCACGATTTTCGGGAAAAAGATATTGAACATAAAATGTGCGTTTTGATTTTCTCTACAATTTTTGTCTGAAACATTTCTCGTTCTAAGAAGAATTAAGCGAAATGTTATCATAAATGTACATAGGTCTTTATGTAAAGTACACGTTAGTCGTGTCGGATTTTAATGAAACTTGAATTTTCTCGACAGATTTTCGAGAAAAAAAATCCTCAAATATCAAATTTCATGAAAATCCGTCCAGTGCGAGTCGAGTTCCATGCGGACAGACGGACGGACAGACATGACGAAGGTAATATTAGATTTTCGCAGTTTTGCGAAAGCGCCTAAAACAAACCGATCAGTTCATTTTGTTCAGGGCAAAAGTCACTGTTTGTTATGAGACACAAAACACATAAATGCACTTCTGTTGGTAGTTTTTAACGTTAAACCTGTGGGCACATAAAGTGACCACTGGAGTTTGAAAGGTTAAAATGTGCCCCCACTGGAGAGTGTTCTAAGATCAATTCTATTCACCAACTCTGCAGCGATTTTTCTAATATTCGTTTTAATATGATCGTCTCATTTAAATTTAGGTTCATTACCGAAAATGTACAATTTAATTCCTCTGCCGTTGATGAAGTGTCGCTATCTGTAGGGAGGATGTAGAAACATTGCAGGATCACTGAATCAGGTCTTCAAGAGACACATTATACGTATGGAGATCGTGTTTTGTAACAGTTCCCAGTTTTAATGAGGAAGTGACGTGACGATGGTGGGCTAGACCAATTGTGTCGCGACCGATGACGAATCGACTGGTAGAGGCAACAATATAATCGCACATCATTCGTTGCTTTTAAGGATATTCTAAAATAGCGAACAATTATTTTTTGTTCTACTTAAGTGTCCTTGTTGTTAAAAACAGTAACCTGTACAGAAAATTGCTTCGGATCTCTCATTTTGAGCCACCTCTAAGGTTAACTTAGCGGTAATGCGCCTGACTTGTATTCGACTCTAAAGTCGACCGGTAGTGACGTAGCTTAGTTTTTGGCATCCGGGACAAGTAATCACAATGGCTCCCCCACCCCCCAACAGGAATTGTGACTTAAAAAAATGCCACAACTGTTGACTGAAATTCCTTTTATTTGGCTCAATAATTGTAAATTTGTTGAGCGTAGAAATTCGATTTTTTCGTTTAAAATGTACGTTTTGCCGCCCCTTGGATTCTGCCGCCTGGGGCATTCGCACCCCCCCCCCCACCCTTCTTGCTTGGCCACTGTCGACGGAATAGTGTCCCTCCAGGCAGATGCCGAGATATCAGTTTCAGACTCTTGGCGACTGCCTGTTTCCAAATCCTTGCGTTTTACCTGCACATACTTGTACAACCCTCTGAACACTGAATCTACGTTATATAAAGATTCAGTTCGTACCGCGCAGTAAACACACTCCGTCTGGGTTATAAAAACCAGTCATTTAATATATAATCTAAAGCTTTCACGGCGACTGAATTCCCATTCATTTAATGCCGTGTATGGAAATATTCTACTCGCTGTTTCTTTTGAGATCCGTACAAAACACATAAATGTACTGGTGATACATAAAGTGACCATTGGGCCTTAAAGAGATAATACTGATGTGAGATGGCAGGTCATGCCTGTTGCTTCATGGGATGTGAGGAATGAACGTAAGGGTTGATGATTGTCGCGGAAAACTGAAACAAAAACGAAAAGGTCAGCAGAGAGAAGACACATGAAAGGGGCAAACAAAAAACGAGTGGAGGAGGGAAGTAAACAAATACAGATGGACAGATAGATCTGGGGTACGACACAGCAACAAAGTAAGTTATCTTGCGAGTCTTTGGGTTAAGGTACCGAGTAGTCTTTGGGTTAAGATACCCAGTAGTCTTTGGGTTAAGGTACCGAGTAGTCTTTGGGTTAAGGTACCGAGTAGTCTTTGGGTTAAGGTACCGAGTAGTCTTTGAGTTAAGGTACCGAGTAGTCTGGGTTAGGTACGAGTAGTCTGGGTTAAGGTACAGAGTAGTATTTGAGTTAAGGTACCGAGTAGTATTTGGGTTAAGGTACCGAGTAGTCTTTGGGTTAAGATACCGAGTAGTCTTTGGGTTAAGTACCGAGTAGTCTTTGGGTTAAGGTACCGAGTAGTCTTTGGATTAAGGTACCGAGTAGTCTTTGAGTTAAGGTACCGAGTAGTCTTTGGGTTAAGTACAGAGTAGTCTTTGGGTTAAGGTACCGAGTAGTCTTTGGGTTAAGGTACCGAGTAGTCTTTGGGTTAAGGTACCGAGTAGTCTTTGGGTTAAGGTACCGAGTAGTCTGGCTGATTTTTACCAACGTTTCGGATGAATTTGTTACGTCCATCTTGTGTTATCTAATCTCGTAAATGGTTACCTAAGCACTGGGCGACTCTCCCTAACTCGTCCTCGCGGCAGAAGCTGGGAGCAACAGGTTATGTCTGCACGGTGTCAACTCAGAAGGCAATCGAAATTTTTACATCTGTCGAGTCCTCAAATTTCTTTAAGAAAGGAACCACCAAACGCGTATGTAGAAAAGGAAGGAAAGAAAGAATTGAAAAGGAACAAAGTGAGGAAGAGGGGATGAGCCGTAGACGGCGAAGGGAAGAAAGAAAAGCCAGAAAAGAAGCCGAAACTTATATTTCAGTCGCTCATCCCAGTGGCCGTGCGGTCTAAGGCGTGGGTATGCGGCCGGTCGCTTACTAGGATTGTGGGTTCGAATCCCGCCGGGGGAATGGGTGTCTGTCTCTTGTGAGTGTTGTGTATTGTCGGGTAGAGGTCTCTGCGTCGGGCTGATCACTCGTCCAGAGGAGTCCTACCGAGTGTGATGTGTCTGAGTGTGATCGTGAAGCCTCGATAATAGGGCCCTGGCCCACTAGGGGCTGTTGCGCCATTGTAAATATATATCTTTACATTTATTTATTTAGTTATTTATTCATTTCAGTCTATGCAGCTTTCTGAAGTATTCCGGCTCACATTCAGTACGTCGTACCATCAGCAGTTGTGCCTGGCAAATGACTTACTGCATTGCTCTTGCATGCTTTTGTTAAAATACACTGGTTAAAATTACTTTTAAAATTAAAATTATACTGAGACTACATAAAATCAGATGCTGCAAAGTACTGTATATGTGAGTCTTGTTGCATCTGTTGCTTATAGGGCTTGAACGTTCTCACTGCAGTCCTAATGGCATATGTTGCTTATAGAGCCTGAAATGTTCTCACTGTAGTGCTAATGACATCTTTTGTTTATAGAGCCTGAAATGTTCTCACTGTAGTGCTAATGACATCTGTTGTTTATAGAGCCTGAAATGTTCTCACTGTAGTGCTAATGGCATCTGTTGTTTATAGAGCCTGAAATGTTCTCACTGTAGTGCTAATGGCATCTGTTGCTTATAGAGCCTGAAATGTTCTCACTGTAGTGCTAATGACATCTGTTGCTTATAGGGCTTGAAACGTTCTCACTGCAGTCCTAATGGCATATGTTGTTTATAGAGCCTGAAATGTTCTCACTGTAGTGCTAATGACATCTGTTGCTTATAGGGCTTGAAACGTTCTCACTGCAGTCCTAATGGCATATGTTGTTTATAGAGCCTGAAATGTTCTCACTGTAGTGCTAATGACATCTGTTGTTTATAGAGCCTGAAATGTTCTCACTGCAGTCCTAATGGCATCTGTTGTTTATAGAGCCTGAAATGTTCTCACTGTAGTGCTAATGACATCTGTTGCTTATAGGGCTTGAAACGTTCTCACTGCAGTCCTAATGGCATATGTTGTTTATAGAGCCTGAAATGTTCTCACTGCAGTCCTAATGGCATCTGTTGTTTATAGAGCCTGAAATGTTCTCACTGTAGTGCTAATGACATCTGTTGCTTATAGGGCTTGAAACGTTCTCACTGCAGTCCTAATGGCATATGTTGTTTATAGAGCCTGAAATGTTCTCACTGCAGTCCTAATGGCATATGTTGTTTATAGAGCCTGAAATGTTCTCACTGTAGTGCTAATGACATCTGTTGCTTATAGGGCTTGAAACGTTCTCACTGCAGTCCTAATGGCATATGTTGTTTATAGAGCCTGAAATGTTCTCACTGCAGTCCTAATGGCATCTGTTGTTTATAGAGCCTGAAATGTTCTCACTGCAGTCCTAATGGCATATGTTGTTTATAGAGCCTGAAATGTTCTCACTGTAGTGCTAATGACATCTGTTGTTTATAGAGCCTGAAATGTTCTCACTGTAGTGCTAATGGCATCTGTTGTTTATAGAGCCTGAAACGTTCTCACTGCAGTCCTAATGGCATATGTTGTTTATAGAGCCTGAAATGTTCTCACTGTAGTGCTAATGACATCTGTTGTTTATAGAGCCTGAAATGTTCTCACTGTAGTGCTAATGACATCTGTTGTTTATAGAGCCTGAAATGTTCTCACTGTAGTGCTAATGACATTGTTGTTTATAGAGCCTGAAATGTTCTCACTGTAGTGCTAATGGCATCTGTTGTTTATAGAGCCTGAAATGTTCTCACTGTAGTGCTAATGGCATCTGCGTCACTCATTCAGCGCTGTGTAAGCGATGTTTTTGATCTTATCAGCACACTTGTTAATTCTGAAGATGTCTAGCATTATGTAGCAGTTTGTATTTCACTCTGCCGACTGCAGTATTGATATGTGTATTAAAGAGGTCTTCAGTGTTACGTCAGAGCAGCTTGTTGGATGTTTACAGATGCCAGCCTGAAACCAAGTTCGCATTTCATCAGTATATGGGATTCGTGTAGGTTTTATTCGCGGAATCTACATTCAGTTATGAAACTTGGAAGTCACCTTGGGGTTACTCGGAGTTCGTGTTCTTGGAAGGACAGGCACGGGCAGTCGCTTATCTTCTCTTCATAAAGGAGGTTGCGGCCGGAGACTGTACGCACCAGTTGTCCTCGGCACACATCTCGCCGTTTGCTTCGCACAAACCGGTAATCACTTTTGCGTTCCTCAGAATGTAGCCTATCCACAACCTCTTCTTTCCTTCTCAGAACTTGGGGTTAGCACAATTGATGTCTGGTTACGGGCCGATGTTCGATTCCTGGCAGCGGCAGGACTTCTACACTACCAGGTTGACTCTGGAGTCCACCCAGCCGTCCGGCGGAGCCTAAAGCTAACCACTCACCT
The DNA here is from genome assembly GCA_021186555.1 of Reticulitermes speratus. Lineage (NCBI taxonomy): Eukaryota > Metazoa > Arthropoda > Insecta > Blattodea > Rhinotermitidae > Reticulitermes > Reticulitermes speratus. Next base: position 48,322,492 of record JAJKFL010000005.1, read on the forward strand.
GCACGCAATGTAATGTGTGATTTAGGAAGCCTGGAAACTTACATCCACGATCCCTATACGCATTCGCGATGTGTTTAGATTTGCTTTCTTCGTAGTACTGCATAATACAACGGGTTGGACGGTACGAGCTTCGAACCCCGGTAGGGGAAAGCGATTTTTGTCTGTTTCGAAAACGTCGAGACCGCCTCTGGGGCTCACTGACCCTCATATTCAATAGGTACTGTGGTTCTTTTCCGCGGGTAAACTGGCCGGGGCGTGCTGTTGACCACTAGCGCAAGGTTAAGAATGAGTGGTTCTGTATCTCTGCTTCCCTGTATGTTTTCATGGCGTGGACAGGGACACCTTTACCTTTACAGTATAATTAAAAAAATTGTCTCTTCAAGAATGTGCCTAGGTCATTCGTCCCCCTCCACAATTCATTCTATTTTTTTTTCCTACAGATGTATTCAGACTCACTGTTTTCTCCAGTATGTATTCAAAATGTCTTTTTTCTCCATGAGCTACTCAAAGCCACATTCGTTATCCTTCCAAGAATGTGGTCAAAATCATTGTTTTCTCCAGAATTTACTCAAAAGCACCATTGTTTTCTGCAGAATTTACTCAAAAGCACCATTGTTTTCTGCAGAATTTACTCAAAGCACCATTGTTTTCTGCAGAATTTACTCAAAGCACCATTGTTTTCTGCAGAATTTACTCAAACGCACCATTGTTTTCTGCAGAATTTACTCAAAAGCACCACTGTTTTCTCCAGAATTTATTAAAAATGTCTTGTATATTTTCTAGAATGTACTCAAAATCCGTCGTTTTTCTCCTAATGTACTCAAACTTTTTTCTCCTAAATGTACCCAAAACTCGCTAGTTTCTACAGGGTGTACTCAAAATTACTGTTTTATCCAAAATGCACCCAAAATGACCCCTACCTTCTAAACATATACTTGTGCAGTGCATGTACTGTCGTAATACTTGCCTTTGCCTTTAAGAGGTTCGACATAGTCACTGGGATATTTTTGTGGATTTTCTAGAGAATGCTATTACGGGCTATACGCCCCCCCCCCCCCCCCCCCAAATAAAGGTATTCTGAGTGCGATGTTGACGAATACCTTCGGATGCAGAGGTTAAGAATAAGTATATAGATTTGTCTCAATATTCCATATTCGCGCTCTTGGTGTCATGATTTGGCATGCTACTTTTAGTAATTAAAATTAAATAGGGAATTTCAGACTCTTTGAAGGTGTGTGGTGTGTGTGTGTGTGTGTGTGTTGGAGAGAAATGTGAAATAACATCTGGTGGAAACAAAACTAGGCGTCTTCACAAAGCTGTATTCAAATAATACATTGTCAGTAGAGACAGACAAAAAAAAAACCTAGAGTAGGGATGTATGAGAGACAGAAACTGGTGTGTATGTGTATATATATATATATTTTTTTTTCCCCTATGGCTCGTCAGCCCTATATGGGCCTGGGCCTCCTCGTTTCGTCGAGGCTTCATGGTCACACACATTAGACACACCACAGTCGGTAGGACTCCTCTGGACGAGGGACCAGCTCGTCGCAGAGACCTCTACCTGACATCACACAACACTCACAACACAACATCCATGCCCTGGCGGATTGGAACCCACGATCCTAGAAGCGAGCGCCGAAGACCCACGCCTTAGACCGCACGGCTACTGGGATCGGCATAATAATATATATATATATATATATATATATATATCAAGCTGTATGAACATAGATAATAAACCCCTTGAAAATGTGGCAAAGTTCAAGTGTTTGGGAACGACAGTAACAAATGAAAGCTGCATGTACGAAGAAATTGAGAGCATATTACATTAGGAATGCCCGCTACTATTCGGTGCTGAATGTTTTATCTTTCCGTTTGCTGTCTTAGCACATAAATATTAAAATATACAGAATTATAAATTTTATGTTAGTCTCGCCGTGCATTTTACGATTCAAAGTTTAAAAAACCAACACAATGCACTTCACTTTCACTTCAATATGTATTAATTAACCCCTACATATGTTTCGGTTTACATAAAACCATCCTCAGGGGGGTCAAAACTACGTTACATCACATCCAATGTTAATACAAGTTTAAATATTGTGCAATGCGTTGCATGTTATTACAATCACTGTAAAATCAGAGTTAAAAAACGTATAAAATGTTGCTATAAAATCCTTAAAATTCGTTGAATTTTGTGTGAAATTAAATGTAGTAGAGTAGCCCACTGAGTTATTTCTCACCTCTGATTATTTAGGTTCTTGGTTTATACAACGCACACGAAACAAACACGACAGAACAACGCTGGACACATTTACTAAAGGTTCCACCACAGTATACAAAACCAAGAACCTAAATAATCAGAGGTGAGAAATAACTCAGTGGGCTACTCTACTACAATTTATTATTTCGACACAAAATTCAACGAATTTTAAGTATTTTATACAACATTTTATACGTTTTTTAACTCTGATTTTACAGTGATTGTAATAACATGCAAGACATTGCACAATATTTAAAATTGTATTAACATTGGATGTGATGTAACGTAGTTTTGACCCCCCTGAGGATGGTTTTACGTAAAACCGAAACATATGTAGGGGTTAATTAATACATATTGAAGTGAAAGTGACGTGCATTCTGTTGGTTCTTTAAACTTTGAACAGAACTATAATTTTGCTTATCGTGTATTGGTGTGAAACTTGGTCTGTCATATTAAGGGAAGGACATAGGCTGGGGGTGTTCCTGAATAGGGTGCTGAGGAAGATATTTGGGCCTAAGATGGACGATGTAACAGGACACTTGTGGAGACTGCATAATGAGAAGTTTTATGATTCGTACTCCTCACGAAATATTTTTTCGGTGTTCAAATCAAGGAGGATTAGCTTGGTGGGGCATGTAGCACGTATGGAGGATAACAGAAATTGATACGGGGTTATTTGGCGAAAACATAAATACTACAAACAAAAACACAGAACTTGTATTAGTCGCTAGTAAGGAAATTGGTCGAGGATTGCAGAGAAAACCGCGTGTTTTTGCGTCTCGCCAACAGAATGCAGGACCGAATTACAACATAACAGTAGGTAATAAATCCTTCGAAAATGTAACAAAGTTCAAATGCTGATACTGTCTGAGGAGTCTGCACTGGAGGAAAGGCGACCGTCCCTTGTTTGTGACCGGTAACCGATGTCGTCCAGTTAAAAATTGGACTAAAGAAGTGCCTTCGTGTTTTGTGAGTGTGAGATAATACAGTTATTTTTGTAGTGTTCTGTGTGGTGAGAGCTGTGCATAAATTTGACTTTAGGATCGCTATAAGCGAAACATCTAACAAATGGCGACCAGTGGAAAGGTCACGCAGTGATAGAGACTTGTGTTTTGGACATGATCTGTTTGTTCTCCCCCGACGATCATCGCAAGTGTTAAGGGACTCTACCCACGCTGTGCAGGTCAACTGCGTTCTCTGAAAGAAAAGTATTTTGGAAGGACAGTAAACTTCTAAACTTACAAACGTACAGAATACGAAAATTTGTTGTGGGTTCTATCGGACTGGATTCCGTTGTTTTGACAAAGTCAGTATTCTGGATCACTGTTATGAGATCTGGGAATAACTTCTCTAAATATCATGGGGGTGGAGGGGGGTGGGGGCCCCATTATCGAATAGCGTGAAGATCGAACCCCACCCGTTATCTACGCTACTGTATTAGTACCTATTTTTGTCCTGTCCTTGAGTTTTCTGGCCTTATCTTCAGATAGCACATTAGACTCCCTGCTGTAACATGGGCTACAGCCACAGTGCATTCCTAAGTTCCTCAAAGTACTTTCAATTACACCACGACGTCTGCCGTCCTCTGCATTCCCAACACCCTGCCATTCGACACTGTAGGCTGCCAACATGTCTGACGCAGCGTTTGTGAACACTTCAGAGCAGTGTTTCTCAATGCTGTTGGTACAGCGGTCCCCTACAAAATCTCCCCAATTCTGCGAACCCCCTTTCAAAATAATTTCACTCGCGAACCCCTTTGGCCTTAAGATTACAACATTACAAATAGGAAATATACGGTACTTAAAACGTCAAAACCTTTATATAAACGTAAAAATTTGTTAAAAAACGCCAATTTTCTTAGAGTAGTGACAATAAAACCCAGGTTAAGGAAACAACAAAGGAAAGAAACCTCATATTCTGCTGAGTAAAGTACAGGGTGTTTCATAAATCCCTCCGGAATTTCGGAGGTCTGTAGCTCAGGAGCCAAATCACACACGGGGGATGAGAGCATGTCAGTGAAAAGAGTACATATCCAAATTTTGAACCTACCTTACAAATGTTCAATATGTCCCCCTTTGGTGACTCGACAGACGTTAATCCTGTAATCTAGCTCCTGCCACACACGTTCCAACATATGAACGTCGATGGTAGCAACTGCATCCATAATTCTTAGCCGAAGCTCCGGTAAATCTCTTGGTAAAGGAGGCACGTAAACACGATCTTTAACGTAACCCCACAGGAAAAAGTCACATGGAGTAAGGTCGGGTGACCTGGCAGGCCAGGGAATAAGTGTTGAGCTTTCTGTTCACCTGAAAACGCCATGTTTGCACACCACTGCCTCCTAGCGGAGAAACGGGTAACTACGCCATCGCATCTGTCACGAAAAAACTTTTACATTTCCTCTATCCGTTGGCATGCTTTTATCTCTTATATGTGGGTTTGCTACTGTACGGCCAAGCCTCTAAATCCCGGATGGACTTATGAAACACGCTGTACATTCAGCTCGCGGCAGGTTGAGAAATGTTGCTTTGTATCACTGTAGTACTATCAGCGTTTTTGAGTTTTGGAGCCCGAGGGCCAGTCCATTTGAAATTTATGGTGGGCAAAGTGGCACTGGGACAAGCCTGTCTCCGAGTACTTCGGTTTTTACCCCGTCACTATAATTCCACCACTGCTCCATACTCCTGTTCATCTTAATATTACTCTTATTAGCAGGAAAAACAGGCCAAGCGCGGGAACCTTCAAACAAAGCAATGCTGTGTCGCATATTCGGGGGGGGGGGGGGGGGCATTGGACAGAAAAAATGTGCTTCAACATTCCTTCCCCTATTTATTAATGTTTTAAAATCAGTTCCTACCTTACAGAAAACACGCGGTCAACATTATGAATACAAACCCGTTAATATTGTTTGTGGGGGAAGGAAAAGTCGCCATTTGTTGTGATACGAAACACGTTTTTATTATTGAAGGGCCCCGTAGCAGATACTACGGACGCACCGCAGCCTTGAAGGCTTATTGTGCAACTCTTGTGATGAAGATGATGAAGTTTCTTTCTTCTGCTTTTCCATTTTAATTGAGCACCGGTGGAATGAAATTGACAGGGGAAAACCGAAGTACTCGGAGAAAAATCTGTCCCAGTGCTACTTTGTCCACCACAAATCCCACTTAGACCTAACCGGAATTTTTTTTTTAAATATTTTGTCTGTGGCAGGATTTTTTTTCTTTTTCCTTTCATCCATTTTGTAATCTTAAATCCTTTCGTCCTTCTTCATGTCACTTTTTGTTCCATACTACTGTCCTTATACAACAAACACAACACAAATATCCATGCCCCCGGCGGGATTTTTTTTTTCTGTCCGGGGTTTTTCCCCTTTGATCCATTTTTGTACTGTTTAAATCCTTTTCGTCCTTCATGTCACTTTACGTTCCATGCTACCGTCCTTATACAACAAACACAACACAAATATCTATGCCCCCGGTGGGATTTCTTTTTCCCTGTCCGGGGTTTTCCCCCTTTTGATCCATTTTGTACTGTTTTATATCCTTTCGTCCTTCATGTCACTTTTTGTTCCATACTACTGTCCTTATACAACAAACACAACACAAATATCCATGCCCCGGCGGGATTTTTTTTTTCTGTCCGGGGTTTTTCCCCTTTGATCCATTTTTGTACTGTTTAAATCCTTTTCGTCCTTCATGTCACTTTACGTTCCATGCTACCGTCCTTATACAACAAACACAACACAAACATCCATGCCCCCGGTGGGATTCGAACCCACGATCCTAGTAAGCGAGCGGCCGAAGACCCACGCCTTAGACCGCACGGCCACTGGGATCGGCAAGGGATCGAACCCCCTCCGCGGTGAGAGGTCGGCGACTAACCGCCTGAGCCATGACACGGCCATACGAAACACATTAAATACGCTGTGTAGGCAGATTGCAGTGTTCGTGAATGTAAAAGCACATGTAGTTACCACTAGGGTTTAAAGGGCTGGGTATGTTATTGAAATGAACTTAATGTTTCAAACCAAGAAGTACGTTCAGTTCATGTCTGTCTACTTACGCCATTCTTTTGGAGTCCTGCCCAGGCACGATCCTTCGTCACTGTCGTAGAAAAAGGACCTGAATGCCTCGAAGTTGGACTTGCGGGGCGGACGCGAGAACAGCGCCTCCATAGGGTCCACGAACTTGTTACTCTTGTTCATGTCTGCGGTACACTGCTACGTATCTGCAAGAGAAGTGCGCCATCAGCGTACGGTCTGTTTCCTTTCAAGCTTCTATCGCCTTACTGCCTCCACACCAGGGTCACGTGACTCTGATTGAGGTGGCTCTCAGTTCATAACGCTTCTCTTTGTTAATCGTTCAAGGCACGGTGGTAACTATATGTACCACATGCTTTAATATTAAAACCCTTCTCGTTTTGCGTACAGAGCATCTTTTATGTCATTTGAGGTTCTCGTTCCGTAGGTGGTGATGCAGTTCTAGGATGTTAACCCTTTAAAGGCCAAGATTATGCTGAATTATATATAAAGATACAGCCCGTACCGCGCAGTAAACACACTCCGTCTCGGTTATACAAACCATCAGTTAATGCTGTACAATGAAATAATCGCTGTTTGTTCTGAGATCCACACAAAACACATAAATACAGTCCGTACCGCGCAGTAAACACACTCCGTCTCAGTTATACAAACCAGTCAGTTAATGCTGTACAGTGAAATAATCGCTGTTTGTTCTGAGATCCACACAAAACACATAATACAGTCCGTACCGCGCAGTAAACACACTCCGTCTCAGTTATACAAACCAGTCAGTTAATGTTGTACAGTGAAATAATCGCTGTTTGTTCTGAGATCCACACAAAACACATAAACACAGTCCGTACCGCGCAGTAAACACACTCCGTCTCAGTTATACAAACCAGTCAGTTAATGCTGTACAGTGAAATAATCGCTGTTTGTTCTGAGATCCACACAAAACACATTAATACAGTCCGTACCGCGCAGTAAACACACTCCGTCTCAGTTATACAAACCAGTCAGTTAATGTTGTACAGTGAAATAATCGCTGTTTGTTCTGAGATCCACACAAAACACATAAATACAGTCCGTACCGCGCAGTAAACACACTCCGTCTCAGTTATACAAACCAGTCAGTTAATGCTGTACAGTGAAATAATCGCTGTTTGTTCTGAGATCCACAAAAACACATAAATACAGTCCGTACCGCGCAGTAAACACACTCCGTCTCAGTTATACAAACCAGTCAGTTAATGTTGTACAGTGAAATAATCGCTGTTTGTTCTGAGATCCACACAAAACACATAAATACAGTCCGTACCGCGCAGTAAACACACTCCGTCTCGGTTATACAAACCAATCAGTTAATGTTGTACAGTGAAATAATCGCTGTTTGTTCTGAGATCCACACAAAACACATAAATACAGTCCGTACCGCGCAGTAAACACACTCCGTCTCAGTTATACAAACCAGTCAGTTAATGTTGTACAGATAAATAATCGCTGTTTGTTCTGAGATCCACACAAAACACATAAATACAGTCCGTACCGCGCAGTAAACACACTCCGTCTCAGTTATACAAACCAGTCAGTTAATGCTGTACAGTGAAATAATCGCTGTTTGTTCTGAGATCCACACAAAACACATAAATACAGTCCGTACCGCGCAGTAAACACACTCCGTCTCAGTTATACAAACCAATCAGTTAATGCTGTACAGTGAAATAATCGCTGTTTGTTCTGAGATCCACAAAAACACATAAATACAGTCCGTACCGCGCAGTAAACACACTCCGTCTCAGTTATACAAACCAGTCAGTTAATGCTGTACAGTGAAATAATCGCTGTTCTGAGATCCACACAAAACACATAAATACAGTTCGTAATGCGCAGTTAAACACAACCGTCTCAGTTTACAAATTACGTCAGTTAATGCTGTACATGTAGTAGTAAATGTTGTTTGTTCTGGACCACACAAAACCTTAAATACACTGTGTGGGAAGAACGTAGAATTTGTGAGTGTTAAACCTAGCGGTACGTTTAGTAATTACTGGGCTTTAAAGTGTTAACGCCATGTAGGCTAGTTAAATAGTTACCGACGTTTCGGAGGCACTGCACTCCTTCGAAACGTCTGTAACTGTTTACCGTTTGACACGGCGTAACATCCCAGAAGACTTGACCCTTCATCTGTACCGCTGTGAGAACCTCAAATGTCGTAGCAGTTATTTCCTACACAGCCTGAAGGGGTTGGTGCAGTGAAACGGAACCTGGGAATAACGGAAACCTGTCTTTAGCTGAAAAATTTTACAGTACCCAGGATCCAAACTTCAAGTACCTGTGTGAAACGGAACCTGCCTGCAGCGGGAGAAAATTGGGTTCCTTGCGGTTCCGTCGTAGGCAGGTTTTACTGTATTTCTTTTAATGGAGGTGCAGTGTGTTTTAGGGGTTAAATGCCAGGCTGAACACTAACCTGCGCGCAAATTATAGCGTATATATATATATTATACAGGGTATACACAAAAGAATGGCGGTTTCAATGGTGAATTAAGGGAACGCACATTCTTGTGTATACTGTATATATATATAATAATATATTATATATTTTTATATTGTAAATACCGCCCATGTCTCGGTTATAGGGAGATTTCTCTAGTAACGAGGCACGTAAATTGGAAACAGACATGTTGTAACTGATAATAACGTGGTAAAGATAAAGCAGAAGTCTTTGGCCGGTGAAATTTTCAAGCGGAAGGCTAGGAACGAGTCATTGCTATCACGATAGCCAATCTATGCCCGTATGGAAGTACAGTTCGTACTAAAAACATTGCACCTGCTGTATACGCCCTGTAATACGTGATGATAATCCTTCCAAGCATTTTTTAAATCAGTTATTTTTTGATGATAATGTTGATGAAGGATAGAAATGACGGGAAAACGAGGAAGAAGGCGTAAGCAGCTACTGGATGACCTTAAGGAAAAGAGAAGATAATGGGAATTGAAAGAGGAAGCACTAGATCGCACTGTGTGGAGAACTCGCTTTGGAAGGGCTACGGACCTGTCGTAAGACAGACTACAGAATGAATGACTGTTGGTGGTAATAATCACATGCACGTAACGGTCATCTTGTTCTGATTTTGGCCCTAATTTTCCACTTTCACGTTTGTCACTTTCGCTGTCCCTGCTGCGGGTCATTTCGACTGTCTGTTATTCATATTTTTAAAGTCGTTTGTATTATACAGGTACATTCCCATTCACAGTACCTTTTCCCTACTTTGTCTACGTGTTCACGAACACCGGTGCAGGTTTAAGTCCCCAGGGATGTTACGCCGTGTCGATTGGTAGTTACCGACGTTTTTCAGAGGAGCGTAATATCTCCATCTTCATAGTCGAGCAGTCCGAGAGGTTTGTCGATGTGTGAGGCGTAACCAAACGGATCGTCGCCCTCCCATACACCACCCGCTGCCAGATCTGTATAAGGCACCCACACTCACGATACCAACATATTCATTAACACTGAAACTGGTAACTTCAACGTTTACCGAAACGTCGGAAAATAATTTCTCTACCTGGCCCAGTCCTGAAAGCCGATCCAACGAGTCGTTTTATGTAATGTCCTCACACTTGTATTTTGCCTCTTTTGCTGCTTCTGTCGTAAAATTGTGTACTTTCAGAACTCTTTGCTGCAGTGCCCTCTTTTCGTCAAAGAATCGTCTATCGAATATATCGGTGATATAGCTGACACGACATAAAATTCACTCCCCTCTCTTGACACTAATACAATTGACAGTAACGCCGAGGGCAGATTCTGCACAGTGGACCTTATCGGACTGATGAACTCAACAATACACCTCGCGTACAGAGTAGGTCCGCCCGCCACCTGCGTTAGATTTTTCATTGGCCAAAAACCATTGCTCCATCTATACTAGCACTCAGACCTGTAGTATTAACTCGGTACTACTGTCTGACTGAACACTGAACACGGATGTACGTTCCTCCACATTGCCTACCACCGGTGTGGGCTGCAGGAAGTTAATTTCCCCCCACTTTTCGCAACAATCCGCCTTCATCGTTCTGTAGATCAGTAAAACTAGGTCGTAGACATAAATATCTGATTCTGAAATTGGCGCCAGAAAGGACGGCGGCGTATTTTATGGGGTCAGTGGCGTCGACGTATTGGCAGACGCGGATGCGGCTGTGGTGTAACAGCCTAAGACATCCAGATTCTTTTAAAAAGAATTCTAACCATAGCATGGCATAAAGTAAGTTAACTTAATCCAACAAACTAACGTAACTTAACCACTGAACACATTGGCTCATGCGATAATGCTTCTGATTTGTAGTCGGGAAAGCCCGTGACGTGCCCTTGCGATTTTTTTACAACAAAAATTGGGGGGGGGGGTGTTCTGGAGCTGGAGGCATTTTAGGTGCCATTCTTAGGCCATAATTCATATTGTTTCTCAACTTTATTGAAGTCAACTAATTGGAAAAATAACACATACCTATATTTTGTACAAATAATAGGCAATCCGATCCCAGTGGCCGCGCGGTCTAAGGCGTGGGTTTACGGCCGCTCGCTTACTAGGATCGTGGGTTCCAATCCCACCGGGGGCATGGATGTCTGTCTGTTGTGAGTGTTGTGTGTTGTCAGGTAGAGGTCTCTGCGTCGGGCTGGTCACTCGTCCAGAGGAGTCCTACCGAGGGTGGTGTGTCTAAAAAGCGTGTGATCGTGAAGCCTCGAAAAATGAGGCGGCCTAGGCCCTCTAGGGGCTGTCGAGCCATAAAAAATAGGCAATCTACATTATCAGCAGCAACAGACATTACGTGCTTTAGCAGTGGTACAAACAACTATATATATGAAGGCGAAAATGTACAGAGTTGAGCAGGGGTGCACAAATCCCAACATAACAATTGCAAAACCCATAATTTGGTTTTTATGATTGTCATTTTATATGTGTGGATAAGTTCTGGTACTTCAGTAATTTAACTTTGTATACATTCATCCCTTGTTTGAGGCGGGGAGAGAGGCGTGGACTGGATTGATCTGCTTCAGGATAGGTAAAGTGGCGGACTGTTGTTAACGCGGCAATGAACCTCCGGGATCCATACAATGCGGGGAATTTCTCGACTAGCTGAGGAACTGTTTTTTTTCTTTGTGGTGAAGGGCCCCGCAGCAGATGCTTCGGACGCTCCGCAGCCTTAAGCATATTGTGCAACCCTATGATGAAGATGAAAGATTATCAATTTTTTTCATTTTTACAAGTAATGGAGCACCGGAGGAATGAAATTGACAGGGGAAAACCGAAGTACTCGGGGAAAAACCTGTCCCAGTGCCACTTTGTCTACCACAAATCCCACATGGACTGACCCGGGATTTTTTTTTTTTGCCTGTCCGGAGTTTTTTCCCTTTGATCCATTTTTGTACTTTTTAAACCTTTCGTCCTTCATGTCACTTTACGGTCCATATTACCGTCCTTACAGCAAACACAACACAAACATCCATGCCCCCGGTGGGATTCGAACCCACGATCCCAGTAAGCGAGCGGCCGAAGACCCACGCCTTAGATCGCGCGGCCACTGGGATCGGCCGGGATCGAACCCCGGCCTCCGCGGTAGGAGGCCGGCGACTAACCGCCTGACCATGGCACGGCCTGAAGAATTGTTAGCTTCTCAAGGATTTTTCTCCAGTTAGTAGAAGGCACGAGGTCTCCAGGAATACAAATATTCCCCAGTTGGGATTCGGACCAACAATCCGAGTTTGTAGATGCACGCAACTCCGCGGGTGCGGCTGTTAACACGTTCTCGGCCGTCGTGATGTTTTCACTGTACCAGGCGACGCAGATGACGTACTTTGACAAACAGTAAATGCTAATGGGTAATCCATCCAGTCACTTTCCTAATTGCACATACTACTGGCACCACCGAAATGTCGAACGTCACTACAAATAACATCTGTGTATATAAAATACCTTTTAGTTTCAATGTATTCAGTGTCTGCTGTAAACTATTTAAAATAACATGGTTTACGTAACAGACTGGAGTCAGGATATCTTAGTCGGACAGTGACTAGACTATGGGCTGGATGACCGAGGAATCAGAGTTCGATTTCCGACACAAGTCAGTAGACCGACTGTGGGCCCCACTGAGCTTGTTATCCAATGGGCGCCTGAAGCTTATTTTCTCCGGAGGTAAAGAAACCGGCCGAGAAGTTGATCGCTCCCCTCCATCTGATGTCGAGGTTAACGATTTCGTGAAGCAATACAACCACTCTGACATGTGCCATAATGGCCGTTGCTTAATTGAGCACACGGACGACTTTACCTTTACATTTTGTGTAATAAATAAAGAGATTCATATATTTGTATCTATTGCAAGCAAAGTACCCGTTTGTCTCTCGGAGCAGACTTGCTGTACTTGTCTGTGTGGTTTCTGTCTTAGCTAAAAGATTAAACAAAACAGGCATGACAGTAAGTTACATCCTAAATTGTTTTATCTTCTAACTGTGCACATTCAATTTAATAGATGATAAATAATAATAATAATAATAATAATACTATAATAATTTCGACCCTCAGACAAAAGGATAAAAAACGATTGACATCATTAGAGAAGAAAATTTTCAGAAGAACGGCCGAATACACACTATTTGACCACAAAACGAATGAAGAAATTTTGGAAGAATTGAAAGTAAAACCAGTTGACCAGAAACTAAGAAGATACAAATCAAACTGGCTACAACATGTAACAAGAATGAACAGCAACAGGATGCCCAAAATAATGCTGAATTGCAGAACAAATGGACGAAGACGACGTGGAAGACCTTTGAAGAGACTATTAGACGAGGCTGGAACAGGTCTATTAAGGCCTAACTAATGATGGATGATGATGATGATGAATACCATCAGGGTACACACATAATTTTGCACGTTGTTTTACTGTACTTATACGTGTTTCGATCTAAAGTGATCTTCTTCAGGGAGACATCGTATGAATTCCAAGTGTCGTTGCCAGGCCTTACACAATATATACAATTTAATTTCTGTACAGATATTCTTTATGTACGAGTATATCCTTATTGTAAGTAGAAGCTGTACCTACTTTATTGAGTGTGCAGACGATGTACGTTAAAACCCGTATTAATATTAATTTTATATTACTCACACCGTGCATATTCTTACAATTAACACATCAACCATCAAATGCACTTAATAAAATACAATTCATGATAAGTATTAATAAGCCTATGTACGAGGTGCTATCCAAAAGTTCCCTAAATGTATCAGGAAAAAAAAAAGCAGACACACTCGAAGTTCTAATCGCCACCGCCCCCTTCAAAGTAGTCCCCTTGGGAGCGTACACAACGATCCCAACGTTTCTGCCACGATCGGAAGCTGTCCTGGAAGTCCTTTTGTGTCAGCGTCTTCAGTACCTTCTGCGATTTGGCCTGGATCTCCTCTACGGTGTCAAATCTTCGCCCTTTCAACTTGATTTTCATCTTGGGGAAGAGAAAGAAGTCACAGGGGGCTAAATCAGGCGAGTAAGGGGGTGGGGGATGGGCACGCGGTGGCGCAGTTGGTTGAGGCACTGCTCTACAAGTCGGAATGTCGCGGGTTCGATTCCCGATGGTGTCATTGGAATTTTTCATTGACATAATCGTTTCGGTCGCAGTATGGCCCTGGGGTCGACTCAGCCTCTAACAGAAATGAGTACCAGGAGTATTTCCTGGGGGTAAAGGCAGCCGGTGCGTAGGGCTGACAACCTTACCACCTTCATGTGCCGATTGTCTAGAAATCTGGGAGCCTCAACCTCCTGGAACCCTAAAGGCCTGTTCAGGCCTGTAATGGGATTGCTTTACCTTTTTAAGGGGGTGGGGGACGACCGTCATGTTTTTGGAGGCCAAAAAATGCTGCACTACCAAAGCGGTGTGCGCGGGTGCATTGTCGTGACGGAGCACCCAGTTCCTGCGCCATTTGCCTGGCTGCTTCCGCCTCATGTCCTCCCTAAGCTGCCTCAGGACGTCGCAGTATAACTTCGCATTGACAGTCTGACCTGGAGGCACGAATTCCTTATGGATAATCCCATCAATATCGAAAAAGCAGATCAGCATTTACTTCACGTTGCTTTTCACGTGCCGCGCTTTCTTCGGCCGGGGTGAAGATGGACACTTCCACTGGGACGATTGCTGTTTTGTTTCAGGGTCGTACCCATAATCCAACTTTCATCACCAGTTACGACCTTTGAAAGGAAGTCTGGGTCATTTCTGACCTGCTCCTTAAGTTCCATGCAGACTACCAGCCAATGTTGCTTCTGGTCATCAGTCAGCAGCCTGGGCACGAATTTTGCAGCAATCCGCCTCATGTTGAGTTCGTCCGACAAAATTCGCTGGCATGTTCCGTATGACAGTACCAAAATGTTGCAAACGTCTTGGATCGTTCGCCTACGGTTTTCGCGGATCACCTCACGCACTTTTGCAACATTTTTCGGCGTTGTGCCGGTTGAAGGTCGTCCAGAACGTTCGTCATCGTCAACTGACGTTCGGCCATTTTACAACCGGTTAAACCAGTCGTAGGTTTGCGTCTGACCCAAAGCGTCATCGCCAAATGCTTTTTCAATCATTTGGTGAGTTTTTGCCGCACTCTTGCCAAGTTTGAAGCAAAACTTGATGCAAACACGCTGCTCCTTCACGTCTACCATTTCAACGAAAAACAATACGCAAAACGGCACAAACACGACGTTATAAAAAACGCGTAGATCCAAAGAATGCGTGCACTCAGCACGAAGCCGTGTCGCACACTGCTTCACAAAGGATACATGCAGCGCTACCAGGCGTCACTAGTCCGTACTAAAACCGATTCCCTCGCGACATTCAAATTTCGGGAATTTTTGGGTAGCACTTCTTATGTTTATCATAATATCTCACTGAATTCTTCTTAGAATGGAAAAAGTTTCAAGCAAAATTTATATAGAAAATCAAAACACACATTTTGTGTTCAATAATTTTTTTTTCTGAAATCGTGCCGTTTATGAGATAATGTGGAAAAATATGGTATAGCCAGACAGGCCACAGATGAAAATATAATACGGCGCATGCGTTTTGCATGCTGGATAACTAAGGCTACAGACACACTCAAAATATGTAATACGTATTGTATTTTCACGGCAACAATGGTTACGCGAACTCGCCTCAATGTTATATTTATACGTACGTTGCCTGTCTTGCCTGTAACTCGGTACGTGCAGTACATTAGCATCACCAGTAAATGCACTGTTGGACGTTGCTTAATGAAGACCGGCGTTTTCATTTCTGTGCTGTTCCTAAATATTTTCCTGGTGGAAGAATGGTGTTGTTCGTGGCAAATGTTAATGCTTCTGCATATTGTTTTTGTCGCGATTTGCTTGCTCCACTTTGATATGATCTTTATGATTTTTCTTCTTTCTTTATTACTCTGACCTCTTCTACCTACTCATTTTACGTGTAGAGGGTTATTGTTGCACCTGATCACACTCAGACACACCACACTCGGTAGGAGTCCTCTGGACGAGTGATCAGCCCGTCGCAGAGACCTCTACCTGACAACACACAACACTCATAACAGACAGACATCCATGCCTCCGGCGGGATTCGAACCCGCAATCCCAGCAAGCGAGCGGCCGCAGACCCACGCCTTAGACCGCGCGGCCACTGGGATCGGCCTTTTTTATTTTTATCTGTTTAAAATTACAACTTATTCGACGTCAGTAATACATTACAAATTATAATATTTATAATCTTTAATCTTAATTCGCCGTGCATTTTTATTATTTAAATAAACACCAACAAAATGCACAACTTTCAGGGCGCAAACAGCTCCCTATATCATGTTACTATCCAACGCGTTTCGGCTCTTTGCGAGCCATCATCGGGGATCCTTTACTAATATAAAAGTGCTTCACAAATGCAGCATCTGTTTGATGATTGTAAAATATGCACTATCTGGAGCTTGAGTTAAAAAACACATAAGTCATAAACAAGGTTAAAAATGATTTGTTAAATAACTTATTAAAACACTGTTCACTATGTTTATTGTGTAAAGGTTGTTCGCGCTTTCTCGGGGTTTTCCATAAGATTGCGCACTACACTGTACTGTTTGCGATGGATTTTTGTAGACACTCGCGTTGTACGTAGTGTTGTTGTTGTTTACTTTTCGTTGCGGTGCGGTTCTCTTGAAGGTGTAGTATATGTAATTATAAATTTTGATGTGAAGAAGACGTGGTTCAGGTGCAAGTATATTGTGGGGGTTGCGTCTAGAAGTGTGTCCGGTGAGGGTGAACAGTGTTGTTCACCCTCACCGGACACACTTCTAGACGCAACCCCCACAATATACTTGCACCTGAACCACGTCTTCTTCACATCAAAATTTATAATTACATATACTACACCTTCAAGAGAACCGCACCGCAACGAAAAGTAAACAACAACAACACTACGTACAACGCGAGTGTCTACAAAAATCCATCGCAAACAGTACAGTGTAGTGCGCAATCTTATGGAAAACCCCGAGAAAGCGCGAACAACCTTTACACAATAAACATAGTGAACAGTGTTTTAATAAGTTATTTAACAAATCATTTTTAACCTTGTTTATGACTTATGTGTTTTTTAACTCAAGCTCCAGATAGTGCATATTTTACAATCATCAAACAGATGCTGCATTTGTGAAGCACTTTTATATTAGTAAAGGATCCCCGATGATGGCTCGCAAAGAGCCGAAACGCGTTGGATAGTAACATGATATAGGGAGCTGTTTGCGCCCTGAAAGTTGTGCATTTTGTTGGTGTTTATTTAAATATATAATATTTATAGTAATAACAAAAAAACGATTTATGAGTACATCATACTCTAATCACGTGTTAGGCTTTAATAGATCTGTTTCGGCCTTGTCTAATAGTCTCTTCAAATATATCATACTCTAAATTATGTAATGAATATAGTTAACTTTAAATTAGAAGGAATGCGGTCGGTTTCTGTGTTGATGCATTATTCCGACATTTGCTTGGAGTTTCTGAAGAAAACTACGAAATTTATCAGTAAGGATAGCCGGTTCGCGGTTAGAGATTTGAACCCAGGATCTGCGGGAGACGAAGTGAGAATGCTATCCACTCCGTGGTGACATTCCGTATTATCTATCATACTGTTTGAAACCTCTGCTGATTTTTCATCGTCCTTGTCTTTCAAGGCCTGTTTGCGGGCTGGAGTAACCGGTTTCATTGGCTAACAGCAACACAAGAACAAAAAGTGACTTAACTCATCACAATAGCAAATTCTTATACTGGCCCTCACCCAAGAGAATGCAGTTGACCTGCACAGAGTGGGTAGAGTCCCTTTAACACTCGCTGTGGTGGTCGAGGTGAAAACGTACAGATCCTGTCAAGAATATTTGTCACTAAACGACTTTCTTTCCACTGGTCGTCATTTGTTAGATGTTTCGCTTATAACAAGCCTCAAGTCAAAGTTATGCACAGCTCTCACCACAGAAAATAACTGCATTATCTCACACTCACAAAACACGAAGGCACTTCAGCCTAATGTATTTTTAACTGGAATACATAGTTTACTGGTCACAAACAAAGAAGCGTCGGCTTTCTCCGGGACAGAAAAACTGCCAAGGTCAACGGCAGACTCCTCAGTCAGTATCAGTACCTGCGATTCCTTAACAGTAGCTTAAGAATTCAAATCTCACTTAACGAGAACCGAATTGTTGTTAACAGAGTTGCTACGGGCATTGCACTTTTACCGTTTTTTTTCCTTATTGTTTCTCAGTAGCTACTTTGGTTTCTAGTAAAACTGACTTCATATTCTCTGCCTAGAACTCCGGTCAGAATGCGTGAAGACCCATCTGCAACACCCCCCCCCCCCCCCCCACCAAATATCTTTACTTGCATTCCGTGTGATATCTCTGCTTCCAATGATCTTTGAAAATAAATTAAATAAGTTATAAACGTACGTTTATAACTTATTTCTGTCTTATTTAGTTATCTCCAGAGCCACGAGACATACCACAAAAGCATTTGTGGCACAAAATGTGTGTTTCCTTTATCTATACACTTTTAACAAGCAGGTTTTTGGTCCGTCGCCGTGTGGTTGAGGTCTTCCCGTGTTTCATTTTGAAGGTTGCTGCTTGTCACCGATTCTGTTCAACTTATACAGCGAGTACCTAACCAAGGAAGCTCTTGAATGGTTTGTGGAGACTTCAAAATAGAAGGACAAGTAATTCGCACTGTGAAATATGCAGAAGACCTTGTGCTACTGTACTAGGGAAGAAAAGGTGCTACAGGGCGTGGTTGATAGACTAATTGAAATTGGAACACGCTATGGAATGGAAATGAATGTGGATGAAACTACGGTAATGAGAATCTCAAGGCAACCATCACCAATGAAAATGACTTTCGTAAATTGCTGACCTATCGTTGAATAGTTCTGTGACCAACAGTGAGTACGAGGACCAGTGAGGGATACAGTAACGTTAGGAACACGAGGCAGCTGAGCTATGATTTCAGTGCACATAAACCGCTATTAAATCGACGTTATAGATATCGAATTATTTTTATAGCAGAGTGAAGTGAATTCATCGTCTTGCAAGACCACTTCACTGTCGAGGACTTCTTCTCTGATATCTTACACGGTGTAGGGTACGACATCGAAATGAGTGACGGCCTCAACTACACCTCGGTGGAAGCCCGAAATCCCGTAACTGTACCGTCACCTTGCTGTGGCCTGTATATTGAAAAAAAAAAGTCATCAGCCTCTTATAATGTGAGAGGAGTCGGGATAGCGTAGTCTGTTTGGCGACTAGGCTACGGGCTGGCATATTCGGTGTTCGAATCCCGGCAAGGGCAGCATTGACGATTGCCCCATACAGAGTGACAAATAGCAATTAACCTTGATTTCAGGCTTCCGCCGCGACGTTGATGAAATCTGTGGTCTTCTGGGTAATTACACGGCGTCGTGTGGTAATTATTTACCGACGTTTCGGGACAACGTATCGGTCCCATCTTCACGGGTCAAGATTCCAAGAGGAATCTTGGAATCTTGACCCGTGAAGATGGGACCGATACGTTGTCCCGAAACGTCGGTAAATAATTACCACACGACGCCGTGTAATTACCCAGAAGACCACAGATTTCAAATAGCAATTAAGTGCCACCCTTAGCAGAGAGCAGCAACAGGCAGAGCAAACACATAAGTAAGACGTGTTTAAGTTCCTCTCTTCAATGACACTCCGATCTACAACTGTTTATGTGCAGGTATCCGTAATTCGTAACGCAAGCAAAACATTAGAAGAAATACACTAAAAATAATAATTGTCTTTGCCTGTCAACAAGGTAGATACCGGAGAAGAGCATGATACCACTGCGCACCAGCAGCAGCCATGTTGTAACCGCTTATTCTGTAATACGAAACATTTATTTGTGGTCTGTGAAATAATGCCCCTGACGAAATCGTCCGGCATGTCGAAGATGCCTTGTTTTCGTCTGTTGTCAAGACTATGGCATGGACGACCGGAGAATCGGTGTTTGATTCCAGGAGGGAGCAGAGAGTTTTGTCTTTTTAACAGCGTTTACACCGGTTTTGGGGCCCTCCCAGCAGTCTGCTCATTGGATACCTTATTTCCGAGGAAGATAGTTGCAGGGGCATGATGCTAACAGCTCCTCTTAATGAGGCCAAGAATGCGTGGAACTTTGCGTCTACTCCCCCCACACGTCTTTATAGCGTGAGACGTAATTAAAACGAGGGGAAATTAATTTCACTTTTTAGGTGCCTTCGCATAGTCGCGAAAAGCGCGTATTAGCTTCGTCATGTCCGTCCGTCTGTCCGCATGTATCAGCGCGGCTCCCACTAAACGGATTTCCGTGAAATTTGATACTGGGGATTTTTATGAAAATCTTTCGCGAAAATCCAAATTTTATTAAAATCGGACAAAAATATCGGACACGTTACATGAAGACCTAAGTACGTTTTATTGTTGCCGGCGACATTAAATCGGCATAAAACCGCTGTCTTCCAGTGGAATGGTGTCACGCTGTTAGGATAGCCGACGAGGTATAAACATGACGCGAACGCGCCACATTTTTACGTTATACGTACATTGCCTACCTTGTTTACTCGTACTATGCCAAGCGAATGCTGGAAGACAGTCTTATAACAGGTCACGACTTCTTTGGGCCACCATTCTACGTTATTCACAGTCGATCTTACTTATCGATTCTTGTTTGTGGTACATGACTTCATTAGTTCACCCAACGCCGTAACATAACATCTTAAGAACAAATATAATGTACACATTTGAGCACGTATGTAGTACCTTGATGCTAAGTAAAGTGCTGTACGCTAACTAGTTTGAGGTGTTTACATTGTGCTTGCTGTTTAATTAAACCTGTCGTTACAAGTACTTAAGTAAATTTACTTTTCTGGTATCACGACAGAGACATTTGAAGCTTTTTCGTTTACTGTCAGTTTGAGGGAGCAAATTCCTGGTGGCACTGTTGTGTTCAAACGGTATATACACGTAGGTTGAATCTTAGTCAATTGTAATTCTGCATATCCTGTCGAAGAACTCAGTTTTCTGAGAACTAGCAAGTATGGGCCGGGATAGCGTAGTTGGTATAGCGACTCGCTACGAGCTGGACGGTCCGGGGATCGAATTGCCGATCCCAGTGACCGTGCGGTCTAAGGCGTGGGTCTGCGGCCGCTCGCTTACTAGGATCGTGGGTTCGAATCCCACCGGGGGGCATGGATGTTTGTGTTGTGTTTGTTGTAAGGACGGTAGCATGGAACGTAAAGTGACATGAAGGACGAAAGGATTTAAACAGTACAAAAAAATGGATCAAAGGGGGAAAACCCCGGACAGGCAAAAAAAAAAAAACAATCCCGGTGGGATTCAGCACCCGTCCAGACCGGCCCTGGGGCCTACCCAGCCTCCTGTACAATGGGTACCGGTTCTCTTTCCCGGGGGTACAGCGGCCGGGGCGTGGCGTTGACCACCCACCCCCATCTAGCGCCGAGGTTAAGGAAAGAGTACAGCTATACCTGTACTCCCCCTCTGGGCCTTCTTGGCCTGTTCTAGGGTGAACTTTACCATTACCTAGCAAGCACGTAGGTGCGAAGTTCACACAGATTAACGTTGTAACATTTAGCTGTCTTATTCTCTTTTCCTCTCTCATGAAAATGACATGCGAATTTTTCATTTCTTCTATCGGTAAAGACCAGTTTAAATTTGACTGGGAATTAAGTGTTTCTTATCTTCAAAGCCCATTTCTTACTTCTTCCTTTATCTCTTTCGTGCCTCTCCCCCTTCCATCTTAACCCTTATCAGTGTTAAGTTAAAACAGTGAACTCGTTTACATCTTTATCCTTCAGATGGCACAGTTTCGAACGCAGTGCTGCGATCTGTGTTTCCATGAGAATAACATGCGAACCACACAACATACGTAGCCAAATCATAAACCGTCTATTATTATCTTTTTTTATTTCTTTCTGTCTTTCTTCCTTGTTTCTTTTATTTCCATTTCTTCTGTGCTTAGGTAATGGCATTCTTTTTTAAGCTTCCCGTTCAAAACACATGCAGTTCTCGTTGCTTCCGTGCATGAATTGTTATTATGAACACGTGTCGTAACTTGCACTTTGTACTTCGTGTAGATCTGTCGGTTTTTAGGCGCGTTCGCAAACTTGCGAAAGGCGACTATTCCGCATGGAGCAACTCGGCTCCCACTGGACGGATTTTCATGAAATTTGATATTTGAGTGTTTTTCGAAAATCTGTCTAGAAAATTCAAGTTTCATTAAAATCGGACAAGAATAACGGGTACTTTACATGAAGACTTATGTACATTTATGATAAAAATCTCTCTGAATTCTTCTTAGAATGAGAAATGCTTCAGATAACAATTGTAGAGAAAATAAAAACACGCATTTTATGCTCAATAACTTCTTTCCGATAATCGTGCCGTTTATGAGATAATGTGAAAAAATATGGTAGAGCCGGAGAGGCCACAGATGACAATATAATACGGCGCATCCGCATTGCATGCTGGATAACTAAAGCTACAGTCACACACTTACAATATGTAATACTTATTGCTTTTACGCGGCAACAATGGTTACGCGAACGTGCCTCAATATTACGTTTGTACGTACATTGCCTGTCGTGTTTAACCACAATGTCATTTGTATTAAAAATTTTAGTAAAGACATTGAATACCAATTTTATGAAAACCGAGTAATCGGTAGAAAATTTATTGCATGAAACTGAAAGACAGACGGACACATCACTGATGGTCGTTTTTGCGTTGTTATGAATCAGTCTGTAACCGCAGTGAATCATATTCGAAATAATTAACATCTGAGGGAAGCGGCAGACTACACAACCGGTTTTAGATTCGCGGTAACGACAGAAATTTTTCTTTTCTACCTTAATTACGCGCTGACTCTGAATTCCACATCGTCATTAGGTTCCCGGGGCACTCGCAGGTAGAGCTGAAGTTGTCCCTGTGCTTAACTAACATTTTAAAGCCTAGTGGTTACTATATGTACCACTAATTTTTACATTCAAAAATTCTACATTATGCCTACACTGTATTTATATGTTTTGTATAGATATCAGAACAAACAGCGATTATTTGCCTGTACAGCATTAACTGACTGGTTTGTATAACTGAGACGGAGTGTGTTTACTGCGCGGTACGGACTGTATTTATGTGTTTTGTGTGGATCTCAGAACAAACAGCGATTATTTGCCTGTACAGCATTAACTGACTGGTTTGTATAACTGAGACGGAGTGTGTTTACTGCGCGGTACGGACTGTATTTATGTGTTTTGTGTGGATCTCAGAACAAACAGCGATTATTTGCCTGTACAGCATTAACTGACTGGTTTGTATAACTGAGACGGAGTGTGTTTACTGCGCGGTACGGACTGTATTTATGTGTTTTGTGTGGATCTCAGAACAAACAGCGATTATTTCACTGTACAGCATTAACTGACTGGTTTGTATAACTGAGACGGAGTGTGTTTACTGCGCGGTACGGACTGTATTTATGTGTTTTGTGTGGATCTCAGAACAAACAGCGATTATTTCACTGTACAGCATTAACTGACTGGTTTGTATAACTGAGACGGAGTGTGTTTACTGCGCGGTACGGACTGTATTTATGTGTTTTGTGTGGATCTCAGAACAAACAGCGATTATTTCACTGTACAGCATTAACTGACTGGTTTGTATAACTGAGACGGAGTGTGTTTACTGCGCGGTACGGACTGTATTTATGTGTTTTGTGTGGATCTCAGAACAAACAGCGATTATTTCACTGTACAGCATTAACTGACTGGTTTGTATAACTGAGACGGAGTGTGTTTACTGCGCGGTACGGACTGTATTTATGTGTTTTGTGTGGATCTCAGAACAAACAGCGATTATTTCACTGTACAGCATTAACTGACTGGTTTGTATAACTGAGACGGAGTGTGTTTACTGCGCGGTACGGACTGTATTTATGTGTTTTGTGTGGATCTCAGAACAAACAGCGATTATTTCACTGTACAGCATTAACTGATTGGTTTGTATAACTGAGACGGAGTGTGTTTACTGCGCGGTACGAACTGAGTAACTAAAACGGCTGACGTTTCATCCGTAAAGGGCTAAGCATTACACCATGAAAGTTACTGGAGAATTTGGATATCAGCACGTATTTTTAGTTTATGCATTGGGTGGAGTGTGGACAGGTTCAGGCCCCAGCCAATGAACCCCTGAGAAGAGGTATCCATTGGATAGGGGGCCGGGTGGTTCCCGGAGTAGGTCTGCAGGCTGTGGAGATGAACAGTCTGTTTTTGTCGGGAATCGAATACCGATTCCTCGGCGGTCCGATTGCTCGGCTGTCCCAGCCCTTTCTCAGAGGACAAGACTAATAAACACCTGCAAAAATGTGTTTCGCCTACATGCATTACACTCTTGTCGGAGAAGTTGCCGATACAGTAAGGTTCTGAAAATGCAGCTGAATGGGTGTAAATCGCAAAATTTGCTGGAATTTGTCTGCTGGATTTCGAACGCATTTATGCAGAATTTATCATATTCCTTTCAGAATGAAGTGGCCAAGCAGTCAGCGAAATTTAGAAAAGAAAAGACTATCCACTACGAGGTTCTAAGTTCTCACAGTGAGCTTGACACTGAAGGTCGCCCCGTAACGTGCCATGAAGGCCCAGAGGGGGAGTACAGGTATAGCCCTACTCATTCCTAACCTCGGCGCTAGGTGCGGGTGTGTGATCAACGCCACGCCCCGGCACCTTTACCCCCGGAAAAGAAACCCGGTACCCATTGTACAGGAGGCTGGATGGGCCCCAGGGCTGTTCTGGACGCATATGTAGAAGAAAGAATCCCTTCCCTTACCAGGGTTCGAACCCCGGACCGTCAAACCCTAGCCAGTCGCTATGTTGACATGCGGTATCCTAGCCCCACTGAGCATGAAGTTTACGGAGAATGGGTGTGACGCCGTGTAGTTTGGTACATTGATACCAACATTTCAGAAGAAGATGCTGCCTCCATCTTCTTCCCCTAAGATGGAAGCATTGTATTCCTCCGAAATTTTGGTACATCTGTACGAAACTACGCCGACTCACATCCCATAAATTCGTAAATTTTACTTTTACATTGTTTATTCCGTGTCGACCTCGGTGGACTAGTGGTTAGCGTGCTCGCCACTGGGTTCGATCCCGACCGAGGTCGATGGATTTTTAAGGGTGATAAAAATCCGTAGCACAACTTCCTTCGGAGGGGAAGTAAAGCCGTCGGTTCCATGTCGTAGATTTACGGCATGTAAAAGAACCTTACGGGCATGAATATAACTAGTAATGCTCGTAAGCAAAATTCAGCGGCCATTTCTCCTGACTGACTGCCAGAGCCATCTGGCAGTCACATCAGGATTGAGTCGAACAGCGCGGCCAGTGAGCTGGTCACTCACTGCCACAAATGCACAAGACCAAGTAACCTCGGAAAGAGGAGGCCCAAGCCCATATAGGGCTGTCGAGCCATGGTTATTATTTATATTTATTATTGTTTATTCCGTGCATTGTGATAAAGTTAGAACACCAAACACCAACAAATGCACTATTCTTCATAGTAATTTTACATAGCTCCTAAAGTAAAGGTAAAGGTAAATTTCTCCCTAGAACGGTATAGCTATACTCTTTCTTTAACCCTAGCACTAGATGAGGGTGGGTGGTCAACTCCACGCCCCGGCCGCTTTACTCCCGGGAAAGAGACCCAGTACCCATTGTATAGGAGGCTGGGTAGGCCCCAGGGTCGGTCTGGACGGCTGCGGAAAATCTCGCCCCCACCGGGATTCGATCCCCGACCGTCCAGCCCGTAGCGAGTCGCTATACCGACTGAGCTATCGCGGTCCACTTCACATAGCTCCTACATGTGCATTTGTTGGTGTAGTATTAGTTTCTGTCGCAAGTTTCACTTTATCCGTTTTTTAGTTTCTTTGTTTGACTGACTGACTGACTAAAAGAGGCTGTCTGCATTAACCCTCTGTAAGGCCAAGCATGATGGAAGGGAAAGTGGAGGGTGGTGGGAGACAATTGTGAGCGCCATAATTCTTTACTGACAGGACGGGCTGGAGGAAATCTTGGACCAGGGGTTTCAAACTCGTACAGTGCGAGTGCCAAGCAGGTCATTTAGAAACTAATATAAATGTTCCGTAAAAGGTAAAGTCCCTGCCCGCTCCATGAAGGCACATACAGGGGAGTACTGGTATACTTCCACTCATTCTTAACCTCGGCACTAGATGGAGGTGAGTGTTCAACTTCACGCACCGGCCGTTTTACTCCCGGGAAAAAAACCCCGGTACGTATTGAATAGGAAGGTGGTTGGGCCCCGTAGCCAGTCTGGATGATTTTGGAAAATAGAAAGCCCCTTTACCCCTGCCGGGACTCGAACCCCGGACCGTCCAGCCCGTAGCTAGTCGCTATACGGGCTACGCTGTTAAAATCGGACAAGACTTAACGGACACTTCATATCAGCCGTTCTTAACCTGGGGTATACGGACCCGGCGTTCCGTGAACTTGGTTGGGAAAAAAGTTACAACTTTCTTTTCACTAACCTCTAAGTGAAATTTAGCTTTTCATTCAATAAACCTCACTATCTCTATTTTATGCATTTAAATACATTTTTCTGAGAAAGGGTCCGTAGGTTTCCCAGACTTTCAAAGGGGTCCATGGCACAAAAACGGTTAAGAACCCCTGCTTTATACGAAGACCTGCGCGAGTTTCAGCAGACGTTTCGGGCATAACTTGATTAATATTAATCGGACCGGTAAATGTAATGTGAAGAAAAACGAAACACATTTCATACCAAACACACAATTTCCATAATTCGTAAGTTTTTGAAATAATTAAGCAAAAATTAGCGGAAATGCCAGTTAGAAAATTGAGATGTACGTCGTGTGTGGGTCTGCACTTTGTAATTTGTTCTCGCTACCAGCAAACGTTTCCTAATTCTCAGTAAAATTAACCATAACGAGGAGCTCCATGATTTGTTTTGCTCGCCAAGTATTATTAGGTCGATCCAATCAAGGAAGGTGAGTTGGGCAGGACATGTGGCACGCATGGGAGTGAAGAGAAATGCATACTGTGTTTTGGTGCGATAATCCGAAGGTCAGGGACTGCACGGAAAGTCTAGGCTTAGGTGGGAGGATAATATTAAAGTAGATATGAAGGCAGTAAGGTGTCAGGGTGTAGAAAGGATTTATGTGGCTCAGTATAAGGTACAGCGACGGGCTTTTTGAAGACAGTAATGAGCCTTCAGGTTGCATAAAACACGGGGAATATCTTGCCCAGCTAAGGAACTCTTTTAAGTTAGTGAGAGGGACACCGCTTCATGGAAGATGTTAAGTAGAACAAATACAAATCATACATATATGCCCTAAACTAGCATAAATTGTATGTGATCAAGATTTTTAGCCGTGTAAGGCTGTAGTAACGTTGGAGCTGTAAAAACTTTCCGTGTGTTCATTTTTATAGAGTAGGTAATGTTTACGATTCTGAAGAAGGCACAAATAGACAATTGGAAACTGCACTCGCTTAACCTAGATTAAAACGAATTTATTTGTCACTTATTTCTACACTTACCTCTATCAGGTATTGGGATTCCCTTTAAAACACCTGCAAATACACGATAATAAACTTATTTCTACTTATTTCTACACTTACCTCTATCAGGTATTGGGATTCCCTTTAAAACACCTGCAAATACACGATAATAAACTTATTTCTACTTATTTCTACACTTACCTCTATCAGGTATTGGGATTCCCTTTAAAACACCTGCAAATACACGATAATAAACTTATTTCTACTTATTTCTACACTTACCTCTATCAGGTATTGGGATTCCCTTTAAAACACCTGCAAATACACGACAATAAACTTATTTCTACACTTACCTCTATCAGGTATTGGGATTCCCTTTAAAACACCTGCAAATACACGATAATAAACTTATTTCTACTTATTTCTACACTTACCTCTATCAGGTATTGGGATTCCCTTTAAAACACCTGCAAATACACGATAATAAACTTATTTCTACTTATTTCTACACTTACCTCTATCAGGTATTGGGATTCCCTTTAAAACACCTGCAAATACACGACAATAAACTTATTTCTACACTTACCTCTATCAGGTATTGGGATTCCCTTTAAAACACCTGCAAATACACGATAATAAACTTATTTCTACTTATTTCTACACTTACCTCTATCAGGTATTGGGATTCCCTTTAAAACACCTGCAAATACACGATAATAAACTTATTTCTACTTATTTCTACACTTACCTCTATCAGGTATTGGGATTCCCTTTAAAACACCTGCAAATACACGATAATAAACTTATGTTTAGTTATATGTTAACGCGTCTGAATTTAGAGCAGTCGAAGCAATTAAAAATTCACTTACAGGTCACACTGTTTTGTAATAAATTATTACAGTACGAAATATTAACACTTTCTTAAAGTATTTTAAAACGAAACCTAGTTTGTTGACGATTTTCTGACCGTCACGTCAAATACGCTTCACCTCTAACACTGCCTTGTCCATACTGGTGCGTTTTCGTCCGCTACGTTGGCTGCCATGCGCCTTTCCAGTCGCCCGTTCGTACTGTTTTGTTTTCTCAACTTGCCTTGTCACGACACCACCGTCTCGCTCGTCGTAACTTGCGCCTGTCTGATGTGACTGACGTTAGGAAAAATACAGTAACGTCACCATACACCTGACATTTGCATTTTTTCTGTCTGTGACATATCAGAGATGAAATTATTTGCCATCATTTTTCTGATGCTCATGAAAGAGGCTGTGGTGATGAAGATGGTGTCATTTATTTCTTCTTTGTTGGTGTAACCTATGCTAGCACATTGGTTGTTATGTGTACCATACAGGGGCGCACCCAAGGGGGGGGGGGGCTGTCGGGCTGCAGACGCGCCCCCACCAAACCCCCAAAACCGTAATTTAAAAAACACGTATGTTGTATATATATTATATTAAAAGTTTTACGTGATTTACCCTTCAGCTGAAATCAGCCACTGAAATCAGCTGATGACTAAGTACGTTAGAACTTTGAAAAATAAATTAATAAAATTAAAAAAAACTATAAGATAGGACACTGTGATTGAGTCACGGAACATGTAGTTATATTTGTATGTATATACATGCAGTTGCTCACAGTGTTATGTTACACTTATGACATGGTTTTTATAACATCATTTTTAAAATCAAACATAAATTATATATAGACTCAGGGACAGCCCCTCAACCGCAATGAAAAATTCTAGGTGCGCACCTGGTACACTTAGAAAACCTGCATTTTGCGAACATACTGCGTTTGTGAAAATTGTGCGATTTTCGTAATAAGAAAAGGTCGTTTCCCACAGCATTAAACTGTTGGTCTTCGTAATGAAGATACAACGTGTTTTCTGTGTGGTGGGAACGAAGTTTTTTTAATAATATTTAGATAGCCTTCTTTATAGTGGACGAAGTGTCACTGGGACAGGTTTTTCTCCGAGTACTTTGGTTTTCCAATGTCAATATCATTCCACCAGTGCTCCATATTTATCTTCATCTACGTGCTGCTCTTACAAGGACAAAGGAGCGAAGCGTTTGAACCTTCCAAAAAAAAAAAATGCTTTTTCGGAAATCGGGGAGCGTTGGATAGAAAAGTACTTAATTTTTTTTGCAAAAGGCTGACCAGGATTTCAGCAGCTTTGTGTAGCGTGGAATAATAGCACAATTAATAAATAATGGATTGGAAAGGATGTAGAAGGAAGTGGGCGTGGTGTATTTTATGGCTATATTCTCGCATTTGCCACGAGGGACTGAAGAAAATCAGGACCCCCCCCCTTCCCCACAGCCGTACCTCCAGGCTATGGGCAGAGTTTTAAGCAGGGGTGCCAACCGTTGACGATGGTGTTCGGTCTGGTTGTTATAACTAATATACTTTGGTTGCAAGCAGTCAATATCATGTTTTGTGTGTGTGTGTGTGTGTGTGTGTGTGTGAAGAGCTCTTTAAGTAATATAATTTATAGCAACCCTCAGAAAAGTCGGACAATAGCTAAGACCTATCGAATCTTGGAACTTGCATTTCAGTATAACGAGTCAATTTTAGGCGGGTTCCCAAAATTGCGAAAAACAACTATTAGCGTCATCAGGTCTGTCCGTCCGTCTGCCCGCATGCAACAACTCGGCTCCCACTGGACGGATTTTCGTGAAATTTGGTATTTGAAGATTTTTTCGAAAATCTGTCGAGAAAATTCAAGCTTGATTAAAATCTGACAAAAATAACGGGTACTTTACATGAAGATCCGTTGTACATTTATGATAATATCTCGCTGAATTCTTCTTAGAATGAGGAATGTTTCAGGCAAAAGTTATAGAGAAAATCAAAACACATTTTATGTTCAATAACTTCTTTTCCGATAATCATGCCGTTTATGAGATAATGTGGAAAAATATGGTAGACGCAGACAGGCCACAGATGACAATATAATACGGCGCATGCGCTTAGCGTGCAGGATAACTAAGTCTACACACACACACACTCAGAATATGCAATACGTCTTGCTTTCCCGCTGCAACAATGGTTACGCGAACGCGCCTCAGTGTACCTTATACGTACATTGCCTCTTTTCTTGATTAAATTCTATTTTAGTAGAGGAGCACTTCGATGTAGGCTTTAAACTAATAGTTACGCCTTTGTTGAATACACTGTAGTCGCTAGTTCGGAAGCTGTCCAATATCTAAACATTTTCTTTAATAGTTTTTTTTGTCTTGCACCTCCGGGCGACATCCTTACGTAACGTTAGTACGTTCAGAGTTTGCGACAAACAGAGCCTGTGTATTGCTAGGCCAAAAGGTAGTCGGTATAGTGGCTATCAGTACTACCAAGTTCCAAGGTCTAGGAGAGGAGAAGTGTGTACAGCGGTCTGGCAGATAATGGATTTTCGACGTTTTCGCGACTAAAATTTCCAAGAATGCGTCTGGTAGTTACGCCATCTCTCTCTCTCTCTCTCTCTCTCTCTCTCTCTGTCTGACCACAACAACACTGAGAACCACTGAATGGATTTTCTTTAAATTTGATAGTAAGTAAAAGCCAAAGTTCACCCAGAGGGGGGAGTAGAGGTATAGCTCTACTCTTTCTTTAACCTCGGCGCTAGATGGGGTGGGTGGTTAACCCCACGCCCTGGCACTTTACCCGCGGTAATGACCCGGTACCCATTATACATTAGGCTGGGTGGGCCCCCCATGGCCTGTCTGGACGGCTGCGGAAAATCTCGCCGTACCGGGATTCGATCCCCGGACTGTCCAGCCCGCAGCGAGTCGCTGCACCGACTACGTTATCCCGGTTCCTTGA
The DNA here is from genome assembly GCA_021186555.1 of Reticulitermes speratus. Taxonomy (NCBI): domain Eukaryota; kingdom Metazoa; phylum Arthropoda; class Insecta; order Blattodea; family Rhinotermitidae; genus Reticulitermes; species Reticulitermes speratus. Next base: position 48,353,710 of record JAJKFL010000005.1, read on the forward strand.
TACCGAAGTATCTTATTGAAATTTGATGATGAGTTCCAGTTTTTGTTAAACGTGAGCAGTGTTAACAGACACTTTACATGAAGACCAATCAGTATGTCATTCTGATGCGAACTCAGTCTTAACGGTGTCGTGCGCGAGGCGGCCGTGCTTCAGGCGGACAAGCTAAAATCGTGTATGAGGCGGACAGAGTGTTAATTGCCGTGGTTCAGTTTCAGGCGGACAGTGAAACTGATCCCTTTTTATCTGCTACGTGATTAAGATAAGAATACGAAGGTTACGCAAGTTACACAAGCCCATTATCTCTTGTGTTCTTTCATATCTTCTTCCATTTAAAAAGTACAGTGTGTCCACAAAGTCCCTTCGGGGTTTTGAAAAATTGTGGCGCGCAAACAAATTGAGCTAGCCACATGCTGTTTGCGGCAGATTACAGTGAAACTCTGGAAGTTTTATTACTGACCTCAGTAGACCTCGATTTGGGCTCCCTTGGTAGCACGGAGGACGTCCAGACGATATTCGAGCTCTTGCCATGTTCTGTGGAGCATGTCCGCTGGAATAGCCGAGATCGCGTTCCTGATACGGGTCTTCAGGTCACCAAGTCCGTTAACTGGTGTTCGGAACACATTGCTCTTGACATAACCCCACAGGAAAAAATCCAGTGGTGTTATGTCTGGTGAACGTGGAGGCCAAGGCATTGGACCGTCTCTGCCATCCCACACAACGCGCGCGTTCCTGCACAGTCGCCATTTCACAACTGACTGAGAAACGTAAAGATGACCGCTTATGCCATCTGTTGGCGGCAAAAAAAAAAAAACTTCGAGAGTTTCACTGTAATCTGCCGCAAACCGCATGTGGCTAGCTCAATTTGTTTGCGCGCCACAATTTTTCAAAACCCTGAAGGGACTTTGTGGACACATTGTATGTCAGCCTGGCCGACGGCCGCTACAGCCACGTAATCGTATCCTCTTCCTTATCAACAAATATGTCCGCCTCAACCACGACGTGGCCACTTCGCGCACTGTCCGCCTGGCGCACGGCCGCAACAGCCACGGAACCGTCTTAACGCTCTAACTCTGCCTATTTATCGGACTTGGAATTATTTCGAACGAAATTTGTAGAGACAAATGGAACAAGCATTTAATTTCTAACTCACTTTTTCCAGAGTTGTCGAGATTTTTATACACAGCTAGCTAACGTCCCGGAATTTCCACGCCGTACATAATTTTCCCAGCGTATGTAGGTGTCACCTGCAGAGCTCACTCTGTTTCCCGCCTCGTAAGACGCATTTTTTCTGCCCGAAAAATGTCCCTCAAAATTAACACGGGACGATGAATTGTTACGTAACACGCCAAAATTCCTTGATAATTATAAGGTGCGCCTTAGGCCGTGTCATGGCTCAGGCGGTTAGTAGCCAGCCTCTCACCGCGGAGACCCGGGTTCGATCGGTCCATGTTGGATTTGTGGTGGACAAAGTGGCACTGGGACAGGTTTTTCCCCGAGTTCTTCGGTTTTCCACTGTCAATTTCATTTCGCCGGTGCCCCATTACTTGGAAAAATTAAAAAAAAAACTAATAATCTTCATCACAGGGTTGCACAATAAGCCTCAAGGTTGCGGTCATTCCGTAGCATCTGCTGCGGGGCCCTTAAAAATGTTTCCCCTGTCAGTTTCTTTCCACCGGTGCTCCATTACACGGAAAAACAAACAAACTAATCATCTGCATCACAGGGTTACACAATAAGCCTCAAGGTTGCGGTCAATCCGTAGCATCTGCTGCGGGGCCCTTAAAAAAAGTTTCCCCTGTCAGTTTCTTTCCACCGGTGCTCCATTACACGGAAAAACAAACAAACTAATCATCTGCATCACAGGGTTGCACAATAAGCCTCAAGGTTTCGGTGCGTCCGTATAGCATCTGCTGCGGGGCCCTTCACCACAAAAAATAAGGTGCGTCTTATCACTTGTAGTGTCTTATGAGACGGGAAATACGGTATATATCGTCGGCTTGTATGGAAAGCTTGTGAGTTATGAACAGACGAGGAGTTTATTAGGAGACAATCACGGCTTACTTATAGGTACAATACCGTCACTGGTATAGACAGACTGAAGAAGTTGACGAAACCCCTGAGAATGACTTAACCTGGTCGGAATTCGAACGGGATACCTTCCGATACGAGTCTAGAACCCTGCAGCTAAACAAACGTAATCAGTTCCTAGTCGGGTTTGTCCATTCATTTGAAGCTGTCACACTTGATCTAGTCTGTATTACCCAAACTGTGTTTCGCCAGCCTTCTGAGGATACAGAAATCGTTCCAGAGGATTCCCTGGGAAGGAATAACTGAAGACTGATGTTACTGCAAATTTATAAAGTAAGTAATGCTTATATGGGTGTTGCTGTACTGTTTGTCCAACGGATTTTTGTAGTCTATTCCAGTTGTATGTAGAGACCGGCTCTGAGCCCCACCCAACCTCCTGTTCAGTGGGCGCCAGCCGTTGTTTACCCGGTGGCATTGCTGCTGGTACGTGAATTTGACCTCTCACCCTCACTTAGTGTCAAGTTTAAGAATGAGTGGAGATATACCACGAACTCTCTAAACACCACGACATGAAGGCATATGGGGCAATGGAGGTGTACTTCCACACATTCTTTACCTTGGTATTAGATGAAGGTAAGTGGTTAACTACACGCCCCCGCCGCTTTACCCTCCGGAAGAGACCTCTCTCTATAGGTGCTGAGTAGGTGGCAGGATGGGCACCAGATCTGGTCTGGACTAACTCCATGGAGCAGAGACCTTCTTGAGAAACTAACAGGTCGTCAGCTAGTCAAGAAATTCCCCGCGTTATATGGAACCCGAAGGTTCATTACCGCATTCACAAGAGCCCGCCACCTGTCCCTATCCTGAGCCATATCAATGGTCTGGACGCTGTATAGGAGAAAAAAATATTTTGCCCCTACCGAGAATCGAGCTCAGATTCCTTGGTGGTCAGCACTTAGACTAGTCACTATAGTGACTGAGTTATGCGTAACCATTCTGGCAGTATGTCTGTGGTTAGTTTCACGCGAACGCGTTTGATGGGTGGGATTAAGTGGGAAAGAGAGAGAGAGAGAGAGTAGGGTCCACTAAGAGGGAAAAATGACCTGTCACCGCCGAGTGATTTCATCTACCAAAACACGGCAGACAACGAAGGGTTTGGGCCCCAATAATAACTGTTAAAAATGAGTGTTCCATCTAGAAAGATCGGAGTCACACTGGAACCATTTGTAAAATTGTTTATTTGTGACACCGGCTTGCATTCGCTGTAAACTTCATTTTTATCTGCCATAAACGTACGATGAGATATGGAAAATGGGACACGATGTATTTGAAAGAAAACGTATATACAGGGTATACACCAAAGAATGGTGCGGTTTACTATGTATTTAGTATGGAAACCGCACCATTCTTTTGTGTATACTCTGTACTTCACCTGAGCATACCTTTTATTCATGTTGATTTTGTAACGACACGCAACCTAGAAGGTGCAAGTGCGAATGGGTGACGCGTGTAGAGAGTCAAAAGCCTGAACAAGACATGTGACAAAGAAAAAGAAGCTTCTTTCATCCAGAAAGAAAATAGATATCAAAAGAAACATATGTGATGAAACATCTAGGAGAGTTATGGAAAAGTTCCATCATGGTGCACAAAAATGTCATCCACGATTAGAAGTTTGCGAGAGTTCTACAGTAGATTCATTATGAATAATAGCTTTTATGCCTTTCACTTTGTCTGTCTGTCTGTCTGTCTGAGTGCATGAGCCATTGCTGCAAACATAAATGTATTAAATTTGATACAGAGAATTATGCCAACATTTTACCAAGAATAGTTGTATCATTTATTGTTCGGCCATTAAAAACATTTTCAATTTGAGACACAGTTCAGCGTTGAATGAGATCAGGATATGAGATTGGATGGAGAGAGTCGTAGCCTATTTAAAGACACTATCCTGGATTACTGAGAACCAGAAACTTTCTAACGAAGTAACCACCAAGTCAACCAGCTGATAAATACCTGTCTGGTTGCAGAACCACAAGGTTCAACACCGTTAATGTCAAGATCCGCCACTGAACACGACCCAAAGACGGTTCCATCAACGACTACCCTCACCGCTCAGTACCCTAAGATCCTTATTTTAATGTTATTCTTCGAAGTGACAGATTTTTTTAAGAGGTTTCCCAACGAAATTCTGTCTGCATTTCTTTTCTCTTCAGTCCGAACCACGTTCTTAGTAAGCCTTAACATCTTTAGGTGAGATTTGAGGTTCTCATAGCGGTGACTGTGAAGATTAATGTCTGCTGGGTGTGACGCCGTGTAGTCTGAGAGGTGTAGTGACGTTTCAGAGGATCCTTCAGCCTTTATCATTACCTATCCTGATGATGGAAAGAGCAGGGTCCTCTGTAACGTCGGTGTACTTGTGCCAAACTACACGGCGTCATCCACCAGAAGACAGCAATCTTCCGGTGAAGTCCTTCAGAAATCCAGTAGAGTAAATCCAACGGCCTCGTTGACATCGTGTTTATGACACTAGCTGCGTTGTTTCAGTTCCAGTGTCAACACCTTGCACAGTCGGTAACTTCTTAGTAACCAAGGAATTCGACGAATACCCCCAACAGCTCGATCGAAATTATAACCGGGTACTTACCATATAGAGCAGGGATGACCACATCGAGGTTCGTGCAACTTGCCTGTAAAGAAATAATAATCGAAATTTCTCGTAAAGAACGCTATTGAACAGACCACTAGCGCTGCTAGCGGATTCCTCAATAAGCTGCATTCTGTCACGTAGTGAGCAATGTTGCTACCGTACGTTTTGACTCTTATTTGTGTTGCCTTCTAATGTGCGGATCCCGAAGGTCGCGTAGCTGGCCATCCATGGTATAGAGTGTTATCGATACAGCAGCCTGATCTAGCCTTTAGATGAGGCCCCGAAAGTGTTTATTGCAAATAGGATTCTTAAATTATATATGAAAAGTTCCGTTTTCTTTTTTACTTTAGGACAGCGTGGGAATGCGTGGACTGATTCAGCTGGCTCATGATAGGGACAAGTGGCGGTCTCTTGTGAACACAGCAATGAAACTTCGGGCTCCAGATAACGCAAGGAATTTCTTGACTAGCTGAGGAACTGTTAACTTCTCAAAAAGGACTCTGCTCCATGGAGTTATTAAGTAAGTTAGTTAGTTAATTAGTTAGTTGCTTAACATGTATGCTTTTATTACAACATTGATAGGCTAATATAGACAGCCGTCTAACTTTCATTCTTTCTGTAGTCTGTCTTACGACAGGTCCATAGCTTCTTCCAAAGCGAGTTCTCCGCAGAGTGCGACCTAGTGGTTTCTCTTTCAGTTATCAGTATCCTGTAGTTTTCTTAAGGTCATCAAGTAGCTGTTTACGTCTTCTTCCTCATTTTCCCATCGCTTCTATTCTTCCCTCTTTCTTTCCTTCAATCACGTGTTTCAGAAGACAGTTCCTACGCAAGATGTGACCAATCCAGTTAGCCTTCCTCCTTTGTATTGTATGTAGGATCTCCTCCTCCTCCTCCTTGACTCAGTGTCATACTTCTTCACGCCTAACATAACACTTATTAATTGAAATCCACACTCGGCTACATGTTTCGGCTATGTTAAGCCATCCTCAAGCTGTGTACAACTGTATGAAAAGTATTATTACGTTACATGACAAACCATCTCAACTAAACAATATTTTAATTTTTGTACACATAATATTGCATATGAATATATCAGGTGTGCCAAAATTGAGATCCCAGTTTCTAATAATATTGCGTAGGCCTGTATAGTTCTACATTCTCTTCTATATAGTTTACACAGCATGAGGATGGCTTAGCATAGCCGAAACATGTAGCTGATTGTGGATTGCAATAAATGTTGTCTTAGTCGGTTAATTATTTTAATTTTTATGGCGATTACCATTAAGGGGTATTAAATAAACAACAAATTGTTGATTATTGGTGTCTGTGTAACATCTATTTTATTTAAGATGGCAGTTTGACCGTGCCATGGCTGAGGCGGTTAGTCGCCGGCCTCTCGCCACGGAGGCCTAGGTTCGATCCCGAGTCAGTCCATGTGGAATTTGTGGTAGACAGAGTGGTACTGGGACAGGGTATTCCCCGCGTACTTCGGTTTTCCCCTGTCAATTTCATTCCACCGGTGCTCCATTACTTGGAAAAATAAAAAAAAAAACTGATCATCATTCATCTTCATCACGGGGTTGCACAAGAAGCCTTAAGTCTGCGGTGCGTCAGCAGCATCTGCTGCGGGGCCCTTCTCAAAAAAGAAAGTTGCCAGTTTGACCCCCTATTTTACTGCCAGTCACGCATACATCCCGAAATACATATAGGGCGTACATTAATTTTTACCATGTTCATTACGAATGTTTCAATTTGAATTTTACAGCCTATGTGCTCAACTAGGCCGATCTCAGTGGCCGCGCGGTCTAAGGCATGGGTCTGCGGCCGCTCGCTTACTAGGATTGTGGGTTCGAATCCCGCCTAGGGCATGGATGTCTCTCTGTTGTGAGTGTTGTGTGTTGTCAGGTAGAGGTCTCTGCGACGAGCTGGTCCCTCATCCAGAGGAGTCCTACCGAGTGTGGTGTGTCTGAGTGTGTGATCGTGAAGCCTCGAAAAATGAGGCGGCCTAGGCCCCCAAGGGGCTGTCGAGCCATGGGGGGGGGGGGAACCTCAACTAGCCTCAGGAACTGACACGCATCTATGCTCATACACACGCACGCACACTCACGTGCGTCCGAGTTAATTTTTTTTTCAGCGTGACATAAAGTTGTCGCCTATTGTTTAACAACGTATTTATCTAGTACCAGCGTCTGTCCTTTTGACGGTCGCATTTGCAGTCTGTCAGTAATATGTCTGCACACGGAACACTACTGCGCACACCTTACGTGTTACTTGCATCATTGTCTTCGAACACGCAATGGAATACGCATGTGTTATTGCAGGTGTTCTAGAAGGCTGTGGATTGTTGTCAAGTTACCTAACAGTGTTACCAACTGTGGAGCTATGAATAATTAATGAGAAAGGTGAACTCATTACGGTGCATAACAATGAATCCTTAATATAACTTACGACTCACACTTTATTTAATATGCTTTCATAGAGACGCGGTAGCATAAATTAATATTATATATAATTTCTATATTGAGTAGATATATTTGAGCCGAAACACCTTCTATTGTCTTCAATAGGCACAGAATACTTTTCATAGAACACTTATAATGAAACCTATTTATACATATCCTGTAGACATTTAGGGGGGCCGGGATAGCGTATTCGGTATAGCGACCCCCTACTGACTGGACGGTCCGGGGTTTGTACCCTGTTGGTGGGGGCAAGAGATTTTATCTCTCCACACCCGCCCATACCAATCCTGGGTCCCACCCAGCCTCCTGTGCATTGGGTACCGGGGCTCATTCCCGGGGGTAAAGCGGCCGGGATGTGGCGTTGACAATCCGCCATCTAGCGCCGAGGTTAAGAGTAAATAGAGCTACACCTCTACTTTCGCTGTATGCTTCCACTACATGTTATTGGGTAACCTTTACCTTTACCGACTTATATAGCTTAATCGGTATATAGACTAGGCTAAGGGCTGTGCAATAGAGGAATCGTGGTTCGATTCCCGTTCTCTTGTCCGAATCCTCCAGAACGTCTCTGGGGCCCACCCAGCCTCCTATTCAGTTAGCGCATCTTTCTTCGAGGATAAAGCGGCCGGGGCGTGAAGATTACCACTTCGCCTCCATCTAGTTCCGAAGCTGCGAAGGTGTGAAGCCATATGCCTTCATGGCGGGCACAGGAACATCTTTACCTTTCCTTGTACAAGTGTTTGCACGACTGAATGCAGAAACATAAACAGTCACCTGGCTAGAAACGAAGCCTCGAAGTAGTAAGAAATACTCTAGGCTCGTTTGTTGATGCTTATGGTATTTCTTTCTTGAAGATATATTACCACACATAACCCATTATTTTTTCTATGGCCCGCAACAGCCCCTAGTGGGCCAGGGCCTCCTCATTATCGAGGCTTCACGATCACACTCAGACACACCATACTTGGTAGGAGTCCTCTGGGCGAGTGATCAGCCCGACGCAGAGACCTCTACCTGACAACACACAACACTCACAACAGACAGACATCCATGTCCCCGGCGGGATTCGAACCCGCAATCCCAGAAAACGAGCGGCTGCAGTCTTACGCCTTAGACCGCGCGGCCACTGGGACTGGCACATAACCCGTTATTAAGAGGATTAATATACCTGTAGAATTTGATTTGGAAGGCTGCTGTTTTGGGCCGAGACAGGTAAGATATTTTGGATATGGACGTAACAGAGGCGTGTGTGAATGTGTACTGGATTGAGCTGGTTCGCGATGTAGTCCACCGCTAATTTTAGGTGGTTGTGACGAAGCAAGGAGTTGCACATGGAACAGAGAGCCTCAGACATCATGAAAATCACCCTTCGGCATTATGTATTGAAACAACAGTAAGTGAATTGTTTTCTTTGATAGAAATAGCTGACAGTAGTTCACAACAAAACGGGCAATGGACGTGTAAACATAACATTGAGGCGCGTTCGCGTAACCATTTTTGCCATGCACAAGCAATAAGTATTAAATATTCCGAGTGTGTGTCTGTAGCCATAGTTATTCAACGTGCTAAGCGCATGCGCCGTATTATATTGTTACCTGTGACCTGTCCGGCTGTACCATATTTTTCCACATTATTCGGGGGAAAAAAAGTTATTGAACATAAAATTTGTGTTTTGATTTTCGCTGGAACGTTTGTCTGAAACATTTCTCATTCTAAGAAGAATTATGTAAAGTACCCGCTATTCTTGTCAGATTTTAATCAAGCCTGAATTTTCTCGACGGATTTTCGAAAAATCTTCGATTATAGAATATGATGACAATCCGCACAGTGGGAGCCGAGTTGTTCCATGCGGACAGACGGGTAGATACAGACAGACATGACGAAGCTAATAGTCGCTTTTCGCAATTTTGCGAACGCGCCGAAAAACTATGGATATCACCGTAGTTGAGAGAAGTATCATTTATCCTATATAATGGTTTTAGATTATTTTCCCACTTCCTCAAATGAAATTGTGCAACGAACAATTTCCTTCCATATCTTTTCTAATTCATCAGCACTATCCTCTCATCCCGCGTGGGATTTGAGGTGTTCAAAGCGGTGGATTTCAACATTACGGTCTTCTGGCATGTGACCTGTTAAATAGTATAGGAACAGAAAGTTTCCATGTGAACTTTCCTTATTTATTTAAGTAACAAATATTAATTTTTGTATTTAATTTAATTTTTTTATAAAAAAAAATTGCCGGTACTACGTCCCGTTGCCTGTCTCCAAAAACAAAATTTTCTGAATTAATTCAATTTTATAAAGCGTCTTTATATAATCTATGCTACAAATACAGTTGAGGCTTTCGCCTGTTTGGAAATTCTTGTTATGTTCTAGGCCATCACGTGCAGTGAATGGGCTCATGATCAGGGCCAGCGGACCTGTGTAGGGCAGGTTGCGTTCGATTCTTTTTCGAACCAGTTGTGAACAGGTTGAAACTGGCTGCAACTGATCTTTCAGCTCGAGGGCGTCGCATTTCTCCTTGAGCTCAGCTGTAAACTCTCTCTCTACGTGCTCGCTTTACTGAAACGATTCAATCGAGCGGTGACATGTGATTTTGTATGCTCGTTTGGAGTTTCATGCTTCGTGACAAATAACCAGAGACATGACATGAACATGTAACGAAACGTATTGAGGATAGAGTTGTTAATAAACAGGTCTCGGCTTTTATGTTCATACACAAATGTATAGCGTACAGACACCATTTTTATAAACCACACCGAAACCCCCCGCCTGTCTTTTCGTATCTTTGAGGTTACGGGTTCAAATCTTTGCGCAGAGACAGGCTGTGCTGACAGTTACGTAGCTGTCCTTAGTTCCTGCAGGCAAATTCCATGTTACTATCTTCAAGATACGTCACAACAGTTTTCTTTCACATCCTTTCCAATTAATTACTAACCTTTCTAACTTTCGCCATGTGCTGAGCCAGTGAGAGCTTTCGTAAATTTTTTATAAATACATAAATAAATGACAAGTAAATACATTTATAGAACTGTAAATAAATTTGCAAACCGACGTTATTTCCTTGTGTAGTTTTTTTTAATTCGCTTTTATAAAGTGAATATGTTTTCGGCATCTGACGACAATAACATGTTTTGTTTGTTTATTTAATGTTTATGTTTGTTTGAAACGCTTATAAGATTAATATTCAGTGTAATACGATGAAAAGTATGTTAGGCATATACAGAATTGCCCATAAGTCTGTTAACCGAGAGCATTCTCTCGTTTTAACGGGAATGTCCAGGTTTAAACCTCTTATCACCGGTAAAAGTCAGCTGCACGAGTTGTTTCTAATTCTTTTACTCTGTTTCTCAATTGCAACAATTTTTGTAAATTCAATAAGTAATGAAGAAATTTACGCCGTATTTTAGTGTAAATTTTACTGACTGGTTAACTGACTTTTGGGCCACTATGTGTTATGCGTAATACGTGTATTGTTTATTGTAAGTATCAACAGCAGAGTTTGTGAATGTTGTGTTGTTGAATATGATTTGTTTGTGGTGTAATTAACTGTGCTGTCAGTCAATAGCTTCGTATGGTAGGATGATAACCGAATAATTAGTCGGAAGGAAGTGCAAGGAAGTGTAAGGAAGAGACCATTACGTAGTTTGATGTTCCAATCCCGGTATTTGCCTGGAGGGACTGACAAAAATCTCGAAAACGTCAGAATCTCCGATCTCTTAGACTGAGATTTTAATATGGGAGTGCTACCCACTTGATAAAAGTACAGTTGTCCCTGACCACGCCATGAGGGCATATAGAGGGAACAGTGGTATAGTTCCCACTCATTCTTTACCTCGGCACTAGGTAGTGGTAAGTGGTCAACGTCACGCCTCGACCGCTTTAACTCCTGGAAAGAACCTCGATAGCCATTGAATAGTAGGCTGGGTGGGTTCCAGAGCCGGTCTGGACGATTCGGAGAAAAGTATTTGGCCCTGTCGGGATTCGAACCCCCGGATCTAGAGTCTAGTCTGTCCTGTCCCACTTGATACCTCTGTGAATTACATACGTTTAAAATAAACTAGTATGAAGTCTGACGTGCAGAGAGAGTCTACAAGAAATCGCGTGGAATAAATGTGTGTACTTCAAAGTAAGGTATAGGCGTTATTTACCAGATCAAAGAGTATAGGGAGGTAGTTTTTGCCCTTCTATCTACGCCTAAGTCCCTGTACAAATATTTTAAAGTTCTGTATGGGATATTTCCCTGAATTATGGAGCTGTTTCAGTTTTGTTACATGAACGAAAATAAATGAAACTACATGGGGGGGCTTGAATTCCCTTCTGCGTCGTGGAGAAGAACGAAACACGCGTTTTATATACAGGGGTTTTTTTTTCGCAAGTCTTAATTTTCGTTAGAATTGACAAAAGAATTTCGTTTACTGCATTTTTTTCGTGGCTTCAGAATCGTTAGACTAATACAGATAAATTTTTGTAGTGGAAGTCCTTGCACAAATTTAATTAATATCATGTCTGACCGTCAGTCCCTCTGTGACCTAATGCTGTCACCGCCTATACCGTTGGGTAGTTTTTGTATTTCAGTAAGTGGCACTGTTACTAATAGTAGTTTGGCAACTTCGATTTTAAGTGATGCTGATCCACAGCAAAGACCACTTCACATAAGGCTACAGATGAACTTCATTCATATCATTTTTTTTTTTTGTATGGCTCGACAGCCCTATATGGGCCTGGGCCTGGGCCTCCTCGTTTCGTCGAGGTTTCACGATCACACACATTAGACACACCACAGTCGGTAGGACTCCTCTGGACGAGGGACCAGCTCGTCGCAGAGACCTCTACCTGACAACACACAACACTCACAAGAGACAGACATCCATGCCCCTGGCGGGATTCCCCCCCCCCCCCCCTCTGTCCGGGGTTTTCCCCTTTGATCCTTTTCTGTACTGTTTAAATCCTTTCGTCCTTCATGTCACTTTACGTTCCATGTTACCGTCCTTACAGCTAACACAACGCAAACATCCATGCCGCCGTTGGGATTTTTTTTTTGTATTAATTCCTGGGTTTTCCCCTTTAGTCCATTTGTACTGTTGAAGTCCTTTTTGTCCTGCATGTCACCTTATGTTTCATGCTATCGTCCATACATCTAACACAACACAAACATCTATGCCCCCGGTGGGATTTTTTTTTTTTTTTTTTTTTGTGGCCTGTCCGGGGTTTTTCCCCTTTTGATCCATTTTTGTACTGTTTAAATCCTTTCGTCCTTCATGTCACTTTACGTTCCATTCTACCGTCCTTACGACAAACACAACACAAACATCCATGCCCCCCGGCGGGATTCGAACCCACGATCCTAGTAAGCGAGCGGCCTCAGACCCACGCCTTAGACCGCACGGCCACTGGGATCGGCACTTTATTCATATCATTAATCATTAATCATGATGAACAAGCAGCAAGTAAACTTAATAAACTGCAATTAACGTCACTGGGAAGATTGCATGCTACACTGTGGCTTTCGACCTTGCCAAGTAGATCCAACTATTTAAAACATCGGAACTGAGTTTGTTTAATAGGCCATGAGAAGCAATATGTCATGCACTTTAGAAAATGGCTCCTAGTTACGTGCAGTGTTGGGAACCAGTGGTGTGTGGAAACAGCGTCAAGGCTTCCTTGATGACTTCATTAACGAAACAGTTGCTCTTTTGTAAAATAATTTCATCTATTGTAGCTTTCACCAACAAAAAAAGACGAGAGCGACATTGTTGGCATATCGATAAAGGTTTCATGCTGGTACGAAAGGTTAAATATATGCAGTACAAGGTTATCACATCTATTGCCGCTTTTACCCGGGAAAGGAACCTCCGGTTTACACATAATAGAAATTTGCTTAAATAAATCCACATTTAAAAATTTCGTTCTCTGTCCCTAAAGTTTATAAGGCTGTGTTACAGGTATTTGCATGGGAGTCTAACCCTTGAACTCTAAAACGCCTCGCTTTTTTCTAGTCAGTGATTGTTCATAGGTCATTTATAGTGACTAGGTCATGGGTTGGACGACTGAAGAATCAAAATTCGATTCCCTGTAGGGGCAAGATATTTTTCCCCTATATATTCCACACCGGCTCTGGGGCCTACCCAGCCACCTATCCACTGAGTACCGGGGGCCCTTCTCCGCCGGTAAGAGCCCCGGGACGTGAAACTAACAACTCACCTCCATCAGGTGCCGAAATCAAGAATGCCTCTGTATATCACCAGACGAGGTGTTCATATAAGCACAGGTACAACTTTACCTTCGATAACGACACTGCTTGAATTAAATATCTTATATATAAAAGCCAGTATGGATTTCTTCTTTTGCGCTCACAGATGAAATAATTGCTCTCAGTGGCTGACAGATGGCGTCAGTCATCACACTACCTCGGCTCACTCGAAAACATAGGTACTTATATTCACATTTTGTATACAGATTATATAATATCCAGTTTGTCTTGTGTTTGCTGGCGTACGCGAAAGTCGCTGGTCTTTGGGAAAATCTTGAAATAACACTTCACGTTGACATTTCAACAGTCAATACACAAGCATGGGACACGCGGTGACGCAGTCGGTTGAGACACTGCACTACAAGCCGGAAGGTCGCGGGTTCGACTCCCGATGCTGTCATTGGAATTTTTCATTGACATAATCCTTTCGGCAGCACTATGGCCCTGGGGTTGATTCAGCCTCCTGAATCAGCCTCAGCCGGTACCGTAGGGCTGACAACCTTACCACCTTCATGTGCCAATTGTTTAGAAATCTGAAAGCCTCAACCTCCTGGAACCCTAAGGGCCTGTCCAGGCCTGTAATGGGATTGCTTTACCTTTACCTTTATACACAAGTGTTACGTAGCACATATTGTGGTGGGAAGATTATCGTGAATAGTAAATAGGTGGGGATTGGAAGGGATGCGATTGTGGTGTATTTTGCTAGCCAGAGTAAGAGCATCATAAGAAAATCTGAGCCAGGTTAAGCAGTCCATTTCGAACCGGTTACCTTACAAGTAAAATCTAGAACTAACCTGTTCTATTGTTCTTGGCGAAGTGTTACTAACTCGTTCCGTTTGCGGAAACCGACGCAGACTTACAGAAAACTGCTGTTTGGCCCAACTAATGACATGGAGGTCATTTGCGAGGGAACTTGTTCAGTAATTGGAACAAGAGGACGGATGTTCGGGCTACAGGAAGCGCCCCTCATTGACATGGGTCCTTTCACTTCCGGCATTACTAATGACAGCGCCCCTGAGCCTCGTACGTGTGATGTCTTTTTAACTGGTTGCGTGTTACCGATGACCCTGCCACTTTGAGAGCACGATGTGTGACCTTTGACACACGCCCTGTCCCAGTCATTTTTACATGCCAAACTATTCTTTTTTAATTTCAAAGAACGTAAATGAAAATTGGTTAACACTGCGGATATATACTGCCAAAAATTAATCTTTTAAGGAAAAAAGTTTCAATTTTGTCAACACGTTATACCTTACGAAGAACTTTGTGATCTTTGCATGGCACCAAATGCAGGGTGTCCTTTTTATTATGTCTCTGAGCAGTGGCGTAGCTAGGTTTTTTTGGGACACAACTGCTTTACGCTTTGGAGTATATCCACAAATACTCGTTGGATAGGAGGCAGACCCAACCTGGACACAGTGGCAAACAGCAAAACCCTGCGTTCTCTGGAAATCAAACTAGTTGGAGGTGAGTGGTTAGCGTCACGCCCTGTCCGCTTTACTTCCGGGAAATACCCGATACCCATTGTATACGAGGCTGTGTGGGCCCCATGGCCTGTCTGCACGGGTGCGCAAAATCTCGCACCTACCGGGATTCGATCCCTGGACCGTCCAGCCGGTAGCGAGTCGCTATACTGACTTCGCTATCCTGGCCCACCTTGAAGGCACAAGTCTTCCTGGATGTTACGCCGTGTCGACTGGTAAATAGTTACCGACGTTTCGAAGACATGATCCTTCGAAGCGTCAGTAATTATTTACCAGTCGACTTAGCGTTAACATCCCTGTTGCTGAAGATAGGTTTATGTTTGGGATAGTTGGATTTCGATTCTGAGCACTGTTTGTTTTGTTTATCACCACGTCTAAGCCCACAAAGTCACCTATCCACTATTACAGCGGCCGTTTTACCCAGCTGGCAAAATGTCAGTAACTCAGACTGGACTTGTGTAGTAGTGGGTGGTCAAACGATCAGTGAAAGAATGTGAAGGGAGGGGCACTGACCTAATTTGAAGTAGGGTCCGTGTATTATTCTGGAGAAATTTGGAAAGACTATTAAGAACGTTAGTGCCGGCCTCAGGGTCAAGATTTCAACCCGGAATCTTTCGGATATGCATACGAATGTGGAGGTGTCGACCTCGGTGGACTGGACCCAAGGTTCGCCTGTTCGATCCCGACCGAGGTCGATGAATTTTTAAGGGTGATAAAAATCCGTAGCACAACTTCCTTCGGAGGGGAAGTAAAGCCGTCGGTCCCATGTCGTAGATTTACGGCATGTAAAAGAACCTTACGGGCATGAATTGAGATGTTTCGTCAGCAAAATTCAACCCCAATTTCTCACCCAAGTCTCCTGACTGCCTGCCAGATGGCTCTGGCGGACACATCAGGATCGATAGAACAGCAGCGCGGCCAGTTGGCCAGTCACCAACTGCCACGAATGCGCACGACCCAGTAACCTCGGAAAGAGGAGGCCTGAGCCCATATAGGGCTGTTGAGCCATGGTTATTATATTATATTAATATATTATTATACGAATGTGGAGGTATTACCATTCATGATTAGCTACCTGTCGCATTTGACATTTTATGAACTATTTATATATATTATCAGTTTTCAATAACGGGACTTTTAATATGAGTATAAAAATATTTAATAAACTACCGACTGAAATAAAGGTATTAATTCATGGATACTAAAGAATTTAAAAAGGTTCTCCTTCATTCCAATTCTTTTTATACAATACAGGAATATTTTAATTATCAAAATAAGTAATTCTATAATTTTATATGTTTTCTTCTGTTATAATTATTGTTTTATTGTATTTAAATGGACAAACATACTGTTGTGTTCTTATGTATGCAATATACTGACAGATTCTATATCCGGAGGTTACTGTAAACCATTATACGGATTGACAGAATGTATAATATGAATAAATGAAGAGCCGTATTTAATAACGTAAGAAAGTCGTTATATCTGTAGTTACAAATTTGTAATATGTGGAGTTTTACTACCATATTCTTCTACGCTTTCTTAGTGTTGTGCTTAGTCATTCATTCTGCAGTCTGTCTTACGACAGGTCCGTAGCCTCTTCCAAAGCGAGTTCTCCACAGGGTGCGATCTAGTGCTTCCTCTTTCAATTTCCAGTATCTTTTCTTTTCCTTAAGGTCATCCAGTAGCTGCTTACATCTTCTCCCTCGTCGTCCCGTCATTTCTATCCTTCCTTCTAACTTTCCTTCAATCACATGTTTCAGAAGGCAGTTTCTACGCAAGATGTGACCAATCCAGTTAGCCTTTCTTCTTTTTATTGTATGTACGATATTTCTCTCCTCCTTGACTCTGCTTAGGCACACAGACAAATTCAGCCTCTGTGCAATGCGATGATAATCACTTTGTTACACTGTTGAACGACGCCATGATTAGTGGGTCCCTGTCACCACGGCATGGCGCGGCCTCGGGTTGCGGATGGAGGAACGGCCTCCAAATATGGAGGGTAGCTGCGAATATACAGTCGCGGACAGCCGACAAGGGGTGGTCCTCCAGCTTGGGGGTTGGGCGAGGTGCTAACAACTCCTCACCGTAAAAAATTACCATGTTACGAAACACTATACAGAGCCTCGGACCTGGACTGATTCTTTGGTACGACTTAAGCAATGGAAAAGGAACATGCTTCAAGAAGTGGGATGGGGGGGCATGGGTTGGATTGATCTGGCTCAGGATAGGGACAGGTGGCGGGCTCTTGTGAGTGCGGTCATAAACCTTCGGGTTCCATAAAACGCGGGGAATTTCTTGACTAGCTGACGACCTGGTAGCTTCTCAAGAAGGACTCTGCTCCATGGAGTTAGTTAGTTAGTATTAGTTGAACGACGCACGGGCTATTACATGCAGCTTTTGTGGGCTTAGACCGCTACAGTGGGATACGGTTGCATGGCTGACAGTGCAATATGCTTTGTCAGCCAGTTGTACGTGTGTAATTACGGGAATTCTGGAAATTGGTTGGGTCATTTCATTTATAAAACGAGAAGACCTTGTTCCCTCTGCCCAAAAGCAACCTCATGCAATGGTCAAGGCCTCTGTCATTAGCTGTACATGAAACACGATAATATTACGTATCGATTTGTTGCCACCATTTTTGACATGTTGAGCTCAATGGTCATGTGTTTAGGGCATAAAATCTGCTGGGATGTTACTCCATGTCGACTGGAGAATTTACTGACTTTTCAGAGGAGCGTAGTGCCTCCATCTTCAGGGACAAGCAGTCAAAGAAGAGTGCACCTGGGCCTCAAATGGCTGATTCTGTTCCATAAATCCGCCAATTTTAGCAGGATCACTGATTATTATTTTCTAAAAGCAAGGAAGATATAGGTAAAAGTAAAGTTCTCCCTAGAACGGGCCATGAAGACCCAGAGGGGGAGTAGAGGTATAGCTCTACTCTTTCTTTAACCCCGGCACTAGATGAGGGTGGGTGGTCAACTCCACGCCCCGGCCGCTTTACCCCCGGGAAAGAGACCCGGTACCCATTGTATAGGAGGCTGGCCGGTCTGGACGGGTGCGGAAAATCTCACC
The DNA here is from genome assembly GCA_021186555.1 of Reticulitermes speratus. Classification (NCBI taxonomy): domain Eukaryota; kingdom Metazoa; phylum Arthropoda; class Insecta; order Blattodea; family Rhinotermitidae; genus Reticulitermes; species Reticulitermes speratus. Next base: position 48,371,662 of record JAJKFL010000005.1, read on the forward strand.
CCCACCGGGATTCGATCCCCGGACCGTCCAGCCCGTTTCGAGTCGCTATACCGACTGAGCTATCCCTGCCCACAGGAAGATCTAGACTTCATCCAAATGCTTCTGGCCCTTGCTGGCGATTTAAGAATTGCTGAAAGTTGTCGGATTTAACACGGGCAGTTGTCTTCTCAATTGAATTGATGCACCTGAAACATTTCTCAAATACGTTGTCCAGTTTTGAGGTAGAAAATTGTTTTTTGATTAATTATGTCCCAAGTAAGAAGGGACGGGAGGGAAAGAAGGAAGGACGGCCATAAACAGAAGGGCGAGGGTACAGGGGTTGCAGTATAACTTGCCGACACAAATCTGTGACATTTGCGTTCCTAGGGGGTTGAGGGGTTATTGGCGACCTCGCTAAGGGGGGGGGGGAGGTGTAAGTGAAGGTCGATTAGTACAGGACTTTCGCGTGTAGGTGAAACTGTGCGTTAATGTGACTGGCTTTCTGTAGGTCATCGCATCAGATCGTGTGATGTGGTTATTCTCAGTTCGTATGGGTTTTCTAAGTCCCTTCTAGTGAATTATCGGGGCTGTAATCTTAAAGCAGACCGAGACCATTTGCTCGTCAGTCACACTCGCACCGCAGTCCGTATTGTACTTCAGTTCACAATGAATCACAGATGATCTAGTCCTAGCCACAGGACAACAAATTGATGGCGTAGGGAAATTTGGAGTATGCCTCCCTGCAAGTTCAATATCATTTCCTTTAACCTTCTAAAGCCTACTGGTTACTTGATGTACCAACAGGTTTAACATTCAAAAATTGTACGATCTGCCCACACTGTATTTATGTGTTTTGTATTTATCTCAGACTACGGGCTGGACGGTCTGGGGATCGAATCCCAGGGGGGTCGAGATTTTTCGCATCCGTCCAGACCGGCCCTGGGGCCCACCCAGCCTCCTATACAATGGGTACCGGGTAATTCCCGGGGGTAAAGCGGCCGGGGCGTGGCGCTGACTACCCATCCCCAACTAGCGCCGAGGTTAAAGAAAGAGTACAGCTATACCTCTACTCCCCCTCTGGGCCTTCATGGCCTGTTCTAGGGAAAACTTGAAACTTGTATTTATCTCAGAACAAACAGCGGCTTTCGTCCTATATAACATGAACTGATTGGTTTTTATAACCGAGATGAAAAGTGTTTACTGCGCGTTTCGAACTGGGTCTTTAAATAAAACTGTTTACTTTTCGTCTTAAAGGGGTTAATCTGTGCTATTATGGTGCTGTCGTTGTTAATATGTACCACCGTTTTTCGTTCGTGTAATAATTATACATAATTTGTGGAGCCACCCGCGAAATGGTTTTAAATTTCGAAAAAATAAGATCTGCGCTGTTCTGGGTTATTACCCGGCGTCGTGTGGTAATTGTTTGCCGACGTTTCGGAACAACGTGTCGGTCCCATCTTCACGGGTCAAGAGTCCGAGTAGGAAAAAATATGTCGATTTCACATGATTCAAGACGATAAGTTATTTTCTGTTTTCGAAAATGGAGCAAATATGATAGAAAAGATAATGCTCATCGTACCAGATCTGCAGGTTAGTGACCAGTATGTGTTGATCAGAAACATGTAGTTTCTTTATATTAGAAAGATACGTTACCGTGAAAATTACGTAGCGCCCCGGTATTACTTTCCATGGTTCTCTAACCAAACAACTGTAATCGGCGTTGACCAGTACGACAGCAGTCACCCCATATACGTCGTGGATATTAGCATAACCATGCACAATATACCGTAAATAAGAGAAGGTTATGAATGGAAAATTGAGAAATTCATACAGAATTTTTACGGTGATACGTCATAGGAGTTGCCACTTAGAATACCGAGATGAAGATGGAAGGATAATTTTCAAATGGAGTGAAGGAAGTAAGTTTCGACAACGTGGGTTGGATTTAACTGACTCATATCAGATAAAATGACGAGCTTTTGTCAGTAAGTGAGATATTTGTCAGTAAAAGAGATATTTGTCAGTAAGTGAGATATTTGTCAGTAAGTGAGATATTTTTCAGTAAGTGAGGTATTTGTAAGTAAGAGAGATATTTATCAGTGAGATATTTGTCAGTAAGAGAGATATTTGTCAGTAAGTGAGATATTTGTCAGTAAGTGAGATATTTGTCAGTAAGTGAGAGTATGTTGTCAGTGAATATGCAGTAAGGAGATGTTCTGCTCCTGCTGACAGTGGAACCACAATTCCTACTTTGTTCAACCCATAGACTAGTCACTATGCTGACTACACTGTCCAGGTGTGCCAGAGGTTAAAATGAAATAACCATACTGTTTTTTCAATGTAATGTTTGGTTAAAGACAGTTTATTATTATGTATTTGGTATTGATGTCATGTTGTAGGAAAACAGCAACGAAAGTAAAGTTGAAGTGTGTGACTTGACATCAGTGAAAGATGAAGCTGTTGAGACAGAAATTACTCTTGAGGACTGCAGCTTTGAGCATTATAGCAATGGTGAAGAACACAGGATAATATCTTCCTGTTGACTTGAACACTTCATACTTGCTAAGAAAAGAGAGAATATTTGTATCTTATGAAATACAAACTACAAGGCTCTGTTATGATGGTGAGAATCTGTGGAAAAATAAACTGTGGTCACAACAGAATTACAAGGGATACAGTCATTTTTCAGTTTCACATAAGTTTCCATCCAGTAGGAATAAACACTGAGACGCTCCTTCAAACACTCTATCCATAGAGCTTTTTGTGTCTATGTCACATTCTTGATTGTGTTATATGCAGCATGGATCCACTTTCTGAAAACATTGTTCCCTCATAATTACTTTGAATTATATCCAAATCATGTAATGAGAACCTGCTTTATGACATGAATGTTGTACTTCTTTATAAAAGAAATATTACACAGTGCATACTCCGTGCAGTTATGTATTTGTGACTGAAACCGGAAGTCAGAATTGTGTGCTGTACATACGCACTGTACTGTTACTGAATGATGAATGGGTTATTGCAGTTACTTTGTTAAACTATTGACCATAGAGTCAGTAACTCATTCTGGGATTGAGTTAATCAAGCCAGTCAGGTCAGTGTATGGGTGAGTGAATCAGTGATTCGTTTAGTTGCAGTCTCACAGTGAAAATAGAGGGCTTGAAGAATTGTATACTCTCAGGTTTGGCAGAGAAAATGTTGAGGGGACTGCATATATAAACAACTGCAAGTGTAGTTCGCCCGAGCAAGTTGAGACCACACCATTGACACAAAATCTGAGAACGATAAAAGACGTGAAAGATGGGACACTGGAATGTGATATCTGTGGAAAATCATATGCAAGCCTAAGAAGCCTCAAAAGACATGCAACAACACATTCCAGCCAAAAACCATATTATTGTGATAAATGTAATAAGAAGTTTTCACAGAAATACAGTTTAAAGCTTCATTGAAAGGTTCATACAAGAGGAAGACCATTTAAATGTGTTGAATGTGGGCAGTGTTTTGAGTTAAGTAATGTTCTCAAGAAACATATGAAAACACATGTAGACATATGTGACAGTGATGTATCTCTGGATGTGTGTATTACATTACATTACATTACATTAATCTTCATTTCATTGATCCATCATCCCATAATAGGGCACTGGATATAAAATATGTCACATATTACATTTCATGATTACTATAAATCATAAGTCCTAACAGAATATAAAACAAAGCCTCGTACAATCTGCACAAATTGTCTCAACAATATATATAAAATCATAACAACATAGTTTTAAACATAATGCCATAACTAAAATCTTACATTCCATAATTACAACAAACAACAATCTTATGCTGCAAGTTCAATAAATTTGTCTCTTCGACAACCATCAGCCTACACTATAGTCTGTATAGTATATATGTGATATTTGCAGGAAGATGTTTCGCTTTAAGGCACATCTTCATCGGCATCTGTTGATACACTGTGGGGAGAGGACCTTCATTTGTGATACATGTGGCAAGAGCTTCACACTGAAAGATCAGTTGAAGATTCATGTTAAATCTCAGTCAGATGAACGACCACACTCATGTGGCGAGTGCGGCGCTACATTCAGACTGGGAGGTGGCCTGAATGCCCTTAAGAAGAGACACACAGGTGACAAACCTTTCCTGAAAAGGTTTGTCACAAATTGGGACCACCGTCAGCATTGGTAGTGGTGGTAGTGTTAGTAGTAGTAGTAGTAGTCCTGTATACTACATACTACATTTTTCTTTGTGTGTGTAGTGGCATGCATCTTATGTAACCTCCTCAATGCCAGCCTTACCTTCATATGGTATACCCCATGTTAACAAATAAGGCTATGGTAATGAAAGTTATGGCAGTACTGTAATTATATCTGGTGTGGACAACATATTACTTCCTCATTCAATAAATTGGATCTTGGCAGTGTGGGTCGTACATTTGGTGTGGAGGAAATGTGACTGTGATTCATGGAAGCTTGTGTCATGTAGAAACAACCATAGACCTAGTGTGGAGGAGGTACCACTAGCAAGAAACCAAGTCATGGTGAGATAACCATTACATCTAATGTGGAGAAAAATGCCAGTGCTAAATTTGGGAAACCATTAGGGCAGTATAACCATTATATCCAGTGTGGTGGAAATGCTAATTCCAAATATGTAGGTTAAGTTAGTGTATTTTATAAGTGACGGTTTGAATTATTTCATGAACTGAATGACATGACTAAAGCATAAAACTTGGGCCCCCAAAGCAAGTCTGCAGTAGAAGAGAAAAATATTTTTTCTCCTTGCCAAGAATTGAACCATGATGCCTTGTTTGCTCAGTGTATGTCATGAAATATGGAAGATAATGAGGTAGCAACAATTGAGAAAATAAAATTGATTTGGTAATCTGGTTCAGACATTTTTAAAATATGTAGACATAATAGTTTCATGTGTGTATCTTTATAAAATAAGCTGACTGGGCTAAATCTATCATCCAGACTTCAGCCACATTAGAGCATGGCAGTCTGTGCAAAAGGTATTGCCACAGTTCAGTTTGTTGTCAGGGACAGAATAAGCTACAAGGCTTAATCTGTTGAAAACCTAAAATGTACTGTGCCAACAGCAAGTACTTGTAATACAGTACTTTATTTTGTTTTCAGGTGCATTTAGTGGTCCATACCGGAGTGAAGGCTTTCAGTTGCCTGAGTGTGGAAAATGCTTTGGTTACAGTAACAAAATGAAACTACACATGAAAACAGTACATACTAATCACAAGCCTTTTGAATGTTCCACATGTGGCAAAAGATTTGCATTAAGTTGTCATTTGAAAGCGCACACTTTGACTCACTCTGAAATATAACACGTCTCATGTTCTCTGTGCGGAAAGTCCTTTTTCAACAGCTGTAGGCTGAGAGATCACATGACACTTTTCATTCAGGCAAAAGACCATTTGCATATGAAGAGTGTGAAAAGGGTTTTGTCAGATGAGAACATCTTAAATATTGCATGAATGCTGTACATGCTGAACAGGTAATAAATCCTTGACTAATGTCAACTGTTGTCTTTGATTTGGAGTTTGTTTATTAGCAGTTCATGTGTTTTGATCCTTCTATTTGTTGTGGAGGTATAGGGTGTTTTCACTCTTACAGGGTGGCAAATTATTGTAAAGTTAACCGTTATTGGTTCAGATCAACAGTAAAACAAAATCAGCATCAGTGAGTCAGTCCTTGATATTAACCAATTTGTATTCCTACAGGCAGCTACTATATAGTGTACAGGTCAATAACTACACCAGTGGCATAGAGGTGTCCTGAATTTGGGGGCGAATTTCTGGAGCACAACATTTATTATATGTAGTTGGGAAAATATCAGAATGATAACTGTTCCCCCCCCCCTCCCCAAATTTCGAAGTTCTCAAGTGATGGGGGGGGGGGGGATATGATATCTGAAGATTACAGACGGTGCAAGTTAATCTAGCTATGCATTCTTAACTGTGGGAACTCGCCGATTCCCACAAGAAAAGCACGGTGCACTCTTCGCTTCATGCACCAGTTTCTCCACTGCCCCGCAGCACTACGCGCGGTGCACTTGTCTCTCGGCTTCCCGCGAAATCACAGGAGGACCACACACTAAATGGCCCTCGCTTCTACTGGGAAAATCCGCCCGCAACTGGCGGGACCAACCTGCAGCGAGCAGCCAATCACAAGCAGGCAGCTCAACTCTGACCGGTATAAATATAGGGCCAGAAACACCCAAACTTCATCCAACGATCGGTCGCCACACAGGCCTCATCAAAGGAGTGAGCTAGTCGACAAAGGAGTAACCGTCACCTGACAGCAAGGGAGTAGAGCGGTGGATACACCAAGCCTGCGGCCGACCGACGCTATAACTTCACCACACGGGCGGACCATCTCTGGCCGCTACGACCGCAGCCGACCAGCGCACCATCTGCGAGCTTCTCTCCGCTCCCGCTACGAGGCTCCACATACAAGCGCACTTGCACGTGCGGCAACTTAACGATCTCTCGAGATCTTGTATATATTACTGGAAAGTTAATAAATAAGCTGCGTGGAAATACTGCGTATTTCTTGTATAAGAATCCTGCACCATCCACCACATTGGTGACCCCGACGAAGACAACGTACGAAGAAAACCAGTAATATGCAGGAATCTCCCGACAGTTCCGGAGCACCATTATACAGAACAGCTGTACGGCTGCCACCATTCTGGCCTGACCGACCCGCACTCTGGTTCGCACAAGCAGAGGCACAATTTGAACTCGCAGCCGTCACAAGCGAGCGGACGAAGTTCAACTACATAATCTCCCAGCTCGACCACAGACATGCTGCGGAGGTGGAAGACGTCCTCACATCACCGCCGGCGGACCAGCCCTACCAGAAACTAAAGACAGAGTTGGTACAACGTCTGTCAACATCACGCGAACAACGCGTCCGCCAACTCCTCATGCACGAAGAGATGGGAGACCGCAAACCATCCCAGTTTCTACGGCACCTAAAGAGCCTCGCACCGGAGGTGCCAGATGATTTCTTACGAAGCATCTGGACCAACCGCCTTCCACCACACATCCAGGTGATACTCGCCGGCCAGTCCGAGGGCAGTTTGGATTCAGCTTCGCAACTCGCAGATCGCATATGCGAGGTTGCGCCACGTCCCACCACTGCCTCCGTCTCCTCGCCAACCGATGCCAGCTTACTCCAGCGACTGGAGGAGCTCTCACGCCAGGTAGCGGCCCTTACAATGGACCGCACTCGTCGCCGCTCACACTCCAGGCACCGGCGTGACACCGGCAACCTACCAACTAGGGGCCGAGATCCCACAGAGAATGGGCACTGCTGGTACCACCGGAAATTCGGAGATAAGGCGCAAAAATGTACACCGCCATGCTCTTTCCGCCCGCAGCAGGAAAACTGCACCAGCAGCCGTTGAGGGTGGCAAACGTCTGCAACAACAGTACCGGCCGCCTATTCGTCTTAGATCGCGCCACGAAGCAGTCATTCCTGGTCGACACCGGCTCGGACCTCTGCGTGTTCCCACGCAAGCTCCTTCCGGGGCGCAAAGAGAGAGTCAACTACGACCTCTTTGCGGCCAACGGAACCACCATCCCCACCTACGGATGGATCTCCCTCAGCCTCAATTTGGGGTTACGCCGAGACTTCACCTGGCGCTTCGTGGTGGCTGACGTCCAGATACCCATCATCGGTGCGGATCTCCTCGCCCATTTTGGTCTCCTAGTCGACTGCCGCAATAGCCGCCTCCTCGACGGAACCACGTCCCTATCCACACCCGGCCACGCCGCTCCTACATCCATCCCGAGCGTAAAAACGATAGGCAGCAGTGCACCACTGAACGACCTCCTCGCCCAATTCCCTGCGCTCACACGCCCCACTGGAATCCATCGCGAGGTACGACACAACACTGTCCACCACATCAGGACTACACCAGGCCCCCCGGTTACTAGTCGACCACGTCGCCTGGCGCCTGATAGGCTAACCGTCGCCAAAACAGAATTCGACGCCATGTTGCGGGACGGCACCGCACGCCGCTCCGAAGGGTCCTGGTCTTCAGCGCTCCACCTGGTTCCCAAGAAAGACAACGGTTGGCGACCTTGCGGGGATTACCGAGCCCTCAACGCCCGGACTATCCCTGACTGCTACCCCGTCAGGCACATTCACGACTACGCACACCACCTGGCGGGCTGTACAATCTTCTCGAAGATCGACCTGGTACGGGCATATCACCAAATTCCCGTGCACCCTGACGACATTGAGAAGACTGCAATCATCACGCCATTTGGCTTATTCGAGTTTCCGTTCATGTCGTTTGGCCTCCGCAACGCTGCCCAGACATTCCAGCGCTTCATGGACGACATCTTGCGGGACTTCAACTTCTGCTTTGCGTACCTTGACGATATTCTCGTGTACTCCAACACACCGGAGGAACACGACCACCACCTTCGGAAGCTCTTCCAACAGCTCACGGCTTACGGGATCCTAGTCAACCCCGCTAAATGCGTCTTCCGAGCTGCTGAAGTAACCTTCCTAGGTTACAAAGTCTCCGGCGAAGGTTCTCGCCCACTGGAAGAACGAGCCGCGGATCTGCAAGCTTGTCCGCCCCCCAAGACAGTCCGTGAACTCCGCAGATTCTTGGGGATGTTAAATTTCTACCGGCGCTTCCTACCGCACGCCGCAACTACCCAGGCACCGCTACACGACGTCCTCGCGGGCCCTCGGGTCAAGGGTTCGCATCCCATTAGTTGGACACCAGAGCTCAAGACAGCATTCGACGAGTGCAAGGCGAGTCTGTCACGCGCCGCCATGTTGGCACACCCAGACTCCACAACAACACTCGCTTTGGTTACAGACGCCTCTACCACCGCCATGGGTGCCGTGCTGCAACAACGCGTGCTGAATGCCTGGCAACCTCTCGCATTTTTCTCCAGAAAACTAAGTCCGGCGCAGCAAAAGTATAGCGCTTACGACAGGGAGCTGCTGGCGATATATGAGGCCGTGAAACATTTCCGCCACATGTTGGAAGCTCGGCACTTCATCATCTTCACAGATCACAAACCCCTCGTATACGCATTCCATCAAAAGAGGGATAAGTGCTCGCCACGGCAGTTCAACCACTTGGACTACATCTCCCAGTTCACAACAGACATAAGGCACATATCCGGCAAGGACAACGTCGTCGCTGACGCCCTTTCCCGTGTAGAAGCCATCACCACGCCTGTAACTCCTGATGTACTGGCCACGACGCAGGAGAAAGACGAAGAGCTGCGCACCCTCCTCGAAAGGGATACTGCTCTCCGGCTCGAGAGAACGCACGTCCCCGGCACCACCGTCACGCTGTACTGTGACACCTCCGCCGGCAAGCCGCGACCGTACGTTCCGGCACCACTTCGACGCCAGGTGTTCGACTCCCTGCACGGCCTTAGTCATCCCGGGATCAAAGCAACTGCCAAACTTGTGTCACAGCGTTTCGTGTGGCCTGCAATGCAGAAAGACTGCCGCACTTGGGCACGAGCCTGCCAGTCCTGTCAGCGCTCCAAGATCACGAGGCATACGGTCACACCCTTGGGCAACTTTACGCTTCCGGCAGCCCGGTTCCTGCATATCCACATCGATCTCGTGGGTCCCTTGCCGACATCAGCAGGCTTCAAGTACTGCCTGACAGCAGTGGATCGTTTCACGCGCTGGCCGGAAGCCATCCCTATACAGGACATCACGGCGGACACCGTGGCGCACGCATTGCTGTCCGGCTGGATAGCACGCTTCGGTTGCCCACACACAATCACAACGGACCAGGGGCGCCAATTCGAGTCACACCTCTTCCGCTCCCTGGCGAAGCTGTGTGGCATCCAGTTGTCCCGGACAACGGCCCATCATCCTGCCGCCAATGGCCTAGTGGAACGGTTCCACAGAACACTGAAAGCAGCTATCATGTGCCGAGCAGACGAGCAGTGGACTGCTGCTCTACCACTGGTTCTACTCGGAGTGCGCACAGCATTCAAGGAGGACCTGCAAGCTTCCGTAGCTGAGCTCGTCTACGGCGAGCCACTGCGGATTCCCGGCGAGTTGCTAACTCCATCTACCGACAACATGGAGCCCACAGAGTTCATACAGCAGCTCCGCCGATTCCTGGATCAGCTCCGCCCGGCTCCGGCAGCACGACACGCCTCCCCTACTACATTCGTCCACAAGGACCTTAGGGACTCCACGCACGTATTTCTGCGGCAGGACGCCCTACGCCGCGCCTTGGAGCCCCCATACAGCGGCCCATACAAGGTTCTTGGGCGTACGGACAAAACCTTCAAAATAGCGATGCACGGCAAATCCATAACCGTGTCGGCCGACAGACTCAAGCCGGCCTACATGATGGATGAGGCAAAACACGAACCCAGCACCGCCAGCCCTCCGCCAGCACGAGCGACCCAGCCAGTGGTCGAACCGAGCGCACCACCGCCGCCAGCAGAGAAGACCACACGCTCTGGTCGCCGCGACCGTTTCCCGTCTCGCTACGAGCCGTGAGCAGCCATCTCCGCGGGGGGGTGATGTGGGAACTCGCCGATTCCCACAAGAGAGCACGGTGCACTCTTCGCTTCATGCACCAGTTTCTCCACTGCCCGCAGCAGCACGGTCGCGGTGCACTTGTCTCTCGGCTTCCCGCGAAATCACAGGAGGACCACACACTAAATGGCCCTCGCTTCTACTGGGAAAATCCGCCCGCAACTGGGCGGGACCAACCTGCAGCGAGCAGCCAATCACAACGCAGGCAGCTCAACTCTGACCGGTATAAATATAGGGCCAGAAACACCCAAACTTCATCCAACGATCGGTCGCCACACAGGCCTCATCAAAGGAGTGAGCTAGTCGACAAAGGAGTAGACCGTCACCTGACAGCAAGGGAGTAGAGCGGTGGATACACCAAGCCTGCGGCCGACCGACGCTATAACTTCACCACACGGGCGGACCATCTCTGGCCGCTACGACCGCAGCCGACCAGCGCACCATCTGCGAGCTTCTCTCCGCTCCCGCTACGAGGCTCCACATACAAGCGCACTTGCACGTGCGGCAACTTAACGATCTCTCGAGATCTTGTATATATTACTGGAAAGTTAATAAATAAGCTGCGTGGAAATACTGCGTATTTCTTGTATAAGAATCCTGCACCATCCACCACATTAACCTTGGCACCAGAGGGAGGTAAGTGGTCGTCACAGTCTAACTGTTTTATCCTACATACAGGCAGAGTTCACACTCCCCAAGGGAATAGGAGGCTGAGCCCAAACCCAGTCTGGGCATGGTGACAAATAGAAAAATCCCTGCCACTATTGAGAATTTAATCCTAGTCATTTGTCCAGTAGCCAGTCACTTACCTGAGCTGTATTTGGCTTGTGAATATTTGCATAGGTATCTCAAACTGCTTGGAATTTCAGCATAGGGTATACAGAACATGCATTATGGGGTGTTATAGGCTGATCACCTAATTGCGCACAAAAACTAAACATGTTCTGTACTCATACCTATGAGAAAAATTAGGGGCATGTAGTCATGATGGCCCATATATAAATAAGTATATCAATAGAAAGTTTATATCATTATAGAACACTGTGTACTATAATAGTATAAAATTTCTTCCAATTGCAACTGCAGTAGAATGCAGGAACAATGGCAGGTGGCTGCAGGTATGCTGTAGCAAGCAATATGATCATGCTCCATGCTCAGTCAGCTGGGTAAAGCCCTGATTTCTTATAATGTAACACTGTATTGTGGTGATTTGTAAATGAAAATGTGTCCCAGTTCCACTGAAGATCTATTTTCAATTTCAATTTTATTTTTCCATTGATCCTGTTTAGTTACAATGAACATAATGATGTAGAAATTGTCTTAAATCACTATATAAAGATTATGACATACAATATATCCGTAGATACTTGTCGAAGGTATATATTATGTATACAATAACTTATTGAATTAATTTGTACAACAATAAAATGAGTAAATATGTAATAAACAATGAACAGTACCAGTGACCTTATTTTATACTGAAATGAAGATTTATGAATTATTGTAATTGAAATACTCTTCTAATGAATAGAATGATTGTAGAAGAAGGAATCTCTTTAATGCAGGTTTGAATAATTCTATTTCATTAGATAGATTTTTTATGTTTATGGGGAGATAGTTACGGCAGAATTAAAGGGAACTGTACAGAATACTTTTAGTAAAATTATCCTGCAGTGCTAGGTGACATATTGCATCCAGTTTGGCAACATAGTATTTTGTGCTATGAAAATCATGACATAAATACCAGGATCAATGACGATACACTCCTATGTTGTTTTGCATAGGGGTTGACTCGGTTTAATGCGCACGCAGCACAGTAAGCGACATTAAAAGCAGGTAGAAGAAAGGAACTGGCATGTTGGATGAACACATTCTGGATAAATAGCACATTTCCCAAGACCAGATTATAAATATATTACGTCAACCAAAGACAACGTAAATGTATGAGTTTATAAATATTACTGTGCAATGATCTGCGTGTGTAGTACAATTTGCGTCATACCTTATTCATGTTATAGTGAAGTCATTAGCCTCCATGTTTTCCTGAAGCTTTTTAAATTTCGCGGTACAGGGAAATGTACATTTGGCACTGGATGGTGGTTTCCGTGGTACTACCGAATAGGGATAAGAGCTTGAAATGGAAAAATTATGAAAGTGTTATCGACGGAGAATCGACTTCAATGATATTTTGCAGTCGTGAGAGAAAAGTTTTCTGTTTTGTAATTATGTGTTCGGGGTCCATTACTTCATGAAAGTGACTGGGAATGTAATAAGTTTTGTGTAATGCAAGTAATCATACACTTAATAATGTTGCGTAATTGAAAGCCGAACGGAAGAAACGGACTCCCATTAAACCACATATATATGGTTACTGTTGTCATGTTTGTTACAAACAAAATCATCACATCCGCCACGTACGGACGAATGGAAACGCAGGACGCCACTGACCCGGGAACCACGGATTACACGTCTTCAGCACAGTGTTGTAGTAATCTGTGGTGTTGAGTAGTGCGCATATTGGCAATAAACGGGTGACTAGCGAGTTAGCCCGTTTAGATAACCTTAAATGATGAACATGCTGATATGGCTGTGTATGCGTATTGTATGTGCGTAGGGCTATACAGTATCGTATACAGAAATTTACGTACCTGGATCTAGTATACATTTGTACAAAAATAATGAAAGTACTGATATGTGCCCTAGCGCAGTTCATTCTGTTACTAGGAATTTAGTCTGTCTTCACAGGTAATGCATGATGCATTACGTTTGCTCAAGGATATTTGAACCTTAATATGATTAGGTGCAGATGGCATCTGCGTTGCTGTCCGTGTTGAAGCAGAAAGGACCTGTTTTCCGAACTATCTTTAATCCCAGTGAACAGAGGTCACTAAATGACTTCCCAGATGAAATCCTACTGAAAATCCTATCACATTTTGGACCAGATGACTTATGCTTCATCATCGCCAAAGTGTGTGAACGATGGAATGCGCTAGCAAAAGATGTGACACTCTGGAAGACAATTTCTTACAAATGTGATCGTTCTTCTGATATCAGCCGTGTTGCCCAGGTAAGACATGTTTAGACTTTAAGACTAACTTCTGGATTTTGCTCCATCTAATGTTTCAAAAATACAAAAGTGTTAAAGAGCATTTCAGAAATTGGACCTGTTTCCATTCTCAGGTAAGACAAGTTTCTAGAGGCTTACACTGTGTTATGCAAAGTGGTTACTGGTAATTTCTTTGTTCATGCTGAGTTACGGCCTGGACTACAGGTTCTGTTCCTACCGTGGGCAGATATTTTATCATTACTTTAATTTATTTCTTTAATATGTACCTGGGATTCTTTCTTTGGTGTAGTGTGGCTGAAGTAATGAGTTCGTAGATGTGAGGTGTACACCGCTGACCCCCATCACTAGTGTATTCATCTGAAGCATGAACTCACTGTGTGTCAGTAACGATTAATATTATATGATACTAATTATCATAAATGAAGACATTTCAACATATCAGTAATAATTAGATTTGTTATGTATGATGTGAAACATGTAGATACTGGTCCTTAGAAAACCTATTAGATGGTTTAGTAGTAGTAGCAGCAGCAGTAATGTTCCTTTAGGTCACAAGCAACCCCTAGGAATCCTACTGGATTTTCTTAACAAGAAGTACTGGGTCTTGCTACCCCTTATTCTTTTTGACGTTTCCTGTTTTACGTGGCCTTGTAAATCAGGTCCCTCCATTGCGCTGTGTTTTGTGTGGCAGTTAAGATGTCACACCAGTTCATCTTCAGGATTCCTCACATTTCTTCTGACCATCTTATGCACTGTCTTCCTTTCCTTCCACTGCCATCTGTCAGTCCTAACATCAAATCTTTTTCCATGGAATCTGACCTGCACATTATTTGTCTGATGTATTTAAGTTTGCTTATTGTGGCCAAAGTTCCCAGAGAGTGCTTGGGCTTAATTTGATTCATCATAGATGCATTCATCCTTTTTACTGTCCATGGTATTCTGAGCAGTCTTCTCCATGTCCATAGCCCGAAAGCACCTATCTTCCTTTTATCTGCTTTCCTTAATGTCCAGCTTTCACATCCATATAGCTGTTGTCTGCAGTAGCTTAACTTTTGTGTTGGTCAAAACTGCCGGATCTTTCATGATCTTTGACAATTCTGCTGTTGCTGTTTTTCCCAAGCTTAGTCTTCTCCTTATGTCATATTTGGTGTAACCATCATTGGTGATGAGGGCCCATAAGAACTTGTAGCTTGTTATTGTGCTGATTTCCTTGCCGTCTGCTAATATGTTTACTTGTTCCACAGTGCTTATTACTCCGGTTTTCTTTAGGTTCAAATTGAGACCTGCCCTTTCACTTTTGTTTTTGACTCATTTTATCAGTTCAACCATATCTTCCTTGTTTTCCGCTAGTAGAGTGGTATCATCCGAGTATCGTAGGTGTTTATTTTTCATCTCCCTTCTCTGACACCTGCTTCCATGTCTTCTAACCCTGCTGTTCTTGTCATGTACTTGTTGTATAGATTAAGCAGACCAGGAGAAAAGATACAGTCTTGTCTTAAACCTTTTTGGTTTAGGAACTATTCTGTTATTTATTGGTCAACCTGCACTTTGGCTTCTTGCTCTCTGTAGAGGTCTCTCTTATTAACACTATCAAATGCTCGGGTATTCCCATACTTCTCATGCTGTTCCAAATCTTTAAATGCTTCACACTGTTAAAAGCCTGTGTGTACTCTATAAAACACAGTTATGTATTTGTGGTGCTCCCTTGCCCTCTCCATGATCCATCTTACCTTAGTGATTTGGTCCCTTGTCCTGTGCCCTTTCCTGAGTCCTGCTTGTATCATTGGCATTTGATGTTCTATGTATGGCTCAAGTCATTTTTGAATAATTGTCAGTAGCATCTTACGTGCATGAGGAATTAGTGCAATGGTGTGGTTGTTTGTGCACTCCCTGACATCTTTCGTGGGTTAGTTACATTTATTTGTCCCACCAGCAAATGTGTGTAATGTAGACTCTAATATGTCACTGAATTTAGATTTGTCAGAGAAATATAAAGATATTAAAATAGACTCAAGAATAATTATTTTAACTTCAGTAGTTTGTGAATAATGTCATTGTCAGAATATTGTGGGAGCAAAGGAAACATAGTAACTGTTTGTTGTTGTGATGGTGGATCAGATTTAAATGGCCAATAACAAAGCAGTATTAACTTTGAGGTTGTGTTTATCAAATTCAA
The DNA here is from genome assembly GCA_021186555.1 of Reticulitermes speratus. Lineage (NCBI taxonomy): Eukaryota > Metazoa > Arthropoda > Insecta > Blattodea > Rhinotermitidae > Reticulitermes > Reticulitermes speratus. The sequence continues at coordinate 48,387,467 of JAJKFL010000005.1, forward strand.
CATAGAGGGAATCTGTAATTGTCCACAAAAATATGTTATGAAATTCTATAATCATTAAATTATAATTTTGGCTGATTTCAGCGTGTAGCAGTCTTGGACGTGTAACATCCTAGAAGACTTGAATCATTGGTTTATGGAAAACAGGCATCATATAACTTCAATGGAATTTATTTTATTGATGGACAAACTAAAGTGCTGATAAAATATGTACTCCTTGACAGGTATTAACGGAGGCCCCTGCATTGCACTCGTTCATCATCCATAACCGTGAGGATGCGGCACATATTCTGGAATTTCTGTTTCACAGCCATGGTGATGTCAAGCAACTGATTCTCAAGTTTTGCAGCCTTGGTGAGGACAGCTCTGGCCTCTTAGCTAAAATTGTAGCCTTCTACCCAAATCTGGAGGTCCTGGCACTGGAGGGTTGCCGTCCACTTGCATCTACTGGTTACTCTTACATCACACGCCTGAAGAAACTCTCTGAACTGAACCTTTCACACTGTGAGGTAGATTGTGTGTATGTTAACCTGTGCTGGCATACATGAACACACACAGTAGAACACCCCTAGAAATTCATTTTATATATTTCGGCATCAAGGAAAGTTACTGCATTTTTAAGACATGCTGCAAAATATCAGTTTTATTTTCCACAAAATGACTTTTATTTCAAAATTTTATCTTTTTATGTTCCAATAATACATTTTTCATAAAGCATGCACTAAAATTTAAATACCCACCATGGTAGGATAAAGGTTAACCCTTTGCCACTGCTAAAGATATTATTCCATTTCTGAAAAACACTGTGTCGATTCTTGCATGATTTAAAGTTGGTCACAAGATTGCAGTTTGGCATGCTCAGTTACTAAACATGTTCTTTGCAAGTGTGCATCTATCAGTGGTACTGATGTACATTTATTATATATAGAAATTTACTGGTGGCAAAGGAAATCAGTAGTAGATAGAAGTTATACAGGTACTCAAATTCTGTATACATCAGCAATAGCTGTATTAAACTAGAGGTGGAATTTTTAAAATTATATGTGTATACAGGACATTGGAGAAACATTTTAAAAGAAAGTTTAGGTCTTAAGGAGATAAATATTTTATATTGTGTACATATTTTTATTTTTGTACAGTGGGCTCCTTTCAAGAAATTTGGCTTGTTTGATTTGGTCTTAACATAAAACAGAGACTGGGCTTAATATGGTTTAACATTAAATTTGTACTCCTAATCCTTTGGCGCCTAATGTCAGGTATACCACCATGCAGGGACATGCTCAAAACGCGTAGCATCAGGTTAAGATACCGGCATTTAATGACCTTCCTTATGCAGCTCTCATTTAAATTCTAGTTGTCTGCAGCTTCCAATGGACATTTAATTCTGGCACCAAAGGATTAATGAAAACTCAAAAATCTAAGTTTAATTTCTAAAGGATTCTGACAGGGGTATATTACACTTATAATTACTTTGTGTTTGGACTTTGTACATCATGTAGTAGTTAAAAATAATACTGTGTTTCTTAACTATGTCTGTTACCATGGTCAGGTGACACAGTGGGGAGGCACATACTTAATTGTGTTCAGTGGCTAAGAATAGCAGTTTCTCCAGCATGGAACTAACTAGGTGCCTCCCTAACCTCTCACCACAGGATGGAAACAGACCCAGTACCTGAAATGTTGTGTTTTTTTGTGGCATACTAGACAATGGAAAATGTCTAGAAACTGAGTAATTACCAAATTTAATCAAAATCCATTCAGTAGTTTTGAAGATATATATATATATATATATATATATATATATGTATATAGCAAAAGAGATGTTTTCTTTTCAACAGGGATTAAGTGGGATAACAGTCCGCCTTATTGCAGAAAGTTGCCAGCACTTGAAAAAATTCAGCCTGGATGATGTGACACAGATTTTTGATGATGATGTAATACACGTCATCAAAAAACTTGGGAAGCAGTTGACAGCACTGATCTTGGATGGGGAAGATCTCACAGATGTTGCATTTTCTTACCTTAATAATTGTGCCAGGTAATATTAGGCAATGTGATTTTATGAGGTTCAATTTGCTTTGCATTGTTTATTTATTTGTGAGCCATGTTAGCTCAGTCAGGAAAGCAACTGGATGGCCAGTATGAGTGTACCTGGTTTATCGCTTCTTATATTATATATCCTGGCGCTGGTGTAATTTGACAGCTGTCATACAACATGTGGGATGTCATGTCATGTTGTTTGTTAGATAATGCACCAATGCTTTGGAGGAACTTGTGTACCACACAATGTGAAATCACTTTCCAGAAGACCATAATCTTAAGCATTTGTCTGTAGCAACATCTGGAGTGACCAGATAAAGTTAAGTAACTTTTGATGCGGGACAAGTTCATTTTTGTTCCTCGTGTTTCCATTATGTGTACAGTAATGTTCAGTTATTTCGAACAAACAGAAAACACAGCATTTTGTTCTCTCTTTGGTATTGCTTATTAGGAATTATTTTTATTGTAAAAATTCTGGAAAAGGTCGTTTAAGAAGCTGTCTTATGTATTAAGGAAGAGATATTTGTGGCATTCTTAGTGCATGCAACCATTGAGTGATATTTGAGGTTCTCACAGCAGTGCCTAAAGAGTGCTGTCTTCTGGGATGTGACACCGTGTAGACTGGTAGAAATTTACCATGCCTTTATTTTCTACCATGAAGATAGAGGAGGTAGGTTCCTCCATCAATATGGTGGAAACAGAGCTAGTTGCTTCCTCCAAAATATTTGTAAATTTCTACCAGACTTCATATCCCAAAAGATGAAATTCTTGAAGAACGGAGGAACAGACGTTCAGCATCAGGTACCTTGTTAAGCTTTAATGGATGAATGGGACAGTGTTGTCCCATTAAATGTACATTTTTTTTATCTGAAAGGTAAAACATTGTCCCACAGTGGGAATTTAAGTTGAATAGTGCTCGGCCGCAACAGAGACCTTGCATTCCAAAGGCCATATGCTAAAGGTTAAGTCTATCAGGCAGTACTGGTGCACTGAGAATGGCTGACACTACTTCTAATTGGTAGGTAACTTTAGATGTAAATTTAACACCATGCAGCTAAGAAGTTCACCATCCCTACCATATATAAATCACAGAACATATTCTGATTAATTAAACTGGGGAAGGAAACAGAATTAAATTTTTGGTTATTTAACCATTCTGTTTAGCTGTGTTAATTTGTATGGCATTGAATGAAATATGAAAACTTGGTGAGTTGATAAGAATATAGAAGGTGGTTATTGCCTTTTGAAGTTACTGTTCTGATATTTGCCTGGAACAAGTGATGAAATCCATTACAAATCAAATTATCCACTAGTCTGACTGTAAAATGAATTTGTTGTCTTCAAAATGGTAGTCCAAAGCATTGTCAGTACACCACCAAGACTGCTGTAATTAAGCCCTCATTCTGAGTTTGCTGACACATCATATTACTGATGTGTTGCAGGCTTCAGGAACTGGAGGTATCCTTTTGTGAAGAAATGACAGACAAGGGGTTGCTGGAAGGGACTGGGTCACTGCAGGAACTGACATCATTGCGTCTCAGGAGGGGTCGCAATTTGACTGCTCAGGCATTGTCCACGTTTCTTCATCGACCTGCCATGACTTCTATAGTGCGTTTGAACTTGTCAGAATGTTCCAATCTGGATGATGATGGTCTGAGAGGAATTGCAAAAAGGTGCAAGAAGTTGACATATTTACGTGTCTAAATGTAGCAGTCTCTTTTGAACATGAAGTGTAATATCTTATGACTGTGAAGTATGTTTATCACTGTGTTTGTACTTACAGATGCATACATTTGAGAGCACTGTCAGTCCGTTGGTGCTGGGAGGTAACCGATGCTGGCATCAGCATGGTGATAAGGCACTGCAATCAGCTGCGCGTGCTGGATTTTGAGGGTCTTGCGTTCATTACGGGTATGTGTGCACTTTGTGAAGACCCTGAGTCTACATTCTGTATTACAGCTGCATGGTGTATGGTCTTCCTTCAGCAGGTTCATCATGATCACAAAGACCCACCACTGGACCATATTGTGAGCCAGTATAATTCAGCTCATATCTTCATAACCTGTTTCTCTAGTTCTACATCATATAGCATGATGTAGTCAAATAAACTCCATCTTCATCATCATCCACATCATCATTCTTTAAGGATTTGGCCAGTGACCTGTTCTGTTTCCCTTAGTCAGTACAGTATATCTTTTTATTGGCCTTTCATCATTACTTTTCCCATGCAGAATTTAATTCAGAATTCTTTAATTGTGACTTTCTTTCATAATTTTCAGCATCTTCCCACCATTTATTTCTGTTAGCCGACATTGTGTCTAAATTCATCTCTAGTTCCTCTGTAACATCTTCATTCCTTTTTTGATCTCAAGATTGTAATTTATGCTGCTGTCTAAGAAGATGTTCTCTTTCCCTCTCTGTTATTTTCTGTTATTATTTGTACTAGTGATCCATGTGAAAGAAAATATTGTGTTATTGTCATATAGAATTTTATAATCCTTAAGAGAACTGTTTTTCAAGTTCTTGACACCTTGATATAGTATAAGCTGACTAGCTCAGTCATAATAGTAGCAAAACCACTGACTGGTTGACCAAGGAATGGGGGTTTGATTCCAGGCAGGGGAAAGAGATTTTTCTTTTATCCACAGCATCCAGGCTACCTTTCTGGCCCAACCAGCCTCCTGTCTGATGAGTACTGGCTGCTGTTTCCCGCTTCTTAATGTCAGCAGTGTCTGAAGCAAACCATTTACCTCCACCTAGTGCCAGTGTTAAGTTTGTGTCAAACCATACCTCTAGCCCCCTTTACATGTTCGTGGTGTGGTGCTAAATTAAGCACATGGACTTTGCCTTTACTCAATACAGTTGTTGTATCTATGAGCAACTGCACTGTACTGTGATCTTTAGAACCACACCAGTGGTGTACGTGACCATCTGCATGTACTTTGTTGCACAGGCTGGTCGGCACAGTAACTCAGGTAGCTTCAGCTCGCTGTGTGATTGACATTGCACCTCAGTTGAGGGCAATTACCCACTCCAAATAGATCCATATCACAGCCATTCTTAAAATCTGTAGTATGTGTGAGCACAGGGCTCCCTCCGGACAGGGACATAATTGCTTAGCATGTGAAATATTAAATTAAACAGTTCTACCGTCAACACAGTTATAATTACAGTTACAATAGTGGTACTGTAAACGTTCAAACCAAAATCAGACACTTTATCCCAGGAACCATAATGTTATGCATGTGGTGTCATGGTCCACTAGGCAGCACTGTAGACCCTTGAATTAACAGACCTCTTAAGTACGGATTTCGGAAATAACGGACAAAGTTTGTTGTTTCTGAAATTTTCGTCTTCGATGGGAATATGTGAAATTAGCAGTCGTGAATGTTAATTAGCAAAACAGCCGCTATGTGGCAGACATGGGCGCCCGCTCAGTCTTTGCTGACGCTCGCGTGGAGGTGGTAGTATATTGCTCTTTTCATAACCTTGATCGTGGATTTATTATATTTATCTGAAATTTATTAAGTTTCAATTAATGATGGCTTGCAGACAAAGTGATAGTGCTAACAGGACAGTTGTGTACAGTATGATGTGTCTGCATTAGTGTTATATATACAGTACTGTATTACTGTTTTGGCTACTTTTTAGGCTATATATACACACATAATTCGGAAGTACTGGACACTTGACATTATTGGACCACCTACTCCCCCTATTAGTCCGTTCATTTGAGGGTCTGCAGTATGTTGTGCTCCAATTCAAATAAAACCATGTATGATTGTGTTGCTACAACAGTATTGTTAAATATTTACATTTAGCTTGTGTTTATAGGTATAGGTTACTTTGCACTATTGCCTTCACATCTGCCACACTTGAGACTATTGAACTTGGAGCAGTGCGATAATGTGTGTGATGAGTCTTTAGAAGAACTTGTGGCTGCTGTGCCGAAACTGGTAGTTATCAACTATTATGGTGATCGTGTGGTAGCAGTGAAGAACAGACCTTTCAAGGACGCAGATGCTGAGTGGTTGAGCGCAGATGAGGAGGATCACTGACAGGTTATTGGTGGGTGATATTTGGTAAAGACAAGTAAACAGATACGTGGAAAATGTTCATGAGTGGTGAATTTATACGTACATTTGCATTACTCAAATACACATCTATTCTATAAGTGCTGCACCTCAGATCCAGATGTTATCATCTGGTAGTGGGCACAGGCCAGATGGGTCAGAAGACCATAACTGCAATCATTAAAATATTTCCATGCTGTGCACTTTATTTCTATGAATAATGCACAAAACTTGTTCTTCCATAATGCTTAATTCTTTGGCGCCAAAGGACGATTATAGTCATTGTGGCAGTGTAATGCTGAAAAAACCAAATGACCACTATAGTTGTTGGTTAATAACATGCAAAGTAATGGGTGGGCCATTTAAATCCTGTTTTTTTAATCCCCCACCCCCAGAATACACTGGGAATTTAATTCAAGTGCCAAAGTGTTAATAATATTCCAGACATTTTACTTCCAGATAGTAGTAGTTGTAAGTGCCATAAGATCATGTTATTGACTGCTCGTGATCAGATTAACATAGTCTTCCTTCGCAAATGAGTTAAGAGGAGAAGTTTGTATATCTTGATGGCATTTACAAATTTGAGTTGTGAATACTAAAATGAACTTGGAAACTTCTGCCTAGATCACAGACCCATTTTTTTTTTATCGATACTGTCAATTGGTAAGATGATAGATCGATAGATTAATGAATGAATATGAAGCAGTGGAGAATAATGCTAACAGGGGAAAACTGAAGTACAGTAGAACCTCAGTTATCTGAACTTCGCTTAACCGAAACTTGGGTTAACCGAAACACCTGTCAGGTGCTGCGATTTCCAGAACTGCCTGTCGTGAGACACCTCTGAGTCTCTTCCCGTCAGTTTGTTGTGAAAAGTTGACGGGTGTGGACAAGTGGCGAATTGACGTATGTGTGCTTCTTCATTCATTCTGTAGTCTGTCTTATGACAGGTCCGTAGCCTCTTCCAAAGCGAGTTCTCCACAGGGTGCGATCTAGTGCTTCCTCTTTCAATTTCCAGTATCTCTTCTTTTCCTTAAGGTCATCCAGTAGCTGCTTACGTCTTCTCCCTCGTCGTCCCGTCATTTCTATCCTTCCTTCTAACTTTCCTTCAATCACGTGTTTCAGAAGGCAGTTTCTACGCAAGATGTGACCAATCCAGTTAGCCTTTCTTCTTTTTATTGTATGTAGGATATTCCTCTCCTCCTTGACTCTGTGTAATACTTCTTCATTTCTCACACGATCGGTCCAACTGATCTTCTCCATTCTTCTCCAGCACCACATTTCAAAACTTTCCAGATACTTCAAGTGCTGTTTTAAAGTTTCATTTAACAGTGATTCCAAACAATGTCGGCTAAATGAAAACTTGTTGTAATAACAATTGAACAGAAATTGGAAGCTGTGAGATGAATTAAAAATGGTGAGATCTTGCAAAATGTCACAGCGGATTTCGGTATTGGCATATCATCGGTTTCAGATTGGGTAAAATCGAAACTCGAAGAACATTCGTCTAAAATGCTGAATGGAGGGGCATTGCAGCCAAAAAACGTTGTGAAAAAAAAGTTCAAACCAAAATATCAGATTTTTTCGTAGAAATTTGTAGTGTTGTATTGTATCTGTAAATATCACACGCTTTCTTGTGCCATAAATTTTATTAACATAAGACGTGTTTCTGAATAAGTGTTATTTTTATTGCACTGTATCATGTCAAGCCGAATTTCTGAATTATCCGAAATTTTCCTTATCTGAAATCGGGTCCCCCCCCCCCCCCCCTTATTTCGGATAATCGAGGTTCTACTGTACTTGGAGAAAGACTTGTCCCAGTGCCACTTTGTCCACCACAAATCTCACATGGACTGTCCTGGGATTGAACCTGGGCCTCTGTGGTGAGAGGCTGGCATCGGCCAACTGAGCAATGGCATGGCTGTTGTCTTTTCAGTATCAACATAATGGGCATAAACAATAATTTTGTTAGGTAATATTGAAATGGTCTGCCAGTGATACACTGCCTTCAGTGATTTGTCAGACTGTAGAAGTAGAGAATGTAGAAAGTAAACAGTTGATATTGTTATTGCAGTGATAATTTTAGAGTTCCTGATATTCTGCTCTGAAGTAATAGTAATAAAAATTAAGAGATGGAAATGTTGGGCGAGGAAAGGAGACTCAGAACATCAGGTTTTCTAAGTAAATACAAAATTTGTCATGAAAAGCTTAAGGGGAGAGACCACTTGTGAGAAATTTGGCACAAATTGTAAGGTAATATTAAAATGGATCTTATAGATGAGATTATGAAGATGTGAACTGCATTTATGTGGTTCAGGATAGGGTCCAAGGGTAGCTTCTGGTGAACATGGTAAAGAATCTTTTGGTTCCATAAAAGGCAAGCAATTTCTTGAGTAACTGGGAGACTCTTAGCTTCTCAAGGATTCTGCCTGATGGAGTTTGTTGTATTTTCTGATCTGCTCATCAAATTCATTCAAAAGAATGGCAACTACTTGAACAGACTGCATTCTGTCATAACTCAACAGACCACAGTGTACAGATATATTCAGATAACTTGATACTTGAGCTCCCTAACACTGCACACAGCTGTAGTTGGCATGATCCAGCCACTGCGTGGCCGACATCGGCACGGCCAGGCAATGTTATACCTGTTCCAAAAACATCTACTCTGTTGGGAGTACGAGTACATTATCTATCTTCATCAAAATGCTTGATTACTGTGCTGATAATGCTTCTCTCTTTGCTATGAATTACTTTGTTAGAAATTTTTGACACTCCAGTTCACTCCATTGTTTAAACGACACTGCAGAGTCCTGCTAGTTATCAGACAAAGTTTTTGAAAAGGAGAGAAAAAGAAAAAGAAAACTGGGGAAAGGGAAGTCATGAAAACATGCCTGCCTGTTGAGCAAAGAAAAAAGTAGTAATAACATGCATGATGTAAGGCTTCTTCTGTGGTGTAAATAAGATCTTCACTGTTCTGGGATATTATGCAGCACAGATTGGTAGTTAGTTACTGACATTTTGTAACAGCCTGTCAGTCCCATCTTCAAGGGTCAAACAGTCCCAAGCTTGACACTTGAAGATGGGACCAATACATTGTCCTGAAACATCGGTAACTAACTACCAATCTACACTGCATAACATCCCAGAAGAGTGAAGATCCCTTGTAGTAACATGTTTGAGAATACAGTAATACATGTTCAGGTAATGTACTAATTAAAACAGAGAAATCAGGGCATATATTATTTACCTTTGAGACGTTGGGTAACAGAGTTTAAGTCCGTGATGATGACTACAGTACTGACGATTCTGAGACCGTTACTTGGGTCACATAATGTGAAAATTGAATTTCTTTTCTGTGTTTGTATAAAAACTACAAACTGTGGCTCCATAAAGCCAGCTATTGTGGTAGGTAAAACTGGGTACAAATGGAAAGTCGCAGATACTTGAAGTCAGTAAGTGGCAAAACTGTAGCTGGCTAGATATTTCTTTATTTAACTCAGAGTAAAAGTTATTCTTTTCCCTCTTGATAAATGCTTCATAATTTGTACTCTTAACAGTGTCTTATTAGAACAATCAAAACAAGGAGGATATGATGATCATGACAAGTAGCATGCATGGGTACTGTCAGAAATGCTTACAAAATTCTCAGTGGTAGGCTCTTATAAACACAGTAATGAACCTTTGTGTTCTGTAAAATGCAGCGAATTTCTTGACTAGTGGAATGATTATCAGCCTCACAAAAGAGACTGTGTTCTGTGCAGCTTGTTATGTGTACTGAATGCAGTGTGTTTTTTTTTTGGGGGGGGGGGGGGAGGCTACATCTTGTGCGTATGTGTGAACAAGATAAAAGCAACCTACGTATTTCAGACATGCAGTTAACAACATTCTGGATAGAAAACCTGAATGGAGGAGTCTGCTTTGAAAACCAAGACATGGACACAGAGATATTGAAGTGGGTTTCAAAGAAGAAGCATGTGAGGGTGTGGGTTGTATTAATATGACTCCAGATATGGGACCTGTGGCAGGCTTGTGAACACAGAAACAAGCCTTCAGGTTCTGTACAAGAAGAGGAATTTAATGAGTATCTCAGTGACTGTTAATCAGGTCTCTGCTCCATGGAATTAGTTAACTGGAATATAATAGCTTGATAAGTGGAAATGACTTGCCAGCTGTGATTTGGATGTGCATGCATCAGACAGACATGATTTCCTGATCTCGAAAAATAAGACAGTTCTTTTGTCATTTCTTTGAGATGGATGGATGTTTATTGACATTAGGGTTTTTGTGTTTAATTTTACAGCTTATCTTTAAGAACTTTGACTAACTCCATGGAGCAGAGTCCATCCTGAGAAGCTAATAGGTCCTCAGCTTGCTCTTTTCTAAGTCATTGTTCAATAGACTCCTTAATACAGTTTAAGAGAATTCTTGATAATACTTACTTGGGACTGACAAGACAGTGATACCCCTCCAGTTATTACAGTTGGTGATATCTCCATACTTTGGTAGCTTTATGATAAGTCCTTTCTTCCAGTCCACTGGTATTTCCTCTTCATACCGTATCTTCAGAACAGGCTGTATAATTTTCGCCATTGTCACCATATCTATTTTCAGGACTTCAGGTGCAATGTTGTCTATCCCTGGTGCCTTGCCATTATTAATCTGTTTAAGGGTTGCCACTATTTCGGCATTGGTTGGTGTATGGAGGCTGATATTAGGGTTAGTGAGTTTACTGTTTGCCCGTGTTCTCTCATCCACTGCTATGTCTTCTCTGTTAAGAAATTCAATGAAGTGTTCTTTCCATCTACGCAAATGTTCTTCTCGAGTTCTTAGCAATCGGCAATTTCTATCTCTAACCGGTTAATTCTTGTTGAAGTCCTTTTTGAGAGCATCCTGGGTGACACCATATAATTGTTTTGCATCTCCTTTTAAGGTCGCTTGTTCTGCTCTTTCTGTTTGCTCATCAATCCACTGCCTCGTGTCCCTCTTAGCACTTCTCCTCACCTGTTGGCCGACTGCAGAATATTCAGCTTTTGCCTGTGCTTTCTGTTGTCTTACTTAAGTTTAGCTGATCTTTAATCCTCTATCTCTGGTTTATTAACTCCCAGGTGTCTTCAGACAACCAGGCTTTCTTTAATGTGTTCTTAAGACCGAGTACTTTTTCACTAGTTCGAGGGAATGGCCTTGACCCGTTTCGCCTACGCAAGTGCGACTGCCAATGTGGGAGGGCCAAACACCGCTATGCATGAAGGTTGCCGCAGTAGTTTTTCCGCGAATGAGGTGGGCCTGCTATATTGACGCTAATACATGTTCTGTGCCCTTGTACTAAAAAGGGACCTGTGGCATACATAAATTCTAATTGTATTCCCCCACACCCCTTATTAAATTATACCTCATTCTTCTTGGGCTGTCTAACCCTTGAAGGTGGGATTGGTACGTTGTCCCGAAACGTCGGTAACGAGCTACCGAGCAACGCCGCGCAACATCCAAAAAGAGCGAAGACCTCAATTGCATCGCAGTGGAGGCCTAAAATCTCGCGCCTGGGTGGTTACATTCTACATTCTTAGTAGTAATCTGTGTTCTTAACCTTCCTCGTCATATTTGCTGGCTGCTACACGCCACGGATTAACCGTACTTGTCGCTGCTGGCATTGTTGGCTACTCGTTACAATGTTGGTGAGACTGCAACGTCAAGGTAAGATTAAGTGTCGCGCACGGAGAGCACGCAACGTGGTAGGCGTGCTGTATTGCGATTCGTTTCTGTGCGTATAACAAGAAGAATCGATGTCGTTTACTTGCATTACCATTTTCACGAAAATATATTGCTTTCGATAAGAAATTTGTCTTATGTGGAGGTGGTGTTACGATACACGGGGACATGTAGAAGTGACTCCCAATTCTGGACAAGGTCGCGAGTTTTGAAGCTTGTGAACTGTTTTCGTTCGATATAGGGCACGACATGGTAGACAAAATTTTGAGTGATATAAGGAAGCTTGTACCAGAGAATATTACACGTCTTCTTCCAGCAGAAGACCTGGAACCTGCTGTGTTATTTTTGTTGCAGCAGGTACAGGATACAATGACTAAAGATGGCAAGTAAGCTTGGACACAGATAAATATTAAAGAAGTTAATATGATCAGTTGGAACCGCACTTAACAGAGGCTGGTTTGCTATTGTCCTGAAAACATAACCCCAAATATCGTGTCACCGATTTGCTGCTTTGCAGGACACGGGTGGCACAAAATAGCAGTTTCTTCTTGTAAGCATCTAACCCCAACCCAGGGAACGTTGCTAATTTGACACAAAAACTGCGTTTTTGTTGTGGGTAATAAACGCATTCTTATGTGGAACTGTTAACTGGCCTAAACAAGTGGAGATTGCTGTCATCGTGCATCCATGCCTCACATACCAAACATATCACATCCCTGTCTTTCAATTTTGTACGGGTTCATTATTTTGTGTGTTATAATGGGTTCTTTGAGGTGTAATGATGTGATAATTTGATACAAAATTTGTAGATCAGTTTGTAATCATCCTTTGTACCATAGCTGCAATCCTTTGTCATTTGTTATTAAAGCCGTGTGATATATACTGTTTATTGGATGATAAATGTTAAGCTAAACGTGACCCTGTGCTTAATTAAGAACCATACCATTAAGCTAATGGAGGAGTGAGGTGTATGTCCATGCATTCTTAATTATTTAATAATATTTCTAATTCAGCATGCTTTAACTTCTGCTCTAGACTGAGGCAAACAAGTGCTGGGGTGGACGCAGGAGTGGAGAAAATCATCTTGTCCCTGCCCAGCATAGATCTTAGTTTCTTGGTTGTTCAGAAAATTCCAGTCAGTGTGAATTGAACTTTTCTGGTTATTTATTTGATGATTCTGACAGTACTGGAAAATAAGTAGCAGGTTTATGCAGGGTGATTTGTGCAAGGAGGTGTGTTTTAATTTTAATGTGAGTTATCCCCGTTGTGTTTACAACAAACTAAAAATGCAGGTTTTTCAGTCAAGACACAACTTTACTACTTAACAAACCATCTACATGTTTTGGCTACTGTTTTGTTGCCATCATCAGGCCGATCCAAAGAATATAAAAAGAAGGGAATAATACAGTTGCAATATTGGTCGGAGATATTAGACCTTACAAATGTGTTATATAAAGTACGTAATATGCATATTAGGAAGAATTAAATAGTGGGGTTTAAAATGTATGATTATGAAACTGCATATGCTTTGGATAATTGTAGCTGTATATTAATTATACTGGTAGTAAGATCATAAAATATGGTGATTAAGATAAAAAGTTTCAGTTTGCAAAAGTTGTGGAGACAGTTAGTGTATATTTGTTATCTTCAGTTGTACTTTTGCAGAGGTGATACGTTTGAACATGGGATAGTTTTGCTCATGAAGTAAGAATTATTTTACTTATGTTGTTTGCTATATGTGAAGCACGTGAATAGCTTTTAAGCAGATTTTGTATGTTTAACAGTTTCGAAGATTTTTATTAGGTATTATCTTGAACACGTGTTTCTTGTTTTGTAAGTTCATATAATTCACTTCCACAAGTATTTCTTGGTATTTAGAACACTTCTTGTTATGGATGTTAAAGGCTTTTATTATTCCCTTCTTTTTATATTCTTGGGATCGGCCTGATGATGGCTGCAAAACTAGCCGAAACATGTTGCTGATTTGTCGCACTTAAAGTTGTGTTTTGACTGAAAAACATGCAAGTTAGGTGTTTTTTATTCTAACTTTGAAATAAAGTTGATGGCTATAGCTCTGAAGCAACTGATATACTGTCTCTGTTTCCTTGGTGACATGAATGTGTTGGTATTAATACTAGCTGATAGCAAGATGTTACTGTGTTAGCACAGCTCTGTGGTCTGTGAATTATTTTCCTTGAAAACTTCATAAGCATGTCTAAAAGACAACAAATGCATATGAGTATTCTGTGTATATGTTGAAATTTTTTATATTTATGTGTAAGTATTTTTATCTCTTGTTATATTGACACTGCCACAACTTGCTATAGTTATGCAGAAGCACTAAAGGCTGTGGAGGGAGTACTGGAAATTACTTGGGAAGAGTTGAATACTGGACACTGGAGCAAGGTTCCTCCTGGCCCTCGGCAGCTGTATACTGCTGCTGCCATTGTAAAGGTCAGTTACTTTTTCTTGAATGTGTACTGGAATGTCAATATATGATTTGCATGGGGCCAGGACAAAAATTACTTTAACAGGCAAATTATGGTACTTTGGTATGCATATCTTGTAGAACTAAGACTGGAACCTCAATAAATGTGATGTGATCTTAAGGAGAATCTGCTATTGTGCCATACTGATTTCATTGTGGAACAGGCTAGACTGGAAAGAAAAATTTTGTATCATAATAATGAAACAGAGGTTTCTTGTACACAGAACTGAAATTCATTATCTAACTTTCACATTGTCTTACCATTACAGTGATCTGTCCAGGTTTTTCGTAGGGTAATTCCAGTTTTACAAGCTTAGTCCCATGGTCATGATTATGTTTATTCACCATGTTGGTAGGTCATTTATATAAACCTGTTTCTTCTCTTCTAGCATTGTTTCTGTTTCATGTGGGTCAGTGAATGAAATGTCTCCAGTCTCCTGTCTTCCCACAGCATTTTTTCCTTTTTGATTTCTTGTTGGTTGTTTCCCCTTTTCTTGATGTCTTCGACTACTGAGCTAAAGGACTATTATGGACTGTCAGATGGGTTTATTTCCATTAAATTTAAATGCTAATGCCATTTAAATATCCTTATTCTGTCAGCTTTTGTGCATGGCTAAACCATTGTAATCATTTTCTTGTAACTCTGTTAACAAATTTTGAATTCAAACTTTTTCTCTAAAAATTTTACTTCTAATTCTGTCCTTTCTTGTTTTCGCCTCTAGTATTTGTGAGGAATGTCATATCCATATCCCAGAATTCGTTTTCAGTGTCCATGGCAAACATGGGCGTAACATCAAGTAGTTGTGATGTATAGTCCCACCATGGAAGCTGGGAATATTTAGCAGGTGAAGTTGTGACACCCAGCAAGCTGACAGGGGATATCAGTAACACTTTCTAAATGACAAAACTAGTTCCTAATTTGAGGATTCTGTTCTTTTGGCATATGACACTGCATCACGCTGTAATCAGTTCCTGACATTTTTAGGCCACTGTTTTGCCTTGAAACATCAGGAAATGTGTACCCAGTGACATGGCATGTTCCAGAAGAACAGAATCATCAGCTACAAATAGTGAGGGTGAGACCTTAGATTGAGTTGTGGAATAATCTGAGAAAGTGATATGAAATAGATTGGTATGATTAAACTTTAATTTTTCATGTAAAATGATGTTACTTTCTGTTAAATGAAAGAGTTGGTTCAAGCAGTAATGCTTCTAACTTATATTTGGGAGGTTTTAAATATTGGCTGTGAATTGACCATCCTTGCAAATTGTTCATGATTTTCCAAGATTGTAATTCAGATTAGATCACAACAAATTCCTTTCACATCCTTTCCAATTCATTATTCACCAGTTATCATACCATTTGATTCTATGTAGTTTGAGCCACTGACAACATAAGTAAATAAACCATAAGTATATATATAAAATAGTTTCTGTTAGCATTATGATGATTGGCTGTTACAGTGTAAAATGTCATTGTGAATTGCTGAACAGATGTTGTGGTTAAAAGTACCTTTTTTGTACTTGAATTTTATGAAGTATCATTAAAATGTCCTCACTTGAGGTTTCAGAGAGTGTTTACTAAATATGAGTTAATGTTTTGGTGCTGTTTCTACAGATTGATGCTCTTCTCAGGAGCTGCCAAAAGGAGCATGTAGACAGAACAGAGTTACTGCACACAGCTGTAAAGACAGCTGACCTTGGAATTCTGCTTGGAGCTCCGCTCTCCAATGGAGACTTCTCTATGACACGTGTAGCTGGTCTGTTATCTGACGCTCTGTCTGCCCTTTCTTCAGGTCAGTATTCTTATACTACAACAAATGTTGCATTACAGTATCTGATGGAGATTCCTATTATATCTGTTTTAATTTAGTGTGGGTCCTGCCTTTTCTGTTTACATCAAGAAGGATATGATGTGCTGGACATGGAGTTTGGTACAATATGGAAATATTTTTTCATATGATTACACTAAGTTTGTTATAAATCCAACTACATTACCAGCACTAAAATCATAATGGTATGAAATGCACTACACAAAGAAAGATGGGGTTAGGATAGCTGGGTTGGTGGATAGGCTGTGGGCTAGGTGATCATAGAACTAGGGCTGAATTCCCACAAAACGGCAAGAGATTTTTCTCTGGGACTCATCTGTGGACTCCTTCCCCAGGGGTATAGCAGCCAATTGATGAACTTGACCACTCACCTGCATTGAGTGCCAAGGTTGAGATTGTGTGGAGCTATACCTCCACTTGACCGTCCATAATGTTGTGATGAACAGGGCTAAATTTATGTTACAAAATAAGATTTTTCAGGCTGGTCGGTTGTTGTCATACATTGTATCTTTAACAGTCTGCAGCATTAAATGAACATCAAAAGCAATGAATCATGCAGCAGTCTCAAAGAAAGGATTTCAGTGGAAATTTTTATGTGTTTTCATATTGTAGTAATGTTTCTGTACTTACTGGCTTATCTTATGATAAGCCTCCTCAGTTCTTTGGCAGTAAATGAATACCACGGCTAGTGAAATATGCATAATTCTTAAAGAACACATTTGGAAATATGTGTATTTCAAACTGGATTATTCATTTTCACACTTGTTCATTTACGGGGCTTTGTTACTGCTGTAGAAACAACTAGTTTTTCTAAACCTATAAAAGTAATTTTACATGTACATGGATACAGTGGTGATGGATAAGGTGAGATGTTAAATCTACATTTTTCTGGCATTTTGGGAAAGAAAGAGGTCCCTCCCTTCTTTCAATTGCTTTCCTTATTTGCTTTATTAAGTATTGGTGTCAGTTATTGAAAGTAGGTTTTTTTGTAGGGTCAGACCCACAAGACGAAGTGTTGCAGCCTTCAGGTAATACCGAAAGTAGTTCAGTTGTGATAGATAATATTCCAGGGGTCAGGGGTCACATGTTAAACTCCTTGGACAGGCCCTCATTGGAAGGATTTAGAGCATCTCATTTTGGCCCTCGTGTTCCTGTGAAACTCTCAGGTAAGCGAAACTGGATGTGTGCATGAAGCTGTGCCCATAGTGAGTACATAGAAATAGGAATGAGAAGAGGCCATCTTAACTTATTCATTGTTATGGGATGTGAATGTGAACCTGTGCTTCTTGCCAAACTATATCCGTGATTTTCTCTAACCAGTCATGATTCATAATGCACTAAAAGGCAATGACTCCTGCCTTGCTTTAATGTATTAAAAATGTAGTGTATAAAATGTATTTAAATTAACACCTTCCATGTTGAGTTTTTCTTTTCTTGCTAATTTCAAAACAAAGAACAGTCCAAGAAACTGTATTATGACAGCATGGAAGGGGTTAACTTGTACAATATCATCAGCTGCCAGTGAATTTAAATGGCATGAGGAAAGGTTAAATATAATAAATGGAAGTCACTGAGATGTGTCTTTTATTCAACACTGTTCCTGTAATTTGCAGGTAAAATGTCTCTCTGTTACAGCAGAATATGATATACTGTACTCTCATTTGAATGGTCAGTACATCTGCTTTGGACTTTTGAAATTGTACATTGTCTACATTATATGAAGGCTGCAAAGTACTGGTAGTTATAAGTATATGTAGTACCACTGCTACTACTACCACCACCACCACCACTACTACTACTACTACCATCACCACATACCACCAATACATCTGCCACCACCACCTCACTGTTGTCATTATCATCATCCACATCAAGTCCAAAGTAATATATGATATTTAGAATTATCATTTTCAAACATTAGTGCAGTATTTCCACTAATTTTTTTCTACCAGTTGACCCAGTCATTCTCTTATACATTAATTGCAATGTGTTTAATGGCATAAGCTGAGTCTGACTGATTACTCATCTAGTTCTGGTTGCTTCATTGTTTCAGCGCATAAATCACTGCTTATGAACTTTTGTCATGGGCAGCTGTCATTGTGTAAAAATTATTATGTGGATTTTGAGGCTAAACTTGAGTGTATTGCATGGGCCCTAAAATCCTCCTATACCCGTCATATAGTCCATAAGTTATACCATCAAATAGTTTCACTGAACTCTGGCATAATCTGTTGGACAGCGAATGTATATAAAGTATGATGTTTATAGACAAATTTTGTAATATTTGGCAAGTTTTTTAATTCATTGTGTTGAAGAAGTGTGAGTTGACCATAGATGTATATGTTAAAAAAGTACATACTGTTCCAGTTTATGGTAGTTACTGGTAGATATGCCACTGAAACACCAATACTTTTATGGCATATGAATGTACTAGATAATAGTAGTATTAGTAACATTACAATGCTCATTTACGGACTGTGAAAATGGCATAACAGGTGGTAGTCCATAATACCCTGATTCTTATGCGTCCTTCTTGGTTTCTGCATCTCCACCATCAACTTTGGCCTGAAGTTTGAGATATTCTTCATTCAAGTGATCATACTCCTTGCTGACAGATTCTGCTTGATTCTTCATTGCTTCTTTATCCTTCCTTACGTACTGTAATGCCTCCTCTACTTTTGCCAGCTTTTCCTTCAGTTCTGTTACTTCCTTATCATGAGTTTCATTTGTGTCATTCTGTGCCATACTTGTCTGATTTTGTGCCAACAAACTTTGTGCAGTTGTTGTGGCAGATTGTGCCTGACGCATGGCAGCTTCGTTCTGTGCCAGAAGCGATGCTTGTTGTGATATTAGAGTCACCAACCTACAGATGACCAGTGACAGGAACAGTGCAAAGCCCGAGATGTAAAAATTGCTTTGGGATCGAAACAGTCGCATGTTTACTTGCATTTCTTCATGAAGATGTGAATGGGTTGCTTCTGTTGTCTCAGGACTGGAATACTTCCTCATATCACGTATCGCATGCAGCACAAAAAGTACAAGTACTGCCTGCAGCACATAGAAATAAATCAACGCTTGATTACTTACAGCTCGTAAAAATCGCGACTTAATGATTTTATTCCATCTCTGCGGTGATGCAACAGGCAACACAAACAGCAAAACTACACTTATTTCGACATACAAAATGGTTGCAATAATTGTCCACTGAAGACCCATGTTGATTTTCGAATTTTAACAAAAAAAATATACAACGTCTTGGCAGGAACGCAGTTTAGCCCGATCACTGTATCCAACGTGCTGTTTCGAAGTTCACATACGCTCTGGAGTGGCCACGCTCCCATCTCCCTCCAACTTGGCGCGCCCATTTCAAGCTTTCCTTATCTATTCAAGCAGGGGCCCGATGTACGTAAATTGTCAGTAGCAAGGAAGGCAGAGTGCGTCTAGAACAGGGGTCGACAAACTACGGCCCGCGGGCTAAATCCGGCCCGCCGCCTTTTTTTGTAGGCCCACGAGCTAAGAATGGATTTTACATTTTCAAATTTAAAATTTCAAAGTACGCACTATAACGGAATCCGTATGTGGCGCTCGTATAGCTTCGCATTCGCACGCTGCTTGGTGGCCTCTGCTGTGACGCCACGCAGTTATAATTCGGCAGCGTTTCCAGTGAACATTTGCAATCAATTGTGATGATTAGGGAGTACTAACTTAGAACCCCAATTTGGTGAAATGTTATCTCAAAAAAAGCAATTCCATTCTTCTCATTAGTAGAGCTGTATTTCAAACAATTGTAGTCTACTTATTATTATATTATTACGTTACATTTTGTTCAATACATTTGTGAAAACCTGTTTTTTTTTTATTGTTATTTAAGTAGGCTTACCTACATAAATATCCTCGAGTTTGCCTCTTGGGCGTACAGCCTAAAATATTTACTATTTGGCCCTTTACAAAAAATGTTTGCCGATCCCTGGTCTAGAAGACCGTGTGTGGCAGGGGAAATTGAAAGAGGTGGAGCAATGTTACGCATGTTTGTGGAAGAAGTTGGGTGCGGGACTGCGTGCGCAGGCCGATGCGACCAGTCTACATATCTGACGATGTGGGGGAAGATTGTGAAGGGGTCAATGTCACATGCGCGGCAAAGAGATGCGAACATATATTAGGCAAGACAATAGATGTAGTGTGTCTGATGGTTGTATGCACTGATGAAAACCTTAACATGTTTCCAGGTTGCCTTTATAGTGTTTGTATGGGCGCCAGTCCTTCCAGGGCGAGGTTGAACAGAGACGGCCTACACCCTAACCTACGTTTGTCTCGAGTGGCCATGTAGTTAATACAGACTGAGAACCGTTACTGGAGTGAGGAGTATGAGGTTCAAATATGCGCCATTTGTAACAGAGACATAGCCTACACCTTAACCTAAGTTTGTCTCGAGTGGCCGTGTAGTTAGTGGTGGTTCTGTAAAAGAAGAGGAATTCCTTGACTTTCTCAGTGACTGTTAACCAGGACTCTGCTCCATGGAATTAGTTAACTGGAATATAATAGCTTGATAAGTGGAAATGACTTGCCAGCTGTGATTTGGATGTGCATGCATCAGACACGTGATTTCCTGATCTGGAAAAATAAGACAGTTCTTTTATCATTTCTTTGGGATGGATAGATGGATGCTTATTGACGTTAGGGTTTATGTGTTTAATTTTACAGCTTATCTTTAAGAACTTTGACTAACTCCATGGAGCAGAGTCCATCCAGAGAAGCTAATAGGTCCTCAGCTTGCTCTTTTCTAAGTCATTGTTCAATAGACTCCATAATATGGTTTAAGAGAATTCTTGATAATACTTTACTTGGAACTGACAAGACAGTGATACCCATCCAGTTATTACAGTTGGTGATATCTCCCTACTTTGGTAGCTTGTCTTAGCAATCGGCGGTTTCTATCTCTAACCGGTTAATTCCTGTTGAAGCCCTTATTGAGAGCATCCTGAGTGACACCATATAACTGTTTTGCATCTCTCTTTAAGACCGCTTGTTCTGCTCTTTCTGCTTGCTCATCCATCCACTGCCTCATGTCCCCGGTGGCGGACTAGCCAGGGTGTCAGCTTGCCCGATGGCAAGTGGGCCCCCTTAAACATTAGACAATATGTTAAAAATGTTAATGACCTTTTAGTAGCTTGAAAATATAATAGAAGTTCCAATATTATTACTGTATGCAACTAAAATTTACGTTGTATTACTGTTTTAATAAAAAAATTTAACAACATAATTTTTCGAGGATACTTTATATTTAAGAATATAATAAATAACTCTGAAAAAATAATTCTGATTCGGTGTGCTAAGAGGGACATGATGTCCCTCTTAGCACTTCCCTTCTGTTGGGTGACTGCAGAATATTCAGCTTTTGTCTGTGCTTACTGTTGTCTTGTCTTAAGTTTAGATAGCGTAGTCGGTATAGCAACTCGCTTCAAGCTGGACGGTCCGGGGATCGAATCCCTGTGGGGGCGAGATTTTCAGCACCCGTCCAGATCGGACCTGGGGCCTACCCAGCCTCCTGTACAATGGGTACTGGGTCATTCCCGGGGGTAAAGCGGCCGGGGCGTGGCGTTGACCAACCACCCGCATCTAGCGCTGAGGTTAAGGAGAGAGTAGAGCTATACCTCTACTCCCCCTCTGGGCCTTCATGGCCTGTTCTAGGGTGAACCTTACCTTTATTCTTCTTCCTCTGGTTTATTAACTCCCAGGTGTCTTCAGACAACTAGTCTTTCTTTAATGTGTTCTTAAGACAGAGTACTCTGGTTTGAATGGTCAGTACATCTGCTTTGTATTTTGCAAATTGTGCATTGACTATATTATATGTAGGTTGCAAGGTACTGAAACACAAGGTGAAGGGAGTAGACTTAAAATGGAGAACAGTAATGTAGTTATAAGAGTATGTACTGACACTGCTGCTGCTAACTACTACTTTTACTATAACTACTACAACTACTACTACTACTAACTACTACTACTACTACTACTACTACACTACATAAGCTACTCGCCAATACATCTGCCACCACCACCACCACCCCCAATCATTGTCGTCATCATCAATGTCATCAAGCCCAAAGTAATATATGATGTTTAGAATTATTATTTTCAAACATTAGTGCAGTATTTCCACTACTTTTTTCTGCCAGTTGACCCAGTCATTCTCTTATTACATTAATTGCAATGTGTTTAATGGCATAAGCAGAGTCTGACTGATTACTCATCTAGTTCTGGTTGCTTCATTGTTGTTTCAGGGCATAAATCACTGCTTATGAACTTTTGTCATGGGCAGCTGTCATTGTGTAAAAAATATTATGTGGATTTTGAGGCTAATCTTGAGTGTATTGCATGGGCCCTAAAATCCTCCGATACCCCTCATATACTCCATAAGTTATACCATCAAATAGTTTCACTGAACTCTGGCATAATCTGTTGGACAGTGAATGTATATAAAGTATGATGTTTAGACAAATTTTGTATATTTAGCAAGTTTTTAATATGGTGTTGACAGTGTGAGTTGACCATCAGATGTATATTGTTAGGAAAGTACATACTCTTCAGTTTATGTGATACATCCATCTGTAGATGAAGTTCTTCATGGAAGCGGTGTGTGTTTCAGTTGTAAACTCACTGGCCAGCACTGATTCTCTGGGTGATATAACTATTGAAGAAAGTAGCTGGAGCCGCACAGTGCCAAGATTGGAGACAATGTACACCCAACATGGTACAGAAACTGATGACAGTAGGGGAATTCATTGAAGCCCATATTGTGGCACAAATGGATGAAAACACTCCAGTTGGTTACTTAGCTCAGCATCCCTTGTTTGAACAGGTATTCCTGCCCAGTTGATTTATTTACTGTACTCACAATTGTTTTTTAACAGTTACACTTTGCTTAGTATCTGAGTATACAGTTACAGGATTAGCAACATACACCCACATGTATATTATATAAGTAAATAAAGTTATGTATGTATATATGTGTGTTTTTTGGTGGGTCAAATTCTGACATATATAATAGTCGAGTTATGTGAAGGTTTTTTGGAATGGAAACGTTACATAAGTCCGGGAGTGTCTGTATATCTTGTTGTTTTGTATGGAGTATAATTGTAATTAAACTGTTTTTTATGCAATTTACAGGTACCAGAGCTCATGTCAGATATTTCTGAGCCAGAATATTGTTGTCTCAGTGACAGCTTGGATGACGGTGCAGTTACTGAGGAAACGGACATCAACGCGTGGTTTGGTCCTAAGGGCACAGTATCACCCCTCCATTATGATCCCAAACACAACCTTCTGGCTCAAGTGTGTATACATGTTTTTATAAATTTTATGCACCAATAATAATAATAATAATAATAATAATAATAATAATAATAATAATGCAAAAGTGGACAGTTTATGACAGTGAGGTACCATTTATGAATGTGTAAACAAGCATTCACTCTAAAAGTGTATACTGGATTCATTTGGCTCAGGATATGGTCTAATGGTGGGCTTTGATAAACACTGGTTCCCTGAGAGCAGGCAGTTGCTTGACTTCACTTAGGTATGATTTTTATATTTAATAATTTGACCACAAATTGGAAGATTTATAATGATGATATGAAAGTTACGTTTCATTACAATCAGTTCACCTGTTTCAGAGATGAAAAAGCTTGTGTGATTGTAGATGTGTACAGTTTATCTCATACATTTTGTGAATTATATGAAGTTCTGTACATATATCCTGAGGTAAAAGTATAAATTCAAAGTGACTGAAAAATAAGTGCCCATGAAAATATTCAGAACTGACAGGAAGTGAATTAATTTGGATATTGGTCGACAGAGAACTGTATGAATTATTCAGGTCATGGGTGAAACCATAAGTCTTTTGAAATTCTGGTGAAGAAAATCTCTTGGAAAGCAGGTCAGTTCAAAGACCATCTTGATAAGAGTGTAATATTAAAATGTTATCACACCTTAGGGTATTAAGTTGTGTGAATGTGAACGGAATTGAACTTAGTGTTGTGTCCAATGGCTGTGTTTGGTATTTACAGTGTTAAACATTCAGGTGTTGTTATAGGACAGACAGTAACAACATAGACTCTTTTTATTCACGAGTGGCAATGGTTGATTCACTACCCTGTTATTGTTTTTTCTGTTGTCTTCAGTATGTTTTAGGTTTTGGGAGATGAGTGCACTCCCATCCTCAGCTTACTGTTCTTGTCATTACTATATTCCAACAGATAATTCTGTGGTAGTGGTTGGGATTGAATCAGAACCTGAAGACAAGAATATGTGTGACTCCCTAAACATGGAGTTTATCAAACATAAACTTTGTGTAATGTAGATTGTACTGTCCTGCTACAGTTTTATCATTTCTGGTCATTGCTCAGTTTTGTCTGCCTTGAAAGAGCATTGGTGATGGCGGTCATTCCACTCCGAAATATTCTGCTCGAGATGGGGCTAGTTACGTAAGATGCAAGGGAAGGCAAAGGTCTTTAAATTGTGGTGTGACTGTAGTTTCATTTCCATTTCTTTCAGATGTACAGAGTGTCAGCACAGTTTCATTATTTGTCTTTATTTCAGGTTGTTGGTGAGAAGCGCGTTCTCTTATACCACCCAAATGAATCAGAAAACCTGTATCCACATGAGGGTTCATTCCTTAATAATACAGCCCAAGTTAACCCCGAAGAACCAGATTACAAAACATTTCCAAACTACAAGAATTCTGTTGCATGGGAGTGCCACCTGAAACAGGGAGAAATGTTGTATATTCCCCCCAAGTGGTGGCATCATGTTCGGTCACTCAGCACAAGTTTCTCTGTCAGTTTCTGGTGGACATGACCATGTTTATATAAGGGCAGTGTGTAAAAGCATATAACAGTAGAACCCTGTTAAGAAGTCTTTCAAGGGACCAGAGGATTAGGGACTCCTTAAGCGGGAAGAGTTATTAAGAGAGAAGCTTATTAAAAGCAATAGGATTTCGGGACTTTAAAAATCAGACTTCTTACAGGGGAAAACTTCTTATGCGGGGACTTATTATCCGGGTTCTACTGTAACAGTTGTCATTTTGAGTTTATTCATCATGGGTGTTACTGCATACATGTGGCCTCAACAGTGTAGTACAACTTTTGAAGTAATGGTAGTAGAACAAAATAAAGATGTGTGCACTCTACTATGCCTATCTTCTGTTTATTGTGGATTCGCATTTTAAGATTTAGCTGTCCAGCAGCCCTGCACCTTGAAATTTTGATGCTAGGATAGAAGGTAATTTTCTGAAAACGTGAAAGGTTAGCAAATGGTGTACGAAGATGGTACTTATTTTTTGTATTAATGCTGTATACAGCTGAATTTGAAATTTGTCATGGTTCAAGTTCATTAATGAAAATATGTACTCATATGGAAAAGGTGAAATTTCTAATCTCTTAATCATTACCATCCTACGTGACCATATGCTGGTCTTTGTGTGGAAGTATAAATGTCTATGCTATGTGAGCAGAAAAACGTAGGCTGGCACGAGATACACTTGGCACTTAAATCCATCAGCTACAGATTAAACTGCTCCGACATGAATTTCTAGGTTTTGCACCATAATTCTAACAATTTTTTTAGAGTAAATATCTTTGTACTGCCCCTGCCCTTAAAAAAATACCAAAAGGGTCCAAAGGATATGGAACTGAACAGAACTGTAAATGAGTTGGTGTGTGGCACCACCTAAATACAAGCCAGACGTGTGACCATTAGACAACTTTTTTCAGTGGTTTTCTTCTTATCCATGTTTGATAACAATGGGACACAACATACCCTCAAAACAGAGAACTTACTGCAGATGTAAATATACTAAGGTTGTTCAAATTTAAACGAGAATTCGTTTCTAAAAAATTTATTCACAATAAAATGGAAAAGTTTTACACACTACTTTTCAATGTAGTCCCTGTTGACTGCCATACACTTGTGTCAACGTTCTGGAAGCTTCCTAATTCCAGTTTCAAAGGAGGTTTTCGGTTGCTCGTGTATCCAACTTTGCACAGCTGCAATGACCTCATCATTATTCCGGAATCTCTTGCCTCCTCAAACACCCTTCATTGGTCCAAACAAATGATAATCAGATGGAGCTAAGTATGGGCTGTACGGTGGATGAGGCAGGACATCCCACTTCAGTTTCAGTGGAGTTTCCATCGTTAAAGCCGCAGTGTGAGGACGAGCGTTGTCTTGGAGGAAGAAAACTGAACTCTGCCTTTTTCTTCGCTTTGAGCGAATTGCCGGCTTCACTTTTTCATTCAGGAGAGTTGAATAGTACTGCACATTAATGGTCTTTTGACCAGTGAGAAAGTCCAGGTGAATGATACCCTTGGAATCCCAGAACACAGTAGCCATGATCTTCCCCGCTGAAAAAATTGCTTTTGCTTTTTTAGGGGGTGGAGAATGGGTGTGTTTCCACTGCTTACGTGCTCTTTTTGATTCAGGAGTGATATAGTGGACCCGGGTCTCATCACAGGTCACAATTGAGTCCAAAAATTTGGCTCCTTTTCTCTCGTATCGATGCAAAAGTTGAGTAACGGCCACTAAACGTCTTTCCCTGTGCTCCGGTGACAGGAGCCATGGGACCCACCTTGCGCTAACTCTACTGACTTTCAACTCGTTGTGCAGACTTTCTTCAACACTCCCTACACTAATTCATTCTTCCTGTAACAGTTTAAGAACAGTTATGCGACGATTAGCCCGAATAAGTTCAATTTTCAAAATGTTGTCTGGATTGACAGAAGTTCTTGGTCGCCGAGCGTGAGGTTCATTTTCAACATGGTCTTGTCCTTCTCAAAATGATTTCGCCCAACTGAATACCCTTGGCTGTGACAAAACATTCATCCCCAAACTGCGCTTGAAGCCTGGTAGATTTTAGAAGGAATGACACCCTCCTTTGTGAGAAATTCGATAATTATACACTGCGCAACACTGCTGGGTACTTCTTGCTCTGTCATCTTGATTGTACCTGATGGTTGAGGTGGAGAGAGATCCTACTAGTGTGGGTTGCAAGTTTAAACATATCATAACTTGTCAGCGCAAGCACGTTCATACAAGTTGATTAGTGCTTGAAAGGGAACTAAATTTTCGTTTAAATTTGAATGACCCACGTACCTTAGGAAATGTGTATATAGCATTTGCTCTTCAACAAATCTGATGCTTAAGACAGTTCATGAATTCACATATTCTAGCAACTGTGCTACAATTGATACGATTGCTCCTGCACAAACATGTTAGTTCATGTAACACGGTCATTGAAACTGGCTGCTGTAAATGAAAACTGCAATGCCTGAACAATTTTTCATAAAATTTTCAAATGTCAAATTACCATTTAGTGGTTTTGGACTTCATACACGTGGATAGATGAGCAATGGTTACACGGATATGAATGCATCTCGAGGATATACTTTGGGTAGTTCCTCCTGGTACCTGATTGGAAGTTCAACTAAGTATGGGTGACACAATTTATTGAAAACCATAACACAACTTTACAAAATATAGTTAGTTCAACAGGGGCACATTCGTTGAATATGTTAAACACTCTTGATTTAAACTTCTTCGTTAATGACTATCATATAACATATGCATATGTAAGTTGCAAAAAACCATTTTTATGAGTATATTTTTTATTACTATTATTAATATAAGGGATCAGATCTATCTCTCTCTATACACACTGTATACTTTAGTATATTATACAAATCTTATTTTCATCATGCTGGTTACAACAGAGAAGGGGTACACTGTTGTTAAGCTGTACAACACATCACAACTGATGTGATTCATTAAACAACTTCCCAATCTCTTTTAACAAGAAAAACAGTGATGCAAAATGCTGGGGAAAAAAGAACATTGGCATAACAAAACTGATCCCTCTGAAGTATCTAAAATATCAGTCTCACTTTCGGCAGCCACTAATTATGAGAAAAAAGTACTTTCTAATACAGAGTAGTAGTGAATCACAACTGAATTTGATCTTACAAAGTATGAAATATTGCAATCATAACTGTACAGAATTACACATGACATGTGACTTGAGTAACCATCTCCTTGGAGGATCATAGGTGCATTCAGGTAATGGGTCATTAAGTGAAATTATTCTAAATTCCAAAATATTTTAAGGCAATTCTGACAAACAGCAATCCCTATATTACTTTAAAAAACCCAAGATTTCACAATTTTTAAGATGTATAAGAGGAAGTACATGTGAACCGGGTTTTTCAAGAATGAAAGCAAGTGACATGAATCACAACGGAACTTCCAGTGTATTACTGGTAGATATACCACTGAAACACCAATACTTTTATGGCATATGAATGTACTAGATAATAGTAGTATTAGTAACATTACAATGCTCATTTACGGACTGTAAAAATGTCATAACAGGTGGTAGTCATTAATAATACCCTGATTCTTATGCGTCCTTCTTGGTTTCTGTATCTCCACCATCAACTTTGGCCTGAAGTTTGAGATATTCTTCATTCAAGCGATCATACTCCTTGCCGACAGATTCTGCTTGATTCTTCAGCGCTTCTTTATCCTTCCTTTCGTACTCTAATGCCTTCTCTGCTTTCACCAGCTTTTCCTTCAGTTCTGTTACTTCCTTATCATGAGCTTCATTTGTGTCATTCTGTGCCATACTTGTCTGATTTTGTGCCAACAAACTTTGTGCAGTCGTTGTGGCAGATTCTGCCTGACGCATGGCAGCTTCGCTCTGTGCCAGAAGCGATGCTTGTTGTGATATTAGAGTCACCAACCTACGGATGACCAGTGACAGGAACAGTGCAAAGCCCGAGATGTAAAAGTTACGTTGGGATCGAAACAGGCGCATGTTTACCTGCATTTCTGCATCAAGGTGTGCATGGGTTGCTTCTGTTGTCTCAGTGCTGGAATACTTCTTCATCTCACGTATCGCATCCAGGAAAAAAAGTACGAGTACTGCCAGCAGCACATAGAAATAAATCGACGCTTGATTATTTACAGCTCGTAGAAATCGCGACTTAATGATTTTATTCCATCTCTGTGGTGATGCAACAGGCAACACAAGCAGCAAAACGACACCTATTTCGACGTACAGAAAGGTTGCAATAATTGTCCACTGAAGACTCATGTTGATGTACGAAGTTTAACTAAAAAACTATACAACAACTTTTTGCTTTCAGGCGTACTCAGCGATTTACGTGATCTAATCCTCCCTGACCAATCAATCATTCCCACGAAGAGCTCATAGTACAAGCAAGATGGCCAGTTTGCGCATGCGTGCATTTTAGAGATTTGGCTTATCCGAGGCATTTCGATATCGACTGGATGATATTCGATGGCATGTCCAAGCACTTGTGCGATAATAAAATTCGTAAGTTAATAGTGGGGTAGAGCATGAATGCAATGGAATAGTGTGATATTTCAGAGTCGGATTAAGGAAATCTAGTCCACACGTAGTTCTTAGGTTTTGTGTTTCTCTAATTGCAGAAATCATACATGTTCTTCTACTTCCAGGTTTTACTCTGTGAAGGTAACCCAAGAACCCTGAACTATCTCTGGTCCGTGGTTCCTAAGACGAGTCAGAGTTAAGTTCGTGTATTTGGCATCAGATCCAAGATTGACATAGTCAATGGAGATCGAAAATTCGTAATCCGTGATATGAAGGCGGTGCGCATACCAATGATCCGTGACTGGTATGTTCAGTCGTCAAGCAATGAGATAAATCACAGATTAACTACTACGAGATAAATACAAGCTACGTTTGTACGTGTAATACATGTGAG
This sequence comes from Reticulitermes speratus, assembly GCA_021186555.1. Lineage (NCBI taxonomy): Eukaryota > Metazoa > Arthropoda > Insecta > Blattodea > Rhinotermitidae > Reticulitermes > Reticulitermes speratus. The sequence goes on from JAJKFL010000005.1 coordinate 48,417,402, forward strand.
GAAGCAGGCGTATTGGTGTGGTGCCGGATGAAATGCGTAAATCTGTAAAGGCCCTTAGTTTCGAATTGTTTGTACATTATAATATATTTATTTATTTCTCATGCTAATGAATTTTATAAATTGTGAATCATTCAACAATAAGCTTCTGCAGATTTGATAAGATGTATTTTCTGGCCTTTGCGACGATGCCGATAGAAGCTTGGGAGTCATTGTGTGCTTGTCAATATTGCATGGCGCGTCCTCAGGTGGCAAAGGAAGATGGCCACCACGTGAGGACAGCCGTGACATTGTTGAAGAAGGAGTGTCAGCAGGAAGGGTTGACATTTGATCGTTGATGTTAAGTTTTTAATAATGAATCGGATCTTACAATATCTTGTGCAAATGCTGTAAATATTTAACTACCATGACACTTTGGAAATTTATGAAAGGATTCCTTTACCAGTTTTCAAACCCAGCTTGTAAAGATTTTGTGTCCGACGTCTGGTCCCAGTTGAAGTAGAGGATGAGTGGGCGACTCGTGTGTGTGTGTGTAGGCCTGGTTTATTCATGCGGTAGATGCATGTTGTGGTCAGACCTGAACATATGCAGTCAGTTTGTTGAGACAAGAAATGCAGGTCATTGAGCGTGATACAAAACCGGCTGCAAAATTTGGTAAGTTATGAGATTTTTATGCAACCACATTACAGTTCTGTACAGTTTATACGTTGGATTGATTGAACCCATTTTTTACTATTGTTTATACGAAAGTAACTTACCAGGAAGTTCTTTCCTTTGTATAAATTATTCTGTAAGTGCCTGACATGTTTGGTGATATTTAAAACAGATGTATTGCCCTTAAATAATGTGACGAGATGTGAGCATCATTGCCATCTTTATCATTGTTTTTGAAACACTATCAACTGTTATCATGAAAGTAAAACATTAGAAGTATTTCAGATAATTAAATATTTGAACATCATATTGCATTTATTCATATCACTGTAGGATTCAACAATCTTAGGTGTTCAGAGAGGCAATATTAGACAGCATGATTTTTACATATCAGTTTTCAGGGCTTTTTTCTAGAAACATGTTTGGTGGCACTCTTTCTTTGTGTTAGCCTCTGGGTTGAAACATACAGTGCTCTGGCAGATGTGTGACTTTTGAAAAGTATGTTTGCCATTATGAGTACCAGCTAAAGAAAGTGCTGCCATTATTAGTAGAAAGGACCCTGCTATGCTTGGATGAAACTATACCACAAGGAGCTCCTCAGAATTAAATGTTTATCCAGTAGGAGTAAACAGTTTTAAGCAGCCCTGGAAGAGTTCATTTTGAGTTATACTTTCTACTTTTTTGAATATTTTATATTATTAAGAAGTGATTAACAGACTACTCATGAGTCTGAGAATACATTTCTTGTATATTGGTGTTTGTATTTGATATATTTGAGTTACACTGTTACATACCATGAAAGCATAGAGTGGGGGATAGAGGTATAGCTCTACCCTTTCTTTAATCTCGGCTCTAGAAGGGGGTGGCTTGGTCAACTCCATATCACAGCTGCTTTACCCCCAGGAAAGAGACCTGGTACCCATTGTAGAGGAGGGTGGGTGAGCCTCAGGGCTGGTTTGTACGGGCATGGAAAATCTTGTGCGTGTACACACACCACACACACACCACACACACACACACACACACACATACAAATAACTTACATGTGTGTATAATTACACTTGGATAAGGAAATCTGAGGAATTTATCTGTTTTGTGTGGTTTATTTTACGGTGCTGTCAGAATCTTGTACTGTGTAGTGATGATGATAGGATGATTGATGAATATTTAATAATTGAGAGGTACTAGGTATCTGCTTGGTTTATTTCATAATAATAATTGTATTTTGAGTATATTGTAGTTTAGCTACATGTGACTTACTGTATAATTGCTGAGTAGCAATTGTTCATAATGTAATTATTTATTGTAGTGTATTTTGTCCCTGGGATTTTTTTTGTGTAATTGTTGTACTTTTAGTGTCTGAATGTAGTTTACTGCATTCTGACTTGTTCCACATTCAGCATCCATATCTCTCTATACTTACTTTGTAGCAGAATCTCCAGCAGAGCCATCTACAAGTTCTGTGATAGTTCTGATAGTGTCTTGTGGAGCCTTATTCTTGGTGGATCCATGATGCTGTACTGTACTGTGTCGTCTCTCCATGCCAGCACTGCTGATCATATATGATTCACAGTGATATAATATAATATATAATATAATGTAATATATATAATATAATATATATTTAATATAGATGTAGAAAAGGTTGAGGTCTCTGTTCTTCTTTTTCCCCTCCAGTGCCCTGGTGGCTGTTTCATAGTTCCCACCAACCTAACAGCCCTTGCCTTGCACACCTCACTTCACTGTACCTGAATCCAGTTCCGACCCCTTTGAGGGCCGCTATAATTATACAGAAGGGCAATTATGTTGCCAGATGGCCCGACATGGGGTAGGCAGTCTCAACACTACATAGCGAGCAATATGGAGGTTGCTTGGCTGGGCTTGGTCCAGTGGTGGAAGCTGTTCCCTGTTGTCCCTTATTATTTTTCCACATCCCATTGCTTAATGTCTGCTCTCCTGTGGGTGAGCAGTGGCAATCAGTTCTCAGTCTGCCTCCGTCTTGCCACATTCCAATTTCATAAGTGTACATCCTGCCCCCCATCTAATTCTTCCCTGATTGACCCTTTCTATTTTTTCTATTAGCCAGTCACTATTTCCACTTGTCCTATATATTCATGCATCCACCTGTTTGGCATTCTTGATGGACGTTTGGACCTAGGAGATGAGACCACTGTGTTGTCTTGAAGTGTCATCCCAGAAGAACAGAAACCTCAACTGCATCACCATGAAAGACTAAAAACTTGCATGGTAGATGTGGTTGTTATTGTTTTAGGAGACTGCCAAAATTTTAGGAGCCAAGCATAATAATTTTAACAAAATTCACTCTCCTTTGCATTATATGCAAGCAGATCTGTTCTAATCTTGATTGACATTTGATAGTGAATACTTAAGTTGCAGGATAGTTGATGGGCATATGTTGACATGGGAAGAGCAGGTAATTGTTCTGCGGTCATATGTGGTGTCTGTCAGTTGCACATTACATTTCAAACGTTGACAAGGAATGTACTTCAGGTATCAAGAACTTAAAATAGTAAAGTGCTTTTTAAGGAACAGACTTCCAAATAAGCTTTAATCATCATCACGTAGTCCGTCTTATGACAGGTCCATAGCCTCTTCCAAAGTGAGTTCTCCAGAGAGTGCGATCTAGTGCTTCCTCTTTCAATTTTCAGTATCTTCTCATTTCCATATGGTCATCCAGCAGCTGCTTATGTCTTCTTTCTCGTCTACCTGTTCCTTCGATCTTTCCTTCAATAACATGTTTTAGAAGGCGGTTCCTATACGAGATGTGACCAATCCAGTTAGCCTTCTTTTGTTTTATTGTATTTAGGATGTTCCTTTCCACCTTGATTGTTTGTAATACTTCTTTATTTTTCACACGATCGGTCCAACTGATCTTCTCCATCCTTCTCCAGCACTACATTAAGCTTTAATATACAATCTTAAACTGACATCCATGCCTGCTAAAACTGAATTTGGCAAACTGTTTACAAAAAATGGTGCCATTGACTTCATCACTTTCAGTTAACATTTTAGATACTAGCGTAGAATCATGAACTCACCCAGGTCAGTGGACCCACCATAATTTTCCAAGCCTGATATACTACACATATTATCTAACTTAATTATATCTAGAATTCATCCAATTTGTTCCTAACATGGGAATTTTTTCATGGAATTCTTAATCATACTTATTTGTAGAACATGTATTTAATGGTTGTAATAAATTAACACTGTGGTATTCTGTCCTTGTCCCATCACACTATGACCGTGAATGTATTGTTCTTGTACCTGATCAGTGTAACTGTGTTGTGATCCTGTACAAGCTGCTGCAATATCTGGCACATCATCGTTGGCACATCGTAAGCTGATACTGCAGCACCTGTCTTAAGCTCTGCTCTCAATGCCATCACTGCAGTTCTGCACTCTGCCTCCCCTAACTACTCAAAACACATATGTATTTTTATTGAGAAAGATTTATCTATTAGTATGGTTAACAGATGACATCATACATGTGGGATTTGAGGTTCTCATGATGGTGACTATCGAGATTACTGCCTTCTGGGATTTGACAATGTCCAGCCTACCAAACTACATGGCATGACACCCCAGATGACCATAATATTGGTCATAAGACATCTCTCTTTATGCAACAAGCTGATGCCGTAGGAATAAGGCATTTTGTACATGCCAAATAACTTGTGCTCAAGACTGTAAATCCAGTGTGGATTTTTCCATGTCTTGCACATACCCCATTTCTTCCACAGAGTCAGAACTTGTGGATGTGAGGAATACCAGGCCTCCATATGGCTGAGTTTCAACACTGTGCTGTAGAACCTGTAAGCCGGCCATCAACTTCCAGGAACTGTGTTACTGGAAATAACCTGAATCTTGATATTTGCTGTGTTCTGGGATGTGGAGCCATGTAGGCTGGTAGAGGTGTGCTGAAATTGCATCTGCCATGATGATGGAGGCAACAGGATTATCTGAAATGTCGGTACATGTCCATCAAGCTACATAGCATTATCATAAAAGACATCAGTGTTCATAATCACAGCCACAGGAACCTCAGATCTGACAAATGGAAACCAGTCCTGCAGGCAGTCCAACTTCAGATGCAAATTCTTTCATTTCTGACACACCAGCAGAGACCACTTAAAAGAAGAATATGTGTCACATGTGGCCAAATTCATTATCATTTTTTGAAGCCAAATAAATTTTAAGGGGCTAAGCTAAAGTGGTTACAAGAATTCATTACAATGAACAGTGCACCACAGTACACCACAGATGTTTCCTCATCTTAATGACGAATGATAGATGCCTAAATCACACTTAGCATTTACTCAGAAGTACATTTACATGGAGCAAGTACTATGATATGTTCATGTTAAACCGGGTGGGGAGGATTGTATGCTCCAATGCAGCTGGGGGCTATGCCATCCATAGCATAGCTACTGGTAGGATCACCCAAGCCAGGCAAGGCTCAGCAGGGGAACTAGACAAAGAGTGTCCCACAACAAGGGGGTAGGGAGGGCTTCTTAAAATTTTGCATACCTCCCTAGAGGAGCACACCACAAAATCAGAGCCTGGCCCTCAAGGTTGGGGTTTGGGTATGATGCTGACAACCTCATCTTGGAAAAGAAGATAATGTTGAGAAGCCCAAAAGGGAAGCCAAGGCCAAACTTAAAGGGTTGTAGTACTAAAGAAGAAGAAGTATTATGTTCTTTTAGGTGGCAGCCAAAGAGTATAAACTTTACTGCACATTTTACATTAATCTTAGGTGTAGGTTGTATGAACTTCAAAACATTACACTGCAGTTGTATATGCTGTGATTTGACATTTTAAACTTTGCTGAGGTGGGAACAGACTGAAAAATGCATATTCAAACATAAAGCTGAATTGTATGTGTGTGTTATTTTGCCAGTAAATGTTCCATATCTGCTAAAAGCAAAGTCTTATGAACTCCTTAAAAATAGTATCGTTGAAATGTATAATCTAGAATGTTTTGAATTCCAGAATTCTTGCTCTTTTGATTGGGCATGTGCTGGGAGCTTTCCAGCTGTGTGTTTACTGATCTGTAAATGTGTCATATATTTCTTAAAAATTTCACCTTTATGGTTAGTCCCTCCAGTTTGTCCTTCTGTCCTGATGTTAATCGTGGCTTCTGAGACAGCCAGCTGTAGTTGGGTTGACCAGTGCCCTTGTTTGCAGACTGGCTGAGTAGAAGCATCTGTGTCTTTACCTGTATATGGAGTATGAGTCACAGAAGAATCTAATTATGAAAGTTTCTGTAACTACAAGAATCATGCAGAGAGTTGTGCCCCATATATTTTCTCATTAATGGTTTATTGAAGAAAATTACGCACATAATTAGCTGATTTATTGGTTAACCTGTGTTAAATCTCCATGCAGCCATCTTCATAATTACTTTACACTATGAAGAAATAACAGCGTGTATTCTGTGCTGTTTGATGTCTTGTTTTGCCGAATGAAGTTCAGCTTATCCCTATCCTTGTGTGTTTTACTCAGTAACTGACATTGCTTCTGTGTGAGAGTTGGGAGTTTCACAGTGCTGGAGGTTTAGATTGTAGTGTACTGTACTATGACACTTTGTAGTCTTATAGTGATTTAGTAACATTTTGGAGGCCCCCATGTCGATATTGTACATTTTACAGAACTATTACAAAAGTTGCAGGATCATGCCTGTTGTTTGGTTTTATTATTAGTACTGTAGAACTTCCAGGCTTCTGTTACCAGAGTTGGTTTAGATAGTTTAGTAGCTATCAGACATGTAGTGTGGTAGACAGCCTTCAAGTTTTATGATTAAACTTTTTTTTTTATTCTGCATATAAACATAGCCTAAGAAATTGGTTGTCTGCAACAAATTTACATCACCTGTGCCTTAGCCGCACATAATTATTCATAGCATAGGATGTTGCAGACCTTGGTTTAAACTGTGGAGCTACTTAGTTGACAGCACTCACCTCTGTTATGATTTCGTTACAAAGGTGTTGCTTGTTCCATGACATTTTCTCTTGAAGATTGTCACCAGACACCTGGAACACTTGTAAATCACATACTAGATTAACTGCTAGTGCAGTTCTGCATGTAAGAGTTCTTGTAATTTTCCTGAGTGCTTTATGTATCTGTATATGAAGTAGGTAAGGAAAGGGAGAATGTACATATAAATTACATGACCATAAACACACACAACTAAAGTCAGAATCCACAAATTGTCCTGTTATGTGAAAAGTCTTATGAGATGGATGCAAACACTTAAACTTTATGTTTTAACTATTATCCAGCAATTTGCTTCATTCCACATTCTGTAATTTACTGACTGTATGGAGCAGAGTCTTGAGAGGCTAATTGTTGGATCCGATAGTTTATAACTTACCCGTATTTCCGCAACGAGCATTTTTGTTACATCGATCACATGGGCTGACCACTGGCTCCTTTTATGAGCCATGTGATTCATTGCACATGATCACAGAAAGTTAACTTGTATACGTGGGATAGCACAATTTATCAAGTTACAAGGCTGTGGACTGGATGGCTGAGGAATTGTGGTTTGATTTCCTGTGTTAGGTAATAAGGAAAAGTGACACCAAAAACATGAGGATGTTTATGATGAAGATATTTAAAACTATGATTTTCCTTTGTTACAAACATTCAGAAATGAACTGTCTACTCTGTTACAATGTACATTATTACTTGCCTGTATTGGAAGCAGGTGATTGCTCTCTACTGCCACAGAATTAAAAAAAGAGTGTGGCACAAAGTTATGATCCTTTGAAGAGTGTCAGTGTGTGTGTGTTTTGTTATATTGTCTCACTTTTTCTGCCAGAATTTAATTAAAGAGATGAAAGATAAACTGAATATGTATTCTAACAGTTTACGTTGCTTATCAGAATTTTCAGGATTAATTAATGAGGGAAGGCAGTTGTATTATTTAGGTTTAAATGGGGCCACTCTTGTCTTACGTCACAAAACAATGTATGATTAATTTCTTCAAAATTCTATAAAGTTTCACTGATTTTTATTCTTGGTGGGAGGCATATGTTGTGTTAAATGTACCAAAATTTTGTCCAAAGTAGGTGTGGCCTGGCCTGGCCTGGTTTGGTTAGTGGTAAACATTTCCACATTCAAATAGAAACATTATTCAGACCCACTTGACAATAAGAAGTTTAAGGAAGAAATGGTATATTAAGTAAAGTAATGTCGTTTGCTTTTTCCTTCTTAGTAGGGATCTGTGGTAGTAGGTTTCTTGATTTTTGTTTATTTATGCATTATTTATTTATTTGTTTTGTGTGGGTGTGAAACTTGGTTTGCCACATTGAAAGAGGAACATAGACTGAGGGTGTTTGAGAAGTGGGCGCTGAGGAAAATATTTTGATGTAGGAGGAAGAAAGTGACGAGAGCCTTGACAAAACTTTATAATGAACTTCATAATTTTTATTCTTCAACACGTGTTATTAAGGTGAGCAAATCACGGTGGATGAGATGGCTCAGTTATGCGGCAGTCATGGGGGAGAAGGAAATTGCGTACTGGGTTTTGGTGGGAAAACCTGAAGAGACTGTGTGGAAGACCTAGGCATAGATGGAAGGATTATGTTCACATAGATCTTAAAGAAACAGGGTGGGAATGTGTGAAGTGGACTCATCTGGCTTGGGATAGGGACCATTGGCAGGCTGTTATGAACACTGTAATGAGCCTTAAGATTTCATAATATGTGGGGAATTTGTTGTCGAGCTGAGGAACTATTAGCTTCTTAAGGAGGACTGTGCCTGTGAAGTTTGTTATTTAGATTTATGTATGTATTATGTTGTATTTGTTTTCCTCTATAGCCTGCAATATTTTCCTTAGATCATTTTTCAGTTCAATCCATTTACTAAGTGCTTGTGAACGGCCGTGGCATGTACCAGGCTATCACTTCAAGTACATTTTTAGGACTAATACTGAATTTCTATGAAATACACGTAATATGTGGAATATTTAAAAGGTGACATATTTGCCAACTTGGTTTGTGACTCGTGAATGGTGAAATGTCTTGGCTGTATGGTGGTTCAGATAGTGTCTGTTGAACCAGGGTTCCAGGGCATTATTGAAGTTCATATGAAGGTAGCAGAGGGTTGAATTTGTGATTCATATTCCTCAGACTGCAGTTATCCTTTTTTTAGTTTGGAGAGGCTTATGGAAACAAACTGTCATAGTTAGTATGAGATTTGAGGTTCTCATGGCAGGGCGTATTAAAATTACAGTCCTGCGAGACATGTTGGTGTGTAGTTTGGTAGGTGAATACTAATGATGTTGGGGGGGGGGGGGGACCTGCTGCTTCCATCTTGTAGGTAGAAGGCTATGCTGATGATGGAGGCAGCAGGTCTTCCAAAATGTTGTTACCACCGGTCTACCAAACTACTTGTCATCATGCCCAAAATCTGTAATCATAGTCCTAGTTAGGGTAGACAGCACTAGTTTAGATTAGAGCTAGTCACTTCTAAATGCAATCAAAATTGTTGTATACATGCAGATTTTAACTGTGCATGTCATGGTGCAGAGTTAATTTGTAAGTGCTTCGTGTCTGTTTTTCACTGAGCAGTTTTATTATGGCAGTGAAATATGTTTTTGAAATTGAGTAAGTATTAATTCTGCCATATTGTGGCTGCATATTAAAGTATGGACAAATAGTGAAATTCAATTGATTGATATTTAATAATCATTTATCAGTCCCAGCTGTAACTTCATAGATTAGATATGAGAAACTTTGTTATTTGCTCCAGAAAGTGTGTTTTGTTATGCTTTAATTTTCTCCCGTTCCACACACACACACACACACACACATATATAATATATATATATATATTGCATTCATTCCTTGCCAGTTGCAGGGGTTGAATTTGTGAAAATCATGACAGCTTGCACAACCATGTTTTGCAATGGTTTGTGGCATGTTGGGGTTTAGGATAACCATGTCCACTTTTAACACTTTGAAACACAATCAAGTTGCCTGTTTCTTCACTGAAAACTAAAAAAATATGTACATTCTTAAATTTAAAGTCAAAGGTAAGGGTAAAGGTTTCCCAAAAACATGCCATGTTGGCACGGGGGGGAGTAGTGTTATAGCTCTATGTATTTTCAACCTCATCACTAGATAGGGGTGGGTGGTCAACGTCACACCTCGGCTGCTGTACTCCCAGGAAAGAGCCCTGTAACCCATTTTACAGGAGGCTGTGTTGTCCCCAGGGCTGATGTGGATGGAGGAGAGAAAATCTCTTGCCCACACAGGGATTCGAATCTGAATCATCCAGCCTGTAGCAAGTCTCAAAACTGACTACACTATCTTGACCCCCTTGTAAATTCCTTGTTCCAAATGGAATGAGAAAGTCCTCAAAAGACTCAATAGTCTGTAAACAAACACCACAGTGTGCAAAGCTGGGCAGAAATTGAAAACCGCAGATATTTGAAATCTGCCTTTTGCTAAACCAGGTTTGGTGAGAGATTTTTATGTAATCAGAAGTTGTTCTTATATGTCATGAAATGTTCATACATTTTCCTGCCTTTTAAAATGCTTGGGCATTACTATATAACCAATGCACACAGGGTTTGTTACTGTTTTAAGATTATAGTTTTATGATATGCGATACCATAATCTGTTAGATATCAACATTAGAATCAAGTGCTTCTGGGCTGTTGCGTAACATCAACTGTTAAAATTTACCAGCATTTCGGGACCTCTTGTCGGTGTCTTCATCTGGATTCAAGAAGAATGTTTGGTGCAAGTGGTTTGCATGAATAAATAGGTCAAGGCATGGGACCTATATTTCATCCAAAGAACTTGTATCAGGCATTCTTCTTGAACCTGATGATGCGACCAACAAGACGTCTCAAAACTTCAGTGAATTGTAACTAGTTGATGCTGCAAAAAGGCCGGAAGCTCCTGATAGTAATACACATTGTGGCAAAGGCCTGGAATCTTTTAATGTACTAATATTTCAGAGGAACCTACTGCCTCCTTATGCAGACTGCAGTATTAATATTCATATCGATTAGAACCTCAAGTCTCATACAGTTAGTAATTGCTTGACTGATCAAGACATTCTCTCTCTCAGTTCATCACTGTGTCCACAAACATCCACCTTAGGATCATGTCCCGATTCAGTTTGACCCAGTCCACACTCTTGGACTGTTTCTTCAAAATTCATTTTAATGTTATCTTCCCATCTGTGTGAAGGTCTTGAGGTGACCTCTTGAGATTTTCAAACCAAAATTTTGTATACACTGTTCTCCTCCTCTGTGTGTAATACCGGCCCCATCCATGACATCCTCTTTGATTTAATTATTATAACAATATAATGGGAAGAGTACACATATTAAGTTTTTTCTTGTTTGATTTTTTCTGCTCTTGTTACATCCTCTCTCATCATTACATAATCTCTCCTAGGTCTCAGCATGTTTACTGTGCACTTCTGTCTGAGGCACCGTCAATCTATGTTTGAAGTGCTTGAAGTGTTTGGAGTGTTTCAAGTGATGAAGCTCTATTCCAGAATAAGCCTGGAGGGTTTCAAGAAAACCATGAATTATTTCAGGTAACTAATTTCTATCAAGAGGTATGAACCAGGGTTTTCTGAGTACAAAGAATTTGTGCTGTTTTCTATGCCACAACGTTTAGTAATAAGGATATGCCCTGTTTTATTAAGATTATATAAATCCTGTTTTTGCATGTGGGCACCATGTGGAAGTAGGGTTGTTGCTAATGTCTTGGAGGAACATGCTGCCTCCATCTTCATGGTCAACGTGACAGATTCAACATCACCACTGATATGCCATGACAGTCTAAAATCAGTATGTGTAAGGCTGCTCGTAAATACCGTAGGGACAGCAGGCTGTTTGGAGGGTCTTTTTTTCATGGTCCATGTAAGAAGACAACATAAGGAAGTTTTTTGATCAGAAATGGCTACACATGACCAAATTTTGTGTGTGTTCATATTCATGCAAGGAAACTTTGAGTTTTTATTTACATAGTGCTTTTTTCTGATAGTACACAGTGGTACACAGTGTCAGTATTGTTACTTAAAAATTTATGGGGTTCCAACTTATAATCTGCTGATAGAATCTGCAAACCTGCCCATAGAGTGTACACTAACAATCTGTATGATACAGGGTGTTTTGAATTGCAAGACTGCTTGCCATAGGGTGGATGACATAATTGCTGCCTAGTGACTGATGAAGCCACCCACTCTGTAGTGCTCGGTCCTGCTCAGTCCCATGTTTAAAAACCTCTGTATAATCTGTTATTGAAAATAAAAACTCCAGTGGCATAACATGCATGCCAGATTTTATGAAAATTTGTCAGTTAGTTCCATTGACATGCACAAACACACACATGCACGTGCGCAGATGCATGAGTACTGCCACCTTTTTCCCTTCAAACAAAAATTACATATATATTCTGTTTAGCCCACCTTGGTATGTGTTTGTGTGTGCATGCATGTTCTAATGGGGTATTATGAAGGCATGATATTGATGTGGTAAATTGAATGTTTCAAACTGACAGGTCATCAGTGCCAGATTAGCTATGATAAGTTTAGTATTGATTGTACAAATTTGTCATGTGTGAAAACCACTATGTACTTACATAATTTTTGTGTTTGTAGTTGTGTGTTTTAAATTCTGTGTTCTGTAAAGGATTTTAATACATTTCTGACATTCATAACAAATTTGCTGTTTATTAATGAGTGCAGTGTTAACTTTTATATTATATGTTTTCATTAAATACCCATGGATGATTCAGTGGGCTGGGATTGGGATAGATCAAGCCACCCTGAAGATGGAAGCAGTAGGTTTCTGTGCAGTGTTGGTACCTGTCTTCCAGACAATGTGGTGTGACATTCTGGAAGACTGTATTATTAAGGCCACAAGTGAGATGACCAGGGTTCAGTTCCTCAATGGAGCTGATACTTCCCCCTTTACCACCATTTTGAGCCCAAGTGTGGGGTCCAGCCAGCCTTATATCCAGGAAGTATTGGGAACTCTATGTAAAGGGTAAGTTGGCCAACTTTTGAAACTGACCACTCAACTTCTTCGAGTGCTGAGATTAAGATTTTGTTAATCCTGACCTCCACGTCCCTCGTACATCTTCATGATGTGTTGCAGAATTATCTTTAGTTAAATAGACCAAGCACATCCTAGATACTATACATATTTCTGTGGGCTGTTTTATCACAGTAGTTTTCTAGTTATTTGTAACTGGGGATTTTGAATTTTAACTTTTTAAAATCAATTTTATGCCTCTAATACAAGAAACAAACTATGGAATGAGACCTTCTTACATATGAATAACTGAAGTGAAACTGGCAGCTGTGTAGAAACTCTATTAATAGTCTGTGTGCATGTTGAAACTGATTACATTATTTATAGCATGTGTTTAGATTAGAGTGTTTTGAAGAGCAAGGGCTGGATGTGGGAGAAACATCTCTTCCTCTTGTCTCTTTCGAACATTCGCATCTGCAGACATAGCCTCAGTAAAGGTTTGTATTATGAAAACTTGAGAAGCGTTTCTATAAGCAGCATTTTTTTACGTACACAGAAGCTGTAAATTTGTATGTGAGTAGAAATATGGATTGTATATGGTAATTGATGTTTGATAACAAGGTAAATTAGGTGTTGTTTTTGTCCTCATGTTGGTGTCTGGGATATGTTTCTGTAAAGACTGTGAAAACATTCTAACTTTATGCAGCATTTTGGTGAGTGCTTGTTTTCAGTTTTTGGCAGCTTATTGGGCATGAGAGTATGAAGTTATATATATGAATATTATTTTACTGAAATTTCATTATGAAGCCAAATTAGTACTCCTAGTATTAGTGACAAATTTAGGTCTAAATTAAACTTTATATTCACAGCTGTTATTGAAGTGCAATATTGCATTTTTCTCCCCCAAATTTGCCGGAGTCATAGAGAACAGCGTAAGGAATTTAAAATAATATTTCTCAATTTTTACAAGATTCCTCGCTGTTGTTGATAATGCTTATGAAGTGTGTATTACTTTTGTTTTCTGCAGTGTTTTCATTGTGCGGATGCGGTTTTTCGTGATGCATAAATTTCTTCTCCTACAGATGTTTCTTTTTTAACTTTATATGTACTTGATATTTCTGCCTGCATTAAATATTGGAATAACTAACTCCATGGAACAGAGTCCTTTTTGAGAAGCTGGCAGTTTCTCAGCAAGTCGTGAAATTTCCTGCATTTTATGGAACCTGAAGGTTCATTACTGCATTCACAAGAGCCCACCACCTGTCCCTGTCCTGATCCAAATCAGTCTGGTCCATGCCTCCCTATCCTACTTCTTGAAGATCCATTTTAATATTATCCTTCCATATATACACCCAGGTGTTACAAGTGGTCTAACCTAAAGTATTTGCACGGTTTCCATGTTTGTATTTGTTGAGTTACAAACAGTATTGCATACATAATGTGTAGGTAAGTGTATGAACTGTCTCTGTTCCACATTTCACGTGGCCAGATTCAGGCTTCATTGTGTATTACCACCATACCAGAAGATAAAGAAGAACATCGCATAGCCAGTGTGTCATTTGGCATTTTACAGACAAATTACCCCAACCAAAGTTGCATATTTTTTTGAAGAATTATTACCCTGCATCATTTCAACATCCATGTTGAACCCTTCGTGGGCATTTGGACCCTTGAAGATGAGACCACCATGTTGTATCGAAATATTGGGAGCCAGTTACGTAGTGACACAGTGTCATATCCAAGAAGAATGGATACCTCAGTTACACCACTGTGAAAACTATACAACTTGCAATTAAAGCACTTCTTTTGTTCGTCCACTTCAGGCTCAGGTGGCTGAGTACCCGATTTTGTTAAAATGGATCTCTCTCTGGATGGGATGTACCGGGCTGTGTTGAGAGGTATGCAGGTTGGACTTGGGTCTGCATTCATTCTTATTCTTGTGAAGACTGCAGTAACACTTCCAGGCCTGCAAAAGATAAGTCCACTTGCCGTGTTCTGTACTGGGATGTTGCTGGGAGTTGCGTTCGCCTTTCACCGTGACTCTCTTAAGGTAAGAATGTAATCATAATTGATTGTCTTGAAGAGGGCTTAACAGATGCCGACTCAGTTAAACTCGTACAAAAATTATACTTGCTAGACATTTTTTCACAAGAGAAATTGTGCCAGCCCACACCATTTCAGTTGTTCCACACCAGTGTACTTACTACTGTCACATCCTTTTGAACTAATCTATTGTTATTTTAACATTATATTCAGCACTGACTGGTTTCAATCAAATGATATACATACTTTGTTACATACTTTCCCTGTTTCATATGTTTGTAGTATATGGCTTTATTCATATCTATTTGCATTGATGTTTATAGAACAATATTTAAATTCAGTGTAAATCATTGATGAACATAGAACCATGGTCATTAAAATCCATTTTTAATCTATTTGCATGTTGATTAGTATGTGCATATTTGATTATTTGCTGATCCCAGTGGCTGTGCGGTCTAAGGTGTGGGTCTGTGACCGCTCGCTTGCTGGCATTGCAGGTTCCAATCCTACTGGAGGCATGGATGACTGTCTGTTGTGAGTGTTGTGCAATGTCAGATAGAGGTCTCTGCATCAGGCTGATCACTCGTCCAGAGGAGTCGTATTGAGTGCGGTGTGTCTGAGTGTGATCGTGTAGTCTTGATATTGAGGAGGCCCTGGCCCACTAGGGACTGTTGTGGTGGGGGGGGGGGGGCTTATCCTATGTCCAGTAGGTTTTTCAACCTCTCATGGATTTATAGAATGTATGAGAAATAAATAAATAAGAAATAAAGTAGTTTGTTGTATATTGTATAAGATGTGTATTCTGTAGATAAATGTTGGTGGGGGGTTGAGGTTTGAGGATCTGGGTGGCCAATGTTGTGGGCTACCATGATTGTTCCATTGACCAGGGAAGTGACCTTTGAAATAGGTTTTAAATGATAGACCGTGGAATCTAGTGAGCAAAACTACATGCACCTACAATGAGAAGAACTCGATAGTTGCAAGTTCTTGTTCATCCAAAACTGTATTTTGAAATCAGGCCTACATGACTTAAATATTAATTGGCTGGTGATTCAATGCCATTTGTGTTACAGGTGTCACTAAATGGAAAATCTGTGCTGATTACTGGCTGTGATTCAGGATTTGGATATGAATTGGCACTTCGGCTAGAGAAAATGGTAGGAATATGTTGCAGTAGTTAGAAATAGCATGTGCTTGAGCTCTTGTAGCAAGAAGAACATATGAATAGAATTAACTAAAAAGAATGCGTCATTTAAGATTTCAGAATGTTGGTATGTGACATTTCAGTTGCAGAGGTACTGATAGGCTGAATGCTCTTCATTTTCCATGTTACATCTTGTCATGAATGCTTTTAGCCCAGTGATAAAATAAGCTCTGAAACACTTCTTGGCCATTTTGGATTATTCTTGTTACAGTTTTTATCTTTGTTTACACGAAAGATATACAACATTTCAAAGGTTGGCTTTGTGTGTGTGTATGCTGTTAAATGGAAAGGGTGTGTAGTCATTCAGGCCTCATACAATTGGCAATGTGCAAAGAATATACTGTGTTGAAATATGCATACTTTCAGAATGAAGTGTGTGCAGTAACAAAGAATGCATTTCAAAGAGGAGGTGTGTGAAATGAAAGTAAAGTTGTCCCTGTGCTTAATCACCACACCATGAAGGCATATGGAAGAGTTTAGGTATAGCTCCATGCATTCTTAGTCTTTGCACTAGATGGAGGTGAATGGTCTGCTTCATGGTGCAGCCACTTCAGCCCCTCGGAAAGAGCCTGTTGTACAGGAGGCTGGGTGGGCTCCAGAACTAGTGTTATTGTTTTAGAGAACTGAACCCCAATTCCTTGGTCATCCAGCCTGTACATTAATTACTCCACCAACTGAACTGTCCTGGCTCCAGGAGGAGGCTTGTATTTGAAATTAATTTTACTGCAGATGCGAACCTCTTCTAGCAAAGCTAAACACAGTACAGATATCACTCTCGGTAAGAAATCACTTTTCCTTGTTTCTCATTAACTGTTAATCTTATGGAAGAATGTTTTAAGTAAAAGTCATTGAACTTAATAAGGTCTGTAATTTATATAATGTGTGAACTTTCTGTACAGTGAACCATTTTTTAAGAATTTGGGAAAGATTAAGTTGTATTTAATTTAAAGTGTTCATAATGTGTGAATAGAGGCTTTCACAGCATTGTTGATGAAGACTGCAGTCTTCTGGGATATGAGCCTTGTTGAAGGGTAATTCATTAATGACTTTTAGAGGAGTATCCTGAAAGTTAAGGCAGGAAACTCCTAATTGTGAATCAAAGTTGCATCATCCCAGAAGATTGTAATCTTGGTCACAGTATATATGTACGCACAAATATTAAATTTTTGTTACAGTTTTTAGTGTGGATTTATAATGTCAGATTTCTTAAAAATCTATCCAGACATTTTAGGTATGAAGTGTATGGATTCAATTATGCATGGATTTGTGCTCTTTGTGTAAAGAATGCATAAAATCCTGTACAACAAATAAATTATTACACAGAAAAAGAACCTTCAGTTTTCCTCTTATAATCACCATTCCTCTACTGCTCAGTACCCATCTGTCACTGTATGATAGTGCTGACCAGGTAGCATATCATCACATTCATCATCTTTAAGTCAGGGGCTTTACCTTGGCTGGCCACAGATTAAGGTAGTTAAACTTACAAATAGAAGAAACATTTGCAAGACTGATGCCTGGACTGTATGCAAGATGTGGTACATGTACTGAACCAGGTTTGAAATTTTATCCCTCAGTAACACTTAACAGGATCTTGCATTACCTTGTTATACATTAACACTAAACGTTTAGCGCATGTAGAATTTGTTGTTGTTCACTTTCAGGATTGCCATTTCTTAAGTGATGTTAATTTCCTATTAGCTGATGAGTAATTCTGAAATTACAGTAGAATTATAGGGCAGTTGGGGTTTTCATGGTTTTCTTCAGTTTGCAGAAACAAGTGTCAGGACATGCATGAAATTAAGCCAAGACTGTTGCCGCCATGTCCTTTTCAGTTAATTTATCAGTCTTACCACACTCCAGTGCAACGTATTGTGATATCAGTGCCATTAATTCAACCATAAATACAATGGAAATAAATAGCAGAGTGGCATTGTTATTACAGGGGGCAATAGTGTTTGCGGGCTGCTTGAAGTCCCAGTGGGGTGGTGCACAGAAGCTGAGAGAACTAAATCTGAAGAGGCTTCATGTGATACAGATGGATGTGACATCAGATGAACAAGTTGCAGCTGCTGTAGCATATGTCAGCAGGCATATTCCACCTCAAGGTATTTGTGTTTAGTGGCTGATTAGTTAATAATGACAAGCTTCATGATTCATACTTGACACTTGCTGTTGCTGGGGTAGTTAGTTGGGATAGTGACTGGTCATTAGGGGCTCAAATCTGATATTTTTGTACTTGTTTTTACAAAATTTAATCAACTGTCTTCCTTCTGTGTAATGGATTGATGTTTGCAGAAACATCTTTCATAGTTTCTTTGTACAATGAAACCTGCGTATATTGGAACCGTGAGGGACCAAAATGTCTTTCTGTTGCAAGCAGGTTCTGTTTCATATAGGTACTTGAAGTTTGGATCCTCGGGACTCCAGATCTGTGGGACTGTAAAAGTTTCCGCTGAAGGCAGGTTCCCATTGTGCCCAGGTTCTGTTTAAGACAGGTGTCATTATATTAGAAGAAGGAATTAAGATTGTGTGATGTGGTTGATCTGTAGTGTGTGCTAACAGTTGCACTGTTCTGCTTTCAGGACTGTGGGCTGTGGTAAACAATGCAGGGCTGAATTCTTTTGGGTACGCAGAGTGGGTGCCCATTGGCATATGCAAGAAAGTCATGGACGTTAATGTGTGGGGTGCAGTGCGTGTCATTCGTGCTTTTCTACCCCTTCTCCGGGACACCAAAGGTTTAAAGCTTCCGTATTATTAAATAAAACTTCCTGCTGAAGATCATTGTCTTCTGGAATACAACACTGTGTAGTTGGGCACATAGGTACCTACAGTTCAGAGGAATGTGCTGACTCCATCTTCAGAGTCGCTTCAAAACATCAGTATGTTGTAACCAAACTACAGGATGTCATATCCCAGAAGACTGTAATCTTTACTTTCTCCAATGTGATAACATGAAGTCTGAAACTTTGTATTGCTAGAGTGATTTTCATAGGTTCCATAACCGACTGACTGGTTGGTTGATTGGGCATTTTGTTTTGGGAATTGACTCCCATGAAAACACTTTCATAAGTGGTTTAAAAAGGAAATCAATGCAAATAACTGATATTGTAGACATCAGTCATTAAAATAATGAAGGAATGTTTTTAGATGCAATTTACTGTTGATATCTTTTACAGGCAGAATAGTGAACTTAGTGAGCTTCAGTTTGCCCAACAGATCAACCTATGGCATTACAAAGTATGGCATACAGGCTTTGTCAGATTGTCTGAGGTTTGAGGTGAAACACTGGGGAATCAGTGTTTCAATTATTGAACCTGGAAGCCTTGTCAGTGGTAAGGAAAAGTGTATGAATGTCCCCAAAATCATGTAATATATTTCTTGATTATGAACTTCTGATGTTGAGGGATTATCCATATGGTGTGTCCCTGCGTTGCGGGTATTCAGGTTAAGGAAGTTGGCCCTTATGGAAATTATAAAACTTTATCATAAAATTCACTCATAACAGAAATCTGGGATACATAAATATTAGAAGTGTTTTGAATGCACAATGCAAAACAGTAACAGATTCAACCAAAACTGTGTTTTCTTTTCAGAAATATTTGTTAAGTAATTCAGATTGCATATGTGCTTGTGGTGGTGATACAGCAGATTATGTAGCTGGCCAAAAGGCGTGCGTTACTGTTGTAGGGGGATGGCTGGTAGCATGGCTTCTGTTCCGATCTTATTTTTGATTGAGGAATGTATTACTGTGGTATGTGATGAGAGTTTGTAATAAGCTGAAAAATAGTCATCACAGCAGATACTTGTTATAACCAGATTTGCACTTGTAACATATACATTGCATTCAGAATCAAATGCTTATTTTTACAAATATCTCATTATGACTAGTGTCAACAGGTGAGTTATAAAGTAAGTATCTTTTGATTTAATGGACTGTTGTGCCAAGAGTGATGTTGCAGTTGAATTATGTTTAAATTGCAATACAATGTATGGAAGTAAAACCACCATACAGGTGTGATAATTGTGGGAATTTCTATGTGGTGTGTTGCAAATGTCATGGAGCAAACTGACCTAATGTGGCATCATGTCTGTATCCTGTTCAACAAACATGGCAGCTGTAAGGATGTGTCAAGATACATCAATTGAAGCTGTATGTGGGAAACTGTCACATAGCAGTAGTAGTCACAGTGTGTTTTGTGGTAACCGTTTACTTCTCTGGATCCTATGCTCCGGGCCATGCCCTTGTCATAACACCATTACTCCTGCCTCTTCCACTTTCTGTTCACACATCCATAAAAAAAAAAAGTGAAGGAACTAAGTAGCTAGCACAGAGGTGTGAGGCTGCACTATTTACTGTTCAAGATAAGAAGAAGTCACCTTATGGACTTTGTCATGGTTTGA
Source organism: Reticulitermes speratus (assembly GCA_021186555.1). NCBI lineage: Eukaryota > Metazoa > Arthropoda > Insecta > Blattodea > Rhinotermitidae > Reticulitermes > Reticulitermes speratus. Next base: position 48,437,732 of record JAJKFL010000005.1, read on the forward strand.
GAGACAGTGTCAAAAATCAGTAGCATCACACCTAATCTTGGAAATAGAGTGTCTTCACTTCTAAACTTCCATGGGATGAATTCTAACACTGACGGGGATGGCGGCCCTAGACCACAGACATGCTGTAACTAGCATATGGGTGTGAGGTTGCGCCACCAGTAGGTAAACGTAAACAAGGGCTTTTAAATTGATCCTGATAACAGAATAATTAATAAACAGGCACTTGCTGTTCTGCAAATTGATGGAGTATTGTTAAACTGTCATTCCAGTAGACTTACTGCAATAAGCCATGCTCATAATGACAGATTGTCACTGTATATACGACATCTTGAAAAAGTCCAAGTTCACGTGCAAGTAGTTCAGCTGTGGTTCTTTTTTTTTTGTACGTACTATTATTTCTGTTGAATAAAAAAGTGTGCTTTTAGTACAGTTTTGGACTAAAAACAATTCTATGAGAATGCATCTCCACTCATAACATTGGAGTCAATGGAAAAATGTGATTCATGTCATGGAATTTAATAGGGACACATTGTGAAGAACATATCCCTTCTGAAATGCTGGGACACACTGCAGTTGTTTGTTTCATGATAGAGGCATGGAAAAGTTAAAAGGTTTCAGATACTCTTGAGTATTTGTTTGTGTTTCAGGTGTGTTCACTGAGGATTCGGTGAAGAAGGAAGCCGCTGACCTCTGGAATCAGATACCTGAACCAGTTCAGAAAGTATACACCAAGGAATTCTATGATAACGTTATCAGGGACATGCTCAAACACAGCACCATGGGTGTGAGTACATAAAACTAGTAAAACTGAAAGACCATTGTGATGGAGTGACCTCACCACTGTTATGGGTGAATGGTGAGAAAGGACATAGAGAAAGCAGAAGATATTTATTTTGTCTGCTGTTGTAGTCGTGAATACTCCCCAGTTTCATATGTTATTCTCTTGACACGGATCTTGAATACACATATGTTAAATCTTTGAATTTTCACACATATTCAAAGAATGTATGTTTGAGACAAAATTAAAGGATAGCAAGATGTGAATGATGTTGGTTAGTGTACTTGTATAAAATACAGTGGAACCCGGTTACGACGACATCGGTTTATACGACACCTCGTCTATATCGTCAGATATTCTGTGGTACCAATTAATTCCTCACTGTTAACCATAACGTTATTCTGCTCGGGTATAACAACACTCGTTTATAATGACACAAAATATTCAGTCCCTTTCATGAAGTTATAACTGAGTTCCACTGTATATGGTCTGGGGGATGTGTCATTGTTTGAGAAATGTGGGGGTTAAAGAGTTAATTACTTCTCCAAGTTTTTATTTTTATACTGACATCTAAAAGAAATTTAAAATTGGCTTGGGATAAGGTTTGTATGTAATGACATTTCAGTTAGATAAAACATCAGGATATAAGAATCCAAATTCTTGAATTGTAATTAACCTATGTTTCTTGTCTCTGCTCATGTAGCACCTTGAATGAAACTGTGTTACAGGCTACACCTAAAACTCCAGTGGTAGATGCATATGTAATGGCACTGGTACACCGTTTTCCTCACCCACGCTATCAGCCAATGGAACTGAAAATGAAGATAATGGCCTGGATGAACACACATCTTCCAGAATGGGTGTTTGAGAAAATTTTTACGTAGATGTAAGTCAGCAAACTACATGAGTATAATAGCAGCTGTCTTGGTGGAATGAAGAGTGAGAGCAGAGAGGTCAACAAGAAAGGAACTTTGTTTTGCCATAACGCTGTGACTGTTAAACTTTTGTATTGCTTTAGTTATAATGATTCAGTGCAGTTAACCCTGGGATTGTGAGGCTGTTATTTTGCATCAGATAATTATACATGAAACTGAACAGAAACTGAACAGACTGCTAACTGCAAAGCTACAGAGTTAAAGAGTCTTATTCAGAATGTAGTCATGTTCAAGTTGAAGCCATAACTTCATATGGCTTCAACTTGAACTGAAGTGGATGAACAAAAGAAGTGCTTTAATTGCAAGTTGTATAGTTTTCACAGTGGTGTAACTGAGGTATCCATTCTTCTTGGATATGACACTGTGTCACTAAGTAACTGGCACCCAATATTTTCGATACAACATGGTGGTCTCATCTTCAAGGGTCCAAATGCCCACGAAGGGTTCAACATGGATGTTGAAATGATGGAGGGTAATAATTCTTCAAAAAAATATGCAACTTTGGTTGGGGTAATTTGTCTGTAAAATGCAAAATGACACACTGGCTATGCGATGTTCTTCTTTATCTTCTGGTATGGTGGTAATAATAAATGAAGCCTGAATCTGGCCGCGTGAAATGTGGAACAGAGACAGTTCATACACTTACCTACACATTATGTATGCAATAATGTTTGTAACTCAACAATTACAAACATGGAGACCATGCAGATACTTTAGGTTAGACCACTTGTAAGACCTAGGTGTATATATGGAAGGATAATATTAAAATGGATCTTCAAGAAGTAGGATAGGGAGGCATGGACCAGACTGATTTGGCTCAGGACAGGGACAGGTGGTGGGCTCTTGTGAATGCAGTAATGAACCTTCAGGTTCCATAAAATGCAGGAAATTTCACGACTTGCTGAGAAACTGCCAGCTTCTCAAAAAGGACTCTGTTCCATGGAGTTAGTTATTCCGATATTTAATGCAGGCAGAAATATCAAGTACATATAAAGTTAAAAAAAAACATCTGTAGGAGAAGAAATTTATGCATCACGAAAAACCGCATCCACACAATGAAAACACTGCAGAAAACAAAAGTAATACACACTTCATAAGCATTATCAACAATGGCGAGGAATCTTGTAAAAATTGAGAAATATTATTTTAAATTCCTTACGCTGTTCTCTATGACTCCGGCAAATTTGGGGGAGAAAAATGCAATATTGCACTTCAATAACAGCTGTGAATATAAAGTTTAATTTAGACCTAAACGTGTCACTAATACTAGGAGTACTAATTTGGCTTCATAATGAAATTTCAATAAAATAATATTCATATATATATATATATATATAACTTAATACTCTCATGCCATTCATAAAATGGACGGGGCATGCAGCACGTGGGGGAAGGAAGAGATGCATACAGGAATTTGGTAGAGACCTGATGGAAGGAGACCACTTGGAAGATCTAGGCGTAAATGGGAGGATAATATTAAAATGTATCTTCAAGAAGAATGAGATGGGCGGGTTATGTAGAAAGTATAAGGGACAGGGAGGTGCAAAAAGTGTTTTGGTGGAGAGACCTGAGGGAAGAAGGCCACTTGGAAGACCTAGGCGTAAATCGGAGGATAATATTAAAGTGGATCTTCAAGAAGAATGAGATTGACGGGTCATGTAGCACATATGGGGGAGGGGAGAGTTGCGTACAGGATTTTGGTGGGGAGACCTGAGGAAAGGAGACAACTTGGAAGACCTAGGCATAGATGGGAGGATAATATTAAAATGGATCTCCAAGAAGATTGAGATCGACGGTGTATGTAGAAAGTATTTGGGAAAGGGTGGTGCATATGGGATTCCATGTAAAAGCAACAATGGATTCTCTTCGCGCTGTTGTCGCGGTACACACTATTTCATAGTGCTGTCAACAACACAAACATAGTCACGTCTTCATTGTGCTCGCAATTTAACCACATCTGATTTTCTCGACATATTTTTATAAAATACCTATACCAAATTTCACGAAAACCCTTCCAGTGTCATTTCAATAGATACATGCGAATAGAGAGACTGACATTCATCACGAAACAAATATCCACTTTCCTCGTGCTATGCGATCGAGCCTATAAACAGTCATTTATTGCTCTTTGTCATCGAAGCATACGGTGTTCTCTGTAAAGCACAGTCTGAACATAGCTTTAAGGGTCGTGGTTCCTACAATTATTTATTTTATCCATAAGATTTAGCATAGACACATCGTTATTCCTACTTTAAGCACACGGTGTTCTCTCTGAGGTACGAACTGAACGCGCCTGAAACAGATTCTGTTCGCGACTTTTGAAACGCGCCCACTAACACAACACACTCAGCCAATCAGCGCATGCGCAACGATGTGATTACGTAATAACAGTGCAGCTGCTTGGTGACGTAAACTTCCGCCAATCTGCGCATGCGCAACACCACTACATAAGCACTGCAAAGCGTTGTTTAACCCTGTCGGCTGCGGAAGTTCGAGCTGACTAGTTGATTGCGGTTATTGCTATCACTGATTTAATTAATTACATCGCAATGGGTAAAAAGAAGGTAAGTACAAAACTTAATCAAATTCGTCAGATACATAACTGAAATTATTAAACATTATATTTGATGGGAAAAGATACTTATTGTACATATGGGTTTAATTTCGTAACTGCGTATTCATTTGTAACTCGGTAAATGGTTGAAGTATGCCTTATAGGTCGAATGAGCAGACGGAATTCTGATGTTTATTGCAATAATGTTTGCTGGTAGCAAGCAGTTTGTGATACGGGGAAAAGAGATCTATATTGAATCATGTCGCCGCGAAAGTTTTAAAACTTATATAAAGGTTAATTTTGTTTTATCAAGAACAGTAGTTCCTGCGTTACGTTCCACATTTACGTAACTGCATAATATTTATATCAAAACAATGTGCTTCGTACATATGACCACTTACTACGTAAGAAATTGTAGTGACAGTGCTGGGATGTTACGTGTGGTATATAATTATATGACGTGTTGGGGTGGACATGTTACGTGTGTGGTATAATTATTGTGATACGACGTGTTGGGGTGGACACGTTACGTGTGTGGTATAATTATTGTGATACGACGTGTTGGGGTGGACACGTTACGTGTGTGGTATAATTATTGTGATACGACGTGTTGGGGTGGACATGTTACGTGTGTGGTATAATTATTGTGATACGTGTTGGGGTGGACATGTTACGTGTGTGGTATAATTATTGTGATACGACGTGTTGGGGTGGACATGTTACGTGTGTGGTATAGTTATTGTGATACGACGTATTGGGGTGGACATGTTACGTGTGTGGTATAATTATTGTGATAAGACGTGTTGGGGTGGACATGTTACGTGTCTGGTAGTTATTGTGATACGACGTATTGGGGTGGACATGTTACGTGTGTGGTATAATTATTGTGATACGACGTGTTGGGGTGGACATGTTACGTGTGTGGTATAGTTATTGTGATACGACATGTTGGGGTGGATATGTTACGTGTGTCGTATAATTATTGTGATACGACGTGTTGGGGTGGACATGTTACGTGTGTGGTATAATTATTGTGATACGACGTGTTGGGGTGGACATGTTACGTGTGTGGTATAATTATTGTGATACGACGTGTTGGGGTGGACATGTTACGTGTGTAGTATAATTATTGTGATACGACGTATTGGGGTGGACATGTTACGTGTGTGGTATAGTTATTGTGATACGACATGTTGGGGTGGACATGTTACGTGTGTGGTATAATTATTGTGATACGACGTTTTGGAGTGGAAACGCTGCCCACATGCTAAGGGTGACTGAATTCTAAAGCATCTACATGCCGCGAAGATGGTGGGACTATGTTCCTCCGAAATGTCGTAAAGACTTTACACAGTGTGATGGCCCATAAGACAATAATTTGGGCAGCATCTGCCGTGAGGACCGCAGAACGTACATAGGAACTTGCGCAGTGCGGTTTGTGTGCAATTGTGAATATCTTGCAGATCAAAAGATACTAGGTACGCCCAGAAAGTAATGCAACACATTTTTTTTCTCATTCACAATTGATTTTATTAAAACTTGAAATATGTCACATCGTTACATGAATCTTTGGCTACCTAAACCTATTTTTCAACATAGTCTGCTTCTAAATCTTTGGCCTTACGCCACCGAGATGCGACAGCCTGTGTGCCTTCGCGGTACCACTCTGCAGGTCTCTGTCGCAACCACCTCTTTACTTCAGCAATAACTTCCTCGTCGTCCTCAAACCTCTTTCCGCGGATTGCACCTTTCAAGGGACCGAAAAGATGGTAGTCGGAAGGAGCCAGATCCGGGCTGTACGGTGGATGAGGCAGGACAGTCCACTGAAGTTTTGTGATGGCCTCTCGGGTACGCAGACTTGTGTGTGGCCTCGCATTGTCGTGTTGAAGAAGCACTTTTGTCGCATCTTTATGGGAACGAACTCTCCGGAAACGCTTCTTCAGCTTCTTCAGTGTTTCCACATAGACGTCCGAGTTGATCGTTTGGCCACTGGGCAACACGTCTATGAGAATGACTCCTTCACAGTCCCGAGCGGCCCGAGCGCGGGAGATCAGACAGAGTGCCCCGTCCTTGTTCTGATAACGCCAATCGCTTCGCCCAACGGCTGACGGTGCTTTTATCCACTGCCATGTCTCCATAGACCTTTCTTAAGCGCCTGTGAATTGATTCACTCGTTTCGTTTTCTGCCAAAAGAAACTCAATTACTGCTCTCTGTTTAGAACGCACGTCACTTGCAGACTCCATTTTGAAAGCTCACTACTGCGCTGCTATCCAGCGGGAAACATTGCGCCTATGTGCATAAACGCGGGACATTTTAAAGATACAGCACGCAAAATATCATTTTTATCCAACAAAATTGGGCCGAGAAAAAAAATGCGTTGCATTACTTTCTGGGCGCACCTAGTACGTGACAAGCAGTCAGATGTGTCAGTGGTTGATAGCGGGCACACACACACATATCTACGGCCTTGTGTTGCCATAGCTTTGACAGCAGGCTAAGAATTGGCAAGGTGGCGTAACTGTCATGCAAACTGTCCTGTGACAGACAAGACAGTCCGTCAGTACCTCACTGTCCGATGTTGGCATGTAGTACTTACGTTCAGCTTTTGGCGCAGCTGATCGACTGTGCGCTGCAGTGCTGCCGTCTCTTTATAATACTTAGATCTTAGTGACATCACCTGTGCCCTGGCGTGCTGCAGATCGTCCCGTTTTTCCTGAGGAAGAATGTCACAATGCATTGTACAGTAAACCGTGCACAGTTCGTTCAACATCAATATCGAACACTCACACACAACGCATTGTACAGTAAACCGTGCACAGTTCGTTCAACATCAATATCAAACACTCACACACAATGCACTGTACAGTAAACCGTGCACAGTTCATTCAACATCAATATCAAACACTCACACACGCAATGCATTGTACAGTAAACCGTGCACAGTTCGTTCAACATCAATATCAAACACTCACACACATTCTTAAACTCAGCTTGGCCACACAAATTCCAAAATAGTAAAGTAAAGTACAAGTCACTATCTTTAGGCGCGTTCACATAATTGCGAAAAGTGACTGTTAGCTTATCATGTCTGTCTGTCTGTCCGCATGGAACGACTTGGCTCCTACTGGAAGGATTTTCATGAAATTTACTAATAAGAGTGAGAGCTACCATTTCCGGACTTAGCTACAACATCGCGTCATTGAAGGATAATGGACGGAAGGGGAGAATATGAAACGCAAATATAAAGCAGTAATTATAATAATTATATTACATTAATATATAAACACTGCCACTGAAGAAGGCACAAACTTACACACAATGTGATCAATGTTCCAGCAATCTGCAACCGTCTGTGACAAAGCAACCTGTACTGACAACAGCCTGAGTTGCGATGCCACAACTCACACTGACATTAACGTTACTTGCGAAGCATGTGCCCAAACGGAGTGCAGGTAAGTTACAACTTGTGAACAATCAATGTAGGTTATCAAGTGCGATTATTTTGACACGCTGTTATTTCCAAGACGATATTTGTGTTTGCACTCAGTTGATCACACAGTGTTGAGGTAACCAGAGAAATGCGCACTGTACGTCGGCAAGTTGCAGGCCTTAGCTGGCTCAGTGTGCAGAAACTGGCAGTTCTGGAATAACGAACGTAGAAATGGAATTCTAAATCACTTGATCAGTCTATAAAAACATTGTCTGTGATTTATGTTCATTAGCAGAACTGTGTTATCTGTTGGTCACTTCGCAATAAAAATGGGAATTACTATCGTAATTTAATTCCCAATCATACAGTATGTTTGTCCAACCACCACAGATCAGTCACTGGTGATCAGCATGTCTTTATCACGTCTCTGTATATAACAATGACCTAACAAAGAATTACATTTCATAATGTCCGAGGTGAATGAAAGTTGAAAAGTATTTTGATCTTCTGTAGTTTTTGAATATTCGATGCAGCGTGTTTTTATTGTCTTGCCAGTAACGTCTGACTGCGACAGACACAAAATGTACGTCATGAGGTGCCACATCTTTACGTGTTACAAGACGATACTAATACTTCATATATTTCCTTGCAGTGGTGCTCACTACGATGAGAAGATAATAAAATGTATAATTGCTGAGTATGAGAAGGCCCTGGAGGAACACAAACAGAGAATCCGGGAACTGGAGGTAAGTAATTAATCCTTTATTTCATAAGTAGGACAATGCGACGATAAACGCAAATAAAATCCCTACACAGAGTGGACATTCTAGTACTGATATATTACTGTGGACCATAATCATTACTGATAAAATTATTTCATAAAAATAAAGTTAAAATGTATCCAAGCTTTTATAACTTAACGTATCTTTTCGGGAGGGGAGAGTGCGATACAATTCATTGTCCTTTACGTACAATACAGGTTGCATCTGAAGAGCGCACACACACACACCTAATTTAGTCTTCTCAGTAAGTCTTACTGTAGATTGTGCAAAGTTCATCAAAACCAGTCCACAATTCTCAGTGACAAAAAATTTGGAACATGGAATTGATCTGTGTGTTATATTTCCGTTTCATGCATCTTGTGACAATAAAGCGCAATACATTACTTGCAAGTGTACACGTATTATCTGTTGTTCTGAACAACATAGCTCATATTGCAACGTGTTGTTTGTAACAGGAGCAGCTGGCGATGTCTACGGCAGCAGCCCCGTGTGACCTTCTGTCTGACGTAGACAAACTGGAGAAAACAATAAGGAATTATGCAGAGAAACCAATCATAAAATGGTAAGTTAATATATTAATATATTTGTATTAATGGTGATCGGAGTTTGTGTTATTTACTTCTGGACAATGCAGATACTGAACATTTAACAACAAAAATTATTTATCATATGCAAGGTGTACAAACGTTTAAGAATAAGACTGTGACGCCCTTGTTCTGTGACAATAAAAATCCAATGCAGAATACTTAAGTATTCCGTATCAAAGTATTTGTACATTGTACATTGCAGCACTGAGGTTAAGAGAAAACACTAACCGCCTCGACCCTCTCCTCTCATTACAGGTCAGATGACTGCGAGTGCAAATCGCAAATTGTACAACTCGCAGATCAAATGAAGATGTTATTAAAAAAGGAGAGCGTGGCCAATGATCTGCCAGCTACTGCCACCTTTCCAGCGACCTCCTGCAGAAGGCCCAATCCCTGTGTAGCTGTGGCCACACAAGTAGTTCGGCCTCATACTGACGTCGAAACACAGGCCGACATTGATGTGCACAGCGAACAGAGGGCAAGGTAAGTTCAGACATTCTGCACAGTTGTTTTGATATAATGTGACAAATATTTGTGTTTACACGTAGCTGCATTTCATTTATCTCGCCTAATGCGACCAAGCACAATATCACGTTGGATAACACTAATGTCACATTTCAGGCCTGAAAGGTTCAAACTCCGTTGACAGTCATTTTCAAATACTGTACCACGCTCACAACATTTGTCATGACATCACATTCATTTTTCATTTTCCCAAAATCAACAGTGTCATTATTACAGTGCACTACAATTTATGTATTTGTCCCACAGTGCTGAAGAGTTGGACGAGATGACTTTGACAATCTTCAGTTGGAAACTTCAAACGAAGATCTGACCCGTACAGTTGAAAGACTCGAGAAAGAGATTGCACTTAAGAACGTGAGTACTGCCTGTCATATCAGTGTGGTCCAACACTTCTCTTTATCCTTAGCCTGCCTAATCCAATCCATATCACCAAACTCTTTAACACACGTTTCAATAAGCAGTACTGAAAGCAGACTGTATTAATCAGAGTCACGCCTTCAGCTGTGCAAATGCACACTGCGAGCAATGACATATACCGTGACCTAGCACAAATGCACACTGTGAGCAATGACATATACCGTGACCTAGCACAAATGCACACTGTGAGCAATGACATATACCGTGACCTAGCACAAATGCACACTGTGAGCAATGACATATACCATGACCTAGCACAAATGCACACTGTGAGCAGTGACATATACCGTGACCTAGCACAAATGCACACTGCGAGCAATGACATATACCGTGACCTAGCACAAATCAGTCCACACCATTCCTTAACAACCGACTGTCAGACATTCTGTGCGTGTTTACTTGACGGAAGCACCTTTAATATCTTAACCGTTGAAACAGAAGACATATAAACAGCTTCAGCTGGCTCAGTGTAGTTACAAATCCATCAGGTCACACCATTCTGCAAACCAGTCGGCCCAAACCATAATTTACACACCAAACTACCACAAACCATCTCATAATTGCAGCACTTGAAAAATAAAGTCTTGTGAGATATGGCAACGTGTCGATTGGTATAAAGTTACTGAAGTTTCGTAGCAGTTTGCTGTCTCCATCTGCAGTGTCTATGCAGTCCAACGAGGCTCTGAATGCTTAGAAATCAGCAATTATTTAAAAAATTTGCCCAGTTAATATCTTGTCATCTTAGTTTCTGTGGCACTAATGAAATGCAATTTGATAACTGTGATAGACCTCTCGTCCTTTGCACAAAAACACGTGACTCGTCCACACTTTAAATCGTATTAATTCATTCTACAACATCTCACTCCTTCCTGCGACATCAATGTCAGTAACATTCATACTTCCACCTATGCCAAGGTCTCCCAACAGACTTCCCCTTCTTCAAGGACAGATTACATTCAAATCGATATCCACCGGTGTGAAGTTGGTGGCTGTCAAAACAGTTGTTTCGTCAGCACCATACTCTGTGGCTATTTGAAGATGAGTTTAACATAAATTAACATACGCTAATATACCCGTAACTTAATATATATTCTGCTTAATTTAGAAAAGCGCGAGGTAGATATAAAGAGGGAATAGAGGCATGGCTCCATGTATTCTTAATCTCGGCACAAGCTATATATTAGTAGCCAGCTACACGCCTAGGACAATTTACCTCAGCATGCACTGGGTTTGTGGCAAGTGTCCGACAGCCGGTCTGTTCTATGTCAGTAACTGCACGGTGTCTCACCGCGCCACTAATCAATCTGCGATTGGTCGCTGTGCAGCCGGTAGACAAGTCGATAGTTAGTAGCAAATGTGAACTCATGAATCGCGAATTGTCCATTTTACTGCATTTACATTTGGGAGTTTGTGTGGCCGGGCTGAGGTGTGTTTGCCATATATGTTGTACGTATTGTTCATGCAGTAATACTGAGTTATCATTTCCTTCAACAGAAAACAATGGACGACATCTTGGAAGACACCAGACAACAAATACAGCATTTACAAAAGAAATTCCTTGACGACCATCGTGAATTGATACGCCAGAATCGTGCTATGCGCGACGAGTTGCAATCTTACAAGGTAAGTACAGTACACAGCAGACAGTGCAGTACTAACGGTCCTGTTGTCATAGCGTCGTCTGATGACAATCGTGTCACACTGAGCGGTACTTCTCACATGTCACAGCAGTTATAACAGTGTAACGATTTAAGCATTTGCAGCTAATGCACTGATGTAACACATGCTGTATCCGATCTTTCAGAAGTAAATTCTGCTCTCAGATACAGTCTCATATATTTGCATTACAAAGTAATATTTCCACTTTCATTTTGACAGCTAAATTCCAAGATCACTGACCTTTAGGCAGGTCATTAATTTTTGGGCGCATCGGCAAATCTCCGAAAGGCGACTGTTAGCTTCGTCCTGTCTGTCTGTCGGCATGGAACAACTCGGTCTCACTGGACGGATTTTCATGAAATTTGATATTCAAATATTCTTTGGAGATCTGTCAAAAAAATTCAACTTGCGTTAAAATCTGACAAAAATACCGAGTACTTTACATGAAGACCTACGTACGTTTATGGCAATATATCGCTCAATTATATTGTCAAACATATTGTCATCTGTGGCCTGTCTGGCTCTACCATATTTTTCCACATTATCTTATGAATCGTACGATTTTCGGAAAATGATATTGAACATAAGATGTGTGTTTTGATTTTCTCTACAACATTCGCCTGAACATTCCTCGCTCTAAAAAGAATTGCGCTACATATTACCATAAATGTACACGGGTCTTCATGTAAAGTACCTGTTATTCTTGTCAGATTTTAATGAAAGTTGAATTTTTCAAAAAATTTCCAAAAAATAATCAAGTAAAAAAATTTCATGAAAATCCGTCCAGTAGGAGCCGAGTCGTTCCATGCGGAAAGACAGACAGACATGATAAGCTAATAGTCGCTTTTCGCAATTATGTGAATGCGCATAAAGATAGTGACTTGTACTTTTACTTTACTACCGTATATTCTCGAATCTAATGCGCACCCAGTTTTTGGCGACTTCTTAAACGAAAAAAGTTAGTTCGCGATTCTAATCCGCACCTTTCCTTCAACCACCCCTTGCCCACGGGGCGACTGATTGAATAATATTGGATGTTACCAATGCATTAAAATCCGACACTACGCCTGTGGCCGATGAGTCATACCGATAGAGGCGGGGCCTTTCTCAACAGACGTGCGCAATCTCGTCTGAAGCCAGCTGAGCTTTAGTTGTTGAAACGTGGGAGGTGCTTGTTCCAATTTGTCGTGTACCGTAGTTATGGAAGAGGGACACCTGAAATCTAAACGACTCTCATATACGGCGAAGTTCAAACGTGAAGTTATTCGGTGCGCAGAGGAGAATGGAAACCGCAAAGCCGCTGCAATTTTTGGAGTTGATGAAAGCAACGTTCGACTATGGCGGAAACACAAGGCAGCGATCAGCGGGTGTGAGGCGTCACGAAGGAAATTCACTGGACCCTATTATTATATTATTATAATAATAAATAATAAAATAATAGATTATTGTATTGTATTGTTCTTACGGCACGTACAGCAGCTCAATAATTTTTCCAAAATCCAGCTCTAGACCGCGAATCTAATACGCATCTGATTTTTTAGCCCTCTAAAACTGTAAAAAGGGTGCGCATTAGATTCGAGAATATACGGTATTTCGGAATTTGTGTGGCCAAGCTGAGTTTAAGAATGTGTGTGAGTGTTTGATATTGATGTTGAACGAACTGTGCACAGTTCACTGTACAATGCATTGTGTGTGAGTGTTTGATATTGATGTTGAATGAACTGTGCACGATTTACTGTACAATGCATTGTGTGTGAGTATTTGATATTGATGTTGAACGAACTGTGCACGGTTTACTGTACAATGCATTGTATGTGAGTGTTTGATATTGATGTTGAACGAACGGTGCATGGTTTACTGTACAATGCATTGTCACATTCTTCTCAGGAAAAACGGGACGATCTGCAGCACGCCAGGGCACAGGTGACGGCTTTAAGATCCAAGTATTATAAAGAGACGGCAGCACTGCAGCGCACAGTCGATCAGCTGCGCCAACAACTGAATGTAAGTACTGCATGCCAACATCGGACAGCGAAGTATTGACAGACTGTCTTGTCTGTCACAGGACAGTCTGCATGACAGTTATGCCACCTTGCCAATTCTTAGCCTGCCTGTCAAAGCTATGGCAACACAAGGCCGTAGATATGTGTGTGTGTGCCCGCTATCAACCACTGACACATCTGACTGCTTGTCACGTATCTTTTGATCTGTTAAGATATTCACAATTACGCACAAACCGCACTGTGCAAGTTCCTATGTACGTTCTGCGGTCCTCACGGCAGATGGTGCCCAAATTATTGTCTTATGGGCCATCACACTGTGTAGTGTACAGTCTTTACGACGTTTCGGAGAAACATTGTCCCACCATCTTCGCGGTGACTGAACATGGCCCATGTAGATGCTTTAGAATTCAGTCACCCTTAGCATGTGGGCAGAGTGTCCACCCCAAAATGTCGCATCACAATAATTATACCACACATGTAACATGTCCACCCCAAAATGTCATATCACAATAATTATACCACACACGTAACATCCCCAGCACTGTCACTACAATTTCTTACCATCTCTCCTACATAATGTTGGCAGTTCCGTTCTAATTACAATATTTGCGGTCTGTCCACAGGAACAACAGCCCCGACACAGACAGACAGAACAGACTGAGCACCACTACCAGCGCGACCACAGGCACCGGAAATTCTGATCACCACCCCGGCCGATTGCATTGTATCATCAGCCCTTTTCAGGGCCAAACCGTCCACTTTTATGGACAAAGCGGCCACTTTCAGGGCCACGCCGGCCAATTGTAGGGCCACATCAGCAAACCAGCCGGTTTTATTGCCAAAACGGCCCTTTTCAGGGTTAATAAGTTAGTAAGTTAATAAGTAAGTAAGTTAGCCTTAATAAATAAAAATTATAAAAAATAAATAGTAAGATAGTATGTAAGTAAGGTAGTATGTAAGTAAGTTAGTATGTAAGTAAGGTAGTATCTAAGAAATTTAGTATTTAAGTAAGTTAGTATGTAAGTAAGTTAGTATCTAACCAAGTTAGTATTTAAGTAAGGTAGTATGTATCTAAGTAAGTTAGTATGTAAGTAAGGTAGTATGTAAGTATGGTAGTATGTAAGTAAGGTAGTATGGAAGTTAGTATCTAAGTAAGTTAGTATGTAAGTAAGTTAGTATATAAGTAAGGTAGTATGGAAGTTAGTATCTAAGTAAGTTAGTATGTAAGTAAGTTAGTATATAAGTAAGTTAGTATGTAAGTAAGGTAGTATGTAAGTAAGTTAGTATCTTAAGTAAGTTAGTATTTAAGTAAGGTAGTATATAAGTTAAGTAAGTTAGTATATAAGTAAGTTAGTATGTAAGTAAGGTAGTATGTAAGTAAGTTAGTATCTAAGTAAGTTAGTATTTAAGTAAGGTAGTATATAAGTAAGGTAGTATGTATCTAAGTAAGTTAGTATTTAAGTAAATTAGTATGTAAGTAAGGTAGTATGTAAGTTAGTATCTAAGTAAGGTAGTATGTAAGTAAGTTAGTATGTAAGGTAGTATGTAAGTAAGGTTATCAAGGTTTTAAAATTCAGTGTTCCATCACTATATTACTTTCGCTCGAAAACACAAAGTCCAGATAGCATCACATCCCTATCTGGACTAGTGTCTCGGATGTGGATATGACATCCTGTGCATGACGCAGGGTTTCATATCCCCCTCCAGGTCCTGTGCCTCACCGTGGCGAGGGGGTGTAACAGTGAATGATGCCTGCTTCTATGTGGAGCTGCTGTAAAATACATTGCAAGTGCTTGTAGCAAGACTGGGTAATTGTAAGCTGACGTTTCGAATGTATATTACTGGATTTAGAAATGACTTCACAATTTCCTGTCATGTTCCACAATTTTCCGGATATCTGTTTGTTAAAACACGTTATTACCCGCCATATTTACGTAGAAACTTGTATTAAAACTTTATACTATTTGGTCACCAAATCAACTAATAATTTCAGTACAACTGATCATAAACTGGTATAGGTTTGTACTGTATCTGACACACAAAAAGTGTCACTGCATACAGCAGCCATATTAACTGGCATCCTTCACTGGCCAAAGCAGGACACAATAAAAGCTCGAAATGTCTACGGTATCCGAATTGTCACCACACACCCACACAAATAACCACTCACCTGCGACTTCTGTTAGGCGCCAGTAGGTAAATATCCTATAAGATTATATTAATACAGCTCTGGTAATGGTTATACGTGGGCAGCGAGACACACGGCTAACAGTTCAGTGTACAGACGAACTGCACTCTGGGAATTTTACGTAGTCGATGTACATCAAAGACACGTAAACATCGGGCTTCCACATACACACACACACACACTAAAACCGTCTGGCACTTACACAGTAGGTGACGAACAAACACTTATATTACTATTAGTGATGTTATATATTCAAATTTCACACATTGTGATGACCACAAACTGCACTAGAACCGTATCTGTTCACACTGTATTACCAGCACAAATGATTTGAAAGTAAACCTCGCACCAACTTAAATGTAAAATGTATTCGTTTTGTGTGCTATGACATGGTGTAGTCTTGTCGCCATGTGCCACCATTTTAAAGACACGTTCTACGTCCATTTTCAGAGTAAAAGTGAGGACTGGGTTGATATGTGACACCATATGCTATACTAGGTGGAGACCAAATTTTCAAAGATACGTGTTGCTTTTATGTTCAGGGGTTTTCTGCTCACCATTTCTGGTGGGCTGGGTTGAAATGTATGTCCCTCCCACTGTACCAACTGCCTGTGTAACCAGACTGCATGCTCATTTTGCCTACTTTGACCATGAAGATCGAGGCAGCAGGTTGCTGTGAAATGTTGGTGTCCACTTACATGACCATGTGATGTCAGAAACCAGAAAACCAGATTCTGAGTAATGATAATAATATTTAATAAAGAAGGGAATTGGGTTAATAAATAACAACATATTTAGTAGCAGTAGCGGTAGCTGTGGTGGTGGTATTGTCGTTGCATCATCATTGTGTCAGCACTGGCAGTGGTGGTGTTGGTAGTAGCAACAGCATTAGTAGTAGTAGTAGTAGTAGTAGTAGTAGTAGCAGTAAGAGAGAAGTATTTTATTTAATGATGGCACACTACAGTGTTGGTGGCAGATGAGCAAAACCTGTCTGAGGACTACTATGTCCACCTTAAATTTCACATGTACTGTCCTTGGATTGAATCTCGACTTGTTTGTTGAAAGGCCAGCGACTGACTGCCTGAGCCAGGGCACAACAATAACAACAACAATGATGATGATGGTGGTAGTAGTAGGATTTTCTTTATTTTGATCTTCTTTCCATTTCATGCTAATTGGTGACTTTCTATGTACCTTTAAGATATTCTTTATGGCAGTCACTATTTTTACTGCCATCACTTCTTTTCCCTTTGCATTCATATGTTGACCATGTTTTGTGAAAAAACTTCTATCCAAATCAACATTTACTACTACTGTATTATCCAAAGCTTCCATCAGTTTCCTTAACTTTCTGCTATATGCTTCAACCTCCTTATTTACACATGAGGTCTTGTCTAAATCATATCTATGTGGGACGTACATCAGTATAAGATTTATTTATTTACATATCTTGTTTCATAGATTCATCAAATTTGCCTCACGGCTCTAAATATAAAATCTGTTAATGCGACACAATAGCATAAAGCAATAGAATACAACACAACACATATAATTGTATGACTATTCCTCTCAGCAAATTTCTGTAGACAGCTAAGTCCAATTTTGGTTTCATTTTTCCTCATCCTTCACACCTCCCCATATTACTATCACATCTTGTTTTGTTAGATGCTGAATGTCTACTTCAGCTGAAGTGGTAATACTTTCTACACCTGTACCTGGGTATGCAAATCCTTGGACTTCGAAATCTTTATTTAGGTAATATATTATATTGTCGTGAAAGTTGTGCTAGTGAACTTCGAATCAGATGCTATGATTTAAGGCGGGGGTTGCATCACCGTCAGCTGCTGAGATGATGACATCCTCACTGCATCTTTTCTTGGTGTGATCTCGGCCAGGAGGGCAGAGTGGCATGAGCAGGGAATGGTAAGTTGGCTGGTGGGCTACCAGGTGGAAGCAATTTTATTTTATTTTTTGTGTTACTGTGAGGCGTCGGTAATTGCATGGAGTATTATAAATCACAGACTGTCACACTGTACAAAACAGAGTAAGGAAGAATGAAGGTTTTGTCACAAGGTGACCTGTCTTGGAAATGTGAATAGAATCTGACGTATCAACTGTATCACTGAGATGTGAGGATGTTTATGAATTGTAAATCTTGAGGTACAAAGGAGAGATGATTTGTGGCCTCCTTAAGGCACGGAATGCTAACAGTGAGAGAAGGAATAACAAAGGATTACGAAATCAACGTCACAGCCACTTTGTAAACCACAAATCTGGTTTAGCAGATACTAAATTGTATAGGAATGAAAAGCACATATTTGAGGCCTCAAATTCGTTTGTTTCTTTCCATGTACAGCATTCAAGTGATATTTCAGATGTTCTCGCCTCACAAACTCCTTGGCACAATACTCACATTTAAATGGTCTCTTTCCAGTATGTACAGAAGAGTGATCTTTCAAGCGAGCATTGTTGGCGAAAGATTTACCGCATTGTAAACACAGGAATGGTTTATTTTCTGAATGAGTTGCTATATGAACTTTAAGGTTCTGACTTTGTGCAAAACTTTTACCACATACTGTACATAGAAATGGTTTGTGGCCTGTATGGACTCGCATGTGCTTCATCAAAGAGTCTCTTCGTCCAAATTCTCGGCCACACTGGCTACAAGCAAACGCCTTTTCACCTGTGTGTCGTACCATGTGTGCCTGTAAGTGAGAAGGGCGGGCAAATTTCAGTCCACACTCAACACAAGAGTACGGCTTGTTTCCTGTATGGGTTTTTCTGTGAGTAAGAAGGCCGCTCTTTTGGGTGAAGTGCATGCCACATTCTTCACAATGATAGGGTTTCTCACCAGTGTGTATCCTTGAGTGAATCTTGAGACACTCTTTCAGTGCAAATGTTTTCTGACAAACATCACAAGAAAAGGGTTTTTCTCCAGTATGTGTTAGCATATGATTTTTTAAGTGTTTTATAATGGTGAAAATCTTCCCACAAACATCACAAACAAAATTATGTTTGGCCTTCATCTGTTTTCTTGTATTGAATGTAATGTCATGTTTATGATTAGCGATATTTCCTGTGACATCCACATCATTTACGTCATTCAGAAGTGGATCAGTCAAGGAGTTGGAGCTACTCAAGTCAGTGCACAACCTGCAAAAGAGAAGTCAGTTAATATAGTATTAGAGGGGGCAGTGCATACAAAATTTTGGTGAAAAAATCTGAATTGAACAGAATACCTTGGAGAAGCAGACATAAGTGTAGGTACAGTACACCCTTCCCTCACCAACCAACGATTCTTTCAACTGTGGTTTCACATATATATGGGCAGTTTTTTGAGACCATATTTCTTCAACCGTGGCATAAAGACTCATGTATACTGAGTTTAAAAGTGCCTTCTACCCCTCTCTCAGCATAATGTGTTATTTGCTTGCCATTCAGTGTCTGCTGTGCAAGTACATTCACACATCCCATTCTTTCTGCGTGTATGTTTAGCATATATTTTCTGCTGCTGTTTGCTTGTATTTAATTATCAGTGCAGACATCAGTAATACTGTGATTCTTATGTGTTATCCCATGGCCCCTAAGCGTGTGAAGCATATGGAACGCGAAGAGGTAGCTAAATGTGCAAGAAACAAGGCGATGTCCATGGCAATGGAACTAACAGATTTCATTAATGATGCTGATCCCCTTATGGAATGTAATCTTCTGTTTAAAATAGGGATGGACAATATAATGTAGTGACATTTATGGTATAATTAATTAATTAATGTGAAAACCAACCACCCCAGGTTAAACGAAATGTTGTAAGGTATGTGTAAGTTGGATATTGTGAAAACCAGGAAACAGCGCAAAGTGTTGAGCCAGCATGTAGGTGAAGAAACCTTGTAGAGTTTATAAGGAAATAATTATGCTGATCAGAGGTGGTTGCGACGCTTGGACGAGGTCGCTAAACCGTAAAACGCTGACATCGGAGTGCAACGCGAATGCGGAAGACTTTGAATATAAAAGAGTAGCCAAAGTTAGGGAGGGGGTCTTTGCGTCTTTTGACATCATACTACGTCGACCGTCGTCGATCGGCTGGTTGCCGAGACCGAGGTGTATCTCGGTCACGAACCACGAGGGGACCAGATCATCATCATCCTGAGGGGGGACCAACCGGTCCAAAGATGGAGGCCAACACAGAATGGTGGCAGCGTCGTGATCAGAAGTTGGCGTAAAATTGGCGACAGTGTAGCGATAATTTAGCTGACCATTATAGTAGGTTGAAGTTGTGTCGAGTAAATTTGCTGACGCGCTAAGGTCGGTTAGTTAGCAGTTTTAAAAGTCAACTAGGCATTAATATACATAGTATATTACGACAAGGGGAAGAAAGAGAGTGTTGCTGTTAATTTAGTAATAAAGATAAGATATAATGGAGACGAGGTTGAGGACATTAGAAGAGGGAATGCAGAATTTAAGTTTAGGCCGAAGTAAGGACTTGTCCTTGGTAGCCAGTATTAAGGAATATGCAAGACCGAAGACAAGCAGGAAATCCATACAAGAATTTTTCGAACAAGTAGAACAGTATGGCCAGATTAGCAATTGGACAGAACAGGATTTAGTAGCGATTGCTATATCTAAATTAACGGGCGAGGCAGCTTTGTATCTTAAAGGAATTGATCAGACAGAACGACGAGACCTGACATATGACAGACTGGAAGAACTCCTGACGCATGATGAGCTGAGTAAACACAAGAGGGGCACGCACACGTGCCACGAGAATTGCTTATTGTATAGCAAGGTAGCGCAACTAGAGAAGCCAGGTCGGCAAGAAACGTTGCGACAGGTCAGGGGAGGGACCAGTGACCTCGAAAGGAGTTATGCTAGTGCCATAATTCTGAAGATAAATACAAGCAGGGACGCTTGTTTCGACTGTTAGTTTGTACGAGTAAATTTCGGTGACTAAAGGAATAATGGAATATTTGGATTTGTTTAAAGAGACCAAGGACGGTACGAGACTTAAGGTTATTTTAGGACTTAGTGGAGACTACAGACAGCTTATATTTTGGTACGCGGAACGGGTACGAACTTTGATTAATTTGATTTGGAAGAATTATAAATTTGTTTGGGAGGAACCCCAGGAAGGAACAAAACTTTTAGAGGAAAACGATGGTAGCCGAAATAGATGTGGAGAAAGGAGGGGGTAACATTAGTAAGATGATAACGGTGAGCAATGTTTTGCTAGATCTTGAGAACTATGACGGAGCCCAGTTGTAATTAAATGTGGTAAATGACTCATATGGGGAGTCAAGCGTATCAGGGATACGTGGTTGTGACGTATTGACGGCAGGGACGCCAGTCACGGGAAAAACAAGATAGGTATCTTGTTACTTGTGTTCGCTATGGGATAACGACACAAGGGTGAGTAGTCTCATGTAAGGAGACTCGGATTTTTACTCAGTTGTAGCTGAGTGGTCTCATAGGTGAGACCGGATGCATGTCAGTTGTGGCTGACAAGGATTAAACAGTAACATAGCTATCCTATTGAGGAGTATGTTCAGTTTAATGGCGTGAGATTTATATGGAAATTCTCACGGGTAATTACAACGGGAACGGGCATTAGGAAAATCATAGTTAAATGGATGATAAGGAGAGACCCCAGACATCTGGCTTACCGGAAGGAAAGATAAATTGAACAAATTGATTATGGGAAAGTTATGGAAATTAAAATAGGGTTATTAATGAAACGGGTTAAGCTACAGTTACGAGAAACTGAGCGATTACGATTATTCGATGGGCAAACGATATAGACGACGTGACGAAACAGGACCGTAGGACGGACAAGAACCGGTGCAAGAAAAAGAAAATAGTTCGCAAGCCTTTAGTTAATGAGATGCGAAACAAGAGAACGCGAGGTAGGGCAAAGTCGCGAATTAAGGAAAATTATAGGAACGCCCCGATAGGAGATGGAAGTAGCGATAGTGACACCGATGAAGAATTAGACTGGGAATGGATTCGAGAGCATAGGGGAAACCAGACGACCCACCCCAGACACGATGAAACCTCCGAGGACGAAGACAAACAGGACGACAATGAGACCTTAAATTCTAGAGAAGGGACAAGGGACAGATATAATTTACGACCTCGTAGACTTATAAACTACAGGGAATAAGGGAACGGGGTAATATTGAAGGGTAATTTGTTTTTTTTTATATACATTTATTGAGAGCGGACGCTGACACCAACGAGTTAGCTATGGGTTTGGAGTTGGCAGCTCTGAACCGGCTAGCGGCCATTTTGAAATATTGCGAAGGGGGTGTAATAGGCAAAAATTTTAAGCCAGTAATGAGGCGTCTAAAAACCAACCAGGGCTTATGGGTGTTCTCGGTAAGCCGACCTATTACTTTTGAGGAAAGGTGCGGAGACACTCGGAAACCCAGAGAAGTCGTGTTAAGAGATGCCGGGTGGATACAGCAACCCGAAGGATGTGACTGGACAAACGAGAATATGGTGTTAAACGCCTGGAGGAGTCTCCAGTCCAGTTACACAGTGGAGTCCCACCCCGTGCTCTTACCGAAAATTGAAACATTATTTTTGAAACGTGAAAAACAAGTGT
Organism: Reticulitermes speratus; assembly: GCA_021186555.1. Taxonomy (NCBI): domain Eukaryota; kingdom Metazoa; phylum Arthropoda; class Insecta; order Blattodea; family Rhinotermitidae; genus Reticulitermes; species Reticulitermes speratus. The sequence goes on from JAJKFL010000005.1 coordinate 48,460,189, forward strand.
TGCAGGAACAACCCAACGATTTAAAGGAGATTTTAGAATCTTGGGACATCGTGAACGAGAACGGAGGGCAGCCAACCTTCCCGGCAACGCAGCTGTTCAAGCAACTACAAGAACGACAAGAGGCAGCCACGACGCAGTATTATGCCATACTGGTCACATCGGCAGTCGCAGCGGCTCTTGTAGTAACGCTCGGAACCTTCATGTTGGTGCGAAGGAGGGAAATACTATGTAAACCCTCCGCCCACCGCGAGACCGAGGCATCAGCCATCGAGGAAGGGGTCCAAGTCACACCTGTGGAAGAGGGTACATCCGGATCCATGCAGCCGGAGCCCCGTTTCACACCACGTCGAGTGAACGTACCCATTGTATAGATGTATAGACGAAATATTGTAAATATTGTAACATAGAACATGTTGGGTAATATTGTGTAATACTGTTAAATGTTTGGGAAATTGTAAATAATCCAAGGGGATTATTCCAATTTTTAAGGGCGGGGTGATATAATGTAGTGACATTTATGGTATAATTAATTAATTAATGTGAAAACCAACCACCCCAGGTTAAACGAAATGTTGTAAGGTATGTGTAAGTTGGATATTGTGAAAACCAGGAAACAGCGCAAAGTGTTGAGCCAGCATGTAGGTGAAGAAACCTTGTAGAGTTTATAAGGAAATAATTATGCTGATCAGAGGTGGTTGCGACGCTTGGACGAGGTCGCTAAACCGTAAAACGCTGACATCGGAGTGCAACGCGAATGCGGAAGACTTTGAATATAAAAGAGTAGCCAAAGTTAGGGAGGGGGTCTTTGCGTCTTTTGACATCATACTACGTCGACCGTCGTCGATCGGCTGGTTGCCGAGACCGAGGTGTATCTCGGTCACGAACCACGAGGGGACCAGATCATCATCATCCTGAGGGGGGGACCAACCGGTCCAAAGATGGAGGCCAACACAGCGCTGCTCATAATAACCATCGTGTCAATCTCACGAGGTAGGAAGGTTTATTTTTCGAGACACTAATGTCCCTGGTGGTTTGGTTTGGTTTGGTTGGTTGGGGTAATATGCAGAACTAAAGCTAATATGCCGTTATCGCCTCGTCCTTACTAATGTAAAATAATGTAACTTTTTTGTGAATTAATAATATTGTTTTTTGTAGATTTATATATACAGCATACTGCTCTTTACCCCCTTAAGAAACCCATTCGCTCCGAAAGCACGAGAAGTCAATCGTAGAGACCGACCTCCCGCGGCCTCTGCGTCCTTTTTTCTATTAAATACCTATACGGGAGGTGGTGGCACGCTACCGGATCGGGTTTCGGGACTCCAAGCCCTGACACCCGGTTCTAAGTTAATTGCGCCCCAGGGAACGATCGTTCGAATCAGTGGGAGGTTCGGAGGATCGAACCTTGCGGCACAACAGACAATGTATTATGTCCTTATAAAGAGATACAGAAAGGCCTATGAAGGAGAATGTGACAACCAACCATTCTTTCCTTTTTTTTTTAAATATTGACATGTTATTAGTGGGGTACGTGGTGGCGCAGTTGGTTGAGGCACTGCACTACAAGCCGGAATGTCGCGGGTTCGATTTCCGATGGTGTCATTGGAATTTTTCATTGACATAATCCTTCCGGCCGCACTATGGCCCTGGTGTCGACTCAGCCTCTAACAGAAATGAGTACCAGGAATATTTCCTGGGAGGTAAAGGCGGCCGGTGCATAGGGCTGACAACCCTGCCATCTTCATGTGCCGATTGAATTGAAATCTGGGAGCCTCAACCTCCTGGAACCCTCAGGGCCTCTCCAGGCCTGTAATGGGATAGCTTTACCATGTTATTAGTAAATATTCGCATTTTATTAAATTAGATATGTTGAACTCATTTTTGTGACATGTGCAATAAGGGAAACATATGTGTGTACAATTTAGGTAGTGATTAATGAATGAAACACTGATCATGATAACCAGCCGCCATATATCTCTGTATTCACCAATCATGGTTTTGTCAACCACTTTTCAGGAACATAACCACTGTGACTGGCAAGGGAAGGGCGTATAATACAAAAACTGACTTCATGAAACAGACCGTTTAAGATGAGTAGTTTGTGTTATTTTATGACATTATTACGATCTCAGGTGCTGGTAATAGGAAGATGGCTGAATAATGAAATGGAAAGGTTAGGGAAGGAATTAGTTTTGGCCCACTGGAGTGCTACACCAACAATTCCCTGAAGGAATCGAGGATAAAAACAGACAACCTCAGGCAGGGTAACTGGTGTCCAGGCTTTGGTTTGAACCAGGCACCTCAAATGTGCCTTCTTGTATTAGTGAATATATAAATTCGTTTGTAGGTCAGTCAGTCTATACCCACATGACAGTTGTTTATCTGCCTGTACTGTTGGTGAGGTGGGACTGTCAAATAACAATCGTCTGATTCTACTGTGATCACTTGAACATATCTCAAACATTGACTCAGAACTTGTAAGTTAAAAAAAATGATCTCACCCCAAGCTGTCATTATGTACAACAAGCATGTCATCTTCTTCAATGGTGATCTCCGGCTTTATGACTTCTTCTTTCACTGGTGTCAGTATACAGGTTCCATCATTGCTGTTTTCTTCCTGCAACACCAGACAGTGGATATTCAAAGGATCAGCCCATAAGATAAAACAAGGTTAATGACACACAACAAATAAGAAAAATCACTCTGGATAAAGCCCTTTTCATAACAGTATGAACACCGGATACACTTATTTAACCTTTAGCATATGACCTTGTAAATGCGCATGTTTCTGATGTGGCCACAGATAACTAACTAACTCCATGGAGCAGAGTCCTTCTTGAGAAGCTAGCAGGTCATCAGCTAGACAAGAAATACCCCGTGTTTTATGGAACCCGAAGGTTCATTACCGCATTCACAACAATCCTATCCTGAGCCATATCAATCCAGTCCATGCCCCCCCCATCCCACTTCTTGAAGATCCATTTTAATATTATCCTCCCACCTATGCCTTGGTCTTCCAAGTGGTCTCCTTCCCTCAGGTCTCCCCACCAAAATCCTGTATGCACTTCTCCCTCACACATACGTGCTACATGCCCCGCCCACCTCATTCTTCTTGATTTGATCACCCGAATAATATTTGGTGATGAGTACAGATCATTAAGTTCCTCGTTATATAGTCTTCTCCACTCCCCTGTTGCCTCGTCCCTCTCAGGCTGTGGCCACAGATACATTCAATTAAAATACCACTGCAGGACAAGGTTTTCCCTTTCAGACAGAAAGGATGTATCCTTAATGCTTCCACATGTCTGACACATTTTTTATATTTGTGCTCAGTATGTGTATTTCATCTTGTCATCAACAAGTGACAGCCTTATGCTCTTCCATGGTTTTTCTCTAATGGAAAAATGCATTTGATTGAAACACACCAAAAAAAGGTAAAAAATGAAGACATTACTGCAACAGCTGGGATTTGCTGTCACTTAAATGTCTCTGCATGGGCAGGCTGGTTGTTATTTAAAGAAGTCTTACAGCAGTTAAAGGAAACTAACTGCTCTTAGAACCACATTCAGACCGATGGGAGAAATGTGAATGAGTCAGATTATGGATTATTCTTAGGTCTCTCACTTCATCTAGGTAATGGTAAAGGTAAAGTTGTCACTGTACACACCATGAAGGCATGCAGGGGGAGCAGAGGTATAGCTCCACTCATCCTTAACCTTGGTACTAGATGGACACGAGTGGTCAATTTCACATCCCAGATGCTTTACCTCCCGGAAAGAATCATAGTACCTATTGAATAGGAGGCTGGGTGGCCCCAGAGCTGGTTTGGACAGTTTGGAGAAGAGAAACATCTCTTGCCCCTGCTGGGATTTGAACCCTGGATCATCCAGCCCATAGTCTAGTCACTATGCCAACTGAGCTAACTTGTCTCCAGGACTCAGGATCATTATTATCAGGGCTCTGCATTTACAACTTACTTCAACTAACTACTTAAAATGTACTTTTCCACAGTCTCACAGCATGCCTCATATAAATATTTTTACACTTTCCGTCAGTTCCCCTTAATCTTTAAGAGAAGACATCTCAGTGTGTTTTATGAACTAAACAGAAAAGACAATTTTAGTCAACTCAGCTATCTTTTATTATAAAAGCAAGACTTGTCTTTATAAAATCATACTCCCTCCTTTCACACTGTCCATGCTCAGCTTCACATTTGTCTCATGTTATGCTGTACAATAGCACAATTAAATGACATAAACTCTGCAAGACTTGAGGTTCTCACAGTGGTGTTGCAGAAGATTCAAGTCTTCTGAGTTGTTATGCCATGTCGATTGGTAAGAGGTTACCGACGTTTCAAAGGATCATTGCATCATCTTAGCGCCAAGCAGTCTTGCACTAATCACTATGGCATAACATCCCAGAAGACTTGAACCTTCAAACTTAAACTCTCATCATACAGCACAGTATAGTTTCAGTAAGTTTAGATTCTTTTCTTACTCTTCATGACTTTAAAGGAATTAAACACTGGACTAAAAGTACTTGTCAATTTGTTAGTGTCTGTACCTGGACAGTCATTTGTGATGGATGGCAACCAACTAACTGCTTGAGTGTAGCATCAGCAGTTTCACACTGAACCTTAAAATTATAGCTTGTATTCACTTGTTGCACACACGGAAAACACACCTGGGATGGCAGACCATCACTAATACACAGCTGTAAAACATCTTAAAGAGTAAGAAATTAAATTATATTCACAATAAAATTAAGATGACAGTAAATTTGGGAGATGCATGCTACAATTCATGAAGACATAACAAAGTCACTAAAAATAAAAAATTCACATGGATATGATGGAATATCAACAAAAATTTTAAAATTTAGTATTCCTTAATATTTCTTCTCCTCTAACTTATATATGTAACAGAATGTTAACTACTGGCATTTTTCCAGCAAGACTAAATAAAATTCTCTGAAATAAGACCCATATATAAAAAGGGAGATAAAAATGATACATCTAATTATAGACCTATTTCTCTGCTTATGTCATTCTCAAGGATTTTTGAAAAAGTAATCTATAATACATTATACCATCATATTAAGGATAATTATATTCTCGTTAATGAACAATTTGGTTTCAGGCATGCATCATCAACAGACATTGCGTCTTATAAGTGACCAATAATATACTGTCAGCATTAAACAATAAATTGCTAGTTGGTGGTATTTTTTGTGACCTCCATAAGGCATTTGACTGTGTCAATTATGATATCTTGCTGTCAAAAATGGAATTCTATGGTATTTGGGAAAAGCTCAGAACCTAATCAAATCCTACCTACAAGATAGATATCAAAGAGTATTGGTTGACCTTGATTCAAAAAAGTATTACTCCGAATGGGAATCTGTTACAGATGGAGTCCCTCAAGGATCCATACTTGGTCTCCTTTTTTTATTTTGTATGTTAATTTCTTACCAAATGCAATATCTGATATATCTAACCCAGTTCTGTATGCTGATGATACTAGCTTGATAATTACAAATTCTGACAGCCAAATGTTTGAAAAAGACATAAATACTGCTATACTACAATTAAATAGATGGCTCCATAGTAATCTATTATTATTAAATTTGGAAAGAACTTATTTCCTTCAATTTGTGACCAAAAATACTAATGCAATAGACTTACACATATCATATGAAAATAAACAAATTCTAGTATACAAAGCACAAAATTTTTAGGATTAATGATTGATAATAATCTATCATGGCATTGCCATATTGATCAAATGATATCTAAACTAAATAAAGCATCTTATGTAATCAGATCTCTGAAACCGATCTTGTCCTCTGAGTCTTTAAGGATGGTTTATTTCTCAACAGCCCATTCAATCATATCGTATGGTATAATATTCTGGGGTAAATCAACTCATAGTAAAATTATATTCAAAAAAGAATAATACGGATTATTACGAACTCTGGTAACAAGGACTATATATTCTCCCTCTCCAGTCCCAATACATATTTTCTCTACTGATGTTTGTTGTTAAGAATAAAGATTTTTTCAAAACGAACTCGGATATTCATAAAATTTTTAATACAAGATCTAACCATGATTTACATATTCCAGTAGCAAATCTGACAGTATTTCAGAAAGGAGTGTGGTATTCTGGTATTAAAACCTATAACCATCTTCCATCAACCCTTAAACAACTATCATATGACATCTCTAAATTTAAAGCGGCCTTAAAAAGATTTCTTGTCACAAACTGTTTTTACACAGTGGAGGAATATTATAACTGGAAATAAGGATCTTGGTTCTTAGTGTTACATTTTAATAAAATTACAAAGTATTGTATTATTGTTTAATTACTATTTAATCCAAATTATTTATGATTATACACATTGCTGTGCTGACTAATTGTCTGAAGAGTGAACAGACTGGTGTATGAATAAATAATCGTAATCTGAAAGAATGAATGTTGAATTCATGGAATTGAAATACTCTGTATAGAGGCTGCCAACTGAAGTAGTAGTGTAGTGCAGGGAATGGAGGGTTTTAAATGTAACAATTACAAATGGATCTTTTTAATCTATAGAATGGGATTGTTAATATTGTATACTGATATTTTCTATACACTTCTGTATCTGATTTTACTTACTCTTGTAGACATAATTTTTACTATTATTGTATCAATATGCAAAGATTGTATCTACTGCATACAAAGTTCATATGGATGGCTTGATATATGGATGTATTTTGTTTGATGATTATCTACATCATATTTAGCAAGATGTATTGACAAGTTCTACATCTTGTGGTTTTGTACCGATGATGGATCAACGAACGCAAATAAAATACAAATTCTATCCCATGAAAGATGTTTTTGTTCCTGTCTTGCTAAAATTTGAAAACTGAAATGTACTAAAACAATTTTACACATTGTCTTGTATGGATGGAACACTTCATTTTTCATGTTGAAGGAAAAAAAGGGTTGGTGAGAATAGGGTGCTCAGAAGAATGTTTGGGCCTATGAAACATGAAGGCACCCAACAACAAAGTTTCAGTGAGAATTTTAACAATTTGTAATCTTCATATAATATTGTTAGCATGATTACATATTAAATACAAATGGATGAGATCAACTGAACATGATTAATGGGGGAACCAAGAATGCATATGAAAATTACAAGTGACCTCAGATCTAGGAAATGGGAGAATATTAAAATTAATCTTAGGAAATGTGTTGCACTGGCTCAGGGACACAGTTCAATGGCAACCTTTTGTGAACACAGTAACAGACCTTGTGTATGATTGCAACAGAGAACTGTGTCAGTTAGTTCAATGTACTGCTTAGGAAATATCCTGAATCATGAAGTCAGTTACTTCATATTTTTCCACAGCATCAGCGGCTGATGTTTGTTCCTTACTGTGATCTTAAACCACGCTTAACAATGTTTATGCAAATTGGTTGCGATATTGATGCGCATAATCTATAAATTACTGTGGTATATTAAACTGTCAGCTGTTTCGGAATACTAGCCCCGGGTTTGTATAGAAACTACGAAGAGCCATAATTAACCTGCTCGTTTTTCACATATGAAGTTGAGTATCTAGGTCTCAAGAAATATGTTCATTTATTCATGATTAATGAAATATCGGAACGGCACATACTCTGTACATTTATACACATAATACCGCATTTTCGGACACGTTTGAAGCAATGTCTTTCATTAGTGAACTAGACACTGTTATTTCTTTTACGCACCCAACTGATGCTGTAGGCTATAATGTGCCATGCAGTTGTGTAATTATTATACACACTATGAATATCGGTAATAATTTATAAATGGATATTCTATGCCCATAACATATTAACCTTTAAGAGTGGCATCAAAGTCATGATTTTGGCAGGAAGGTTGTCCTCTTGGTGAAAGAGAGGTATTAACAATCTGTCAACTGGTTCCATCATACATAAACGACATATTTGTTTGAAATTCAGCGTCATTCTTACTTTGAACATGCACAGACACATGTATGTATATATTTTATTTACTTGTAAACATCGCTTACATGTACATAACCTCTCCTACACGCAGTTTGTTTCTTCTTTTTTCCGCTCGCCGAACCCCCCCCCCCCCCCCTGACACGCAGGCCATAGTTCGTTAACGGAAGGTCATCCATGATCGGTGGCAACAAAGGAAATTACATGCCCAAAATATACCTACATAAAATACACGTGGCATAACAAGTTTGAGGCATTACACTTTGTTAGAAATAAAATGGTATTTGTACATATGGGAGTATGTTTCTGGCCCATTTATCCTTTCCCGCCAATATCCAGTGCATGTAGGCGTTTGTGGTTGCACACACAGTGACGGGTGATTATCATGGCGAAATGAACAGCGATATTTTTATAAAGTGGTTACGCTGAAAACTTATACCAAACTTGCCACCACGCTCTGTTTTAGTGCTTGATAATGCATCTTATCATCGTGTACAGATGTGGCCCGCTCCTACCTCCAACTCGACAAAGAAACAAATGCAAGACTGGCTCAGTGACAGAAATACACCATTCAGTGCTACCATGTTCAAAGCCGAGCTGTTCGAAATTGTAAAACTTAACATGCCTAAATTCAAAACTTACAAAATTGATTTTATCCTGGAAGAACATGGTCATTCTGTGCTACGTTTGCCACCGTATCATCCAGAACTGAATCTAATAGAACTAATATGGGGATTAATTAAGAACTGGGTTGCGACACATAATGTTTCATTTAGGCTTGATGAAATTGAAACTTTACTGAGTCAAAAATTCAATTCAGTGACACCTGACGAATGGGCTTCGAGTTGTCGCCATGCAAAAGTTTCGAAGATCGTTACTTGGAGGATGAAGGAAGACTGGATGATTTGGAAGATCGCCAGTTTCTTATAAATCTGGAAATTTCAAGTAGCGGAGATGATGAATCGGGGAGTGATGAAAGGCAGGAGACTGACTCGGACATCTCTGAAATTTGCAGGTTACAATCGGAAGCGAGTAAAAGCAGGTAATGAACCATCCCTCATTACTCATTACAACTGATTGGTGAGTGACTAGCCGCCTAGGTTATTCGTGTCAACATAAAAGAAACCTTCATATATTCTGTAGGAATGTAAAAAGTCCCATATTGCATGCCTATTATAAAAAATACTGTAGAATATTAAGAGAAGTCATAAAAGTCGCTAAAAGAACTCACTACAATAAACTGATTGTTAATTCTAATAATAAGTCAAAAACAATATGGAATATAGTAAACAATGAGACTGGCAAACATAATAATATCCACGACCCTCCACCATTAATTATGAATGGAGAAAAGTGTAAATATAGTCAAAACATAGCAAATGCTTTTAATTTATATTTTAATACTATGATGGAAAATCGGCCGAACAATGCTGACATAACATCGGGGACAACTCTAAATAAAGATAAGTTTTTACATTACTTATCTTCATTATCCATAGGACCCACTAAAAATTTTAAACAAAAACCTGTAACTACTAAAGAGATAAAAGATATTATCAAATCCCTTAAAAATAAAAACTCTTATGGTTACGACGAAATATCAATGAAAATACTGAAATTGAGTATGCCCTTCATAATATCACCCCTTATTTATATATGTAATAGGTCCTTGTCTACAGGCATATTTCCATCACGATTGAAATATTCACAAATACATCCGATATACAAAAAAGGTGAAAAGTCTGAAATAACAAATTACAGACCAATTTCTGTACTTACATAATTTTCCAAAATTTTTGAAAAGGTTATTTTTAATAGACTACATACATACATTTCTCATAATAATATCTTGGCTGCTGAACAGTATGGATTTAGGAAACATTCTTCTACTGAAACAGCTACATTTAATTTAATTAATAATATATTGCAGGCACTGAATGATAAAGAGCTGGTCGGTGGCATTTTTTGTGACCTGACAAAGGCATTTGATAGCGTGAATCATGAAACATTACTGACGAAGCTGGATTTCTATGGTGTACAAGGAACATTTTTAAAATTGATTACTTCATATTTAAATAATAGATATCAAAGAGTAGTTATAAAGGATAAACAATCTATTAAATTTCACATTGTTGACACCGTGCATCTTCGTCATATTAAATTAAGTTATAGACCAACTGATGCACTTTTTAAAGCACTTTTTAAGTAGCTTTATTAAAAATGTTAACATTTTTAATAAAGCTACTTAAAAAGTGCTTTAAAAAGTGCATCAGTTGGTCTATAACTTAATTTAATCTATTAAATATTTCTCAAACTGGAAACAGATTAGATTGGGAGTTCCTCAAGGATGGATACTTGGACCATTGTTTTTTTTTATTATATATCAATGATTTGCCAGCTGTAATAAATGACATATCAAAACCTACCGTATTTGCAGATGATATTAACATAATACTAACCACTTCTGATTCTATGCAGCTTAAAGAAAACCTTAATACTGTTTTTGGGAAGATAATGCGTTGGTTTCAAGCTAATTCACTGACACTGAATTTTAATAAAACATATTACATGTATTTTAAAACTAAAATGAGTCCTATTGATAGTTCTCCAATAAAATATATAAACAATCAAATAAATAGCACCCATTGTACAGATTTTTTAGGAGTGACACTAGAGTCGACATTATCTTGGCAGGGACATACAAATAAAATGATTACTAAATTAAACTATGCTATTAGATCTCTTAAAGTACTTTTATCTACAGAAGATTTAAAAATTGTATATTTCGCTTATGTTCATTCCATTATTACGTATGGAATTGCCTTTTGGGGAAATGCGACCAATAGTAAAAATGTCTTCATAATTCAAAAAAGAATTATAAGAAACATTATGAATGCGAATCCAAAAGCGTCTTTTAGACGCTTGAATATACTGTCTTTTTATTCT